>CM077083.1:32873392-33487142 GCA_039513925.1 Platanthera zijinensis
CCCAACGAAATGAACTTGGTCTCCGATCGAACCCTACTCTACTCGATGAATTATACTCGACGAATTATACTCGACAAAATGAACTTGGTCTCATCAGAAGTTCTACCCTACTCGACGGATTCAGACATGAATAAACCCTACACTTCTCCTATACTCTACGAGGGAAAGAAAGGAGAGGAAACAAGAACAAAGGAACTAATAAGAGGGAGGGAGAAATCACCACTCGCCTCAAAATCTTCTTGAAGCCGGCCTCTCAAGCGCTCCATTGCAAGGATCGACCGCAAGAATCCCTCTTCTACGATTTTTGAAACTTTTCGAACAAAACAAGGGTTAAGATCGTATACCCTAATGCCAAAAAATCCATGAAACGGGAAAAACACACTGTGCACGTGAAGATCTTGGCAAGAGCTTTCTGAATCTATGCTCCGTCAAGGATTTTGTGCATAGGATCTTCGATAAGCGACGACTGGAAGACTTCACAAAGGCCGACTCGTCGCTTATTCTTCCGCTTCTTCGGCCCGACGGTTTGGGAAGATGATGAATAAGGTTTGTTTAAAATGTATATATATATATATATATATTATATCAATAATATAATTTTCAAGAAATTTAATATGACGAGAATTACTAATACGTCTCGGTTTTCGATGAAATTCACACCAAAACTAAATGGCCATGCTACGAATCCAATGACAAAGTCGAAATCAGGATCTGACAAATCAAACTCGGGTTAAATTTTCCTGAAGTTAAAACAATAATAATCCTTATAAAATTTATCGAGATCCCAATTAAGCCCGATTCGCCACCAAACTTTGCAAACATGCTTAAATTAATCACTTAAATCTTTCCAAGTCGAAAACTCTAATTCCGATGAATAAAATTACGCACTAACAACAAATCCCCGCTAACTACGCGTCAACGTAACACCCTTACATCACAATAGGAATCAAAATAATTTTCGAAAATGTAGGGGCATTACATCCACTTCCCTTAAAAGGAATTTTCATCCCGAAACTTGATAAAAAATTGATTCAGAACAAAAAGGAAGTAACCAGAGGTTATCAGATAGAAAACTTACCAAGGGTAACTAGGAGAAAAGGTGACAATGAGCCTCTCTCATAGCTGACTCCAACTCCCATGTTGTGCTGTCGACGTCTTGATTTTGCCAAAGAACTTTGACCATGGGTATAGTCTTTCTCCGCAACACACGATCCTGCGTCTCCAGAATACAAACAGGCTCCTCGACATAAGAAAAATTAGGCTGCAAATGGGGCACCGAGTCAAGGACATGCCGATCAATAAACACACACTTTTGCAGCTGGCTCACATGAAACACATCGTGAACACCGGGGAAGGTTGCAGGCAAATCCAGCCTATAAGCTGATACTTCGATGCGCTCAAAAATATGTAAAGATCCCACATACCTGTGATCTAACTTGTGGTTCCTACCAAACCTCTTAACACCTGGCATCGGAGAAACCCTCAGGAAAACCATGTCCTCAACTGCAAACTCCAGATCAACCCTTTATCGATTCACATACTTTTCATATCGCTCCTGAGCTTCACGAAGCTTATTACGAATATGCGTTATAGAAATACTCATTCCTTCCAAGACTTCTGGACCTAACGGCAGTCTCTCACCAACTTCAGCCCAAAATAAAGGAGTTCAACAATGCCTCCCGTATAAAGCCTCAATGGGGGGCATCGGCAAACTCTCTAGATAATTATTATTATAGGCAAATTCCATCACTCTAAGATGTTAGTCCCATGCCACACCATGGTCCAGAATGTAACATCTGATCATATATTCAAAGATTTGATTAACTCTTTCTGATGACCATTTGTCTGTGGGTGGTAAGCAGTTGAATACCTAAGGTCAATGCCCAACCCTTCCTACAAACTTTTCTAGAAACGTGACGTAAACCTAGAATCTCGATCTGACACAATACTTACCGGCACTCCATGTAGTCTGATAACCTCATCCAAATATAATTCTGCTATCTTCTTCATGGAATAGCCAATCTTGAAAGGCACAAAGTGGACACATTTTGTCAATCTATCAACTATTACACACACAAAATCATGCCCTCAGGGAGACCTCGGTAAACCAGTAATAAAATCCATAGAAATGCTCTCTCACTTCCAACTTGGAATATCCAAAGGCATCAACTTGCCACCCGACCATCTATGATCTGCCTTAACACGTTTGCAAGTGAAGAACTTAGACACGAACTTAGCTATGTTGTTCATCATCCCATACTACCAAACAATCCGCTTCAAATCTTTATATATCTTTGTAGAGCCAGGGTGATATGCAATACTAGACCCATGCGCCTCACTGCAAATCCTTGCCCGAATATCTCTAATAGCTGGAATATAATATCTGCCACGATACTTCAAAGTACCCACTCCATCAACTTCCCCTTTTTCAGTTCTAATACGAATATTCTCCAAATCGGGATCTTCCTTCTGATGTAGCCTCGTAAGAGTAATCCATGAAGGCTCTACCATTTCCAAGCTACTCGGTGATTCAATACTCCCAACAGTTATATTCATTAGTAAAAACTCCTCCACTAAGGATTTAACCAAAAGATTAAAGATTTGCGCGGCCTTCTTACTCAAGCCGTCGGCTACACATTAGCTTTGCCCAGATGATAAAGGATATCGACCACATAGTCTGCGACATACTCCAACCATCTACGCTTGTATAAATTCAGCTCTTTCTGCGTGAAGACGTACTTCAAACTCTTGTGGTTAGTATAAATCTTGCACTGCGCGCCATACAACAAGTGTCTCCAAAGCTTCAGGGCATAAATTACTGGCGCAAACTCCAAATCATGCATAGGGTAATTCTTTTCATGAACATTCAATTGCCTCGACCCATACGCAATCACTTTTCCTTCTTGCATCAAGACACATCTAAGCCCGACGTGCGATGCATCAACATAAATAGTATACTCTACTCCTTCGATGGGCAAAGTCAATACTTGAGCAGTACACCGTCTCTTTTTCAATTCATGAAAGGGCCCTGCACACTCATCACTCCACACAAATGCAATATTCTTATGCGTAAGCTTTGTTAAGGGTGCAGACAATAACGAGAATCCCTCCCAAACCTTCTATAAAAACCTTCCAACCCTAAGAAACTTCTTATTTCCTTAGGCATGACAGGTCTTTCCAATCCAACACGACCGTTATCTTTTCTGGTTCAAGATAAATTCCATCGTTATTCACAACATGGCCCAAAAAGGACACTTGAGGAAGCCAAAATTTGCACTTACTCAATTTTGCGTACAACTTATGCTCTCTTAAGGTAGACAGAACTTGACGCAAATGCTGAGCATGCTCCTCAGCACTTTGGGAATATACCAGAACATCGTCAATTAAAACGACTACAAAATGATCTAAGAAATCCTTAAACTCTTTTCATCATATCCATAAAGGCAGAGGGTGCATTTGTCAGTCCAAAGGACATCACCAAGATCTCAAAATGTCCATGCCGAGAACGAAAAGTTGTCCGCAGAACATCCGACTGGATTCTCAACTGATGGTAGCCCGAACGAAGATCAATCATCGAGAACACCGTACTACCAAGCAACTGATCAAAAAAATCATCTATTCATGGCAAAGGATACCTTCTCTTGATGGTTACCTTATTCAATTCCCTATAATCAATGCACAGCCTCATGGAACCATTGATGAGTGATAATTAATACTCATTTATTAGTATAGTTTGAATATCATTATGTACGTAAATAAGGAATTATTTATGTAAATTAAGGAATAAATGATTTGTTTTAAATTTTCTTCTTTAAATAAAATTATGTAGAAAGTAATACTATATTATCACAAAAATAAAAATATATATAAGTTATGTATAAAATTAGAAGTAATATATTTAAGTTAACTATAATTATTTATAATATTACAAATAAAATATAATATGACTTATATTTATATATAGTAAAGATATAAAAAAATATATGTTGTATAAAATAATGTATAAATAATTACAAATAATATATATAAGGTTAAGGGGAGCTTTAGTGAGTTTAAAATAATTAATTAAAATACTATAAAATATAATTAAAATAAAATATATAAAATATAAAGTTGAAATGTATATATTATTAATTAAAATAATATAGAAAATATAAAGTTTAATTGTAAATATTATTAATTAAAATAAAATATATAAAATATAAAGTTTAAATGTATATATTATTAATTAAAAAGAAAATATAAAATATAAAGTTAAAATGTATATATTATTAATTAAAATAAAATATAAAATATAAAGTTTAAATGTATATATATTAATAAAAATAAAATATAAAATATAAAGTTACTAATTCTAATATAGTTTATATTTATAATGTGTTTGTGTTTATGCAGAAATGATCAGCTGGCCTAGTGGAGTGGGAGTTTTGTAGGATTTCATGAGGTCACGGGTTCAAATCCTGGTGAAAGCATTTTTGCGCCAACTGCAGCCCGCAACCCGCCAGGACCCGCCAACCCGCCAGCTCGACCCACTACTCAACTTGCAGCCCGCAACCCGCCAGCTGTCAGCCCGACCCGCCAGCTGCCAGCCCGACCCGCCATCCTTATCCAGCCACCAAATCAGCTGCCAGCTCATCAAAAACTGCCACATGTCAAGCTATCCAATAGCCAGCTGTCCCAAAAGCTGATTTTCAGCTTTTCCAAAAGCTGTTTGGCAGCTTTTCCATAAGCTGTTTGGCAACTTTTCCAAAAGTACTTTTCCAAAAGCACTTTTTTTTCTCTATAAATAGAGGGGCAGAGCTGAGTAGAATTATTCGAACTCCAGCAGGTTCCTTAAGAACTGTTAGGACTCCCCAGCTCTCTGACAAGGAACTGGTAGTAGCTTTCAAGTATTCTAAAGTTCTGTAAGTTGTAATATTTTCAGCTTTATTTTCAGCTTTTTAGAAAGTTGTAATAATTTTGGACTTTATAAAATAGACTCTTTCAATTTTAATTCTGAGTACTTTACTACTTAATTTTTAGTTTTTACTTTCCTTTTCTTCATACTATCCCGAATGAAAGGCGAAGCTCTGCTTATGTCCTGGATTAAAATATCATGAAACTGCTTTCAAAACGATTTTCAAAACCTTATTATTTCGTACTATCCCGAATGAAAGGCGAGGCGAAAGCCTATGACCTGGATTAAGATAGTGCGGAAACTCTGCAAAATTTTACTACCCTATCCCTAAAATAAAGGTGAAGCGAAAGCTTAAATCCTAGATTGAGATAGGTAGATATTATTTTTTGTACTTTATACCGCCCCCATCCTGAGAAGAGGCTAAGAACCCTTAGCACTTGGTCAAGATGAGCTCTGGGCTGGATACTATTTTCAACTATTTCAACTCTACTTTCTAGTTATTCTAACTAGGGTTTTCTTTTAATTGATCATATACCAGGTGACGAGACACTACGTTTACGTTAACCCGTTTAAACGCAAGCCTTCCCGGTCGTACTTTCGAGTCAGTGATGCTACTAAAGGGACCCTCTCGTGAAGTTAGATAATTAAGAAATAAAGTTGTTCTTTAATAGCTGAATTAATATTCTCTCAAAGTAATTCTGAAATCGAGGACTAGTTTCTAAGTCCCTATCTTAATAAAATCACGTATATATATTTTTCTATCTTTAGTTTTTAAATATAAACTCCACTCCGTTCGTTCGATAAAATAATAGTCCGTTCTAAAAAGTAGAATAATTAACACCGATCCCAGGAAAAATACGACCTTGATATTTTCTACAAAATACTATACTCCTATGCGATAGGTACTCTTGCCTTAATCCACAGGATATAAGTAAGTAAACAAAGAGATAGACTTATATACGTAAAAGATTATATAAAACCAAATCTATCTTCTTTAAAACAAACTTTACTTATCAACCATCCTTATTTTTCACAAACAAGACGGGTGCACCCCAAGGTGAAGAACTTGACCAAATAAATCCACACTGAAGCAATTCATCTAGCTGGGTAAGCAACTCTTCTAGCTCACGAGGGGCCATACGACACTTCGCCTTAGCAATAGGGAGAGTATCCGACTCAAGATCAATCACAAATTCCGCATCCCTCTCAGGCGGAATACCAGAAAGACTAACCGGAAAAACATTGGGCAACTCTCGCACCACAGAAATATCCTCGATGTGCGAAAAACCACTAACAGTTTCCAAAATAGAAACTAGATAAGCAAGATAACAAGAATCTAAGAGTTTCCGAGCACATACCGCAGAAATAATCGGGGAATCCTGGCGCGGGAATCCATACACACTCATGGGGTGGTCTTTGTCCATCTTGAAGTCCAAAAACTTAACCTTGAATTGGATAACATCATCATACCTAGACAACCAGTCCATGCCTAAAATCACATCGAATTCTTCCAGGTCTAGCACCCTTAAATCGGCAAAAGCTAGGAAGTCGCCTAAAATGATAGGACAACTATAGATTCCCTTATCCGACACCACTGAGTCAACAAAGGGAAACTTAACGCGAAACGAATTGCCCTCTCGATCAAGGGTCGGACGGTGATGTTCTACAAAAGTCGTAGCCACGAACGAGTGGGTAGCACAAGAATCAAAAAGAACGCGCGCCCAACAATTCTTTACCTTAAACTTCCATATAAAATCGTATACATAACTAGCCGAACAACATTGGAAGTAAAACTGAAAGCTAAGAACCAGATTGGAATCTAACCTGAGATCACTTAGGTAAAAGTCTGCACTTCTACCAAGGTCACCGAATTCAACTTGCCCTTCACTTTATCCAGATGTTGTGGTGGCGGCAAGGCTTGAAGCGGAACTGGCTGCAGCGGGGGCTAAGGTCGCGGGCACTTAGACTTCAAATGCCCTTTCTACCCACATTGGAAGCAGACCTTATCCTTTGTCCAACAATGGGCAACGTCATGCCCCTTCTGTTTACATGAAGCACAAACTAGATCTCCTTTGGACATGCTCTGAATTGAAAGCACCTGCTGTTGCTTCTGATCTCCCAATATCTTGAAACACTTCTCGAAGGGATGGCTTGGACGTCCATAGAAACTACACATTTCCTTACTTTCTTTCTTCGAAGCTGGACCAGGTGCCCGAGAGCCTCCATTATCATCAAACTTTCTCTTGTCCTTCCTCATCTGCGCACCTTGATTCTTGGGATTGTTGATAGCCTCTACTCTTAGAGGAGCTTCTACTGCCTCAACATACGTCTCTGACTGGTACGCACTAGCCAACTGCTGGATGTCACTCCAAAGTCCTCCTAGGAATCGCTTTACCCTTTCCGCCTCAGAGGCCACTCAATCTGGTGTAAACCTGCTCAACTTACTAAATTCTATCTCATATTCATTAACAGTGAGTTGCTTCTGCTTTAGGTGTAGAAAATTATTCATCAGGCGGTCTTGCTCGACCGATGGTAGAAACTTCTTTAGAAACATTCCCTTGAAAGATTCCCATGAAAAACCCTCTGAGAGGCTCTCTTTCTCTCAGATCCACCAGCTCTTAGTAAGTCCCTTCAACTTATAAGCAATGACAATTACCTTTTCGCCCTCAAAAATTCCTGAGTACGAAAACATCTCCTCGATGCCAATAATCTAGTCATCCAATGCCATGAAATCAGCTCTCCTGTCATAAGTAGGGGAACCTAATCGCTGGAAGTGTGAAATGAAATTCATCTCCAGTGATAGCAGAACTGGAGGCACCAGAGGAACAGGAGGAATGACTGCAGTCTGACCCACTACAGGGTTCCGTACTACAGGCTGCTACCCTAAGGAGGAAGTCAACAAAGCCTGAATCTACGATTGCATAGCAACCATCTGCCTTGATAGAGCCTCATTGCTCTGCCTCAGCCCTTCAATAACGGCCTCACTCTGCGCCCTGATGACTCACCCTTAGAATGGGGAGTCGACCTTGTCACAATACGCTTAGGCGACATTCCTAATAATATAACGAACAACTCGTCAAACCTAGCTTAATGCTAGAACTACTCAATTTATTTCAGACCATACATGAATAGATACTTGATCTTGCTGCTACCTTGCTCTGGGATTTTCAAAAGTAATGTTATACTTTAACTTAGAATGATATACCATCATCCTATTGACTTGTGTGCATATAATACGAATGCATGAATTCGTATTCCTTTGCTTTAAAACCTTATGTGTGCGTATGTCATATTGTAGATCTTAACTTGGCACACATGCTAATGCTATGTTATGTCATGCATACTGTGTTATGCATTCCAGTAAAGTCCTTAATGCATGTTATGAGCGGCGAATACATAAAATATTATGCATCCCATACTACATAATATCGTATATAATGAAAAACTAAAATCTAATGGGCATCCATGTGATGATTGTTATGCATCTCATACTACATAACAGTCACATGTTGCTTTCTATGAGGATCCATATACAAACACTTATTATGCATCCTATACTATATAATATGCCTTGTATACTTCTTGTAATGCTTATGAGTGGAGTGTTCATGCTTTCGCCGAAACACACTAATGACACATCGGTGTGTGTATGCAATGAGACAAGATAACTAAACCTTACCATAGATAGTCGTTCAACCAATTTGTCAAACCAACCTCACTCTAATACCAACTATCACAACCCGTATTTTATCAGCATTTACTAATGTATCAAAGTAAGAGAAAATACATGTCGTGATGTCATGCCGTGTAGTGGACAACTACAGACGCTCAGGCAAGAACATACTCCTAACACTTCTCATGAAATTTCTCAAGTTTGTTATGGCGAAAATACTGTTTGAGTTAGGGTTTTATGGTTGTGTCCCTCGACTCAGTAGATACACTAGTCCACGAAAAAAAAATATATAAATATACAATAAAAAATATTTGGTTTGTTTCATTCATTATCTTATATGAGTATGAGGATCCAACCGGACTATTTATGATATGCACTCCTCTAAATTTAATTTAAGTACACAAAGATCTTTATGTTCGTTAAAAAATAAAGTGATTATTTGATTTAAAGAGATGCTATGCATACAAGATAAAAGTATTTATCTTTTTCATATTTTGAAAGTAATTAACATGCAAACCTAACATAAAACTATCCCAGAGAGCAAGTAAGTACAACAAATAGCAGTAAAATAACATAGCAGCTAGCAAATGCTCTATCATCTACAAAAATTCTATGCGGGCACTAAAAACCTGACACGAACTCACATGAATAAATGTATGTCTGAACTAAAACAAGAACAACCGAACTACCTTACGAAGGTGAGGGAAGAAAACCACAGCTACTAAGCCCACACCAAGAACTACCAACTACAGCTGCTCGGACCGCTACTGCTCCGTGTTTGAGGCACTCAAAAGAAAGAATGCCTTAGCAAGAAATAAACAAGTGGCAATAAAGAATAAAAGTAAATAAACCAAAGGAGCCAAAGGGTTACCAACCCAAGACAGAATAACTATCAAACCACAAAATAAATCTTAAAATAATAAATAATGAAGAATTTATAAGGTTTAAGTAATAAAAGGTGCACCAAGTACGATATAAAGTCATGCTTCAATAATATCTGCAAGAGTATGCAAATGAACATATGTATGTATGTAAAAATAAAGAGACTGATTAGCTCAAACATGTGAATCATTAACACTAGTAAAAACGGTACTGATTTGGTGGCTATATTGTCCAACACAAACCATCAGACCAAACATCTCAAAAAGGCACTTCAGTGGTGGCCACATTGTCCAACAAAACCCGGTAGTCCATAAAAAGAGAACAAATACCCACCAGGCGTAATGATTCACAAACCAGCACTGGGATGGTGGTCCTTTATCCACTGCTACCCAAAGGCCGCAATAAAACTCTTAAAAACACCGATAAAACCCAAATCAAAGCATCAAAATTACCGAATGATGAAGAGCAAGAAAAAGTCCAAAAATTTCTCTAAGGCATACTCGACGAATAGGAAGGTCACTCGTCGAAAAGATTTTAAGTCCATACAGATTCGTCGAAAAGCACTCGACGATTTCACGGTTCACTCAACGAAAATGACTTGGTTCGACGGCTAAACTCAACGAATAAGACTCAGCAAAATTTTAATACATTCAACGATACTAGATGAATTCAAGACAGACTCGACGAAATCAACTTGATGAATTCAAGCAAACCCGAGGATACTCGATGAATTTGTCGAGATTACTCGACGAATTGTACTTGGCCTCTCATGAACTCTCGACGCATTCTATGGATACTTGACAGAATCGTCGAGAATAATCGACGAATACACTTGGAGAAATCAACACACTCGATACAAAACACTGAAGACACTTGACGAATTCGTCGAGAATACTCGATGAATTAGACTCAAACTCACAGGATTCACTCGATGGTTTTACTCGACGAATTCATCGAGAATACTCGACGAATTTGTTGAGAATACTCGCCAAATTTTACTCAACGAAATGAACTTGGTCTTCGATCAAACCCTACTCTACTCGATAAATTATACTCAACGAATTATACTCGACAAAATGAACTTGGTCTCAACAGAGGTTCTACCCTACTCGACGATTCTGACATGGCTGAACCCTACACTTCTCATATACTCTATGAGGGAAAGAAAGGAGAGGAAGTAAGAACAAAGGAACTAACAAGTGGGAGGGACAAATCACAACTTTCCTCAAAATCTTATGAAACCGGCCTCTCAAGCGCTCCGTTGCAAGGATCGACCGCAAGAATCACTCGTCTACGATTTCTGGAACTTTTCGGACACAACAAGGGTTAAGGTCGCATACCCTAACACCAAAAAATCTATGAAATGGTAAAAACGCACCGTGCACGCGAAGATCTCGGCGAGAGCTTTCCGAATCTATGCTCCGTCAAGGATTTCGTGCACCGGATCTCTGATAAGTGACGGTTGGAAGACTTTGCGAAGGCCGACTCGTCGCTTCTTCTGCTTCTTCGGGCCAACTGTTTGGGAAGACGATGAATAGGGTTTGTTTTAAACATATATATATATATATATATATATATATATATATATATATATATATATATATATATATATATATTACCATTAATATAATTTTCAAGAAATCTAAAACAACGAGAATTACTAATACGTCTCGGTTTTCGATGAAATTCACACCAAAAATAAATGGTGGTGCTATGAATCCAATGACGAAGTTGAAATCAGGATCTGACAAACAAAACTCGGGTTAAAATTTCTCGAATTTAAAATAACAATAATCCTTATTAAATTTACCGAGATCCCAATTGAGCCCGGTTCGCCACCAAACTTCACAGACACGCTTAAATTAACCACTTAAATCTTCCCAAGTCAAAAACCTAAATTTCGATGAATAAAATTATGCACTAACAACGACGCTCCACTGCTGGAACAAGTTTAGCTAGGTTGTCTAAGTGATTGTGATAGGTGGTCACAAGGAAGGAAGGTGGAGAGACAGAAATTTGTCTAAGTCCATAGGCGTCGAGTGAAGCCAGTTCACTCAACACCAGATATCAAGGAAGGATGCTGGAAAGACTCAAATTCATCTAAGTCCACAGGTGTCGTGTGAAGGTAGTTCACTCGACGCCATTTAACATGAGGTATCGAGTAATGCTTAGTCTATCAAAGCTTTAGCCTTAGCAAGGGACAAATTCGACTAACGCCTGAAGAAAGAAGCATTGAGTCAAGCTCAAGCATTTAAAGCCTTTGAAGATTCTGCCAAGAATTATGGCTAAGCCCAGAAGCATTGAGTGAGGACAGCTCACTCAACGACCAAAGAAGCAAGCATTGACAGAGCAATGATTAGTCAAAACTTAAGTAGAGATAGACATAAAAATCTGTTTAAGTCCAGATGCGTTGAGTGAGGATAGCTCACTCAACGCAAGCTCATCAAGAAGATTGGCTAAGTACAAAAGCGTTGAGTGATGAAGGCTCACTCAATGCATTCATAAAGAGAGATGTGGCTAAGTACAGAAGCATTGAGTGAAGCCAGTTTACTCAACGCCTCAGAATGAAGGTAGGCAGTTAGTGAAGAGGCTAAGTCCAGAAGCGTTGAGTGATGAAGGTTCACTCAACACACTCAACGTCTGGCATTGCACAAGAAATATGCTAAGTCCAAATTCGATGAGTGAAGCCAGTTGACTCAACACACTCAATGCCTAATCAGCAGAAAGATTGTCCAAGGACAAAAGCGTTGAGTGATGAAGGATCACTCAACGCACTCAATGCCTAGCAGTGCAGAAATATTGGCTAAGTCCAAATTCATTGAGTGATGAAGGTTCACTCAACTCCTAGCGGTGCAGAATATTTGACTAAGGGTTTTTGCGCTAAATGGAGGTCATTCACTCAACGCACTCATACTTGGGATGAAACTGTGAAATTGGTTGTCCACATATGCTGACATCAGCAAACGTCAACAAAGTTAAAAATGTTGCGGGAAGGCTATAGTACACGACAAATGGCGCCGCTGGCCTACTGTATGACTTTTTTTTTTATAAAAGCAAAGTTGCAGCCAACAACTTCAGTGGGGCCCATAGGTCAAATAGTCGTTGGACGGCGGAAGATAAAAGGATAGAGATCGACAAAAGTAAGATAACTTTTAGGGTTTAACATTTCGCAAAGAGGCGGAACTTCATCGTCTTCTTCCTCGCCATTATTATAGAGCTTTAAGCTGAAGTTCAAAACCGCTGATCTAAAAGTTCACCCAGTTAGTTGTAACGATCTTCACCCTTCTACAACAAGTTCATAAGAGATTTCTGAGAAAGAAGAAGAAGCAGAGCATTCTCATTTCTACAGTGAAGGTTAGCTGATTGAAGAACAATAAGAACTGTTAACTCGTCTGTTTTCATCAACAAAGATTAAAAACTTGAGTTTCTGGGTTTCTTCCAGCACAAGAAATAACTTTTTGAAGATCATTATTCTTGTTACTGTTAAGAAGTTAGGGCTGAGATTTTCTCAGCTCAGGAAGCAGTAGAATCAGAGAAATTTCTCTGGAGTAAAATCAACGCAAACTCTTTCTTTCTGTAGGATCCATTGGATTTGATTTATAGGCCTATTTTATAAAGGCAGAGGTAGGATCCAGTCATGGATCTGAGCTGTAGGATCATTTGTTGATCTACGTGTAGGGCCAGTGTGCCTGAGGTAGGGTTGTTTGCCTGAGGTAGGAGAGTCATTATCTCTGAGTGTAGGGCCTGTGTGTTGAGTTATAGAATCCAGATTTGGATCTGCGGTAGGGCCTTGTGCCTGAGCTGTAGGAGAGTCATCATCTCTAAGTTATAGGGCTAACCTCCTTGCCTGAACTGTAGGACTATTAATTTTGTCTGAGGTAGGTGGTCTTTGGATCACTGAGTTGTAGGAGCAAGCTTGCTCTGTGGTAGGACTTTGTGCCTGAGGTAAGTCTTGGAGGAGACTGAGAGATACTGAGGGATCTGTGTTGTAAGCTCTTAGGAGCTGAGTTTTGCAGAAGTGCCTTATCTAACACACTGTTAGAAAGGTGGGAGGGATAGTGGATGTACCTATAATCTCGAGAACCACTATAAATTTTGTGTGTGCTTTTGTGGTTTGTCTTGAAAGCTGAAAAACAATTAACTCACAACACACTTAAAGAAGAAAAATCAAAAAGGGACCAAAAACCTATTCACCCCCACCCCTCTAGGTGTTTAGCTACCCTTAAAACTAAAGACTTTCAAGTGGTATCAGAAGGACGTTGCTCAAGAAGGACTTAATAGTCTGAGTAGATCTCAAAGTGTAGCCAAAAGAAGTATACTTATGGGTTCAGGAGAGAACCATAAGGAGCTGGGCTCCATGAAGCTTCCTATCTGCATGAAGGAGAGCTTTGGAATCTTGAAGGAGAGAGTCAGATTATTCATGGAAGCATCTGACCCAAGGATCTTTATTATAGTCAAAGAGGGACCTTTCATCCCTATGAAGGTCTCAGTTCTAGATGCAACTGTCCAGACACCAAAGAAATATTCAGAGATGACCAAGGATGAAGTCATCTTGGAAACCATGGATAAGAGGGCACATAACATCATTGTTAGTGCCATAGATGACCCAACCTTCCAGAACTTGGTTCACTGCCAGACCTCCAAGGAGATGTGGGACACTTTGGTAGTCTATATGGAGGGCACAGAGGAGGTCAGAGATGACAAGAATTCCTTGCTCAACCAAGAGTATAAGGCTTTCAGGTAGTCCAAGAATAAGAGCATAACTGGATGTTATGAAAGATTTTTCAGAATAGTGAATGAGCTGGGGACCTATGGGAGGGTTTTCAGCCATTATGAGCTGAATGACAAGTTTCTCAGGTCTCTAACTAAAGATTGGGATACAAAGATTTGTGCCATTAGAGAGGTGGCAAAGTTGGCTGATACTCCCCCTCACACTCTATTTGGAAAGCTTCTCTCCTATGAGATGCATCTATCTACAAAGAAGGAGGAGGATACTATCAGCAAATATGAGGCCAAGGAAAAAATTTTGTCCTTCAGAGCTGACAACACTAAGAAGATCAAGGAGAGGATTGCCTCTCCTCCGAGGAGGCCTACTGATTCAGACAACGCAGGGCCAAGTTCATAAGACTGCAACAGCTCTGATAAAGAATTTGCTGCCTTCTCTAGACAGTTCTAGAAACTGATGAACAGAAAGCAGTGGAGGAGCAGACCTTCCTCCTCCTCTCATCACAGGAAGAACCACTCCAAAGGAGAAAGGTATGATTCTAAAACTAGTAAACAGATTTCCTCTAAAGTTGTCTACTATTATTGCAGCAAGTCAGGGCATGTGATAGCTGACTTCCCAGTCAAAATAAGAGAGGTTGGTGAGAAAAAGGTCCACCATCAAAAAGGCAAGAAGGAAAAGTCCTTCATTGCAAAGAATGTTGAAAAGAGCTGGAGTCAAAGTGACTTATCTTCTGAGTCTGAAGAGGAATATGCCTATATTGGTCTCTTTGCTACTAAAGAAGAAGCTGGAGAAGAAGCTGAATGTTGAAACCAAAAACTCAGTCTCTGTGGAGTTCACCCTTGGGGAAGGGGTGATCGCACATTTAATTCTCTCTCGCGAGCCAAACAACTAAGGAAAAAGAACAGGGAACTGACCAAAGGGCTCGGAGTGGAGGACCCACCACACACCCGGAAGATCTCAGAGCGCTTCCCATCCTTAGCCAAACGTCGAGCTAAAGGTACCTCAAAAGGCGCTAGAAGACTAGGGCACAAGTAAGCATGCCTTCTGAGGTACCCCTTGGGTCCTATTTATAGTTTTCTGAAAATGTCCTGCAAATAGCCAACCTCCGTTGTTCCAAACAGCTATGTGCAGTCCAAGTTGGCCTGCCAACAACATAACTCAGCTATTCTGGAAGGCTATGGGCAAGCCAGCCGGGGCAAAATAGTAAAAAACATTATAGATCATTGGGCGAGTGGTCCCTGAGACCTCCACTCGCCCGGGGCGTAGAGTACGGGCCCGGCTGGCCCTACTCGCCTGCCGCTTACCAAGCTCCCCTAGGGAGAATGTGAGCCCGCCTACCGCTTGCCAAGCTCCCCTAGGGAGAATGTGATCCCGCCTGCTCCACTTTCCCCTTAAACACTCCACCCCTCCTAGGCGAGTCAGGGGGCTACCGAGCTCCTTCCCCCTTGGGTGCCCGCCCAGGACCTGGACTACTAGATCTAGCCGACCTGGCTCTTATCGACCCCACTCGCTGGATACGAGGTTATACACAATCCCCGCTCTTTGAGAGGTTGTAACAGGCTCGGAAAGAATCATCCAACCCCACAGAATTCGGCGAGTGCGGTAGGATCCAGAGGGAATCTTCGTGTGGGGTCCACCTGCGGCTATATATATGCACCTGCGTACCTGGGTGACCTTTTCCATTCCCTTTGCTCTAACCTTACTGAGATTCCTATCCCCAAAGAGATTCAAGAGAGGCTTGCTCGAGCACACAAGGCTGCCTCTGCCCGCGTTGCTGGTTTGACCGACGTTTCCCTTAGCATCCCGTCGAGCGGCCTAGCAGAATCCAACCCCGCCAAGAAGGCAAAACCACTCTCCAAGGGGGTTGAACCAATCTTCAATGACCTGAAATCCACCCTGGAAAATGGGGCTAACTCCTCAACTCTACCTGCCATTGAGAGAAGGGTAAAGACATCGTCGACGTTTTCGCCGACCCGGACAGCCGACAGAATTACGGCGAGGCCTCCTCGCCGCGAGTTAAGACCCCCTCGACAACTCGCGACCTAAAACTCTGGAGACTCGCCTGCGAGACCCGTCGCCCCCCTTTGGGACCCTAGGGCTGGACTCGCAAAAGCCGGAGTCACAGGCTCATTCCCCGTCTCAGCAACAACTTCCTGCTCCTGAAACTGCGGGGGGAGGCACTGAAGTCATCTCCATTCCAGGCTTCAGCCTCCTCCCACCAAATACTCATCGCCCAAGCCGTGACAAGAACCTGAGCCTGCCCCCACTCTATACTTTCCTGGGGGTGCCGAGCTCGCAAGGCAATTTTGACTTCCACCGATTTGTATCGCGTGATTCTCCTGGAGTACTCGCCTTTCATGCTGATACTTGACTGAATGCCTTTGCAGCACTTCCCAGTCAGTTTGAGGCTAACGAATCTTCGGAGCCAACCCGCTACTCGCCCCTCCCTTCCCCAAGCTCACTAGACTCCTTCCTGGGTTCCGAGATGGAGAACGGCGAGCTGATGAGGCGGGGACCGAGATCTTCAAGATGCTGGTGCGCGGGCTGCGTAAGGTTCAGGAGGACAAAGAGGTATTATAGCGTGACTACGTGTGGCTTGTGGACGAGGTGAGGGCAGCCCGGCAGGCAAGATGTTGTCTCCCTCTCCGCTTTTGGAAGAGATTGACGAGAACCTCGAGATCATCCATAGGACTTGGGGCAGATCCGCGAGCTCCATAACTCGCGCCGACCTGCGAGGAAGGAGACGCGAGGCTGGGGTAGGTATGAACGGCTCCATTACTATGCCTACCGGCACTTGCCTCTGGCCTCCTCAGTTCGCTCGCATTGAATATTTCCTCTTTTTTTTGAATTTGCTTCTCGCACTTCCTGCTTCTGAACTGCATGCCCATACTTGTAATAACTTAGAACATTCTTCAAATTTCAATGTTTATTACTTTGAATAATACTGCTATTTGGACTCGGCTCGCCATAAGGTAGAGCAAGTCATGGGGGCCGGCGAGCTGGGGTTGGCGAGCTGGGGCAGGCGAGCCAAACTGATCGGTCGGCTCGGCCTCAGATTCCTTTTTCTATAAATAGGCCCCCTACCAACCCCGCTCCATTGCCTTTATTGCTTTTGAACCCCTTACCGCTGCCTTTCTACTACCAATACTCCCATCTCAATCACTCTGCGAGCATGGGCAAGATGAAACCTGATGCCGACGGTCGCTCCAAGTGTGCTTGGTATTTTGTCGAGTACCTCTTTTTTGAGGGTAACACTACTGAGGGGGAGCTCGCGAAGTTCGTAACCGACTACGTGCCCCCTAGTTTTGTGGTGAGTCGGCCCAGAGAGGGTGAGTCCATCAATACCTTCTACCCCGACGAGCTCGCCCTACCCATCTCGCATTTCGAGGTCGGGTTGCGCCTAACCCTCTGGTAGGAGATATGCCAGATCCTCAAGTACTATGGCGCGATGCCCGTACAGCTTAACTCGAACGCCATCGCCATGATGTTTACGTTTGCGTACTTCCTCGGCAAAGAGTGGATAGAGTTCAACTTGACCGTCTTCAGGAAGACTTTCACCTACAAGGCGACTCCAGATGGCGTCGTCTAATTTGGGGGCTCATTCATCAAGGTTGGCGAGATTGCGAACAAAAACCACAACTAGATATCCAAGATCGTCTTCATCAAGGGCAATCTGGAAATATGCCCTACTCGCCCCTGTAGAAGGGCAAGGAGGTGTACCACCCCCCTACGATATCTGACAATGACGCCGAGCTCCACAAATTTTTCCTCCAAAATGATTTCGTGGTCGCCTTCCTCCGAAGGGTCATCGACTCGCTCCTCCCCATCCTTCCCGGCAAAGGTATACCTCTCACTTTTTCTTCTTGCCGAGATCGCCAAATAAATAGAATTTCTTGACCAAGTTTTTTCATGCAGGGGAGCGACTGATTCCTGAGAACCCTCCCTTTGCAAACTCGGGGCTATTCCCCGACCCACTAGCATACGAGAAGGCAGCCGCAGATGCCTGCCGAGATGAGCTGACATCATCCAAGCCCTCATTTAGCAAGAAGCAACCCGATCTCGTGGGGTCTAGCTCACTTCGCCGCCTCCCACACCAAAAGAAGATGAAGAAGACGGTGGTGGTATCAAGGTGAAAGACTTTGTTTCAAGAGCCTAAACACCTAGAGGGGGGGGGGTGAATAGGTTCTAATCTTTTTGATTCCTTTTGATTTTAAGGCAAACAGATATTTGTAACTTATTTTAGCACAGAATAATTCTATCTACAGTAATTAAATACAACACAGCAAACACCAGATCTATAGTGGTTCCCCAAGATATGGGTACATCCACTTTCCCCCTTCGCCTATCCAGCAGATAACTGGATTCAGCCTAACTTCCTTCCACTAGCTCGGATCCGCAGATCTTACAAACTCAGAACCCAAAATTGTTCCTACACTTTAGACTTTACATAAGTCCTACCTCAGATTCTTCCCTGAATCCTACCTCAGGCCTCAGCCCTACCTCAGCCTTTATAATTAGGCTTAAACCTCAGACTTTCCACAAGTCCTACCTCAGGCACACTGCCCTTCCTATGCCTTTATTATTTTAGGCTTACAATCTCAGATCTAACAATAGATCCTACAAGAATTTGTGAGTAATAAGTATCTGAAAACTTCACCAGCTAGATTTCTCTATTGATGTTGTCTTCTTGATCAGTTCTTGTATAGACTGATCCTTCTGATCAAACCTAACTTAGCTTTTCAAAGCTTCTTGATTAGGACAAATAAGGTGGATCTTCTCTTGAAGTTTAAGTTGATCTTCAGTCAGCTTCTTCCTTAGATTCAGATTGAACTCTGAATCTTTCTTGCAGAAAGGCCTTGATCTGTTAGAGTTCTTCTTTATAATCCAAAGATCTTTCTTATTCTCTTATGTCGTTTCCGATCTGGCAATTATATAGAGCTTGCTCCATGGTTACCGGCTGATCCAATTCATAACAGACTTCTGACAGTTCTGACAGTGGTGTCAGACCGGTTAGTTATGACAGCTGTCAAGTCACCAGTCACGTCACCAGGTTCTTCTATGTCTTTTCAACTTAGCATACAACACTCAGCAGACTGCTTCACATGTGTCGACACATATAGACTAAGTGTCGACACAAGTCTTCATGGTGTCGACACAATAACTCCAAGTGTCGACACAGTCATACTTCTGCTTCTCGACACTGCTTTTTGTTGTATGTGTCGACACAAGTCATGTGTGTCGACATAACAGCTTCTTGTCTCGATATTTCTATTACAGACAGATGGCGTTGAGTGTTTGTCAAATGGCGTTGAGTGTGTGTCGACACAAGTCCTGTGTGTCGACACAATTACTTCTGAACTCGACACAGCCTCTTGAGAGTTGGTGTGTCGACATAAGTCCTGTGTGTCGACACAATTGCTTCAGGTGTCGACATAGCTCCTGAGTGTCGACTCATCTTTTGTTTTAAGTGTCGACACAATTCTGTTTTAAGTTGTCGACACAATTCTGGATGTCGACACAACTGCTTCTTTAGGTGTCGACATAACTTTGAGTGTCGACACAACTTCTTTATAAGTGTCGACACATTTTGCCAGTGTGTCGACAAAGCTTTCCTGAGTGTCGACATAGCAGGTGGGTGTCGACATAACTTCTTCATATGTGTCGACACATTTCTCTTGTGTGTCGACACAGCTTGCCTGAGTGTCGACACAGTTTCTTCACAAGTGTCGACACTTGTACTTAGAAAGTTTTCCTTCAAATATTTAAACCTGCAAAATGAAACTCAAAATTCTATCAAATACACATTGATGCATATCATTGACTAAGTTGTGGCTTCTCCAAATCTAGTACATATTTTCCAATGTACCCAACACAAGGGTGGGACAACAATAACAACAAAAATGGAAATACAAGAGCTTGACTGAGACCACCCTGGATGGATGACCAGAGAGACCACTGAAGGAGTCATCAGAGAAAGCGCAGGCGGAGAGTCCTCCGCTCCTGCTGCATAGAAGAACATGGCCCATGAGCCGGGCCTACCGATGAGCCATCCCCTCTTCGGCTTCGGGGGAAGGTGGAAGGACTCGGCCGACGAGCCGATGGTTTAATGGGACGAGCAGGCCCACTGGGTCTCCATCTCCTCCCTCCAGCCCTACTAGTCAGATCGCCAACCCCCCCCCATCGGGCATGCTTACGCGCTTGGCTTTGGCCTTTATGGGCGCAAGTATGCGAGGCCTACAAGGGCATGACCCTTCTCCAGCTCGGCCATGAGAGCTTGCAAGCCCACATGCGGGCCCTGGAGCTTCATCACATGATGGTCCATCACGGCTTCAAACTCATACAACTCCTGCTAAAAGCTGAGTAGGGGCGCGACGTCGCCAAGAATAAGGCTGCAGACCTGGTGAGGCAACTCGGTATTACTGAAGACCTACTTGCTAAGGATACCGATGGGTTGGTAAGTACCAGCTGCCCGAACTTCTTTTACTTAAGATTTCCTACATTTCCTGCAATAGATTTGCTTATCCTTTTGTTTCATAGGATGCCGAGGCTGCTGGCGATCTGCGGGTTCGCGCCATCAGGCTAGAAGAGGAAAACAACCAGCTGCGTGCTCGCGCCACCGAGCTGGAGGCTCACGCCGCCGAGCTTGAGGCGGACAACACAAGGCTGAACGAGGAGAACAAGGGGCTTCATGGAGAGGTCATCCGTCAGGCGGAGGCCCTCCTCCCCCTAGGCAGCAGCGAGCCCTCCTTCCCGTTCACGAGGCCGAGAGTCTTTGGTGAGGCTGAGGTCGCTGAGCGGCTGCGGGTCAACTCGATTGAATCCGCCAAATGCACCATGCAAATCATGAAGGACACGGGGGGTACTGGTGGAGGGCTGCGAGGAGATCACGGCCCGGGACCTCATGCCGAGCGTGTTCCCGTCCACTCTGCCCAGCGAGAAGGAGGATAGCTTCGACTTGCTTTTTGGGAAGCATTACAAGGATGATCCTCTATCCGGAGGAGAGGGCGAGGACCGCCAGTCTATGGGGGGAGGCGAGAGCTGACTCACACTCTCCTCTTTCTCTTTCTCTCTCTTCTATAATTCTCTTCCCCCCTTTTGTAACCTCGCCGAGGGGAGCTTCCTATTTGTAACAACATTTTACATAATGAAAAATAATTTTGGCATGGGTTCTACTATCATTTTTCATTTTTTATCTTCTTTTTCCTGAACTTACTTACTGCAACGTACTCCCCCTCGAGCTCTCCTCCTTAGGCAACCTCGCTAGGATAGGATTTGTACCCATGAGTAGACCTTGAGAGCTCGCTAGTTCTAGGCAGCCCGGAAGTGGACTACTCGCAGCGCTAGGCTCACACTACCCTGGTCGCCCGCGAGTTGCCTTCTTTCTTGCCAATTTTGAAATGAAATTGTTAAAAATTCACAAGTAAAATTTGAATGGGGTGGAATGCACCATCGAGGCCCGCCTCATTTTGCCTTCCCCAGTAGATGTTGAGTACTCAGCTCACCTTTACCCTCACCCTGCCTTGCTTTGATGACATCATCCCACGGTGATAGGTCATGGCTACTTGCCAAGCTAAGCCCGCGAGTCCCAACTCACCTGACAGAATTCTCCTCCCCATTATAGAAAAAGGCCAAACTTCCCAAGTAACATCTGGAGAGGGTAGGACATAATTACCGAGAGAGGCCTCAACTCGGCCCCTTAGACTGACCAGCTCGCCTACTGTTTTTTTTGTCGACTTCCGGGTGCTTCCACCGGCCCGATCAGCTAAGTGAAAGTCTGACGGAGGGTGTTGAATATCCTCCGATCTCAGCCCTCCAGGGTCATAACGACATCACTCGAGGCCCGGGCCATGCCAGCAAGGTGAGAGCCTTACACCGGGAGCATCCCGGGACCTAACCCCAGAGCGAGAATACTTTCCTTTACCCAACCCCCAGGTGCTACCACCGGCCCAATCAGCTAAGCGAAAGCCTGACATCAGGTGTTGAACATCCTCCAGGCTCAGCCCTCCAGGGTCATAATGACGTCACTCGTGGCCCGAGCACTGCCAGCTAAGTGAGAGCCTGATAGCGGGAGCGTGTCGGGACCAAACCCCCAGAGTGAGAATACTTTCCTTTGCCCAACCCCCGGGTGCTACCACCGGCCCAATTAGCTAAGTGAAATCCTGATGGCGGGTGTTGAACATCCTCCTAGCTCAACCCTCTAGGTTCATAATGACATCACTCGAGGCCCGGGCCCTGCCAGCTAGGTGAGAGCCTGACAACGTGAGTGTTTCGGGACCTAACCCCAGAGCGAGAATACTTTCTTTTGCCCAACCCCCGGGTGCTACCACCGGCCCAATCAGCTAAGTGAAAGCCTGATGGCTGGTTTTGAACATCCTCTGGGCTCTGCCCTCCAGGGTCATAACGATGTCACTCGAGGTTGATGGTGACGATGCTGATGTGGCCATTGATCCCCGTCATAGAGAGTTCGTGGATTGGGACGATCAATGTCGCAAGCTCGAAGATGGGAGTCTACCACGACATTTCTTTGACAATGCTCCTGTCACTGCATGTTTTGCTCGACATCCGACGCCGCCAATAAATAAAATATATAATTATAAATTACATAATTATAATTTTATATTTTATCATTTTTATTTTATCATTTTTATTTTAAGCAATTCTATTTTTAGTATTTCATTTCTTGTATGATGGGTGCTTATAACCATCAATTGTTTTTATTTCATGTTATTAATTATTGTATTTGTTATGTCATGATGGGTGCATATAACTATCATGAGTGATTTAATTTTCAAGGGTGGAGATTGAGTGGTATAGCCTATATATAGGTCATGTCATAAAGAATTTTGTAGAGAATGAATGAAAAATTAAAACCCTAATCTTGCTTTGAGAGTTCCCTCCTCCTCTCCTCCTCTCCAAAATTTAGTCCACCCCCTTTTTTCCCCTCTTGTTCGCCGGCCACCACCCTCCTCCTCTCTATTCTCTATTCGTCCTCCTCTTCCTCTCCCAAGAAAACCGATCAGCCCCTGCTACACTTGGCCACTCTCTCCTCCCTCACCACCTCCATAGTCGTGCTCCCACCAAAAATAGACCCCTCCTTTCTCCCTCTTTTCAAAACCCGATCCCCACCCTCCTTCCCTTGAGTTCTCGGCCAACCCTAGTCGACCAACCCTCTCCCTTCACAAGGTCGACCACCCCATCCACATCCAAAGCCGGCCTCCTCATTACCTCCCAACACCCTAGCCGTCACCCCCATTATATTGAGAAAATAATTTTCTCATCACCTTTTCTCTTTCCTCCCCATATATATTGGTTTTCTTTTTCAAGGATCTCCCTCTCCTAGGGTTTGGCAAAGGAGAAAACGGCGAGCATCTTCATCGTCCGACGTGGATCCGTAGGTTTTGCGTGGAATTAGAAAATCTACCACCGTCTTGTGCGCCTCCTCCACTCATCTTGTGGATGGATTATTATTGGGATTTGGGTAACGAATTTCTAAACATTTCTTGTGTGATTTCCTTTAATATTATTATTTGTGAGATTTGGTGAATAGAAGACTGGTAATTAGCCCTGATTTATATTGAATGTTTTGCGTAATTAAAATCTAAATTTCAAGCATTATTTTCCCGAATATTTTTAATAAAATTGGAGCGGGTAAATTTCGTGAACACTTGTAGAAATCAGTTTCCTTAGCCTTGATTTCTTCAGTGTTCAAGTGATTTGGCAACCCTCATATTAATTAGTTTTTGGGATTGATTTTGGACTTAATTTTAAATCACTAATTTAGCCCGGATTTTCTTTTATTGGAATTATGAATTTAATTTAATTTTAATGGCTAATTGTCCGGATCATGTGGGTCCTTTTCGCTTGAGCGAACATTGGCCTATAGCCCTTGTTCAATCTATAAAAGGGGTAGCGTCCCTTTGCGTTGTGTGATGTTGAAAATAGTGCCATTAATTGCTTGACTTATCGATAGTGCTAAGTAGAGAAACCGCACACTAGATATTTATTTTAATTGTCAAACCTAAGAGCG
This sequence comes from Platanthera zijinensis, assembly GCA_039513925.1. NCBI lineage: Eukaryota > Viridiplantae > Streptophyta > Magnoliopsida > Asparagales > Orchidaceae > Platanthera > Platanthera zijinensis. The sequence continues at coordinate 32,897,598 of CM077083.1, forward strand.
CGTAGTTTAACCCGTCGAAACAACGGGCCTGCAGCAGAGGCCCGGGCCCTGCCAGGTGGGTGAGAGCCTGACAGCGGGAGTGTCTTGGGACCTAACCCCAGAGCGAGAATACTTTCCTTTGCCCAACTATCGGGTGCTACCACCGGCCCGATTAGCTAAGTGAAAGTTTGACGGCGGGTGTTAAACATCCTCCGAGCTCAGCCCTCCAGGGTCATAACGACGTCACTCGAGGCCCGGGCCCTGCCAGCTAGGTGAGAGTCTGACAGCGGGAGCATCTCGGGACCTAACCCCAGAGCGAGAATACTTTCCTTTACCCAACCCCTAGGTGCTACCACCGGCCCAATCAGCTAAGTGAAAGCTTGATGGCAGGTGCTGAACATCCTCCGGGCTCAGCGCTCCAGGTTCATAACGACGTCACTCGAGGCTCGGGCACTGCAAGCTGGGTGAGAGCCAGACAGTAGGAGCATCTCAAGACCTAACCCCCCAGAGCGAGAATACTTTCCTTTGCCCAACCCCCGTGTGCTACCACCGACCCAATCAGCTAAGTGAATGCCTGATGGCGTGTGTTGAATATCCTCTGGACTCAGCCCTCCAGGGTCATAACGACGTCACTCAAGGCCCGGGCCCTGCCAGCTAGGTGAGAGCCTGACAGCGGGAGCATTTCGGGACCTAACCCAGTGCGAAAATACTTTCCTTTGCCCAAACCCCGGGCGCTACCACCGGACCAATCAGCTAAGTGAAAGCCTAATGGACGGTGTTGAATATCCTCTGGGCTCAGCACTCTAGGGTGATAACAACATCACTCGAGGCACGAGCCCTGCCAGCTGGGTTAGAGCATGATAGCAGGAGTATCTAGGGACCTAACCCCAAAGCGAGAATACTTTCCATCACTCCCCGGCCCCACAAGCTAGGTGGAAGCCTGACAACGGGGGCTTCTCAGGACTTAGCTTCACAAATACCAAACTTGATCTGCAAAAAAGTTGGAGCATCAAAAGATTTCATATTTATTGGAGAAGGGGACGTACATATTCTCACGGATAGAAATGCTTCAAGTCATCACCACTCCAGGTGTGACTTAGGGTCTCACCCTCCACATTTTGGAGACGGGACCCCCTGACCTTAGAGCTTCCTATACAATATAAGGACCTTCCCAGCTGGGGTTGTGCTTCTCCACTGCCTCCGACCTTCCTGATGTATTTACCTTATTCAGGACCAAGTCCCCTTCCACAATCAGTTTGACCCTTACGTGCTTGTCAAAGTACTTAGCCATTCGTCACTTGACCTCTTCTTGTCGGATGGCGGATAGGTCACGCAGCTCCTCTATCATGTCCAGGGAGAGCCGCAGCTCCTCCTCATTCTCGACTCTCCATTCCTCCCTGCCTTCTCGGGCCTCTACCATCCGAGGTGTCTGGACTTCAAATTCTGTGGGAAGTACTGCCTCACATCCATTGGAGAGCTTGAAGGGGGTCTCCCCCGTGGCCGTATTGGGAGTGGTTCTGAGTGCCCAAAGAATTGAAGGAAGCTACTCCACCATGCTACCCTTCAAATTCTTCGCCTTCTTATTTGGGAGGTTCATAATGATAATGTTTGCCGCCTCCACTTGCCCGTTGCTCCTGGGGTGATGGATCGACACAAACCTGAGATCAATCTCGAGCTTCCAACAGAAACTGATGAACTCAGCGCTGGCAAATTGAGGCCCGATGTCCGTGACAATGGCCTGGGGTAACCCGTGTCTACAGATGATGTCCCCCTACATAAAGTTTCTAATCACTTAGGAGGTCACCTTTTCCAGCGCATTCATAACTAACCACTTAGAAAAATAGTCGATCATCACTAAAAGGAACCTCCTCTGCCCGTTGGCCTGAGGGAAGGGTCCTACCAAATCCATTCTCCAAATGGTAAAGGGCCAGGGTTGTGATGCTTCTGAGGCACTGGGCTGGTTGCAGTTGGAGGGGGAAAATAACTGGCACTTGTGGCACTTTTTCGTAAATTTTGCAGCGTCATGGCCCATGGTAGGCCAGAAGAACCCTTGCCTGACAATCTTTCCTTCCAGGGCCCGACTCCCGGAGTGACTCCCACACTCCCTGGAGTGGACCTCTTCCAAGATTCTCTGGACCTCCCTTTTGGCCACACAACGAGCCAACAGCCCCGAGAGAGTCTTCTGATACAACTCCCCATCATGGATGAGATAGTATGCTGAATTGTACTTGAACTTATTTTTGTCCATACCCTCCGGATACTCACCAGTTGAAAGGTTCGTCGTGGAAGGGTCCATCCATGAGGGGTGTTAATCCACCTCCACCAGCTCCCCCTCCTTGATGGAAGGGCGGAATAGGATCGTGATGGTACCCCCTACCCGGGGACCATGCTTCACAAGCTAATTGACCTATTTATTTTCCTCCCTGGGTACGTGTCGGATGGAGAAGGTATGTAACATGCTGATGACCCTCTTCACCTTTGCTAAGTAAAATTGAAGGGTAGGCTCCCTTGCCTCAAGCTACCAATTGATCTGGGAAGCCACTACCATGGAGTCAGAGAAGACCTCCACATCAAGCACTCCTAGTTCCCTGGCCAGACGCAGCCCTGCAATCACCGCCTTATACTCGGCCCCATTGTTAGTAATAAAAAAATGGACAACTATTGTTTGCTCTATCTTTGTTCCTTAGGGGCTTTCCAAGATCACCCCCACCCCCAAGGAATGCTTACCTTAGGCACCATCCACCATTACCTTCTAAGGAACTGTGCGGGTGAGTTATGCCTCTGCCACCTCGACCACATAATCAGCAAGGAAGCCACCGCCTTGGCCTTGATCGAGAGGCATGGGACGAAAGAGATAACAAACTCACTCAACTCCACTGACCACTTAGCCAATCTGCCTGAATTCTCCACCCCCTCGAAGATGTTGCAGAGGGGATGGTCAGTCATCACTCGGATGGAGTGTGCCCGGAAGTAGGGTCGAAGCCTCCGGGCCGAGATGACCAGGTCGAAGTCCAGCTTCTCCAAGATGGAATATCGGAGCTCCGCATTCCTCAGGACCCAACTCACATAATAAACGAGCAACTGCTTCCCTCTTTCTTAATCAGGATGGAGCTCAGGGCCTCGACTCCCACTCCAAGGTAGAGGGATAGGTCTTCCCCTTCCTTTGGCCCTTGGAGGAGCGGAGCCTGAGTCAACTGCCTCTTCATGGCTTGGAATGCCTCCTCACACTCCTTAGTCCACTCGAACTTCTGCCCCCCCCCCCTCAATGTTTTGAAGAAGGGGGGCACTTCTCCCCTGCCCGGGAAAGGAACCTGCTCAACCCCGCCAGCTTGCCCGTTAGCTGTTGCACCTCCTTTGCATTCTGAGGCGATCTCAACTCCATGATTGCTTTGACCTTGCTATGATTTGGTTCCACCCCTGCGGGAGTGAGGAGATAGCCCAAGAACTCCCCCTGCTAGCCCCAAAAATGCACTTCAAGGGGTTCAGCCTCATCTTGTACTTGCGCAAGGTGGTGAAGGTTTCCTCTAGGTACTGAAGGTGAGAGTCCACGTCTTGACTCTTGACTATAAGATCATCTACATATACCTCCAGGTTCCTTCCCTTTTATTCTCGGAAGACCCTATCCATCATCTTTTGGTACATCGCCCCTGTATTCTTCATCCCAAAGGGCATCATTTTGTAGCAGTAGCATCCATCCCCCGTGATGAAGGAGACATCTTTTATATCGGTAGGGTGCATCCTAATTTGGTGGTAACCTGAAAACACATCCAAAAAACTCATTACAAGAAAATTGACGGCTGGGTCAACCAGCGCGTCGATGTGAGGCAAGGGATAACAATCCTTAGGGCATGATTTATTCAGCAAAGAGAAATCAACACACATACGTCATCGACCGTCTCCTTTTTTTAACCATCACTACATTGGAGACCCAGCCAGAGTATTGAATTTCGGATACAAAGCCGGCCTTGAGGAGTTTGGCCACCTCCTCCCTGATGGGCTCGACCAGATTGTCCGCAATGGACCTCTTCCTCTACTGTATGGGGTGGGCTTCTGGATCCAGGTTGAGGCGATGGCAGACAATGTCTGCATCGATCCCTGGCATCTCTGCCATGCTCCAAGCGAAGATGTCCATGTTTTTCTGGATGCACTCCAGCATCCTGCCCTGGTCCTCCGGGGTTAGCCCCCCGCTGATGCGAACTTTCACCACCCTGCCTCCCTGGGTGAGAACTTCCATCTCCACCACTTCTTCCTTAGCCTCGAGCCTGGATTGCTCTCCCCATTCACCAATGCCCCTCTCCTGGGACTAGTTCCTCAGCTTCTTCCACGACCATTTCCTCGGTCGGCTCTTCTAAAATAACTTTTGCTACCCCTACCTGGGCGCGGACTTCTTCCACCTCTTCGATCTCCACCTCTTCTCCGTCTTCCAGCCCGGACAGCTCCTCCATCCTCCTCTCCATCTCCTTGGCCCCCTCCTACCAAGAGATGGAATTCACCGCCATGATATAGCACTCTCTCGCCACCTTGGGGTCTCCCCAGACCCAGACCTAGATCCCCTCAGCATTGAACTTCAAGCACTAATAGTAAGAGGGACACGACGGAAGGCGCTGATGAGGGGCCGCCCAAAGATGGCGTTGCAGCTGCTGGGGGCATACACGATGACGAACCTGCAAGTACGTGACTGTTCCCAAGAGTAGCATGGAGTCCCACTCCTCCTTCCACTTCCTTCCTCTCCTCAGAAAATCCAAACAGAGGCCCATCCGAGGCCAGCACCCTCTTATCCTTTACTTTCATCATGTCGAACGCCTTCTTGAAACTGACGTTGACCGAGCTACCATTATCGATGAGGATCCAGAAGATAGTGAAATTTTCGATGGCTGTCTGGATGACCAGCGCGTCACAAAAGGGATCCTCATGATTCGGTATATTCTTCCTTGAGAAGGTAATCTTCTCATCAAGGGATGGAGTTTGGGATGTGGAGCCAATGCTCCGGCAATACATGGTGTGGAGTCTCGCCTTTCAGAAAGCCTTGACTCCACCCAGCCCCCCGTGGATCACTCTGATCCCCCCTCGGGCTCCAACGTCAGCCCTATCCTCACACCTGTCTTCCTCTGCCCTAGGAAGGAACTCCTCAATCTGCACTTCCCGGCGGCCTTGTTGCTGTTGCTGCCCTGGCTCCCCTCATCTCGAGGAACTCGGGCCATGTTGTTATTGCGTTCCCCTCTTCTTGGTGGAACTCACAGTAGGGGAGCTCCACCTAGGCCTCTTGCCTTCTCCTCCGCCTAACTCTCCTCCTCTCCCCTATGGCTAATCCCATAGCCTGATTTTGATCGAGGAGAGGGGGTCTCTGGCCTCGCCTCCCTCCTGGAGGGTGAAACTGACCCTGGCTCCCCTGACAGTAGTCTACTCCATTGAAACCTCTCTGTGGCTTCTTGTCCTGCCATTCTGGCCTCCAACCTAGCCGATGGTTCGGCTCCTATCACCCCAACCTAGGTTGTTGTTGTTACTGTTGTTCCCTCTGTCGGGGTTCAGCTCTCCTCTCCTCCTGACCTCTGCCACCTCTTGGCTCCTTCTCCTCCTCCATGGCCCACCTGGCCAGCTTCTGGGAAAACTCCGGGTTTAACGCCTCCATGTCGACCTCCCTTGCCGCTCTTTCCATCAGGTCCTTAAAGGACACTAGAGGCACCCTCTTCAGCTCCATTACGAAGAACCCTAGCTGAATCCCAAGGGTGAAGGCTACCATCATGGTATGCCCTGACATCTCATGTACCTAGAGAACCTCCTCCTAGAACCTATCCAAGTAGCTCCCCAAGGTCTCGTTCATGTCCTGCTTGATGCGGAATAGAGACTCGGACTCCTTCTTCCTCTTCCTCAAGGTGGTGAATCTTAGCATGAACCCCAGACGCAGGTCCTCAAAATAGTAGATGGAGCCGGCTGGGAGCTGCTGTAACCAATCTCTTGCCTTCTCCTTGAGGGTGATGGTGAAGAGTGTGCACTTGAACCAATCCAACATTTGTCGAATTGAGACTACATCCTCAAACCACTGGACGTGCTGGACCGGGTCGCCCTTCTCGGTGTAGTAGGACATCTCCAGTTCCTGGAACCCCTTTGGAACCGAGGCTGATGAAACGAACTCGCTTAAGGGGCTGCCCCCCTCTGCTGGGCGAGTAGGGGGATCTCGCGCCCCCATCTCGCAGACCTGACCCTCAGATTCTGAGCTGGGGAAGAGCACGCGCTCCTGTAGCTCGCGCTCGCCTCCTCCATCTGCTACCTCTTTCCTGGCTCGCCTGTCGGGTGCGTCCTCGCCCAGGGCTGGGGCGGCGACTATTAGAACTATTGGTGTTGAGCACTCGACGCGAGTGTCAAGTGCGAACATGATGAGACTCTGCATATCCTGCTTGAACTCGTCCAACATGCCGCTAGTGGCGAGAGGGGGAGGTGGGGGTGGCGAGTTAGTCCCGTCTGAACCTTTCCCTTCTCCTCCAATCAACGAGCTTGCTGATGATTTTTGGTGCTGACCACGCTCCACGCTCACTGCACCAAAATTTTGAAATCGAAAACTCGGTCTCTATGGAGTTCACCCTTGGGGAAGGGGTGATCGCACACTTACTTCTCTCTCGCGAGCCAAATAACTAAGGAAAAAAGAACAGGGAACTGACCCAAGGGCTTAGCGTGGAGGACCCACCACACACCCGGAAGATCTCAGAGCGCTTCCCCTCCTTAGCCAAATTCCGAGCTAAAGGTACCTCAAAAAGCGCTAGAAGACCGGGGCACAAGTAAGCATGCCTTCTGAGGTACCTCTTGGGTCTTATTTATAGTTTTCTGAAAAAAAGCCTACAAATATCCAACCTCCATTTTTCCAAACAGCTATGTGCAGTCCAGGTTGGCCTAACAACAGCGTAACTCCATTATTCTGGAAGGCTATGGGCAGGCCAGCAGGGGCAAAATAGTAAAAAACATCATAGATCATTGGGTGAGTGGTCCCTAAGACCTTTACTCGCCCGGGGCGGCGAGTACGGGCCTGGCTGGCCCTATTCGCCTACCGCTTGCCGAGCTCCTCTAGGGAGAGTGCGAGCCTGTCTGCTCCACTCGCCCCTCAAACACTCCACCTCGCCTGGCCGAGTCAGGGGGCTGCCGAGCTCCTGCCCCCTTAGGTGCACGCCCGGGACCTAGACTGCTAAATTTGGCCGACCTGGCTCTTATCGACTCCACTCGCCGTATACAGGGTTGTATACTGAAGATTATCCTACTGCCAGGATAGGGATCAGGGCCCCTCTATCACATTCAGATAGTGACTCAGAGGGGGATGAAGATGAAGAGATGTCAGCAGTTGCTATGGGCTGATGGCCAGTTCTGATGAAGAATTCAGCAAGGAATAGCCTGGCCCAGAAAAGGTACATTCTCTATTTAGTTCCTCATTTTAGTCTGGCTATAAGACTTGTCGAGATTCAGAAGAATCATTATCATGTGATAAAGATGAATCTGAGTCTGAGGAAGATTTCAATCAATTGATTGGCAAGTATGGTGCACTTTTAGATGCTTTCAAGAGAAGCAAGAAGTTGGCCAAGAAGCAAGCTGAGGAGATCACCTCCCTTCAGCTAGCTGCTTCCCATTAGGCTGAGACAGCATCCTTGTTGGATCAGAAGGATAAGTAAGTCAGCCAATTGAAAACCATTTCACTCATTCAGATTGGCACCATCAAGTTCAAGAATAGTCTCATTAAGGATCTTGAAGAGAAACTCTAGAGGGAGAAAAGGATAGTGGCTAGTTATTCTAAGCCAAGTATTGTGTTGCCCCTGATAGACTCCTTCTCCTCTCAGAAGGGTAAGAAGGGGTTGGGATTCAAGGGAAGCACAAGATTTGTCTATTCTAAAGGGAAAGGCAAAGCTCCTGTTCAGCATCTGGCATCCAAGCCTCTCATTCCTTTCAGGAAAGTTCAGTCACCTTCAAACAGGTATGACCAAAAAATCATCTATGATCACTGGATGAATGGTAGATCCACTGGTATGAACAAAGATGTTCACAGCCATGGTGGAAGATATAGTAGGGGAATGAGTGCCTTTAAGGCTCCCCATGGGGAAATTCAAATGGCCCATCATGGACCATTTATCTTTGTTACACCAGCCCCCTCACTCAAGAATAAGGCAGTGGCCTTCACTCAAGACCTTCCAGCAAAGACTTAGACCAAGGGTAAGTCTATCAGTAAACCAAATCTAGCTGTCTCTAATGCTGTAAATAGCGTGTCCTTTGCAAAGAAGACTGTTGTAAATGACATTCAGAGCAAGCCAAGAAAGTCTGTTGAAAGACTCACCTTCATTCAGATCCCTACTGAAAGGAATTTGAAGAAGGCTACTGCTCCTCTTCCTTCTGTACAGTCAGTAGTTAGCCAAACTGCAGGACCTGCTCAGAAAAGAAGATATAACATTCATGAGTGCTGGTGCTGTGGTAAGGTGGGGCATTTTGCCCTAGATTGCTAGCATAATCCAAGTGTGCCTAGAGAAAATGTTAGTCTTCCTGTCAGAAAATCTACAGGAAGACAGTTTCTATTTCAGTCTAATCAGAACCTAGGATCCAATAAATATTGGGATCCTAAGGTAAGATAATTTATATGTTGTAGGTTAGTCTAAGTGCCCATACCCCCATATGGTACTTGGATAGTGGTTATTCCAAGCACATGACTAGAACAAGGAGCAATCTAAAGGAGTACACTCCAGTAAAGGATGTACCCAAAGTAATCTTTTGTGGTTCAGATCGAGGAGTGACAAGAGGCTATGGTAAGATTACCAATGACATAGTCACCATCTCAAAAGTGGCTTATATTGAAGGGATGCAACACAACCTAATAAGCATAAGCAACCTCTATGATCTTGGCTATGTCATTGCATTCCGCAAGGATGAGTGCCAAATCAAGAGGTCAAGTGACCAAAAGGTCATCTTGACAAGCACTAGGAGTGGAAATGTTTATTTCTTAAACTTTCTATGTCTTAATAAGGACTCTCCTATATGTCTAGTTGCAAATGAGAAAGTCTCATATTGTGTACAATGGCACAAGAGACTAGCTCATTTAGATTATAAGACTATTGGCAAGCTCTTTAGTGAAGAGCTAGTTAGGAATGGTCCCAAGATGAAATGCACCAAGGAAGGCATTTGCTCAGCTTGCCAAAAGGGCAAGCAGACCAAAGCTTCCTTCAAAAACATTGAGACCAAAGACTCTGTGAGGTGTTTATACCTCCTGTATATGGACTTGTTTGGTCCTATGCCAGTTCATAGTCTAGGTAGGAAAGTCTATACCCTTGTGGTGGTTGATGACTATTCTAGGTTTTCTTGGGTTTTATTTCTAAAGAAAAAGTCTGAAACCCTAAATGTCTTCAAGACTTTTGTCAAGCAAATTCAAAATGAGCTAGACAGCATTGTGGTCAAAATTAGAAGTGACCATGGGACCGAATTTCAGTCTGAAAGCTTGACAAGTTTCTTTGAAGAGCAAGAGATTCATCAAGAATTTTCTTCTCCAAGAACACCCCAACAAAATGGGATTGCTGAGAGGAAGAATAGAACTCTCATAGAAGCTAGTAGGACCTTGCAAAGTGACAAGTCTCTCCAAGAATATTTCTGGGTTGAGGCAGTAAATACTGCATATCATGTCCTTAATAGAGCTTCTATCACCAAAAGCCACAAGAAGACTCCCTATGAGATTAGGAAGGGCAGAAAACCAAACCTAGCCTATCTCAGAATCTTTGGTAGCAAGTGTTATGTGCTGAATAATGGGAAGTCCTATATGACTAAGTTTGCTGCCAAGTCCTATGATGAGATTTTTATTGGGTACAACAATCATAGTAAGGCTTATAGATCTATAACTTGGAAAGTCAAGTGGTAGAAGAGTCAGTTATTATAGTATTTGATGAGTCAACTATGATAAACAATGAGCTACCAAGCTCCTCTTTTAGACCTGCAGGAATAGAGATGATGATGGATAAGCTAACCATCAAGGAAGCTACTCCAATAGTCCAAGATGGAGTGGACATTCTAAGAGAAGTATAAGGCACACTTAAAGTGGATGAATATAAGCAAGATGAAGCCACTGAAGCTCGAGATACTGAAGGAAGATTGCCTCCAGCTGTCAGGCATCTAAGGGATCATCTAAGACACTAAATTATTGGTGATGTCAACCAAGGAGTGGTGACAAGGAGCAGAAGTCTCAATAGAGCAATGTATTCAAGTTTCCTGTCACAGGTTGAGCCCAAGAGATTTGAAGAGGCCAACATAGATCAATTATGGATTGTAGAAATGCAAGAGGAACCCAACCAGTTTAAGAGGTGTAAGGTCTAGAAGCTGGTTCCTAGATCATAATGATAGAATGTCATTGGAGTCAAGTGGATTTATAGGAATAAACTTGATGAAAATGACAGTATAATCAAGAACAAGGCTAGGCTGGTAGCTAAGGGGTACAGACAAGAAGAAGGTATTGACTTTGATCAAACCTTTTCCCCTATAGCAAGATTGGAAATAATAAGACTTTTCCTTGCATATGTTGCATACAAAGGATTTAAAGTCTACCAGATGGATGTGAAGTCAGCCTTCCTAAATGGTGACTTAAAGAAAGAAGTCTATGTTGAACAACCTTCATTTTTTGTTGATTCTAACTCTCCTAAATTTGTTTATAGACTTTGTAAAGCTCTATATGGGTTGAAGCAAGCACCTAGAGCATGGTATGAGACATTGTCTAGCTTCCTCATTGAGAACAAATTCTCAAGGGGGGATATAGACAAGACCCTATTCCTAAGGGAATCTAAGGGCAAGATTATCCCAGTCCAAATTTATATAGATGATATAATCTTTGGGTCTACTGATGACAACTTTGACATGAAGTTTGCCAAACTTATGTAAGGGAAGTTTGAGATGAGTAGTATGGGTGAGCTTAAGTTCTTCTTGGGCCTCCAAGTAAGGCAGACTGAAAATAGATTGATCATCTCTCAGTTTAACTTCACTAGGGAGTTGATTAAAAAGTTTGGAAAGGCGAATGCCTCCACCATGAAAACCCCCATGGGGTCAAGTATGCATATAGACAAAGATGAGGCAGGGAAACCTGTTGATGAAACATTGTATAGAGGGATAATTGGCTTCCTTCTATATCTTACTACAAGTAGGCCAGACATCATGTATGCCACATGTTTTTGTGCTAGGTATCAGGCTAGCCCTAAATAATTCAAATTCTCTACTGCTAAGAGGATTTTGAGTTATCTTAAGGGCACACCAGATCTTGGCCTATGGTATCCTAGAAATAGGGATTTTGAACTAATAGGCTATTCAGATGCAGATTTTGCAGGCTGCAAAGAGAATAGGAAGAGCACATCATGCACCTGTTAGTTCTTGGGAGGAAGACTTGTGTCTTGGAGCAGCAAGAAGCAGACCAGTGTTGTAATTTCAATAGTTGAGTTAGAGTATATCTCAGTAGGTAGCTGTTGTGCACAGTTGTTGTGGATTCAGCATTAGCTCCAGGACTATAACCTCAAGATAAGCAACACCCCCATGTTTTGTGATTCTATAAGTGCAATCTCTATTGCTAGGAATCCTGGCTCTTATAGTAGGACTAAGCATATTGAGATTAGATATCATTTTATTAGGGAGCACGTGGAGAAGGAAGATATTAGTCTTGAGTTTGTCCCCATAGAAAAGCAAGTGACTGGCATCTTTACTAAGTCACTAGATGAAGTCAAGTTCAACACCTTCAAGTTTGAGTTGGGTATGTTGAACTTGGTATAACTTTAGTTTCTCCTTATATTGTTTTTGTTATACGATTTACTTTGCTTGCAAGTTGATAAGTCTTTTAAGTGATATCAAGATTATCAAGTCTTTCAATTGGTATCAATACTAGATGGACTCAAGTGTCCAGTAAAGAGAATGATAATAAATACTCCAATTGAGGGGGGAACAAGTCAAGATGCTCCTATTAAGGGGGAGCAAGTCTAGTAGCTGCAACAATGGATCAAAGATCAACACTATTGATCATCATGTCCTCAGTACAATGCACAGTCTGAGGGGGAGATCAACACTAGTGGATTGCTGCTGCAGGAGAAGATGAAAATCCAGCACCTCCCTGACTATAACTGCATTTTGCAGAATTTTTAAGTGGTATGAGGAGTGGCATTAGCTCAAGTGGATCAAAGAACCACTCAAGTGTCAAGTGGTTGCAGTGATGTGTTGTATCAGTGGTATCAACACAAGAGGTATGATATCTAGTCAAATAGTTTGATCACTAGGATAATTTCTCTAGTGGTATCAACACAAGATGTTGGCTAGGATCAAGAGATAAAATTTTTGGTGCATGATCCTTTCACCACCCTCATTAGATAATTTTTTTTAAAGAAAACAGAAAGGGTGAGATGTGGGCAATACCCTAAAACCAAAAGGGGGAGGTGTGGGCAATAGTGTGTGCAATACTTGGCATGACTAGGTCATGTCAAGTCAATGCATATTACTTGAAAAAATTCAACTAGTATGATGAGTGCAATGAATGAATATTGGGCCATTGAATATTACTTTCCCACCTTCAAGTGGCATGAGGAAAGTGCTTCTAGTGGTATGAGGAAAGTATAAGTGCTCAAGTGGTATGAGAAAGCAATGACTTGACATATTGATTCAGTGCATTTCAATGAAGAACATTGAATTGTTATGCTGGAAATTTAAGTGGTATGAGAAAACTACATCTGCTAGCTTACAGCTGCTTTGAATTTTCAAGTATTATGAGAAAACTACATCTGCTAGCTTACAGCTGCTTTGAGTTTATATGTTTTATGTGAAAATACTTCTTAGTATTGTTGTGTGTTCTGCCTTCTTCAAATAGGGGGAGATTGTTGGGAATATTTCCCTCAATGTTCCCTAAATTTGAAGAGGCATCATAATCAATACTAAGAGTATAAATGTATTTGATGTTGTTCAAGTTGATTATGTGTAAGATGTTCCTTGGAACAAGTTTAGACAGGTTATTTAAGTGATTTTGATAGGTGGTCACAAGGAATGAAGGTATAGAGACAGAAAATTTGTCTAAGTCCACATGCGTCGAGTGAAGTTAGTTCACTCAATGCCAGATATCAAGGAAGGATGCTGGAAATACTCAAATTCGTCTAAGTCCACAGGCATCGTGTGAAGGCAGTTCACTCGACGATATATAACATGAGGCATCGAGTAAAGCTCAGTCTATCAAAGCTTAAGCATTGGCAAGGGAGAAATTTGACTAAGTACAGAATCGTTGAGTGAGGACAGCTCACTCAACACTTGAAGAAATAAGCATTGAGTCAAGCTCAAGCAGTCAAAGCCTTTGAAGAATCTGCCAAGAATTCTGGCTAAGTCCAGAATCGTTGAGTGAGCATAGCTCACTCAATGTCCAAAGAAACAAGCATTGACAGAGCAATGATCAGTCAAAGCTTAAGTAGAGATAGACATAAAAATCTGTCTAAGTCCAGATGCGTTGAGTGAGGACAGGTCACTCAATGCAAGCACATCAAGAAGATTGGCTAAGTACAGAAGCGTTGAGTGATGGAGGCTCACTCAACGCATTAATAAAGAGATAGGTGGCTAAGTACAGAAGCATTGAGTGAAGCCAGTTCACTAAACGCCTCAGCATGAAGGCAGGCAGTAAGTGAAGCAGCTAAGTCCAGAAGCATTGAGTGATGAAGGTTCACTCAATGCATTCAACATCAGGCATTGCACAAGAAATTGGCTAATTCCAAATTCGTTGAGTGAAGCCAGTTCACTCAATGCACTCAATGCCTAATCAATAGAAAGATTGTTCAAGGACAAAAGAATTGAGTGATGATGGATCACTCAACACACTCAATGCCTAGCAGTGCAGAGATATTGGCTAAGTCTAAATTCGTTGAGTGATGAAGGTTCACTCAACGCCTAGCGGTGCAAAATATTTGACTAAGGGTTTTTTCGCTGAGTGAAGGCCATTCACTGAACGCTTGGGATGGAACTGTGAAATTGGCTAAGTCCATAGATGCTGATGTCAGCAAATGTCAGCAAAGTTCAAAATGTTGTGGAAAGGCTATAGTACACGACAAATGGCATCGTAGGCCTACTGTATGACTTTTCCTATAAAAGTAAAGTTGCAGCCAACAACTTCAGTGGGGCCCACAGGTCAAATTGTTGTTGGACGACGGAAGATAAAAGGATAGAGATCGTCAGAAACAATATAACTTTTAGGGTTTAATATTTCGTAAAGATGCAGAACTTCATCGTCTTCTTCCTCGCCATTGTTGCAAAGCTTGAAGCTGACGTTCAAACTCGTTGATCTAAAAGTTCACCTAGTTATCTGTAGCTATCTTCACATGCTACAGCAAGTTCAGAAGAGATTTTTGAGAAAGAAGGAGAAGCAGAGCATTCTAATTTCTGCAGTGAAGGTTAGCTGATTGAAGAACAATAAGAACTGTCAACTCATCTATTTTCAATAGCAAAGATCATAAACTTGAGTTTCTGAGTTTCTTCCAACATAAGCAGCAGCTTTCTGAAGATCATTATTCTTGTTCCTGTGAAGAAGTTAGGGCTGAGATTTTCTCAGCTCAAGAAGCAGTAGACTCAGAGAAATTTCTCTGGAGTCAAATCAACACAAACTCTTTCTTTCTGTAGGATCCATTGGATCTGAGTTATAGGTCTATTTTATAAAGGATGAGGTGGGATCGAGTCTTGGATCTGAGCTGTAGGATCATTTATTGATCTGACTGTAGGGCATGTGTGCCTGAGGTAGGGCTATTTACCTGAGGTAGGAGAGTCATTCTCTCTAAGTGTAGGGCATGTATGTCTGAGTTATAGGATCCAGCTTTGGATCTGAGGAAGGGCCTTGTGCCTGAGCTATACGAGATTCATCCTCTCTGAGTCTTAGGGCTAACCTCCTAGCTTGAGCTGTATGACTATTAATTTAGTCTGACGTAGGTAGTCTTTGGATCACTAAGTTATAAGAGCAAGCTTGCTCTCAGGTAGGACTTTATGCCTGAGGTAATTCTTGGAGGAGACTGAGAGATCCTGAGGGATCTGTGTTGTAAGCTCTTAGGAGCTGAGTTTTGGAGAAGTGCCTTATCTAACATACTGTTAGAAAGGTGGGAGGGACAGTGGATGTACCCATAATTTGGGGAACCACTATAAATTCTGTGTGTGCTTTTGTGGTGTGTCTTGAAAGCTAAAAACTACTAACTCACAACACACATAAAGAAGGAAAATCAAAAAGGGACCAAAAACCTATTCACCCCCTAGGAGTTTAGCTACCCTTGAAACTAAAGACTTTAACCCGCTAACTACGCATCAACATAACGCCCTTACGTCACAATAGGAATCAAAACAATTATCGAAAATTCATAGGAGTTACAACTGTGTCGCTGATCGAATTGGAGGGGGAGGTCGACGATCGAAACAGAAGAAAATGGAGCGTTTTCCATGGCACAACGGGAGGAAATGCGACAAATGTCGTCGGCGAGCATTTAGTTACCCGTCTTGCGGCGGCGTTTTCCACAAATGGAGCCTCTAAACGCCGCGCCAAATAAAGCCTAAGTCATGTTGCTTCCAGCACTAAACGGTTGTATAGAAGATCAAAAAATATTCTAAGTCAAATGGCGTCTTGCCCATTTAGCTGACGTCATTCCAAATTCAAATTGACGCAGATTGCGCGCTAAAAGATGGAAATCGTCGTAATTCTCTGACATGCTATCTTGGGAAGATTCAACCATTAATGTCATTCATTACGCTTATATAATCAAGAATTTAGTCGTTGCAGTTGCTGGAATATAAAAGTCATGTGTGTAAGACTTTTAAAAAAACCTTTTGGGCATCAAGACTTTTTTTTGGATTTATTGAAAAACTTTTCTAAAATGCAAATAGTCGTCGCCAGCAGAGAGAGAATTCTCATTTTCTTCAAGCTTTGTAATCTGCATAACAATCTTTCAAAAAGTCTTGAGGAAGAAGAAAATCATTGCAAGTGTTCACACAACACAACCTGCTTATATTCTGAAGATTATTTCCCGTTGTTGTGGAGAAGAGAAGATGTTTGCTATAACAGCTAGAGAAGAAGACTCCTAAACTTTTATTCCTGGGTCATTGCAACTCATTAATCTCTTTTATAAGATCTCACTGAGATCTGAGTGTAAGCCTGATTTATAAAGGCTGAGTGTAGGATTTTTTTCTAAAGTCTAAGGTAGGATCCCTATAGAGGATTTGAGTTAGGCATATATTATCAAGGCTGGGGTAGGACTTGCTTGTGAGCCTGTGGTAGGAGACTTTGTGTTGTTTCCAAGGAAGGACTGTGAGCAGTCTGAGTTATAGGAGTGGGAAGCACTCTGAGCTGTAGGATCCTGGGAAGTATCTGAGGTGTAAGATTAGTTGATCTGAGTTTTCGGAGGAGTTAATCAAATCTAGCTCACTACTAGATAGGTGAAGGGGGAAGTGGATGTACCCTAATAAGAGAACCACTATAAATTGTTTGTGCGCTCTGTGTGTTCTTGAAAGCACTAACTAATAACATCACATCAAGCTCAAATTTAAAAAGGTTCATAAGACTTAAAAGAAACATATTCACCCCCCTCTAGGTATTTAGCCACACTTAAAAGGACTTTCAACGCCTTTTCGTTTAGGCGTGTTTTTTCGCCCGGGCGCGATTTTTTTGTCCGTACGCGATATTTTCATCCGTGCACGATTTTTTCACCCAGGGCGTGATTTTCTGTCCTAGCTGTGATTTTTTCGCTTGGGCGTAATTTTTTCGTGCTGGAGCAATTTTTCACACGGGTGCGATTTTTACACTCCGGCGCGATTATTTTGCCTATGTGCGTTTTTTTGGCACTGACGCAATTTTTTCGCACGAGCGCGATTTTTTTGTCGATGCGCATTTTTTCGCACCCTATGGCGATTTTTCACTCATGGGGACGATTGTTTTGTGCCGAGGGGGGGGGGCGATTTTTTCGCCTAGGGCACAAAACAATTTGTCACGGGCAAAAAATTCACGCCCGAGCAAAAAAACCGCGCTCGAGCGAAAAAATCACGCTCGGGCGAAAAAATCGTGTCACGGCAAAAAAAACACGCCCGGGTAAAAAATCGCATCCGGGGAAAAAAATCGCGCCCGGAAGAAAAAATCGCGCCCGGGCAAAAATCGCGCCCGGGCAAAAATCGCGCTCGGGCAAAAATCGCACTCGGGCAAAAAAATCAGGCTCGAGCGAAAAAATGTGTATGGGCAAAAAAATCAGTCCCAAGCGTAAAAATGCACCCAGGCGAAAAAGTCGTGCCTGTGCAAAAAAATCGCGCACGGGCGAAAAAATCTGCCCAGGGCGAAAAAATTGAGTCGGGGAAAAAATCGCGCTCGGGCGAAAAAACCATTCACGGGTGAAAAAATCATGCCCGAGCGAAATAATCATGCCCGGACGAAATAATCGCGACCGGGCGAAAAATCCCGTTTTTTTAAAATAATTTGCAGGAAGAAACTTAGAAGCTCAACATTGATCAATGACAATTTCTATGACAAAAAGACTACAAACGAACAATAAAAAGTGATGAATGTCAGTTACTATGTCAAAAAGTCATCATACAGCCAAACAAAAGAATTGGACTTAAACTCAATGTCATATCTCATGTGTAATGATATTGGATTGAAAACCAATACTTTAATATCAAAGTCCGTGAAACGAATGGACCCATAGAATTTTTATTTCTATGGGTATTCGCAAGTTTGTTATTCAAGGTGATTTGAGATTATGATCCGGTGGAATCACATACTTCAACTTGCTTGTACTATAAAATATATCAAGTGGAAAGTATTAAATGTAGTGAGGATGGTGCAACTTCTTTAAAATATTGATCGTTTGTAACTTTCATTATTAAGGAAGTATATATATTATTTTGTGTGAATACATTAAAAATATTTCAATACAATATACATTCAGTAGTACAATATTATGCAAGAGTGTCATGATCACAAGAAGTTGGCTAAATTACATGTTCTTCCTAGTCATTTCATTTTTCCTCCTAATTTGATGGATAAGTTTTCTATATACATTTTTTCATTTACCAAGGCATTCATTTGCTTCAGAATATCCAATTACAAATAAATTCCTTGATGGAATGTCCTACTAACTATGATGGGCTATTTAAAAGAAGACTCAAGTCGTGTCATGAGTTTCATGGTTTAGGGTCTCTTACTTTCGACTTCACAACATGGCGTGACCAACTTGCCAGCATCACACTTCTTTCGTTGTACCTCTGAACGATGTAGTCGTCAAGTTAAGTACCTCTGAACGATAAAGTTACCGTCAAGTTTAAATACCTCTGAACGATGGTGTTACACGGGGGATGTCGGGACACCGAAATGTGCCTTGAGTGCACGTGGCATGTGGCCATTGAGCCTACGCCTGTGGTGAATAGTGCTTAAAGTGCACATTGTAAATGCCACGAGATATATATATGATGCCTTGTTTGCAGAGATGGAGAAATGCCGCCCAGAGTAAGGGGTGAGATCATTATAAACGGGTCAGCAAAATGCTGGCCATTGCTTTATTTGCCACATTTTGGTGGGCCCTTTTGTGTAGGTGCTGGAGAGCCAAGTGGAAAGGGTTGACGCTCATGTGTTGCAATTGGTTGGCCCTTGAAGGCCCAAAAGCGAACATTTACTTTTTTCATGTGTGGCTGGCCTGCGTGCTGAAGTATGAAACCACTTTTTGTTAAATGAAACAGTTGTAATAAGACTACGGCCGAAACATGTGTTATATGTCTATATATATCATTCATGTTGTGTAGTGGACTAAAATGCTTGCGCTAGAATGCTCTGAGTTAGGGTGCGTTCATATATGAACTTGGAGTTGGAAATAATATGTAATCTCCTTAAATGTCTGTGGTATATGGCGTCGGGCCCCGACCGTACCTTCTGTCATATACTATATGACGGATAGGGGAGTTACAAAATTGGTATCAGAGTCCGTTCTCGATCTTTCTTATTTGAATTTGTGGTCAAATTCTTTTAAGGGATGGTGAGCACGTGTATGTGCGCTACTGTGATAACATAACTGAACCCATGAATGTCAACTTAGAAATGAAAATACACATGTTTGCGGAACTGGTATATTCCTATAATTGCTTTTGGAAATATTCAAAGTTGCGTAATTGTGTGTTTCACATTGTAGGCGACTAGAGGTGGTGTGGGGAAGCAAGAACCCCAGCGCTCGGTGGAGAGTAATGCACCAAACGAGGTGCCAACACTTCCTTCTGCGAAAACTATACGGTTGGTTGTTGAATCCATGTTCCCAATGATGAATGCGCAACATGGAGGTTAGGGACAACCTCCTATTTCTGCGATGGTTCAGGAACTAGTTGGCATAGTGGAGAGTGTAGCGATGAGACAAGTGATCGTTGAGCCAGTGGCCGCAAGGCGAGCAACGAAGAAGCAATGGAAACATGTGATGAGTTTCAATCCCCCTGTGCTTATGGGTACTGGAACCACTACACAAGTTGAAGATTGGCTCTCAAGAATAAAGAGGGTCCTGACGGCAACTAAAACAGAAGAGTGGTAAAAAGTCATTGTGACTACCTTCTTGTTGGATGGTGAGGCAATACTTTGGTGTGATGAGTTGGAGCTGCACCAATTTGTTGGGTGGCCGTTGAGCGAGATCTTAATGGAGGAGTTCTCAAGGTGTTTTCTGTCAAGATATGTTCCATTGGCACAACGGATTGCGATGGAAAACCAATTTCAAAGGCTAACTCAAGGCGAGAGGTCGGTGTATGACTACTTGCATGGGTTTACGAGATTGGGAAGATATGCAGGCTTTATGTTTGCAGATGAGGAATGGAAAACAAATCGTTTCTATGAAGGGTTGAGAGATGACCAGCGGTTGCTTCTCTCAGGACCGATAATACAGGGTTTCCTTACCTTGGTCAATATGGCCCGTTCCCTTGAGTTGAACATGAAGCATGTACAGCATAAGAATGATTTGGAAGGGAAGAAGACAGAGACGTTCAAGGTACCTAGTTATTCAAAATCTGGGTTTCAACGGTGGAAAAAGAAGCCTAAAACTTCTACGTCGGCTCCTTCTTCTCCTGCATCTGGAGCAACTTCGGGGAGAGGTCCGCCCATATGTTATACATGTAGAAAGGTGGGTCATATAGCTCGAAACTACTGGAGTGATCTTCCAAAAGGGGAGAAAAAGACAGGTGTGTATTATGCTGAAAAGGGAAAGGCGGTGGTGGAATCCACTGCATCCCAAGCGCAACCCCGAGTTTATAATCTTGGCCAATAGGAGGCCATAAAACAAAGTGACGTCGTGACAGGTATGAGTTAAGATACAGTTTTTACCGCTTTCTATACTTAGTACCTTATGCGTTGCTTGTGCATGATTGGTTTGATTTAGGATTTGTCTTGATTTCGGAGTGTCCGGCGAGAGCACTGTTTGATACAAGAGCTTCTCATTCTTTTCTATCGGAAGACTTCGTGGGGCATATTGAAGTGCCTTCGTTTACGCTGACAGATCGAGTGAATGTGATGCTACCTAACGGGTGCTTGATACGCGTGGATCTAGCCTATTATGTTTATGTGCGAATAGGAAGTCAGAACTTTGGATTGGAAGCATGAGTGTTACCGATATCGGAGTTTGATGTAATCTTTGGTATGAACTGGCTCTCAGAGCAGCGTGCCTATATTGATTGCAACTCTAAGGAAGTCACACTGGAGCAGAACACTGAACAAGAGACTAAATTCGCCGGTATGCGAGGATCGAGAAAGACATTGATGTCTGTTATCCAAGTAGTAAAGGCAGTTCGGAAGGGCGCGGAGTTGTTCTTCACGTTGTTGGAGGTTGTTGAGCCGAGGCCCAGTGTGAGTGATGTTCTTATTGTATCAGAGTAC
The DNA here is from genome assembly GCA_039513925.1 of Platanthera zijinensis. Taxonomy (NCBI): domain Eukaryota; kingdom Viridiplantae; phylum Streptophyta; class Magnoliopsida; order Asparagales; family Orchidaceae; genus Platanthera; species Platanthera zijinensis. The sequence goes on from CM077083.1 coordinate 32,918,437, forward strand.
GCCGATGTGTTTCCTAAGGATCTTCCGGGGTTACCGCCCTAGCGGGAGATTGACTTCGCTATTGAGTTGATGCCAGGTGCGAAACATGTGGCCTGCTCGCCATATCATGTTGCGCCAAAGGAGATGGCGGAACTAAAGGTTCAATTACAAGAGTTGTTGGAGCAAGTCTTTATACACCCAAGTATGTCATCATGGAGCGCTCTAGTCCTATTTGTGAAAAAGAAGGACAGAAGCTTGAGGCTATGCATTGACTATCGAGAGCTGAATAAGTTGACGGAAAAGAACAAGTATATGATTCCACAGATTGATGACTTGTTCGATCAGCTAGTGGGCTCAACTGTCTACTAAAAGCTGGATTTAAAGTCTGGCTATTACCAGTTGAGGATTCGGGAATGTGATATTCCCAAGACAGCGTTTGGTACACGTTATGATCATTATGAGTTCACGGTAATGCCGTTTGGGCTAACAAATGCGCCATCGGTATTCATGGACCTAATGTACTGAACATTTCGAGAGTACTTGGATTTATTTGTCATCGTCTTTATTGATGACATTTTTGTGTACTCTCAGTCTGAAGAAGATTATGTGAACCATTTGCAGTTGGTGTTGCACACCCTGAAAAGAAACAAGCTCTATGCCAAGTTCTCGAAGTATGAGTTCTGGTTGTCGTCAGTGGCCTTTCTTGGCCATGTGGTTAGTGGAGAGGGCATTGCGGTTGATCCTACAAAGATATTTGAGATACGGGAGTGGTCGGTGTTGTCTTCTGTAGCCAAAGTCAAGAGTTTCCTTGGACTGGCGGGCTACTATAGGCGCTTTGTAGAGAACTTCTCACAGATAGCCTTGCCTCTCACCACACTGATGAGAAAAGATCAGAAGTTCCTTTGGACACCGGAGTGCGTACGAGCTTTTGAGGAGCTAAAAGGTCGTCTGACTACGACACCAATCTTGATGAATCCATGTGGCTCAGACGGCTATGAAATTTACAGTGATGCATTAGGGAGAAGCTTAGGTTGCGTTCTTCTTCAGTTTGGTAAAGTGATAGCGTATGGATCACGCCAATTGAAATTGCATGAGCGGAACTATCCCAGCCACAACTTGGAGTTAGCGGCGGTGATTTTTGCACTTAAATTGTGGCGTCACTACTTATATGACATGAAAGTTGACATCTTTACGGACCATAAGATCCTTAAGTATCTTTTGGATCAGAAGGATCTCAATATACGACAACTGAGGTGGATGAAGTTCCTCGGGGACTACACCTTCCAGATTCATTATACTCCCGGGAAGGGAAATGTGGTCCCAGATGTCTTGAGTCATAGGACTCCAGCAAGAGCAAGTTTGTTACAGATGCATGATGAGCATCTAATCCAATAATTGGAGGCCTTAGACATCTCTTGTGTGGACAAGAATGCTACTACAAGTGCATGCCTGAACTGGACGAAGGTACAGTATGACCTTGATGATAGGGTTAGGCGAGCAACAGAACTAGATGAGAGCCTACAACGTTATTCAACGGATGGGTCAAATGCTCAATTCTCCTGGGATGACAGCCTTTTGCGGAAAGGTGATCGTTTGTGCGTCCCGAATGTAGGTAAATTACATGAAGAATTATTGTATGAGGCACACTTTACGAAGTATTCAATCCACCCAGGGAGCACAAAAATGTATAAGGACATGAAGAAGATGTTCTGGTGGCCAGGTCTGAAGAAAGATATAGCATGTCAGACTTGCGCCTTGGTAAAAGCTGAATGCCAGAAGCCTGGAGGTTTCATGAAGTCGCTACCTATACCGGAGTGGAAGTTTGATGACATTTCGATGGATTTCGTGCACGGTTTGCCGAGATCGCAACGCGGGAACGATTCTATTTGGGTGATCGTAAACCGGTTGACTAAAGTGGCTCACTTCATTCCGAACAAGAGAGACGATTTAATGGAAATCTTGGCTAAGCTTTATGTCAAGCAAATAGTACGATTGCATGGTGTTCCCCGTAACATCATCAGTGATCGACATGGGAATTTTACTTCGAATGATTGGAGGCAAATCCATCATTTGTTGGGGACGAAACTAAAGTTCAGTACGACCTTTCATCCGTAAACGGATGGCCACACTGAGAGGACCAACATAACAGTGGAGGACATGCTCCGTATGTGCGCCCTGGATTTCTGGAAAAGTTGGGAAGACCATCTCTATATGGTAGAGTTCGCCTACAATAATATCTATCAAGCTATCATAAATATGGCGCCTTTTGAAGCTTTGTATGGTCGGAAGTATCGTACACCGTTAGCTTGGGCGGAAATAGGCGAGTCTAATTTATATAAGCATAAGGAAGTCGAAGAGGCTAATTCGACGATACGCTCTATCCAAGAGAGGCTACTAATATCCCAAGATTGGCAGACAAAGTACTACAACGCCAAGCACCAAAACATAGAGTTTGCGGTTGGCGAGTTGATATCCTTAAAGATCAATCAATTCAAAGGCGTGTCCAGGATTCAGCGCTTGAGAAAGTTAAGTCCGAGGTATCTTGGTCTGTTTGAAGTGGTGGAGCGAGTTGGAGCAGCTTCCTATTGGTTAGCTCTATCTACGAAGCTAAGTTATTTGCACGATGTGTTTCACATATCGGTGCTGCAAAAAGCTGTGAAAGAACCAGCTCAAGTGGTTATTGTGGATCAAGTACTGATCGTGTTGGGTATTGTATCCATAATAATCCAGATTTATATAAAGTCACCCTTGAACTAAGATGAATTAAGTTGTATTTGATGCCCTTGTTGAGTTATGTGTTTGCAGGATATAATTGCCAAGTGTAGACCAATGTCAGTATACAATGAGTCACCAAACACAGGACCATACAATGTAATCCCCCATTATGTGATCCATGGTGTTGACTCATGTGTAGCCTCTCTATTGGGACACACTTTATTTTCAAGCACTAAAGCAATGGAAGGAAGAATGGTTATTGATTTCATTTGAAGAAAAATAATTTCCAGGACGCAAAATTTTTTCTAAGTCCATTACTCGAGTAGTATATGTTGTACTCGAGTAGTGCTGGAATGAATTCTCGAGTATACTAAGTAAAGTTCTAGAGTAACAGAAATCACTCTCGAGAAAGCTAAGTCCATTACTCGAGTAAGCCTTGGAGTACTCGAGTACTACTTATCTAGGTCTCGAGTTTACTAAATAATTCATTTTAGAAATTTTCAAAGTGTAATACTCGAGTAGCAGAAGCCAGTACTCGAGAAGGTCAAGCCTTGTCTCGAGAAGTCAGAGGACTAGTACTCGAGTAAGAAGATAATTTGTTTCAAGAAGAAGTCTGGTTCTCGAGAAGTCATATTAGTTCTCGAGAAGTTTTATAAGTTCTTGAGTAGTAGAAGTCACTTCTCAAGAAGCCAGGATTCACGTTCGAAATTTCTCTAAGTCTTGTTCTCGAGAACCTTACACCCTTCCTCTCGAGAATCAAAAGTTAGAACTCGAGTAGTCTATAAACCACTCGAGAAATGCAGAACATTTTTCTGAAATTTCGTTAAGTCCAGACGGAATCAATTTCAAATTTAATCTCGATTCTTATTGGTCTACGTATACAATCATTTATGATTATAACTGTTAGGCTTGTCTTATAAAAGGTCTTATTAATTTCGAATAACCCTAAGAAGAAAAATCAAGTATTCTGAATTTTTTTGATCATTCTAAATCGGGAAAGCCGCCGCTCCTCATCACCATTCTCGCCACAGTTCTTCTTCGATTCAAAGAAATTCAGAACAAGAATCGGTCAACAGATCAAGTCGCTCAATCTCTCTAGATCTCTCTCTTGATCGTGTTGATCCTAAGCTTTTAAGATCCAGAGACTTAGTTGCCGTCTTCTTTGATTATTTCTGACAAAGCTTCAATTTCAAGAAGGAAGATCGGCTGAAGATTCCAAATCTTAATAATTTCTGTTTGTATAATTTTTCTGTATACAATCTTTTATTCTTGTAGGAGATTTTATCTCTGAGTTGTAGGAGTTTTTATTCTCCGAGATTTTTGTAGGAAGTTTTTCTTCCGAGTGTAGATCCGTTTTGTGGATCGAGTTGTAGGGGCATTGCTCAGAGTTGTAGGATTTGTTTTCAATCCGAGGTAATAGTGAAGTAGACGAGTCTAACGTGTTGCTAGATCGGTGAGGTGGAGAGTGGACGTACCCAAGATTGGGGAACAATTATTGATCTGGTGTTCTCTGTGATTTGTTTGCTTATTTTCTGCGCTCCGTTTGTTCAATTTTTTATTCCGCAAAAAGACACAGACCTCACCTATTCACCCCTCTCTAGGTGATTTAGGTAGACAACTAAAAACATCAATTGGTATCAGAGGCAGGTTGTTCATCAAAAAGGTTAACACCTTGAACAAATCTCCTCCTAGTTGTCTTTAGAGGATTCAAGCATGGACAGAGCCAAGGATTTTGTTAAGATTCCATTATACACACAGAATAATTTTTTTGTGTGGAAAGAGAGAATAAAGTTCTTCATGAAAACTGTAGATCCAAGGATCGTTGTGATTATGGACGAAGGTCCTCATATTCCGATGATAGCCTCCACCATTAATCCAACTAAGCAAGTTCCAAAGAAGCTCATGGATCTTGATAAAGATGAAATTGCACTTGTCTCCTTAGACAAGAAAGTCAAGAATATCATCTCAAGTGCAGTCAATGATTCTATGCTGCATGACCTGATTCACTGCCAATCCGCAAAGGAAATGTGGCAGTCTCTTATCATCTTGATGGAAGGCACTGAAGAGGTTATGGATGACAGAAGATCCCTTCTAAATCAGAAATATGAAGCATTCTGACAAGGTCCCAAGGACTCTATTGCATATACCTTTGAAAGTTTCTTCAAGATTTTCAACGGCCTAAGAGTCTATGGCCGAGTCTTCACCAATGGAGAACTGAATGATAAGTTCCTGAGATCCCTGACTAAGGAATGAGATAACATGGTTTGTGCTATTTGAGAGTTTGGAAAGCTAGCAGAGACTGATCCTCAAAATATCTTCGGAAATCTTATGTCATATGAGCTACAAATAAATTCAAGAAAAGCTGAAGAAGAGAAGAATAGGTCTTCAACCAAGGAGAAGTCTGTCGCTCTAAAGGAAGATACCTTAAGGAAGTCAAAAACTGCTTCTCCTGCCCCAGCACAGGAAGAAAGTGAAGAAGAATCTTCAGAGCCAAGTACCTCAGGCTCAAAATTATCTGAAGGAGAGTTTTCACTTCTTTCAAGGCAGTTTAATAAGTTCTTGAACAAGAAGAAACAATGGAAAGGCAAGGATGCCTCGTTTAGAAGATCACATCACGATGGTGATTGCAAAAAGAAAGGCTCAAGTAGCCAAGATAGGTGTTACTCCAAACAGAACAAACACAGTTCTACTGATATTGTTTGTTATTGCTGCAATAAGCCAGGACACGTCATAGCTGATTGCCCTCACAAGAAGGAGGGTGGAAGAAGAGAGGAAAAGAAAACTTCTTACAATAAGAAGAAGACTGAAAGAAGCCTGATAGCCAAGAAGGGCAAGACCCTCAGTGATACAGACTCATCTGATTCTAGTGATGAGGAGGAAGCCTACTTTGGTCTCATGACACAGATAGATGAAGAAGAAGAACTCCAGTTCACTGGGAAGGTAAATTCTCATACCCCTCTCTCTGAATTTGGTGATTCTGACCATGATCATGAAGAATGTTCTTTTGACGATGAATCTGAACTCATGATTCAGTATAAAGAGTTTATCAAAGCCTACAACAAATGTCATAGAGTCGCAAGATCTCAAGCTAAGGAGATCAAATCTCTTAAGGCTGAGGAGAGCAGTCTGAGGGAGGAAGTCATGATGATGGACTCACTTAGAAAGAACTTCTATAATGCGATGGAAGAATATAATAAAGCTCTCGAGCACTTAAACCTGAAGGTGGAGATCATCCAAAAGTTGGAAGAACAACTTGCGGCTGAAAAGAAACTTGTTGAAAGTTTCTCCAAGCCCAAGACAGCCCTTCCACTAGTGGCTGAATTCTCTGCTAAGAGTAAAGGTGCTTGCTTAGGCCATGTGGTTGATCCTAGTAAATCTTCTAGGAGAAATAAAGCCCAGAGAAGAAATAAGGCTGCCAAGAAGGCTTTAGCCAAGGAGAAAGGGAAAGCTCTCAAGAATAAACTCCGTTTAAGAAGGTTATCTTTCCAACGAACGAGTTTGATCTTGACTCATCCTACGGTCACTTTGCTAGGCCTAATCATGTAGAGCCCAAGTCTCGGTACCCAGGATAGACTCGTCCCCGGAACTTTGGCGAGAGTGTCTTCAAGGCACCTTATGAGGAGATCACTCTTCAGAGCTACAGACCTTATAATCATGGTCACAACATCAAGAATGCTCCAAAAGCCAAACCTATTGTAGAAAAGCCTATTATGGAGAAGAAGTCATGTGAGTGCCATCACCACGAAGCTTCTACCTTCAAGTCTACTGCCCCTGCTAGACCACACTCTCAAAAGGCCAAGCAGGAGAACCTTAGGCAAAGATATAACAGATTTGACTGCTGGTGTTGTGGAAAAATCAATCACTTTGACATAGATTGCTGGTTTAATCTCAGATATTATGAAACTCCTCAAGTTAATAATGTGAGAAAGATCACTCATAATGTTAACATACATAGGGGGAGTATGCTAACTAGAGACCAAGGGCCTAAACAAGTTTGGGCTTCTAAGGCAACTTGATTCTACTTTTGCAGGAATGTCTAAAGGCCACCAAAAATCCCATCTAGTATTTGGACAGTGGATGCTCTTGGCATATGACCGGGACTAGAAGCCTTCTCTAGAATTATTCTCCAGTCATGAACGGGCCAAAGGTCATCTTTGGAGGTTCTAACAGAGGGATTACTAAAGGCTATGGTATGATCACTAATAGTAGTGTATCCTTTTCCGATGTGGCTTATGTTGAAGGATTGGAACACAATCTTATAAGCATAAGCCAGCTCTGCGATAAAGGATTCATCGTAGAATTTCATGCAGACAAGTGTTTGGTAAAATCGCTTGATAATTTAGAAACAATTTTATCAGGCACTCATAGTAGGAATATAATTTGCTTAAATTTTATTTGCATAGACTCTTCTACGCCAGTGTGCTTTTTGGCAAAAGATAGTTCATCTCTTAATGACCAATGGCACAAGATATTAGCACATATAAATTTCAAAACTATTAATAAATTATTTTCTCTTAATTTAGTACGTGATGCCCCAAATGTCAAGTGCATTAAAGATAGAACTTGTCATGCATTTATAAAAGGCAAGCAAACAAGGGCTACTTTTAAAAGCATTATTGACAAAGATTCTAATAAGTGTTTACACCTACTTCATATGGACTTGTTCGGTCCACTGTAAATTAGAAGTTTAGGAGGTAAGAATTATACATTGGTTATTGTTGATTATTACTCTTACTTTGCGTGGGTGTTCTTTCTAAAACACAAGTCAGATACTTTTGATATCCTTACTAATTTTGTCAGGCAGATCCATAATGAATCCAACTGTTCCGTTATAAAAATCAGAAGTGACAATGGAACAGAGTTAGAGTCTGGGGCCATGACAGAATTCTGTGAAAGCCTAGGTATCTTTCATGAGTTTTCCTCTCCTCGTACTCCTCAACAGAACAGAGTTGCTGAGAGAAGGAAAAGAACACTCATAGAGGCTTGCAGAACCATGTTGAGTGATGCCTCACTACCGGAATATTTCTGGGCTAAAGCCGTCAACACTGCATGCCACGTGCAAAATCGAGCACTCATAAACAAAAACCATAATAAGACACCTTACGAACTACTAAAGGGCAGGAAACTGACTATGTCATATTTAAAAATCTTTGGTAGTAAATGCTTCGTACTTAACAATGGTAAGTATCATACCACTAAATTTTGTGAAAAGAGCTTTGAAGGTATTTTCGTAGGTTATATTAGTCATAGTAAGGCATATAGGATTTTCAACAAGAAAACCCTGGTTATAAAAGAATCTATCAATGTTGTTTTTGATGAGACGAGCTTGTTGCATGGCAGTTATTCTAGTGTGTTCATTGAAGATGCAGGTTCACGACTAAAGGAATTGAGCTTGGATGAGCAAGTTAAGGAAAAAAGATCAAGAGTTCATCATGATCACCACTCCAACCCCTATTGGAGAGGATGATCACCATGATAGAGATATCATTCAAGTTGATGAAGTCACTCCTGTGATAGAAGAAGCTCAAGATGCAAGAACCCTAGAGCTCGGACACTTGAAGGATCACCCAATTGATCAAATCATCGGAGATCCCCGAAATGATGTCAGAACTCGTAGAGGTACAACTAATGAAAATTTATATTTGAATTTCCTCTTGCAGGTTGAACCAGAGAAGTTTGAGTAAGCAAACTCAGACGCATCTTGGATAATTACAATGGAAGAAGAATTGAATCAATTCAAGTGTTGCCAAGTCTGGAAGCTTATTCCAAGACCCAAAGGTAAGAACGTTATCAGAACCAAGTGGGTTTACAGGAACAAGATGGATGAAGATGGATCAATCATAAAGAACAAGGCCAGACTCATATCCAAGGGATACCGAAAAGAAGAAGGAATTGACTTCGACCAGACGTATGCTCCAATGGCAAGGCTGGAGTCAATCGGGTTGTTCCTAGCTTATGCTACACTTAAGGGCTTCACTGTCTATCAGATGGACGTGAAGTCGACCTTCCTTATTAGTAACATAAAGGAAGAAGTGTATGTGAAACAACCTCCAGGTTTCGTTGATTCTAACTTTCTTGATCATGTTTATCTTTTATTTAAGGCATCATATTGTTTGAAACAAGCCCCTTGAGCTTGGTATGAGACGCTGTCTAGCTTTCTTCTTGAGAACAAGTTCACAAGGGGAAAGATCGATAAGACATTATTTCTTGGGGAAATAAAATGCAAGATTTTGCTAGTGCAAATTTATGTCGATGATATCATATTTGGCTCTATTGACGACAACCTCTGCAAGAAGTTTTCAAAACTTATGCAAGGAATGTTTGAAATTAGTAGTATGGGAGAGCTGAAGTATTTCTTAGGACTTCAGGTGAAACAATCTGAAGATGGAATTTTCATCTCTCAAATGAAGTTCACAAAGGAGTTGATTAAGAAATTCGGAATGGAGAACGCAACCTCTATAAGGACTCCAATGGGTTCAGCTATGTCTCAGGGCAATGATGAGAAAGGGAAACCTTTTGATGAAATCAAGTACAGAAGCATAATTGAATCCTTGCTCTATCTTACTGCTAGTATACCGGGCATAATGTTTTCAACATGTGTGTGTGCTAGATTTCAAGTGAACTGTAAGGAATCTCACTACGCTGCTGCAAAGCGGATTTTGAGATACCTTAAAGGTACACCAAATCTTGTCTTATGGTACCTAAGAAGTAATGATAGCGAACTAATTGGTTTTTCATATGTAGATTTTGCAGGTAGCAAAGATGACAGGAAGAGCACTTTTGGTACTTATAAATTCCTGGGAAGAAGTCTCATCTCCTGGAGAAGCAAAAAGAAGAATTGTGTCGCAATTTCAACAGCCGAGTCAGAGTATATCTCTGCAGGAAGTTGTTGTGCACAAATGCAATGGATAAAGAAATAGTTTGAAGATTACAATATGAAGTTCAAGAACATTCTAATGTTTTGTGACTAATCCAGTGCAATTACAATCGCAAATAACCCAGTCTCTCACAGCAGGACAAATCACATAGAGCTGAGGTATCACTTCATCAATGAGCATGTGGAGCATAGAGACATCAACCTCCAGAATGTCCCAACTGACAAGCAGGTTGCAGACATCTTCACGAAGCCGCTGGACGAGGCCAAGTTCTCATTCTTCAAAACAGAACTTGGCATGCTCAACAAAGAAGAATGAAGAAGGAGGTCTCACAACAAAGCTCAAGGACCAGGCAACACTTCAAAAATTCAGAATATCTTAAGTTTGGACTTCATTTCTCGAGTAAGACTCTTACTACTCGAGTACTGGATAAGACCACTCGAGAAACAAGTCTGCCTCTCGAGAACTTCTTCTCGAGTTCCAGTCTGCCTCTCGAAAACTATCAGAACACTTCTCGAGAACTTCCAGTCAACTACTCGAGAAAGCAAGTTACTACTCGAGAACTATAGTCTCTTCACTCGAGTAATGTCTGTCCACTCGAGAAGTCTGAAGAAACTTTTCATCTTCAAGTTCAAATTTCTGATATTCGCACCCATACTTTATACCGCCTTATTTTCAGGTATGTTACTTTATTATTTCCTTAATTATCATAAATTAAGACTTATATAAATAGAAAAGTCTAGAAAATTCCAAATCACTTGACCTATAAACCCTTTCTCGAGAGAAAAGAGGAAAAACTCTTCATCTTCGTGTCGCCATCGCTAACTTTCCGCCGACCCAGCCTTTTCTCTCCAAGCAGAAATTTTCGTTCTTCTCTGGATCAATGGCTCCTCCATCCAAGATAGGGATCAGAAGCGAACTAGTTTTGACAGGGATTGCAGAGCTTTCAGATGATTTTCAGATTCTTCTAATACTTCTAGAAATCATCGGATTGTCATTCGTCTTAGAGCATCTGTACAAAATCCTATTTCCAGAGGTTGAAGATGTCACAACCAGCATTTTCTCAGCAATAAAATTATATCAGAGTAAGAGAAAATATGTGTCGTGATGCCACGCCATGCAGGGGATAACTGCAGACGCTCAGATAAAACTCCAAACTCTATAATTTATAAGAAAATCACAGATTATTATGAATGAAACCCAATTAAGTTAGATGGTTGTATCCCTCGGCACAGTGGATCAACTAGTCCACGAGTAAAATATCTTTATACGCTGCGGAAAAATACTTTGATTTAAGTGATTTGACATCCTATGTGAGTATAAGCGTCCTCGAAGGACAACTCACGGTATGCAAGACTTAGTATGAAAATAGGCTTTACGTAAAATTAGAAGATAGTCCTTTAGTTTTAGAAATATGATATATATGAAGTAATATCGGTAGGGGGTTTTATAAGTTTAAAATATCTAACATGCACCCTAGCATAAAACAATCCCAGAGAGCAAGTAAACAACCTTCATAAAGGCAAAAACAACAGTTTAAGTCACATACTTAGCATCACCAAAGAAAACCACCAGTGGGCGTCAACAACCTGACACGAACTCACTGGTGAGTATGCATGTCTATACAGAAGGAAATAAGAAAAGAACTACCTCACAAAGATGAGGGAAAGAACCCTCAGCAAAATAGCAGAACACTAGCAAGCTCCAAAAGAAAACTAGCCGCTTAATCGGCTATAACCCTGAACCTGAGGCATTCAAAGAAAAAACACCTCAGCAAGAGAAAAACAAGCAGTAAAAGAGCAGTAGATCATAAGCAGTAAAATGAATGGGTTTATCAAACCCTACAATAGAATGCTATCAATCTCAACAAAAGGAAAATAAAAGAGACAACAAAAGTAAGACACTGTCCAAGGAATAATCAAAGCGCACCAAGTGCGAGAAATTAGCAACATGCCCTATTAAAAACCTGCAGCAGCAACAAGGCAAATATATGCCAAAATAGTAATTTTAAAAGGGAAAGGAACTAATAGTCCTAACTTGTGAATCATTAGCAGTGGCAAAACCATGGATCTGGGTTGGTGACCAAAAACAGCCCTCATCCAAGTAACCAGATCCAAATAACTCAGGGGCCACCGGTGCAGCCTTGGGGTCTAACCCACCGGCCTAAGCCGGGGCTAAAATGGTGGTGGCCACGGCTCAACACCAAAACATCCCTTTCAAGAAAATCAAAGGAACCACCTGCCATGATTCACGATTCGGCGTTCAAAAACAAGCCGAAAACATCACCAAAACCCTATAAAAACCCACACTAAGAGACTCGGGAGAAAACTACAAGTCTAAGGGAAAAGCGTCGAGTACACTCGACGCCGCATCGGGTACACTCGACGCCGCATTGAGTGAGAACCACTCACTCAACGCTAAAACACCAAGCGGTAAAAGCGTCGAGTTCACTCGATGCCGCGTTGAGTGAGCACGATTCACTCAACGCCAAAACACTTAGCGCAAAACGCTTACTTAACTCTGCTAACGCTAAACCGCCAAAAGGCGTTGAGTGAGCTCCCCACACTCAACGCTTTTGCCTTGAACTATCAAGCTAAGCAGACAGCGTTGAGTGAGTTCACCACACTCAACACTGTCAACGCCAAACAGCCAAAGGCGTTGAGTGAGTTCACCACACTCAACGCTTTTGACTTAAAAAATCTGCCTAACTAGACGGCGTTGGGTGAGCTTAACTCACTCAACGCCAAAAGACTTAGAAGAAACCGACTGCCTAGACGACGTTGAGTGAGCTCAACTCACTCAACGCCAAAAGACTTAGAAAGAAAACTGACTGGCAAGACGGCGTTGAGTGAGCTCAACTCACTCAATGCCAAAAGACTTAGAAAATTCTGACTGGCAAGAAGGCGTTGAGTGAGCTCAACTCACTCAATGCAGAAAGACTTAGAAAAGTCTGACTGGCAAGACGGCGTTGAGTGAGCTCAACTCACTTAATGCCAGAAGACTTAGAAAAGTCTGTCTGGCAAGATGGCGTTGAGTGAGCTCAACTCACTCAATGCCAAAAGACTTAGAAAAACTACTAAGGCAGACGGCGTTGAGTGAGCTCACCTCACTCAATGATGTCAACGCTTTTTACTTAGAATACTGGCTAAACAGACGGCGTTGAGTGAGTTCAACTCACTCAACTCTGTCAACGCTGTCAACGCTTTTTAACTTAGTCACCAGACCAAAAAGCTAGGCGTTGAGTGTGCACATCATACTCAATGCTTTTACACTTAGCCCTAAAACTAAACTTCGGCCCTAAGCTAACACTCAACTCCTGCTCATAGAGAGTTAGCAAATATAATTTCCCACCCAAAATTCCCTGCTAGGCTACAACTTCCCATAAACCAGCCTATTTCCTCTTATTACATGGACTAACTGGACATATTCTACCCTAATTGCAGGTTAACTTAAGCCAAAACCTACAACCTACTAATACTAAGCCTGGACGAGCTATACAGCAGCCCAACTCTGGACAAAATTAACAGATGCCCTAAGTTCTAAGAAGAGAACAAAACAAAATAGCTACCAAAAAGGAATCAGATGAACAAGGAATCCGATTAATAAATTCCAGGAATCAGAAATCAGATGAATAACAATTCAACTTGGCAAGGGCAAATAGCACCACTTGCCTCTACTTTCCAGGAATCAGCAGCTACACTCCTTACTCGGCACCGGCAACAAGATCAGCCACCTAACAAAAGATCTGGAGCTTTTAGAGGGAAGACAAGCTAACCCGCAAACCCTAACTACAAGGACAAACCTAGAACTTTAAATACTTACCCTAGGGAGGTAGATCCGGGCGAGAGCAGTCCAGATCTGCCTTTGAACGAGAATTTTGAGCTCTAAATCTCCTGAAATCGGCGGCCAGAAGCTCCCGATTTTCCATCGCCCGTCTCCTTCTGCTGGAAGCTAGCCGTCGGGTTTGGGGAAGATGAATAGGGTTTCAAGAAAAGAAATGCTATTTATAATATCTATTATAATATTATTATAATAACAATCACTACAACCACTATTATAAATAATATATTAACACTCAGCCACACTCGAGCACTAGCTTTATATAATATAATATCATATACCATATCATAAACCATATCATATTTAATATCAAGCTAACAACACTTAGCCACAAACAAGCCACATCACAAACAATAATCATGAGATAATATTATATCAGTTAACTAAAATAAAACGCCAAAACGATTCGAAAAACAAACGATCTCGGAATTCGATGAAATTCGCACCGTAGCTAAATACACATGCTACAAAAATAACGGTGAAGTCAAAATCAACATCCGACAAATAAAACTCGGGCTAACACCTCCCGAAGACAAAACACAAGCATTCCTGAAGAGGCTCCACCGAGTCACCAAAACAGACTCCAGCTCGCTAGGGAATCTTACAACAGGCTACAAAACAAGCCACTCAGAGAACCTAAAGAACTAAGACCACTCTCTAACAACAACAAAGGCCGAAAATGCGTCAACGTAACGCCAAACAAAGATTAAACAATCACACAAAAACTGGGCGCGTTACAGTCACTCCCCCTGAAAGAAAGTTTCGCCCCAAAACTTTACGCATAAACTTCTAACATAGAAGGAAAGTAACTATCCAAGAGGTATACAGAATAATCCTCATAGCCGGCTCTAATTCACAAGTCGTGCTTTTCACGTCCTGGTTTCTCCATAAAACTTTAACCATTTGAATGATCTTCCTCCGCAACACACGATCTTGAATATCCAAAATGCGGACAAGCATCTCAATATAAGTAAGATTTGGCTCTAACTGAGACATAGATTTCAAAACTTGCCTGCCGCTTAGTACACACTTCCACAATTGTCTCACGTGAAAAACATATTGCACACCAGGGAAAATTTCGGGCAAATCTAGCTTGCAAGCGGACATACCAATCCAAACAACAATTTATAAATGACCCAACATATCTTGGATCCAACTTCCAGTTCTTACCGAACATCTTAACTCCAACCATCGGGGAAACCTTAAGAAAATACCAAGTCTCCTACTGCAAACTCTAAATTAGATCTACGCCGATTGGCGTTCTTCTCATAATGTTCCTAAGCTATCTGAAGCTTCTCCCGAATAGCTTCACAGAAACTTCCATTTCTTCAAGCGCATCCGGACCCAACAAAGATCTCTCGCCAACCTCAGTCCAAAATAGGGGAGTTCTACAATGTCTCCCATACAGAGCTTCGAAAGGAGCCATTTGCAAGCTTTCTTGATAACTGTTATTATAAGCAAACTCCATAAGCCTCAAATGCTCATCTCACGCTCCTCCGTGGTCTAAAATATAGTATCTGATCGTGTCTTCCACAATCTGATTAACTTGCTCTGTTTGACCATTGGTCTGTGGGTGGTATGCGGTAGAATACCTCAAATCAGTACCCAAACCTACTTGAAAACTCTTCAAGAAGCGAGATGTAAACCTGGAGTCTCGGTCTGATATAATATTGACTGGAATTCCATGCAACTGGATGAATTCATTCAGATATAGCTCAACTATATTCTTCATGGGGTAATCAATCTCATAAGGTATGAAGTGAGCACACTTTGTCAATCTGTCCATGATAATACAGACTGAATCATGCCCTTGAGGAGATCTCAGTAAACCTGTGATGAAATCCATCGAAAAGCTCTCCCACTTCCAACTCGGGATCTCCAAGGGAGTCAACTTGCCTTCAGGCTTTCCATGAATTGCCTTAACCCGCTTACAATCAGAGCACTCAGATACGAACTTGGCTCTATCACCTTTCATCCCAAACCACCAGGTAATCTGCTTTGAGTCTTGATATATCTTAGTAGAACCTATATGGTAGGCAACACTGTAACCATGTGCCTCACTACACAATTTAACTTGTAGACTTTCAATATTGGGGATTCAAAATTTGTCGCGGTACTTTAAGGTACCCGCGTCATTGATCGAAAAACCCAGCAACTTCCCCTTCTCAGTTCTATTATGAAGGTGTAGTACTTCAGGATCATCCTTTTGATGAAGCCTCGTATGAGAAATCCATGAAAGCTCGGACACCGCCAAACTACTTGGCGTGTCACTACTTCTCACCGAAATGTCCATTAAAAGAAATCCTTCTATCAACAACTCAGCGGAGAGATTGGAAACTTTCCATGTCTTCCTCAAATCTCAACCTCAAAATTAGCAACACACCCTAACCATTGCCACTAGCGCAAATTCAATTCTTTCTAAGTGAATACATACTTCAACTCTTATGATCAGTGAAAATCTTGCATCGTGCGTCTTACAACAGGTGTCTCCAAAACTTTAGCTCATAATTCACGACTGCGAACTCTAGATCATGCGTATACACTATCACTTTTTTTTTCTTCTTACATCAGCATGCATCCAAGCCCAACATGAGATGCATCCATAAACACATCATAATTCATGCCCTCCGTAGGCAATACCAAAAACTGGAGCAGTGCATAATCTATTCTTTAGTTCTTGAAAACTTCCTCACACTTCTTGCTCCTAACAAAGGTGGCATTCTCCTGCGTTGACTGAAATCCCTAGTCCATTCCATAATAGCAGTTATTTTCTCTGGGTCGACTGAAATCCCATTCTTGTTAACCACTTGACCCCGAAACAAACCCTGAGGCAACCAAAAATCGCACTTGCTCAACTTGGCGAACAACTTGTGGTCCCTCAAAGCCGATAAGGCTAAACGCAGATCCTGGTCATGCTCCTCAGCATTGTGGGAATATACCAAAATATCATCTATATCCACAACTACGAGTCGGTCAAGAAAATATTTGAATACTCTGATCATCATATTTATAAAGGCAGAGGGTGCGTTGTTCAAACCAAACGATATCACCAAAAACTCAAAAATGTCCATGCCTGGAATGAAAAACAGTCTATGGGATACCTAATTCACGAATCCTGAACTGGTGGTAGCCTAAACGAAGATCAATCTTGGACAACTCAGTGCTACAATGCTTACCTGATCAAACACATCATCAATCCTTGGCAGGGGATACCTGTTCTTAATAGTGACCTTATTTAGCTCTCTATAATCGATGCAAAGCCTCATCGATCCATTTTTCTTCTTAATAAATAGAATAGGAGCACCCCAATGCGACGAACTTGGCCTTATAAAACCATTCTCTAACTACTCATCCAGCTGGACACGCAACTCCTCCAGCTCTCGCGGGGCCATCCGGTATGACGCCTTCGCAATAGGATGCGTGCCCGGCTCCAAATCTATCACAAACTCAACATCTCTCTCAGGCGGAAGACCAGGAAGATTGGCTGGAAAGACAACTTCAAACACGTGCACCACAGGGTTCTCCTTTAAACGCGACAAACTAACCTTAGTCTCCAACACTGAAACCAACAAGAAAAACATCCAGAATCTAAATGCTTCCGAGCACATGCCGCAGAAAAAAAATGGGGAGACTCGCACAATCTTAATACTTTGGCCCCACCATACCAAACCACAAGAGGGAAAGTCAACATGAAGCGTGTGCCATAAGATCGAGGGACAAACGAGGGTCCTAGCCACAAATGAGTGGGTAGTACTAGAAATCTTCTTAAATAATTGTTCACGCATTCAAGGAAGCGAATACTAAAACTATAAATACCTCTAACAATTAAGAATAGATGAGGACCTAACCTGATATTACTTGGGTATAACTCAGAGCTTCTTTTGATGATAACACATTCAGCTTTCCTTTTCCTTTGTCTGATTATTGCGGCGGTGGAAAAGCCCGAGGTAGGACTTGCTGAAGAACGGGTTGGGGCTGCGGGCACTTTGTCTTAACATGCCCCTTTTTTCCACACTGAAAACAACATCTTGTCTTATTCTTTCCCCAGCAATGGAAAACATCATGCCCTGTCTGCTTACTGCAGAATAGACTAAATCTTTCTTGGAAACACCTTGTATCGCATGAATCTGCTCTTTCTTCTGAGCTCCAATTCTCTGGTAATATCTTTCCAAAGGGTGGCCCGGTCGGGCACAAAAACTATACACTTCCTTACCCTTCTTCCTTGAAGTAGCACCGAATGGTTGGGTGCCCTTACCTTCAATGGATTTCCTTTTGTTCTTCCTTAGTATCATGCCTCGATCCTTAGCATATTCCATATACTCAACTTTAAGGGCCACTTCCAATGTCCTCTCATTCGTCTCGAACTGGTAAGTATTGGCGTACTGCTGAATGTCATTTGGGAGGCCACCCAAGAAACCTTTGACTCTGCACTCTTCAGCAGCTAACAATCAAGAAGCAATCTTATTCAATTTGCTGATCTTGCTCTCATTCTCCACCACTGTGGGGGTTTGCTCATTAGGTTGTCGTCCTAAGGTGGCAGCCAATAACGCCTGCAACTGCTCTTGCATCACCACAATCTTGCCTGATAGGGTCTCCATGCTCTGGCGCAGTTCTACAATAACTGCCTCATCTTGCACACCTGACGACTCACCCTCAAGCTAGGGAGTCGATTTTATTGCATCATGCTCAAGCGACATTCTAATAAAACAATAAACTTCTAATCAAAACCTAGCTTAATGGCTAGAACTCAAACGACACAGTACAGACAAAACATACTTAAGTATTAGCTTCAACTGCTAACTTGCTCTGGGATTTTTAAATAATGATGTTATGCTTAACCTAGGATGATTCACCATCATCACACTAACGCATGTGCTTAGACCATGAATGCATGAATTTATATTCCTTTTGACTCAAAACCATGTGTGTATATATGTCATCATATACATCTTTAGCTTGACACATTGTGCTTATGCTATGTTATGTTATGCATGTTGTGCTATGCATTCTATAAAAGGCCCTAGTGTATGTTATGAGCAGCATACAGATGCAATGTTATGCATCCCATACTACATAACATTGCACGCAACGAAAAGAGAAAACGTGTTAATGGGCATTCATGTGGTGAGGTTATGCATCTCATACTACATAACCCTCACATGTTGTCACCTATGGTGGATCCATATACAAATACATAGTATGCATCTCATACTACATAATATGCCTCGTATACTTCTAATCATGCTTATGAGTGTAGTGTTCATGCTTCAGCTAAAACATACTATTGACACATCGGTGTGTGTATGATATGACACTAAACAACTAACACTAATAAGGGAAGGTTGCCCGACCAATTGTCAAGCAACCTCCCTCTGATACCAACTATCACAACTCGTATTTTCTCAGCAATAAAATTATATCAGAGTAAGATAAAATACGTGTCGTGATGCCACGCCATGCAGGGTATAACTGCAGACGCTCAGGAAAAACTCCCAACTCTACAATTTATAAGAAAATCACATATTATTATGAATGAAACCCAATTAAGTTAGATGGTTGTATCCCTCGGCACAGTGGATCAACTAGTCCACGAGTAAAATATCTTTATACGCTGCGGAAAAATACTTTGATTTAATTGATTTGACATCCTACGTGAGTATAAGCGTCCCCAAAGGACAACTCACGGTATGCAAGACTCTAATTTAGTATAGTATGAAAATAGGCTTTACGTTAGATTAGAAGATAGTCCTTTAGTTTTATAAATATGACATGTATGAAGTAATATCGGTAGGGGATTTTATAAGTTAAAAATATCTAACACGCACCCTAGCATAAAACAAGCCAAGAGAGCAAGTAAACAACCTTCATAAAGGCAAAAAACAATAATTTAAGTCGCATACTTAGCATCACCAAAGAAAACCACCAGTGGGCGTCAACAACCTGACATGAACCCACTGATGAGTATGCATGTCTCTACAGAAGGAAACAAGAAAATAACTACCTCACAAAGATGAGGGAAAGAACCCTCAGCAAAACAGCAGATCACTAGCAAGCTCCAAAATAAAACAAGCCGCCTAATCGGCTACAACCCTGAACCTGAGGCATTCAAAGAAAGGACACCTCAACAAGAGAAAAACAAGCAGTAAAGGAGCAGTGGATCATAAGCAGTAAAACAAAGGGGTTTACCAAACCCTACAATAAAATGCTATCAAACTCAGCAAAAGGGAAATAAATGAGACAATAAAAGTAAGACACTGTCCAAGGAATAATCAAAGCGCACCAAGTGCGAGAAATTAGCAACATGCCCAGCTAAAAACCTGCAGCAGCAACAAGGCAAACATATGCCAAAATAGTAATTTTAAAAGGGAAAGGAACAAACAGTCCTAACTTGTGAATCATTAGCAGTTACAAAACCATGGATCTGGGTTGGTGACCAAAAATAGCCCTTATCCAAACAACCAGATCCAAATAATTCAGGGGCAACCGGTGTAGCCTTGGAGTCCAACCCACCGGCCCAAGCCGGTGCTAAAATGGTGGTGGCCACGGCTCAACACCAAAACATCCCTTTCAAGAAAATCAAAGGAACCACCTGCCATGATTCACGTTTCGGCGTTCGAAAACTAGCCAAAAACATCACCAAAATCCTATAAAATCCCACACTAAGGTACTTGGGAGAAAACTACAAGTCTAAGGGAAAAGCATCGAGTACACTCGATGCTGCGTCAGGTACACTCGACGCCGCGTTGAGTGAGCACCACTCACTCAACGCTAAAACACCAAGCGAGAAAAGCGTCGAGTTCACTCAACGCCAAAACACTTAGCCGCAAAACGCTTACTTAACCCTGCTAATGCTAAACCGCCAAAAGGCATGGAGTGAGCACCCCACACTCAACGCTTTTGCCATAAACTATCAAGCTAAGCAGACGGCGTTGAGTGAGTTCACCACACTCAATGCTGTCAACGCCAAACAGCCAAAGGCGTTGAGTGAGTTCACCACACTCAACGCTTTTGACTTAGAAAATCTGCCTAACTAGACGGCATTGAGTGAGCTCAACTCACTCAACGCCAAAAAACTTAGAAGAAACCGACTGCCTAGACGGTGTTGAGTGAGCTCAACTCACTCAACGCCAAAAGACTTAGAAAGAAAACTGACTGGCAAGACGGCGTTGAGTGAGCTCAACTCACTCAACACCAAAAGACTTAGAAAAGTCTGACTGGCAGGACGGCGTTGAGTGAGCTCAACTCACTCAACGCGTTGAGTGAGTTCAACTCACTCAATGCAGTCAATGCTTTTTAACTTAGTCACCAGACCGAAAAGCTAGGCGTTGAGTGTGCACAACACACTCAACGCTTTTACACTTAGCCCTAAAACTAAACTTCGGCCCTAAGCTAACACTCAACGCCTGCTCACAGAGAGTTAGCGAATATAATTTCCCACCCAAAATACTCTGCTAGGCTACAACTTCCAACAAACCTGCCTATTTCCTCTTATTATATGGACTAACTGGACATATTCTACCCTAACAGCAGGTTAACCGAAGCCAAAACCTACAACCTACTATGACTAAGTCTAGACGAGCTATACAGCAGCCCAACTCTAGACAAGATTAACAGTAACCCTAAGTTCTAAGAAGAGAATAAAACAAAATAGCTACCAAAAAGGAATCAGATGAATAAAATTAGATGAACAAGGAATCCGATGAATAAATTCAAGGAATCAGAAATCAGATGAATAACAATTCAACTTGGCAAGGGAAAAGAGCACCAATATCCTCTACTTTCCAGGAATTGGCAGTTACATTCCTCACTCGGAACCGGTAACAAGATCAGCCATCTAACAAAAGATCTGGAGCTTTTAGAGGGAAGACAAGCTAACCCACAAACCCTAGCTGCAAGGACAAACCTAGAACTTGAAATACTTACCCTAGGGAGGTAGATCCGGGCGAGAACAGTCCAGATCTGCCTTTGAACGAGAATTTCGAGCTCTAAATCTCCTTAAATCGGCGGCTAGAAGCTCCCAGTTTTCCGTCGCCCGTCTCCTTCCGCTGGAAGCTAGCCGTCGGGTTTGGGGAAGATGAATAGGTTTTCAAGAAAAGAAATGTTATTTATAATATCTATTATAATAACATACGCTACAACCACTATTATAAATAATATATTAACACTCAGCCACACTCAGCCACTAGCTATATATAATATAATATCATTGACTATATCATAAACCATATCATATATAATTTCAAGCTAACAACACTTAGCCACAAACAAGCCAACAACACAAACAATAATCATGAGATAATATTGTATCAGTTAACTAAAATAAAACGCCAAAACGATGCGGAAAACAAATGATCTCGGAATTCGACGAAATTCGCACCGTAGCTAAATACCCATGCTACGAAAACAACAGCGAAGTCGAAATCAACATCCGAAGAACAAAACTCGGGCTAACACCTCCCGAAGAAAAAACACAAGCATTCCCGAAGAGGCTCCACCGAGTCACCAAAACAGACTCTGGCTCGCTACGGAATCTTGCAATAGGCTATAAAACAAGCCACTCAGAGAACCTAAAGAGCTAAGACCATGCTCTAACAATAGCAAAGGCCGAAAATGCATCAACGTAATGCCAAACAAAGATTAAACAATCACACAAAAACTGGGGGCGTTATAGAAAAGTTCTTCCAGAACGCTAAGGTAAAGAGAAATGGAAAGCTTAAGACTAGAGTTCGTGGGATTAAGGTCAAACTTTCTACTCCAGTTATTTATAAACTTCTTCGACTACCAGAGATTGACGAATAAGATGACCTGACCGTCGAGGACTATGACAGAGCTTATGGTTTCTATGGAATTTCAGTTGGTGTAAACACCATTCATCAACCTGACCTAAATCCAGAGAGCAAACTTCTAGTTGACATACTTGGGAAAGTTCTTATGTGCAAGAGTAGTTCTATAAGCTTCATCACTGTAGACTTCTTTGACATAATGAAAGCAGTCATATGCAGGAAGAAATTTCAATTTGGGATGATGATCTTTGATAAGATCAAAGAAAGCATCAAAGCTCCAAATTATGTCAGGATTATTTCTCTACTTTTACATGAATTCAAGCCAGAGATTTTTGATTTATCCAAAGGTACTACCCTTCATCATTTGAAGAAAGTCTCTATATCTTCAATTCATAGATGGGAGCTCAAGCTCAAGAACCCTGCCCAAGCTGCACAAGCACTTGATTAACCAGAGGATGAGGACAGGACCCCATCTTCCCCTCTACCTCAAGTAGCTGGCACATCTGGTGCAGTTACTGAGGGGGAGCCTGTTCCTTCAACCCCAGAGGAAATACATTCTACTCCTCCTCTAGATGATGCTCTACCTGCTGCCACCCTTGCTGAAAATCTGTTTATTGATGCTCAAGTCCAAGAACAAGTTCTTTCTGCAGAGGATGACATCAATAGAATGATTGATGAACTCACTTCAAAAGAGTCTCCCTTCCCTATCCATGCAGAAAAATCCCCTCCTGTTGAACCATCTCCATCTTACCACCATTCTAAACAAGAATCCCATGATCATCAGTCCCCTACTGCATATATACAAGAAGAAGAAACAGTTCTGATCTCTGATGAGAAAGAAGAAACACCTGAACAAGCTGAGGCTCCCCTAAAGAGCCTGGATTTCTCTCTTCCTACCACTCTTGGTGAGGAAGGAGATATTTTGATTCACATTACCAGAGCCCAGAGCTCAATTATCATTGAAGAAATAGTTCCATGGACTGCTCCTCCTCCTCCTCCAGCTCCTCAAGTTGAAATTCTTTCTGTTGATAATATTTTGAGTAAGATAGAAATGATGTTATCTCAACAAAGAGCTTATTTTTATGAATCTCTGAAAATTGTAACTGAAAAATTAACTGCTCTAGAAAAAGAAATGAGTAGAGGATTTGCTGAAATCCAGAGCAATATCGATGGACTCAAACACCTATTCAAAATAGGTGGGAAAGCTCTAGACCACACCATAACTATCATTGGTCAGGTGATGGATCAATCAGTCACTCTAGCAAATAATCAAATCCAACTGGAAAAGAAAGCTCAAGAGCATACCTTCAAGATATATGAAGAAGTGGGCACTTTCAAAGAAGATGTTATTGCCACCCTATCCATAGAAGTCAGAAAGGGGAAGAAGCTAGTAAAAGAATATTTGGAAAAATCAGATACAAATATGCAAACTCTTTGGGAAGCAAAGTTGACTGAAATTCATGCTGATGTTCAAAATCAAATAGATGGTGTCAAGTTTCATACCTATGATACAGTTGTGTGGATGCACAATCAAATCTTTCCTGATTTCCAAGTTGATCCTAATATTATTCCCCATCATCTGAATCCTATTGCTCAGCATCCTCCAGTCCAGCTACCAACTTTCTCTCCCAGACCTGAAGATCAAGAACCACCTCCAGATAGTTATGCTCAAGCATGGTCAGAATCTGAAATGCCTCAAGCTCCTCCTCTAGAAATCCCAGGGCATAAGAAAAGAAAGTATGGTGATGGTGCCTCTGCTAGTAGGACCACTCCCAATCCAGAATCTGGAAGAAGAAGAACCCAAGAATTTGTTGAAATTTGGAGCCCAACTTCTAAATCTTTAATTCTTGATACTCTCAAACTAGTGATCTATTATAATGAGAATAGACATGATCATTACAGCTCCCATGAATGGGACTTATATGAGAAATTTTTTATCAAGAGAAGGATATATAATAGAGAGTATGGTAAGAATAACCCCAAGGCTCCTCCTAAAGCTCCAAAGTATTATCCCAAGACTTTCAGCTACCAAAAGAGACAGCAAGAGAAGAGAGACAAACATCAACATTAACAGAGCAACTGGAAGCTGAAGTTGATTAGAAAGTTTACTTATGATATTTTATTGAATTGGATTTCATGGACATTTTCTATAAATATAAATCTTCTATTTTGATGATCTGATTTTTCATTGCTTAGCTTTTCTCAGTATTACTGTGTTTACTAGTTAACATGTTATGATTATCTTGATATAATTCACCTTAGTGTAAAGGGTTCTGACTTCTACAAACAGGGGGAGATTGTTGGGTATTGTATCCACAATAATCTAGATTTGTATGAAGTCACCTTTGAACTAAGATGAATTAAGTTGTATTTTATGCCCTTGTTGAGTTATGTGTTTGCAGGATATAATTTCCAAGTATAGACCAATGTCAGTCTACAATGAGTCACCAAACACATGACCATACAATGTAATCCCTTATTGTGTGATCCATGGTGTTGACTCATGTGTAGCCTCTCTATTGGGACACACTTCATTTTCAAGCACTAAAGCAATGGAAGGAAGAATGGTTGATGATTTCATTTGAAGAAAAATAATTTTCAGGAAGTAAATTTTTTTTAAAGTTCATTACTCGAGTAGTATATATTGTACTCGAGTAGTGCTGGAATGAATTCTCGAGTATACTAAGTAAAGTTCTCGAGTAACAGAAATCACTCTCGAGAAAGCTAAGTCCATTACTCGAGTAAGCATTGGACTACTCGAGTACTACTTATCTATGTCTCGAGTTTACTAAATAATTCATTTCAGAAATTTTCTAAGTGTTATACTTGAGTAGCAGAAGCCAGTATTCGAGAAGGCCAAGCCTTCTCTTGAGAAGTCAGAGGACCAGTACTCGAGTAAGAAGAAAATTTGTTTCGAGAAGAAGTATGGTTCTCGAGAAGTCATATTAGTTTTCGAGAAGTTTTAATAGTTCTCGAGTAGTAGAAGTCACTTCTCAAGAAGCCAGGATTCATATTCGAAATTTCTCTAAGTCTTGTTCTCGAGAACCTTACACCCTTCCTCTCAAGAATCAGAAGTTAGTACTCGAGTAGTCTATAAATCACTCAAGAAATGCAGAACATTTTTCTGAAATTTTGGTAAATCCAGATGGAATCAATTTCAAATCTAATCTCAATTCTTATTGGTCCACATGTATAATCATTTATGATTATGACCATTAGGCTTGTCCTATAAAAGGTCTTATCAATTTCGACTAACCCTAAGAATCGAAATCAAGTATTCTGAATTTTTCTGTTCATTATAAATCGGGAAAGCCGTCGCTCCTCATCGCCATTCTCGTCGTAATTCTTCTTCTATTCAAAGAAATTCAGAACAAGAATCAGTCAACAGATCAAGTCGCTCAATCTCTCCAGATCTCTCTCTTGATCGTGTTGATCCCAAGTTTTTCAGATCCAGAGACTTAGCCGCCGTCTTTTTTGATTATTTCTGACAAAGCTTCAAGTTCAAGAAGGAAGATTGGCTGAAGATTCCATATCTGAATAATTTTTGTTTGTAAAATTTTTCTATATACAATCTTTTATTCTTATAGGAGATTTTGTCTCTGAGTTGCAGGAGTTTTTATTCTCCGAGATTTGTGTTGGAAGTTTTTCTTCCGAGTGTAGATCCGTTTTGTGGATCGAGTTGTAGGAGCATTACTCCAAGTTATAGGATTGGTTTTTCAATCCGAGGTAATAGTGAAGTAGTCGAGTCTAGCATGTTGCTAGATCGGTGAGGTAGAGAGTGAACGAACCCAAGATTGGGGAACCACTATAAATCTGGTGTTCTTTGTGATTTGTTTGCTTATTTTCTACGCTTCGTTCGTTCTATTTTTATTCCGCAAAAAGATACAGACCTTACCTATTAACCCCCCTCTAGGTGATTTAGGTAGACAACTAAAAACATAAGGTCGATAGTAGGCTAACGACGGAAGTTAAGCCCATTCGGATCGAGGATACGAAAATCAAATGGCTACGAAACAAGACAATCAGGATGGTCAAAGTCCGATGGGACAACTGTGGTCGTGAAGAGCTAACATGAGAGTGTGAGCAGACCATGAGAGATGAATATCCCGAGTTGTTTGTGTAAGTTGTTATAACATTATTTATATGAATAAAAAGTCGTTGTAACTTTTAAGTGTTTGTCTTCTTTATAGTTATATGCAAATTTCGGGACGAAATTTATGTAAGGAGGGGAGGGTTGTAACACCCCAAATTTGACAGCAGAAAGTTTGTCACTATCGATGGGCGATACTGGGTATCGCCTGATGGCGATAGCGATGGAGGGTTTGTCGAGCTGCACTCGACGGACTTAACGCGTTCGACAAATTGTCGAAATCATATCGTCGAGTGGCGACAATGGGTATTGCTAGATGGCGATATCGGTAAGCGTTGAGTCGGCAATCGACGCATTCGATGCACTCAACGCCTGAAAGCGTTGATGGCTTGATATCGCGAGCGATAGTGGATATCGCCGGGCGATAGTGTCGCGTGGCGTGAGACACGTATTGGATTGGCTGTTAAGCTGCCAATACGCGGTGGTTGACCTGGGTCAAAGCGGTGAACTCGATATCGCCAAGTGGCGACAGTCGATATTGCCAGGCGATAGCGCCAAAGTTGACCAGTCAATTCAAATCCTGACATTTGCTTTGTTTTGAATGAGTGATCATGTGGCTGGGATTAATCTTGAATCCACTTAACCAGAGAAGAATAGGAAGGAGGTTTCATTCTCTTTCTCTTTCTCTCTCTCTTCATTTCTTGATTTTCCTTGAGTGAAAAGGAAGAAGAAGCTAAGGAAGTGCTGGGTTGAGCTTTGTGAGCTTACTAAAGGAGATCTTGTGGTCGGAGGCTAGATCCGAGGAAATATCCGCGAAGAGGAGAGCGACGTGCTCCTTTCCATCCACGTAGAAAAGCTTCGTCATGGCTCCGAAGAGAACTACAAGGGTAACGAGTTTTTTCTGGACAAGTGAAGTCCTCAATATGTATACTTGCATGGATCCCCTCACCAAAAGGTGAAAAAGGGTGGATTTTAATGGGTAGATCGGTTTGATCCTCATATATTCCTGCATATAGATCCGGAAATATGGAGAAAGGAATAGGCATGTTGTGTGAAGCCCATCCGAACGGGTTGGTCAGGATTGGTGATGTTTATTTTGCGTGTCGGAGAAGACTCTGTGGATATGCGTGTGATGTACGTATGAAATCCGGGGTCTAGGGGTGTGCAGGATGCTGCATCAAAGTACTGGAAGCATTTCCAGGAAAATATCCAGAAAAGATCACAGTTTAGAAAATTGTTGATATTTCTGGGTGACGATGAGTATTGCCAGGCAATAGCTCCAAGGGAGTTACAATTTTGTGTGACCTGTCTTGAAGAGACCTGGGGGTCACTGTATGCAAATCTATGAGCTTAAATTTCCCAGAAATGGTGGGTAGCAACCTGAAATGGTAAAGAATGAGTTGTGACGTGGAGGCCAATTACTGTGACATCAAGTTAAGTACCTATGAATGACTGGGTCGTCAAGTTAAGTACCTATGAATGGGCAGTCAGTCGTCAAGTTAAGTACCTCTGAATGACGTAGTCGTCAAGTTAAGTACCTCTAAACGACAAAGTTACCGTCAAGTTTAAATACCTCTAAACGTTGGTGTTACACGGGGGATGTCGGGACACTGAAAATGTGCCCTGAGTGCACGGGGCATGTGGCCATTAATCCTACATCTGTGGTGAATGGTGCTTAATGTGCACATTGTAAATGCCACGAGATATATATATGATGCCTTGTTTGTAGGGATGGAGAAATGCCGCCCCGAGTAGGGGGTGGGATCGTTATAAACGGGTCAGCAAAATGTTGACCATTGCTTTGTTTGCCACGTTTTGGTGGGACCTTTTGTACAGGTGCTAGAGAGCCAAGTGGAAAGTAGCGTGCTGAGGCTCATATGCTGTAATTGGCTCGCCCTTGAAGGCCCAAAAGCGAACATTTACTGTTTTCATGTGTGGTTGGCCTTTGTGCCGAAGTATGAAACAACTTTTTGTTAAATGAAATAGTTGTAATAAGGCTACAGCCGAAACATGTGTTATATTTCTATATATATCATTCATGTTGTGTAGTGGACATTCCTTCTATTATGGGTTCATAAACTAAAATACTTTCGCTAGAATACTCTGAGTTAGGGTGCGTTCATATATGAACTTTGATTTGGAAACAATATGTAATCTCCTTAACTGTCCGTGGTATATGGTGTCAGGCCCCGGCTGGACCTTCTGTCATATACTATACGACGGATGGGGGCATTACATGTTGGCCCTCGAAGGCCTAAATGCTTGTTTTATTTTTCATGTGTAGCTGGCATGCATGCTGAAGTATGGAAATCACATGCTTTGTAAACATTAACAAGGTTTAAGGCCTTAAGGCTAAATGTTTGTATATATTCATTCCATTGTTTGTAATGGACATTCCTTTGATGGGTTAATTATATAAAATGCTTCTGTTAGTTGTGAACTCTGTGTTAGGTGTTAGATGTTTGGTTTCAATTATGTACTGCCTTCGTCTGTTCATGGAATATGGCGTGGGGCCCCAGTAGAACCTTCTGTTATATTCTTCGTAACTGGCAGAGTGTTACAATTTGGTATCAGCTTCTGGTTTCAATCTCTTCTTTTTGAATTCGTGGTCAAATTCTTTCAAGGGGTGGTGAGCACATGTGTGTGTTATTGTTATAATTTCAAATAACTCATGAATGTCCACTTTGGAATTAAAAATACACATGTTTGAGAAACCTGCATGTTCTTATGGTTGTTTTTGCCATATTAATAGTCACTTAATTGTGTGTTTCACGATTATATATGACTAGGAGAGGTGTGGGACAGTCACAACCCCGACACTTTGTGGCATAATGTGCATCTATGAATATGCATATAGCCCCTCTTTTTGATGAAACTATTCGGTTGACTGCTGAAGCTGTGTACGCCATAATCACTACTCAACCTGGAAGGCTTGTATAGCCTCCTGCCTCGGTGTTAGACCCCTTTTTTATTTTTCAACCATCGGGATCTTATGCCCAGAATTGCCACTTTACGGTGGCACCGACACTCGGGAAGGCCGCCACTACAAAACGTCAATTCTGCCGGCCCTTTTCGATCACAAAGAGAGAGAGAGAGAAAAGTAAATGCAATATGTCCACATAATCAGATATGAATAAAAATCACAGCAAGTCCATCAATATATAGAAAATAGAGTACTGCGAAGAAACAGAACAGATGAAATATATAAACGGGTTCAGCCCGGTACATCAGAGTCCTCACCTCAAATCACTCATCGCGGAAGCTATAAGGAAGACTAATCACTCACGGAGCTGGTCACAGGTACTCTAGAACTAGACTGGACCACCTCCATGCGCACCGTACTCTGCTGGTGGTGGTCCCAGGCCGGACTGCTGGTCCCTGTCTCCCATCCGGAGCTCCTGTAATGTTGTGGTTCGAAAACCATTAGTCATAAAGACTAAGCCCTATCATCCCCTACCTGCAAAGGTGGTGTCCAGCTGTGACTTCAACCACCTCTTTCCATGTGACTCCAGGAAGGAGACTGCCAAAGCAACTGCCTCCTCAGTGGGGCATCGAATCCCCACAAGCATCTCATAGATGGTATCTAACCATTCCTCAGTGTGTACTGCCTATTCCGTCCCCAGGTAGGATGGAGGGGAAAGTCCCGGGAAGACGCTCATCCAGTTGGCCCCGGGGTTTGGCTGTGGATTCGGGGCTTGCTGAGCTATGAAGGCCTCCAGAATGGCCGTCAGTGTTTGCCCCATCTCTATCTGTTGGAATGGAGATGGAGACGGCGGAGGTGGGACCACATTCAAAGCCTAAGGTGTCCCCTGCTGCTGGGTAGGGTTCGTTGTAGGCTACAAGGAAAAAATTCCATTCGTTAGACAGCGTATGAAAGGAATATAAGAAAGGGGTAAGATGGATTTTCACATGTGATTTCCCTTATGGGCATACCACTGCTTCCGCTGCTAGTTTGTCCGCAAACTAAGCTCGTACGGGGGTGGCCCAAGGTTTATGGACTACTTCTCTTTTGATCGAGGTCTCCTCTGATACCACTTATAAGACCCCATTTTTTTATTTTTCAACCATCAGGGTCTTATGCCCAGAATTGCCGCTTTGCGGTTGCACCGACACTCGGGAAGGCCGCCACTACAAAACGTCAATTATGTCGGCCCTTTTCGATCACAAAGAGAGAGAGAAGTAAATGCAACATGTCCATATAATCAGATATGAATAAAAATCACAGCAAGTCCATCAATATATAGAAAATAGAGTACTGCGAAAGAACAGAACAGATGAAATATATAAACAGGCTCAGCCCGGTACATCGGAGTCCTCACTACAAATCACTCATCGCGGAAGCTATAAGGAAGACTAATCACTCACGGAGTTGGTTACAGGTACTCCAGAACTAGACTGGCCCACCTCCATGCCCACCGCACTCTACTAGTGCTGGTCCCTGGACTGCTGGTCCCTGTCTCCCATCCGGAGCTCCTGTAATGTTGTGGTTCAAAAACCATTAGTCATAAAGACTAAGCCCTATCATCCCCTACCCGCAAAGGTGGTGTCCAGTTGTGACTTCCACCACCTCTTTCCATGTGACTCCAGGCAGGAGACTGCCAATGCAACTTCCTCCTCAGTGGGGCATCAAATCCCCGCAAGCATCTCATAGATGGTATCTAACCATTCCTCAGTGCATACTGCCTATTCCGTCCCGAGGTAGGACTGATGGGAAAGTCCCCGGAAGACGCTAATCAAGGTTGCCCTGGGGTTTGGCTGTGGAGCCGGGGCTTGCTGAGCTCTGAAGGCCTTCAGAATGGCCGTCAGTGTTTGCCCCATCTCTGTCTGCTAGAACAGAGCTGGAGCAGGCAGAGGTGGGACCACATTCAGAGCCTGAGGTGTCCCCTGCTGTGGGGTAGGGTTCGTTGCAGGCTACAAGGAAAAATTCCATTCGTTAGACAGCGTATGAAAGGAATATAAGAAAGGGGTAAGATGGATTTTCACATGTAATTTACCTTATGGGCATACCACTGCTTCCGCTGCTAGTTTGTCCACAAACTAAGCTCGTACGGGGGTGGCCCAAGGTTTGTGGACTACTTCTCTTTTGATCGAGATCTCCTCTGATACCACTTGCAAGACCCCATTTTTTTTTCTTTTTCAACCATCGGGGTCTTATGCCCAGAATTGTCGCTTTGCGGTGGCACCGACACTCGGGAAGGCCGCCACTACAAAACGTCAATTCTGTCAGCCCTTTTCGATCATAAAGAGAGAGAGAAGTAAATGCAACATGTCCACATAATCAGATATGAATAAAAATCACAGCAAGTCCATCAATATATAGAAAATAGAGTACTGCAAAAGAACAGAACAGATGAAATATATAAACGGGCTCAGCCCGGTACATCAGATTCACTACAAATCACTCATCGCTGAAGCTATAAGGAAGACTAATCACTCACGGAGCTGGTCACAGGTACTCCAGAACTAGACTGGCCCACCTCCATGCACACCGTACTCTGCTGGTGCTGGTCCCTGGACTGCTGGTCCCTGTCTCCCATCCGGAGCTCCTGTAATGTTGTGGTTTGAAAACCATTAGTCATAAAGACTAAGCCCTATCATCCCCTACCCGCAAAGGTGGTGTCCAGCTGTGACTTACACCACCTCTTTCCATGTGACTCCAGGCAGGAGACTGCCAAAGCAACTGCCTCCTCAGTGGGGCATCGAATCCCCGCAAGCATCTCATAGATGGTATCTAACCATTCCTCAATGTATACTACCGATTCTGTCACCAAGTAGGATGGAGGGGAAAGTCCCCGGAAGTCGCTCATCCAGTTGGCCCCGGGGTTTGGCTGTGGAGTCGGGGCTTGCTGAGCTCTAAAGGCCTCCAGAATGGCCGTTAGTGTTTGCCCCATCTCCGTCTGCTAGAACAGAGCTGGAGATGGCGGAGGTGGGACCACATTCGTAGCCTGAGGTGTCCCCTGCTGTGGGGTAGGGTTCATTGCAGGCTATAAGGAAAAATTCCATTTGTTAGACAGCGTATGAAAGGAATATAAGAAAGGGGTGATGATGCATAATTTGACCTTAGTTATTAATATAAAATTATAAATAATTAACATTATAAAGATATTTATAATGAATTATTTATAATTTTATATTAATAACTAAGGTCAAATTATGCATCATCAAATTCCCCCAAGCTTAGGATTTGCTTGCCCTCAAGCAAAAATATAAAAACTAGCCAACATAACAAGGTGACTAATAGAAAATTCTAATTATACTACACAAGTACCATGCAAAATTTTAAGTAGGGAGAGGGTGAAACAAAATTTTAAAACAATTACTTAAACTTGGTTTCAAATTTTATAAACTTTACTAACCAAAATAAATCATCCAAAATGTTTAAACAAAATTTCTTAAATAAGCAAAACAACAAAATGAAAAACGCATTGAAGAGTTACTAGGTTCTAAGAGGCACATTATACCCAAATTAAAATGAAGAACAAAGAGTCTAAATCTAAATCCAAGACAAAACTAATCTACTATTTTTCTCTACTTAGCTAAAAGAAAACCTAGGAGCATGAATCTATAGGGCTTATTAGGTTGAAACATTTGGCTTAGGTTTATGATTAGGAATGGAATTCAAAGATAAACATGAGGGCTTTTAAAAAAAACACACTAAACCACAAATAAAGAGGTTCTTAATTCATAAAAAATCATAAATATTTTTCTTTCTTTTTCATTCTCATTCATCATTTTTTTTTGTTATTATTATTATTTTTTTTCTCAAAACAAAAGCCATATATATATTTTTTTATCATTTTGAATTGGCCAATCAAAAGAAAACCAAACTTTAGAGCACACATTTTCATACAGACATCCAATCATCACAAAAAAACTCAAATGGTGTAGTATGATAAGAAGGGTTGGAAAATTTGGCTTTGGTGAAAGATAATATGATGAGTGGAGCTATCAAATGGAAAAAGGCTCAAAAGTGGCTAACTAGGGGGATATATTTTAGGGTTGGCAAAAAGGCTCAAACTAAGACAAAAATGGCCTACATCATTTTCATGCTCCTAAAATTTCCTAAAGCATTAGTTTTGAAAAAGGTTCAAAAAGTAGGTCCTAGAAATTAAATAGAGACTAATGAACCTAGATTAGAAATAGGGATAATATGAGTCTAGACTCGTTCACCTCTACTACGTTATTCAAAAGTTGACTTTACAAAAATTATCCAAAACAACAAGAAACATAGTGGATGAGAAATTTTAAGGGAGTAATGAAAATAAACAAAGAGAAACCAAAATAGAAATGCGAGTTTTTAGAAAAATGTTTCACCCTAACATGCTACCGTGAATTAGGAACACAGCAAGGCCAACATTTTACTTGTGAAATATAATTAAAAAGATTTATTAGAAAAATATTAGCATAGCAAAGTGGTTATAGAAGATTTTGAGGAAAACAAAAACTAAAGCAAGGGGTACTATTGAATATCCTAATCTAATAAAATGAGCACAAACATTGTTTTCCATTTTGAACTTTTTTCTAATTTTTTTGGATTTTTTTTTTTTTTTTTAGCTATTCATTTTTGGGTTTTTTTTTTTTTAGGATATTCATTTTTTTTTTGATTTTTTTCTAAGATATTCATTAAAAGTAACAAAAATTTACACTAGCAAAAAGAAGAAGGAAGTCCTAGCAAAATGAAGGTGGAAGTTCTCCCCCAAGCTTAAAATGGACATTGCCCTCAATGGAGAAAGAAGGAGAGAAAATGAAAATAAGAGTACAAAATTGAAAAACAGGTACTTCCCCGGATTTTTGAGTTGTGGAAGATGGCGTGATGCTTCTCCCCATGCTGGCGCTTTGGATCTTCAAAAGGTATCTTCTTTTGGACTTTGTGATGGATGCAGCAATGTTGGAGTAGACGATCGCAGAAGCTGCGATGCGTCGGGGCCAAAAAAGTGTAAAATAAAGAAAATAAAAAAAAGGATAACTTGGGTTGCCTCCCAAAAGCGCCCTTTGGTTAAAACGTCGTTGAGCTCGACGCAACAAAAAATATATATTGTCCAAAACATTGTTGTGAAAGAAGTCCAAAATATGTCTAAATTATTACAGACCAAATTCAAATAGGTATTCCAAGTTCAAACATCATTGTCCAAAATAAAATGAAAAGTAAAGATAAATAAAACAGTCGGTGATGAGAACATCATTGTTAAGGTAAAAAGTCATGCGAATCATTCTTTCCCAGATCGTCTCCCGACAAATATAATTTTAGGCGGTGACCATTTACTTTAAATTCTCCTTTTTCTGGGTGGGAAATAAGAACCGTCCCATATGGCCAAGCCTCTTTAACAATAAAGGGGCCGGACCATCGCGATTTTAATTTTCCCGGAAAGAGGCGAAGACGAGAGTTATAAAGAAGGACGAGATCGCCCGGTGAAAATTTTTTAGGAAATTTAATATTTTTGTCGTGATAAAACTTTGTTCGCTCTTTATAAAGCCTATTACTCTCGTATGCATTCGCACGCCATTCGTCGAGCTCGTTCAGCTGAAATTTACGTTGATCGGCGGCTAGGGTAGAATCTAAATTTAAAAATTTTAGTGCCCAGAATGCACGGTGCTCTAACTCAACTGGAAGGTGGCAAGCCTTGCCATAAACCAATCGAAATGGCGTGCAGCCGATAGCTGTCTTATATGCCGTTCGATAGGCCCATAGGGCATCATCTAGTTTTAATGCCCAATCTTTCCTATTTATGGAAACCGTTTTTTCTAAGATACGTTTTAACTCACGATTTGCAACCTCGACTTGACCGCTTGTTTGGGGGTGGTAGGCAGTGGAGAGTTTATGCGTGACGCCATATTTAGCCAAAATTTTGGCAAACTGGCTATTACAAAAATGGGTGCCCCTATCACTAACTATAGCGCGCGGCGTGCCAAACCGAGAGAATAATTTTTTTAGAAAATTAACTACGACACGTGCATCATTGGTGGGGAGTGCTTGCGCTTCCGCCCACCTGGATACATAGTCGACAGCTACTAGAATATATTTGTTTTGAAAAGATGGAGGGAGGGGGCCAACGAAGTCGATGCCCCAAAGATCAAAGATTTCACATTCTAGAAAAACATTTTGAGGCATCTCATCCCTACGTGAAATATTTCCCGCTCGCTGGCAGCTATCACAAGTACTCACAAGGGTGTGAGCATCCTTGAAAAGTGTGGGCCAATAGAAGCCTGCCTCCAACACCTTCCTAGCGGTGCGGTTAGCCTGATAATGACCACCCGTAGGTCCCTCGTGGCAATGCCGCAAAATGTCCACTCCTTCCTCACTCAAAACGCAACGCCGCACCACCTGATCTGCACAGACTCGAAATAAGAAAGGATCTTCCCAAAAGTAATTCTTTAAGTCAGAAAAGAATTTCTTCTTTTTCTGGCTTGAGAATTCCTTTGGCAAGACCCGAGCTACTAAATAATTAGCTAAGTTGGCAAACCAGGGTGCGGGATAATCTTTTAACTTTTCGATTGCGAGGAGGCGCTCTTCAGGGAATTTATCGTTAATGTCGGCTTCCACTAATGATTCGCTGGCGGGGTTTTCTAATCGCGATAAATGGTCGGCCGCCAAATTTTCAGCACCCCTTTTGTCCCGGATCTATAAATCAAATTCCTGCAAGAGGAGGATCCATCGTAAAAGGCGGGGCTTGGCGTCCGCTTTACTTAATAAAAAACGCAGGGCTGAATGATCTGTGAAGACGATTACTTTGGACAGAGTGATATACGACCTAAACTTATCAAAGGCAAAAACGATCGCTAGGAGCTCTTTCTCGGTGGTGGTGTAGTTGGCTTGTGCGGATATGAGTGTCTTGCTTGCATAATAGATCGGGTGGAAGAATTTATCCACCCGTTGGCCTAAGACCGCGCCTACCGCAAAATCACTTGCGTCGCACATGATTTCAAAAGGAATCGACCAATTCAGAGCAACTAGAATCGGCGAGCTTACTAATTTTTCTTTAATTAAATTAAAAGCAAGTAGACAGTCGTCACTAAAAATGAAAGGTGACTCTTTTTCAAGAAGGTGGGTTAGCGGCTTCGTAATTTTTGAGAAGTTTTGGATAAAACGCCGATAAAACCCCGCATGCCCAAGAAAACTACGAATGGCTTTAATATTCGTTGGAGGGGGGAGTTTTTCAATAACTTCGATCTTGGCCCGGTCGACCTCGATCCCCTTGCCCGATATTTTATGGCCGAGGACTAATCCCTCTCGAACCATAAAGTGGCACTTCTCCCAGTTGAGGGCTAAGTTAGTTTCCTCACAACGAATCAACACGCGCTCGAGATTTTTTAAACAATTTTCAAAAGAACTACCAAATACCGAGAAGTCATCCATAAATACCTCCATCACTTCTTCTACCAACTCGTCGAAAATTGCTAGCATACATCGCTGAAATGTAGCTGGCGCGTTACATAAACCAAATGGCATCCTTCGGTAAGCGAAGGTGCCAAAAGGACACGTGAAGGTGGTCTTCTCTTGGTCCTCTGGTGAAATAGGAATTTGGAAATACCCAGAGAGTCCGTCGAGAAGATAGTAAAATGAGTGACCGGACAATCGTTCTAAGATTTGGTCAATAAACGGCAACGGAAAATGGTCTTTTCGGGTGACATCGTTAAGTTTTCTATAGTCGATGCACATCCGCCAACTCGTAACAGTACGGGTTGGAATTAATTCGTTGTTTTCATTAGCGACCACCGTTATGCCGCCCTTCTTCGGTACTACTTGCACAGGGCTAACCCATGTACTGTCAGAGATGGGATAGATGATACCCGCATCTAAGAGTTTTATCACTTCAGCCTTCACAACATCCTTCATGTTAGGATTAAGTCGTCGTTGGGGCTGGACATAATTATTGGAATTATTTTCCAAGAGGATCTTATGTGTACAGAAGGAGGGGCTAATCCCCTTTATATCCGATAACTGCCATGCAATTGCATGGCGATGCTTCTTTAACACAAGAGATAACTCAGAAATTTCTGAGTTACTCAAATCGGACGATACAATAATGGGGAGTTTGGAATTGCTTTCTAAGAAGATATATTTTAGATGAGGGGGAAGTTGTTTCAATTCTAAGGTGGGTGGTTCCTCGTAGGAGGTTTTGATCTTTATGGTTTCGATGTGTATTGGTTCAGGTGGTGTGGGGCGAGAGACTTCTTCTAAACAGAAGAGCTCAGCGATAATGGGTTCATTATAGGAGGAGAATTTAGACTCAGGCAGTGCAGAAGATTCACCTTCAAAGCATTCTTCTAGGTAGAAGCAAGAATCATCGTTGGCTAAGGTATTATGCATCGAGGGATTTATACTAAAAGTGATTTCATCGTCTCCAACCCGAAGGAGGAGCTTTCCATCACTTACGTCGATTATAGCACGAGAGGTGGCAAGGAAGGGGTGACCGAGTATGAGGGGTACTTCGGCATCCTCTTCGATGTCCAAGATAACAAAATCCACCGGGAAGATGAATTTGTCTACTTTTACGAGAACGTCCTCAACTATCCCTATTGGGTACTTTACAGATCGGTCAGCTAACTGGATACTCATTTTCGTGGGTTTCGGAGGTCCTAGACCTAACTTCTTAAATAGAGACAACGGCATGAGGTTTATACTTGCTCCTAGATCAGCTAAGGCGTGTTTTACTAACGAATTACCGAAAAGACATGGGATGGAAAACCTTCCCGGGTCATTAACTTTCTGCGGTAATTTGTTAAGTACAACCGCGGAGCATTCCGCATTAAGGGAAATATGCGAGATATCTTCAAGCTTTTTCTTATTTGAAAGCAACTCCTTAAGATATTTCGCATACTTCGGCATATTAGAGATAGCCTCGCAGAAAGGGACATTAATATGAATTTGTTTTAGAATTTCTAAAAATCTTTTATAGCTTTCTTCGCCTCGCTCATTTTTTAACTTAGACGGATACGGCATATTCGAAGTAGCAGCGTGCGGCGTAAAACTAGCAGGCAAATTTGATGCTAAAATAACTGGAGGAGGAGGAGGAAGAGGTACCTTGGGTTCGTCCGGTAAATTTATTTCTTTTCCACTTCGGAGAGTAATTGCATTAGCACTTTCCCTTGGGTTCTGTTCTGTGTTTCCCGGTAGAGTTCCTTGTGGTCGCTCGGAGAACATTTTTGCAAGCTGGACCACTTGGTTTTCCAAGTTTTTAATGGACCCGGCAATATTCTTGATATTTGCTTCATTTGTAGCAACATATTTGGTAAAGACCTCTTCAAGTGAAGAGGGCTTTGCCGGTTGCAGTTGGAAGCCGGGTGGATTTAAATTTAGGGGGGGAGCTAGATTGAATGTAGGGTTCAGATTTTGAGGAGGGTTATGGGAGCGCTGAGCATTTCCTTGGTTGCTCCATGAGAAATTCGGATGATTCCTATAACCCGCATTGTAGGTGTTATTGTATGGTGCATTGTTGGGGTTATAGGAAGGTCGAGGTGCATTTCCCATGAAGTCAACCTGCTCTTCTATCATAGCAGAATTGATATAATTATTATTCCAAGGAGGAGTGGCGGAGGAAG
Organism: Platanthera zijinensis; assembly: GCA_039513925.1. Classification (NCBI taxonomy): domain Eukaryota; kingdom Viridiplantae; phylum Streptophyta; class Magnoliopsida; order Asparagales; family Orchidaceae; genus Platanthera; species Platanthera zijinensis. The sequence continues at coordinate 32,957,259 of CM077083.1, forward strand.
CAGTCATCTCCGCCACTTGCTTTGTTAAGCGCTCGACTTGGAGGGCAAGATTCGAAGCAGCATCAATTTCAAAGACTCCCGCCGGTTTGTTAGGCCGCACGCGGGGTGCATTCCATTGATAAGAATTCATGGCCATTTCCTCAAAAAGTTCCTGAGCGGCCTCTGGGGTTTTGTTGTTTAGCGTTCCCCCAGCGACCGCGTCGATCATTTGCCTTGTTAAGGAATTCAATCCGGTATAGAAAATTTGCACTTGTTGCCAAGTGGGTAGTGCATGGTGTGGGCATCTTCGCAATAGTTCCTTGAAGCGCTCCCACGTATCGTAGAGAGTCTCCGAGTCTATTTGCATGAAAGAAGCAATATCCGTGCGCAATTTAGCGGTCTTTGCGGGCGGGAAGTACTTAGTAAGAAATTTCCCCGCCATCTCGGCCCACGTAGTGATGGACCCTCTAGGTAGAGAGCTCAACCACTGCTTAGCCTTTGACCGCAAAGAAAATGGAAAGAGACGTAATGTAACATCCCAATGTTACTTCTAGACCCCTTAACTTAGATTGGGTTAGGCATGGGGTGGGTGTTAGGGTAATGAGCTAGGTTTGACCCTAGATAGTGGGTTGTAGCCATGTGGGGCCCACTATGGGGCCAAAGTCAAACTAGGTCAAACTAGCCTAAACAGGAACCCTAGCCACACCATGACCCCCTCATGATGCCCTAACCCTAAATACAATCTAAGTAGACCCCAAGGTAGGTCAGGGGGTCAACCAGTTGACCATGATGGGTCAAGTCAACACCTTTGACCTAAATAGTGAAAATGGTGCCCTAGCCCAATTCACTGGGTTGGGTCCACCCAAATCAAACCAAATTCATCATGTGGGCCTAAAGTGACCCTATAAACCCTAGGGGAGAGAAAAATAGGGCCTCTCAATAGTACTTTTGGGAGAACATCTAGGAGAGAGAAAAGAAGAGAATAGGAGAGAGAAAGTGCCTAGGAGTTATTTTGGGCCACTTGGGCTCATCCCACCAACCCATGATGGGTTGGCTGACCATGCATGGGTATTAGGAGGTGTGGGACCCCCACCATGCTGCCTTGGGCCAAGCCCAAACCCAACCCAAGCCCAACATAGCCTAAACAACTTGGTGGAGTCAACCCTCCCCATTCACTCACCCAACCCGACCCAACACTTGGCAACCCGACCCACTAGGCTCTAATCAGCCTTCATGGCCAGTGGGACCCACTCACCAGCCACCTAGCCGGCCAAATCCACTAACCCGACCCCTTCCTTGGTGAATCCGCCCCAAGCCTTGGTGAAGTCGCCCCCTCTCATAACTCAGCCCCAAACCGACCTCACACCCTCACTCCCACTTCATCCCTACCCCAGAGAGAGAGAGAGAGAGAGGAAGGAAGCCATGGAAAGCCGTGGAGCTCGCCGGAATGTGCATGCTAGGGGAAGCCGCCGCCACCCTCAACCACAACCACCAAGAGTCCGTATCCCCTCCCCTCTCACTGTACTAGTTTCCTAGGTCTCCTAGGTTAGTAGTCAAGCTCAAAAGAGCTCGACTGTAGGCCTCTACCAGCTTGGAAAAGCTTCAAAAATGGCGGATTAGGGTTTTTTTTCGGTTTGGTGGCGCCGCCGCCGTCCGCCGCTCCTCGCCGCCCAGCCGCCGGCCAGTTCAAGCCCCGACCACCGTGAGGCCGGGGGATAACTTGGCCGGAGGCCCCGCCGCCGGCGATGGCCGGAAATGGCCCCGCAAGGAACACCTGCTCGGTTGGCCCTGCATGCAATGCATGGGGAAGAAGACTCAGCAGCCGTCAGATCTACATCAAGATTCGTGCTGGCTGATATAAATTCCTTAATATTAAATACATATATGAATAGTAAGATTAACTGTCACACTATATCAGACACCTTGCATGTTGTTTATGAGGTACTTAGAGGCCCCACCATAGGATGAACCCTGCATGAAAAAGTTAGGTAGATGGGTTAACTTTGAAATGCCACAAAAATCATGACTTTTGGACCAGTAGGCTGCCCTGTAGGGCTGTTTTGCTAGGACTGCCCCTAAACTAGGGCAGAAACCAAATTTGATGCCCAAGACAAACCAAACATCACAATGACCTGAAATTTTGGTCATGGGTGTATTTAGGGCATGCATATGCCCTGCCAAAAATTTGGAATTTTTGGAAGAACTTTTTCTATAGTTTTTATCAAAATATCAAAAATTAAATTAAGGGCATAATTGTAATTTTAGGCACCCAAATGACCCCAAATTTTGGTGGTATGTCCTTGGGGACATTATTGGTGTCTGGTAGAAATTTCAAGGCAATTGGACCCCTGCATGAAGGGTTATTCCATGTGCAAGTGTAGGCTAGAATTAACCTTGGTGTGCAAATAGCAAGTTTGCTAAAATGTGTATTTATTCATCTCAGGACTTCTGAAGACCTTGAAATTAATTTTAAAGGATATTTAGGTCACATGCAGCCCCTCAAAATTATTATGGGATTTTTGGGAATAAAAATCCCATTATTTGGAATTATTGAAAACTATGGTCTTATTGGAAAATAAAAATAAAAATTAGATTCAATCAAGCAAAAATCCTCAAATTTGGTCCTGTTAAAGATTTGGATATAATTGAGTTGGGGTAATTTTATTTTCTCTGTTTGAGACCTTTTGAAGTAGAATGTTATGTAAATGACCATTTTACCCCTATTGCTTTTATTCATGATTTAATGAAAATATAGGTCAGAAAAATTTGGGAATATTCATAGAGGTGTATATGGGTATTATCTAACTGACATATTTATTTCAGAATTTTTAGAGGTGCATACAAATTTTAATTCATCATAATGGCATTTTGGTAAATACCCAAGAAATTGAATTGCAAGTCTATAACATTGTTAAAGTTGATGAAACTTGGTCAGTAGCATTGTTTTGATGAATTAGATTCCCTGTAAATTTATTGGAATTTTTGTGATTAAAATTCTCTATACTTCATTTGAAAAGTAGTAATTATGATGGCTTATGAAAAGTAATATTTAAATACATGAAATTGGAGAGAAATTATGAATTTTTGAAAATAATGATGATTCATCATGATAATGACAAGATAATTACTTTGCATCATTAGGACTATGCAACAACATACCTCATGTGTTAAACGACCTTGGGGAATGTTTGGAGAAAATAAAATAAATATAAAAATAATAGAGAAAATTATAAAAGTTACCATACACACTTTAGATGGTCATACCACCATAGGATAAATACTTGGGGTCTATTGGTCCAAAGATTTGAAAGTTTGATTTCGGGGTGGTACAAGGTCATGGGGTGCGCATAGTAAAAGTAGACTGTACTATAGGCCGCCAGGGGATGGATTAACAACTGAGTTAGAGTATAAGATCGGAGGTGTAACCCTGGGTGGCAGATGCATTCTAGAGACGAGAGTAACAGTGCAATATTAGACTTGCCTAGGAAGAGTTGACGGAAGACCGTCACTCCTTAACCCATACCTTAAGTCACTAGGTCACTCTATGTAACAGGAGAGAGAAAAAGGGATTCTGGGTAGATATCAACTAAAGTAAATATCCTTGAGAAAGGGAGCTTTGGGATTCAGCCCATCACAGCTCCTAGTGCCCCTGAGAGCCCTTCTCCGGGAATACCTTGGGCAGTCCTGGGATTAACCTTAAGACTCTAAGTATGATAATCTGTAGATAAGAGTAGTCTAATAGGTTAAGTGAACTGGACATGTGCTCACTCGTGCCGGGTTGGAGGGACTTGGAGTCTTTTGACTACTTGCTCACCCGTGCAGAGTTGGAGGAAAGAAATTGGTTTATATACACTCACCCGGCCAGAGTTGGAGGGTTTGTAGCATATACTCACCGTGGCGGGTTGGAGAGATTTGAGACAGGATAGTCCCTTGGGCTGGAGGCTCAATATATAATACTTGCATGTGCATATACTAGTGGCGGGCCATGCGGTACTGGCCGGTCGTCACACCGACGGCAGTACGGTGGACCAGGCGGGTGCGAGGGTTAGAAGGACCAGTAGGATGTTTATACTGGAGTCTGGAGGACTTTTCCTAATAACGCGCACCCGACCCAACAAGACTGACAGGTAGTCAGCAAAGTGGTACGCAGAGACTCTAGAGTGCACTGTCGGTGTACAGAGGCGTACAAGAGAGTTCTAGGCCTGGTAGTGTGTATACCCGCCTAGAAGGTGGAGACGCCCGCTCCGCTGCTGCCGTAGCCACAACGGTAGTACCTGAGAGTGATGCTAGCTCTCGAAAAGTGGGAACTAAAGGTCTGTGATCACGGAGTCGTGTGTGTGTGTTGCACTGCATGTTCATATCATACCCACCATATAGTTGCACAACATTAATCTGCATAACAACCTAAGACACCTAATGTATAAGTGGTATGGGACGCTTATACATTAGGACCTGCTATACGAACCCTTAGCCTATAAGCCTGAGTGGGCATGTTTATAGGTTAAGGTTATTTTTCCTTTATATATATGCTTGTGACTCTGACACCCCATTGTATAAATGGTATGGGACATTCTATACAATGGGAGCCTTGCAAAAGATCCCTTGCTTATGCGTACCCGCATAAGTGGAGGCTACACTTCATTATATTTTGATTATATATATACTGTGGCTGTGGACTTGCTTCTGCTTTTACTCTGATTTATTATGCAATTATTCTCATATTGGCCGAACAGGTTATGATCGTACTAGCCGGCAGAATCGGCGTCTTGCGGTGACGACTAACTCGTGCGTTAGTGTCACCGTAAGGCGGCGGTTCTGGGCATAAGATCCGGGTTGCCTCGGATTTGAGGAACAGGATCTTACAAACTGGTATCACTTGAAACCACGATCATATGAGAATACAGTCCACCACACTGGAACACCCCGCTCCAGCATTAGTTTGCGGACAAACTATGCAGCAGAAGCAGTGGTGTGCCCATGCGTAAAAAGCCACATAATCAGTCCATCAAACAATGAGTTAGGCCAATTTTGACGTTAAGTTTTCCTTTATGCAGCCTCCGCAGGATACGGTTCCTCCCCCTCCGGCTGTCATTCCGTTCATGCAGACTGAGATGGGGCAAACCCTGACGGCTATCCTGGATGCCTTCAGAGCGCAGCAAGCCCCGGTTCAGCTGCCCAACCCAGGATCGAACTGGTTGAGTGCATTTAAAAGTCTGTCTCCGCCACTGTATCGCGGGACAGAAGATGTCGTGAAGACAGAGGAGTGGTTGGAGACCATCCAGGAGCTGCTAGCTGGCATCAGCTGCCCCGTCAGACAGGCAGTTCCCCTTGCCACCTCGGCACTAGACGCTCATGCAAAGAGGTGGTGGAAGTCGGTGCGGGACTCTACATTCGCCGACCGGGAGCTGATAGACATATCTTGGGAGGAGTTCAGCGACGTCTTCTTGGAGCATTTTGTATCTTCCACAGACCGAGATACCTTGGAGGCGAGGTTTCTGAGCCTCCAGCAGGGGAGCCGATCAGTTATTGAATATCAGAGAGAGTTCTCCCACCTGGCTAGGTTTGCAGGCTTCCATGACTGGGACGACCAGAAATACGCGAAGAGATTCTATCACGGGCTCCGCGACTCTTTGAGGCAGCCCTTGCTGTTCATTGCCCACGGTACCATGGCGCAGATCATCGAGATGGCAAAGAAGCTGGAGGCTGACCAACTGTTGGTGCAAGGCAGAGGGAAGAGATCGTTGGATGGACAGTCGTTTGGGGAGAGCAGCAGATCGTCTCAGAGGGGAAAGACGATTGGATACAGGAGAGGTGGGGGACGTCGTCGTCCCAACTATAGGCAGGATCAGGGGCCTCCTCCACCTTTGGCTCCCCCACCTATGCAGATTCCCGGACCGATGAGACAGGATGATCGAGGTCAGAGGCCGATCACCTGCTTTGGTTGCGGCCAACCTGGGCACATCAGGACGCAGTGCCCGCTTCAGGTCCACCCTCTTCCTCCTCCTCCACCTCCAGTGGCCCCTCCAGTTCACCAAGGCCGAGGACGAGGACGAGGACGAGGACGAGGCCGAGGCCGAGGATATCACGGCCGAGGCCGAGACCGGGAGCAGATATACGCGCTGGATCTCACGGAACAGAGGGACCCAGAGGAGGTGATTACAGGTACTTAAAATTTTGTAAGATTTATAAATTTTAAATTTTCTCTTTTTAAGAATACCTTAGACATTAATAGTAATACTATTCTTTGAACTCAAACGAACCCAGGCATAGTGATGATTAGCGGCAAGCCCGCTCACACCCTCTTCGACACGGGTGCGTCACACTCCTTCGTATCGGACTCGTTTATTGAAGGATTAGAAGGAGTGGAGAAGTTTTCCGGTTTGGAAAAGAGAGTGCGACTCCCTGATGGTACGGAACTTCGAACCACAGACTGTTGCAATATGGATGTCGAGATAGGAGGCAAAGCGTTCGAAGCCCCGGCAACAGTTCTGAGCCTACCGGATTATGATCTGATCCTAGGCATGAATTGGCTTCATTGGAACTACGCGCAGATAGATTGCCCCTCGAAGAGGATCACACTCAGACACGGGGACTCCTACGTCATCATTGAAGGTATCCGTTCCATTCCCCGACTCTCTTTATCTTCAGTACAGGCCGTTAAGGCCTATGAACAGGGAGAAGAGGTATACCTCATTTGTTTCGAGATGGCTGTGGTAGAGAGTTCCATAGCTGATATTCCAGTGGCACGAGATTATGCTGATGTCTTTCCGGAGAAGTTACCTGGGCTACCACCATCACGGGACTTGGACTTCAGGATCCAGTTGGTGCCAGGGGCAAGACCAGTGTCCCAAGGGACCCAAGGTTACCTGGGTCCACTCTGTCTAAATAGTTGTTTTGCAGGTGAAGGCCTATCCAATCACTCAAAATAAGTGGTATTTGGATAGTGGATGCTCTAAGCATATGACAGGAAACAAAGAGCTACTGTCAAAGTACAAAGCAAAGCTCGGCCCAAAGGTTATCTTTGGAGACTCCAGCTGTGGTCAGACAGAAGGATATGGCAAGATCACAATTGGAGCTGTTACATTCAAGAGAGTTGCTTATGTCAGTGGACTGAAGCACAACCTGATTTCAGTTAGCCAGCTATGTGATGCTGGCTACCAGGTTTCTTTTTCTAACTCCTCTTGCAATATTACTTTAAATAATAATGTTGTCTTGATAGGTAATAGAATAGGCAATATATATTTAGTAGATTTTAATTCATCTCATTCTGAAATCTGCCTGTTTAATGAATTAACCCTTAATAATAATTCTTTATGGCATAAAAGGCTTAGTCATGTAAACCTCAAGAACATATCTAGGTTATCTAAGCACAACCTTGTTAGAGGCTTACCTTCTTGCCCCTACAAGAAGGAGAGCCTATGCATGGCTTGTCAGCTAGGCAAGCAAACCAAAAATTCATTTAAATCTGTTAATAAAAGTGATTCTCCTAGAATCCTGTATTTATTACACTTGGACCTTTTTGGCCCAATAAATGTACAGAGTCTAGGAGGGAAGTATTACACATTAGTAATTGTAGATGACTTCTCTAGGTTCAGTTGGGTTTTCTTTTTGAGAACTAAGTCTGATAACTTCAAAGCCCTTACAGACTTTCTACTTTGTGTGCAGACTGAGTACTCTACTCATGTGGCCTTGATCAGAAGTGATCATGGTACTGAGTTTGACTCTCTTCTCATGCAAGAATTCTGTGAGAGAGAAGGTATCAAACATAGCTTCTCAGCTCCTAGAACTCCCCAACAAAATGGGGTAGTTGAAAGGAAGAATAGAACACTAATTGAAGCTGCTAGTACATTGTTGGCAGATGCTAACATGCCTCTATCCTATTGGGCAGAAGCTGTTAGTACAGCTAACTATGTCTTGAATAGAAGTTTGATACACAAACTTAAGTGTAAAACTCCTTATGAGTTGCTTAAAGGAAAGAAACCAAAAATTAATTACTTTAGAATTTTTGGCTGTACTGTGTATATTCATAACAATAATAAAGAATATATTAGAAAATTTGAAGCAAAAGCTTCAATGGGAATCATGCTTGGATATTCCCAAGTAAGCAAAGCTTATAGGGTTTATAACAAATCAACCTGTAAGATAGAGGAATCTGTGCATGTGACTTTTGATGAGTCTCAGATGTTTTACAAGGAGAAAGAAAATTCTCCTTCCTCCAGTTCTTTGCAGGTACATGATGCCCCTCAAGAAATCCTTCAACTTTCAACTCTTCAGATCACTGAATCAGACAGTGATGAAGACATTGCTGAAGCTGTTGAAGCTGTTGTTGTTCCACCAACAGTAGATCAAATTCCTCCTGAGGAATTAATCCCAACTGTTGCTGAAGATCACATCCCACCTGCTGATATTGTCACACTTAGAGATCACCCTACATCTCAAGTGATTGGAGACATATCAGCTGGTGTGCAAACAAGACATCAATTAAGACAGGATGTGATGCATGCTTGTTTCCTCTCACAGGTTGAGCCCCTCACCTTTAAAGATGCAGAGCTAGATCCCCACTGGATCATTGCAATGCAAGAGGAACTCAATCAGTTTGAGAGATGTAAAGTTTGGACTTTGGTTCCAAGACCTAAAGGCCAACTGATCATAGGCACCAAGTGGGTGTATAGAAACAAGTTAGATGCAAATGGAATAATAGTAAGGAATAAAGCTAGGCTTGTAGCTCAGGGCTACAGACAGGAGGAAGGTATAGACTATGACCAAACCTTTGCTCCTGTTGCAAGGCTAGAAGCAATAAGGATCTTCTTGGCCTATGCAGCCTACATGAAGTTTAAGGTGTTGTCAAAAGTGCATTCTTGAACGGTAAGCTTAAGGAAGAGGTGTTTGTTGAACAACCACCAGGGTTTGTCTCTTCAACTCAGCCTTCTCATGTTTTTAAGTTGCAGAAAGCTCTTTATGGACTAAAGCAAGCTCCTAGAGCCTGGTATGAGACTCTAGCTAGTTTCCTGTTAGAGCACAACTTCACTAGGGGAGTAGTTGATAGAACCCTTTTCGTCAAGCATCACAAGGACACAATCCTGTTAGTTCAGGTGTATGTAGATGATATTATCTTTGGCTCCACTGATCCCAAACTTTGCAAAAAGTTTTCCAACTTGATGCACTCTAAGTTTGAGATGAGTAGCATGGGTGTGCTGTCTTACTTTCTTGGTCTCCAAGTTAAGCAAGATGCTGATGGTATCTTCATCTCCCAATCCAAATATGCCAAGGAATTGGTAAAGAAATTTGGGATGGCTGATGCTTCAGCAATGCCTACACCCATGGCTACTAATGTAGTTATTGATTCTGATGATCACGGCAAGCCAGTTGATCAAAAGAATTATAGGGCCATTGTTGGTTCCCTATTATATCTAACTGCAAGTAGGCCAGATATAATGTTTGCTACATGCCTTTGTGCTAGATTCCAGGTCAACCCCAAGGAATCTCATCTGATTCTTCTAAAGAGAATCCTGAGATACCTGAAAGGATGTCCAAATCTAGGACTTTGGTACCCAGCTGAGTCAGAGTTTGAATTAATTGGATATTCTGATTCTGACTATGCTGGTTGCAGAGTTGACAGGAAGAGCACCTCAGGAACTTGCCAGTTCCTGGGAGAGAGATTAGTCTCTTGGTTCTGTAAGAAGCAGGCCTCTGTCTCAACTTCAACTGCAGAGGCTGAATATATAACTGCTGCTAGTTGTTGTTCATAGATCCTGTGGATTCAAAACCAGCTTGTGGATTATGGTTACTCACACAAGAACACCAAGATCATGTGTGATAGTACCAGTGCTATTTCTATTGCACAAAATCCAGTGCACCACTCTAGAACCAAGCACATTGAGATTAGGCACCATTTCCTGAGAGATTGTGTGGAAACGAACAAGATCTGTCTTGAGTTCATATCCACTGAGTTTCAGAGAGGTGATATATTCACCAAGCCTTTAGATGAACAGAAGCATCTGTTCTTTTTAGTCCAACTAGACATGATCAATGGACGAGACTAAGTGTGACGATATCTGCCTATGTTGAGGTCTGCTTGAAGATCGTCGAACGATGATCGAAGATCGTCGAACGGATTGAGCCTATCGTCGACCTCTGGTTAATGATAGCCTCTGTTTGAAGATCGTCGATCGACGTTCGACCATCGTCGAACAGGCTGAGCTCATCGTCGATCTCCGGACGACGACAGCTTTTTGTTTGAGAAGCCAGAAATAGTCGAACGATTGTCCGACTACTCTGCTTCTGAGCCGATCGTCGAACGGCTGTTCGACTATCGGTTCAAGATCTTTTTAATAGACCGACTATATCCGGTTCAATATAAAGCCGATAGTCGACCTAGGTTAAAAGATCTGTTGCTTTATCGTCGACGGAACGTGCCCTTTCGCATTCTGCTTTCCCGCTTGCGATTTTCTGCCGCTCCGTCCCCTTCGTCTTCCTCCTCCTTCTCGCGTTTCTCCAGCGATTCAATGGCGATTTCTCCAGCTGTTCTAGCCGTCGTCAAGTTCGATGCAGGATTCAGTGTAGATTTTGAAGCTTTCAGCAGTTGCGATGCCGGCATAGTGGAAGTTCTCCAGCTCTGCAGAGATCAAGGCCTAGAGAAGCTGATGTCTGAAAGGATCAAGATTAATATTCCAGAAATAAAAGAATGGGCTTTCACGTCGTCTTCCGCAGACGAGTCGATGATCGGTACCATCGGCGGAGTAGAAGCTATCCTAACTCCGGCCGTTCTTTCTGATGTTTTTGGTTTGGTTATCGGTGACGAAGATTATGAGCAAGACGCTCAGGAGTTCGGAAGGATGCTCGTCGAGCTGGGACATGCTGAAGGCATTCCCTCCAAGTTGCTCAAGGTAAATTTCCCTTTCAAGATCAAGTTCCTCGCTGAGGTCGTCGGAAAAGTGATTCTGGGCAAGCACTCTGCCCATGATAACATAACTAGACAGCAATTCGCACTTATGTGTGCAATTGTTAATCGAAAGAGGATCGATTGGGCTGCTGTTCTGTTTGATTTAATCAGGAAGAAGACAGGAAAGAAGGAAGTCACCCTGGGAAGGGTTATTGGAATTTTTCTTAAGGAGAAATTCCCCCAGCTGCTGAGTTCTGCCGCAACTACCATCAATGCCAGCAAGAAGATGGATCCCCATCTGTTCTCAAAGTGGAAGAGGACATTCGTGAAATCTGCTCCAGCGCAATCTGAGGACACAAGGACTGCTTCAGTCGCTCCTCAACCTAGTGAAGCTGGCTCAGCTATCCCTTCCTCCTCCTCTGTTTTGCCGTCTACCTCAGTTGAAGTACCATCAACTTCTGCTGAGGTACGACCCTCCTCTTCTGCTGCACCTGAAACAACCGTGGTTGTTCCTCTGTCTCCTCCAGCCTCTCCTCTACCTGCATATCTGGCTAGGATATCTGCTCCTAGCTTCGATTTGTTAGGTTCAGAGAGAATTCTTACTCCTCATGCATCTCCCGTTAATTCCCCAGTTCATTCCCCATCCCCTGCTCCCTCTCCTGCTGTATCTCCAGTTCGATCCCCTGTTCACACCGTTCTCCATCCCAGCACATCTACCATCTCTGCTGCTGATCCATCCACCTCTCATCCATCTTCTTTTGATATCTCTCCAGAGATTATCATCCGCATCGTGGAGCTGATTACCCCGTCAATCAAAACCATGATTGACGAGGCAATCGCTCCCCTTGCTGCCTCCATTGACCGTCTAACTGCCTCCATCCAATCCATTTCTAAATCTGCTGAGCCATCTACCTCTAGGGGCCTGGTTTCAGTAGTTACTGAAATCAGGCAGGGGGAGATGTTCAATGAAGATGTCTCAGACCTTCCTGCTTCCCCTCCAGCTGAAATAGAGATAGCTCCAGATGTTGTCGTATCTGTCCAGCCAGAATCTGCTCAAGTTGAGCCAGAAGAAGTACCAGATGTTGTTATGACTGATCAGGAAGAGACAGCTCCTGCTGAGGAAGAGATTGTTCCAGCTGAGAAAGTGGTAACTCCAGCTGAGGAAGAAATTGCTCCAGCAGAGGAAGAAATTGCTCCAGCTGAGGAAGAAATTGTTCCAGCTGAGGAAGAGATTGCTCCTGCTAAGAAAGTTTTAGCTCCAGTCTTGACTGAGAAGGAAATATCAGATGGAATCCTGCTATCAGAAATTGCAGTGAAAGTATGCTTAGAAGATATAACCTCTCCTACGATTGCCAGATTCCTGGAAGGAATCATAACTAAATATCTGAATGACTGCTGGGAGATGGTTAAATATGAAGGTAATTCCCTAATCCGGGTTATTGATGAGTCAATTTATTTGCTTGCTGGTGAATACCTTGAAGGGATGATTCAAGCTTATTTAGCAGATCTGTGTTCTTGATTCTACAGATATTATTAAAGAAGATTTAACTGCCCAGAAAATAGCAGTTGTTTCTAAGGCTGCTCCAAATGATTCTGATACTCAATTAGATCCAGAATTGGATGTGTTTTTAAATGATAAAGAGGATGAAAATCAAGAGGAAATCAAAGTTGATTCTCCTGTTTTAAATTTGGAAGAAATTCAAGCAAGGGCTGCTTGGGAATTAAGAGTTCAATCTCTAAAAGAGAAAGAGAAAGAGTTGCAATGTGAAAAGTCATCCATCTGGGATGACTCTCCTGGATTAGATTTAGACTCCCTTCTGGCTATGGATGCCCTGGAAGAAGAAAGGGAGAAATCTGTTTCAAAGCTTAAAGAAAAGGCTGTCTCAGAAGCCTATGATCCCTATGAGAACCCTCCATCATCCCATTCTGATGATGATGATGATTCAGATGTGTCTGAAAAATCAAAGAAAAAGAAATCTGCTGCTAAGAAAAGAAAAGCTGCTCCTCCTCCTCCTCCTCCAAACAAGGATAATGACATTCCATATTATATTCTGAAGGGCATTGATCCCAAATCAAAAGATTTTCAGCATTGGATGAGGTTTTCGAAAAATCAGCAAAAAGAAAGGAAGAGAACAAAGAGGTATGACAGTCCAGTCTCCAGATGGACTCCCAAAGGTCCTCCTCCACCTCCTGGTGCAGGAGCCTCTGGGAATCTACCTGCTAATCAATCTGCCGTCTATGGAAAATCTGCGTCTGCTCAGCATCAACCTAGACAAGGTCATCAAAGTTCTCAAGGCAGATCATCTTATGGATCTCAAAGACCAATGAAGGAGGTTGTGGCCCAAAGACCAACCTTTTCCCCACCTCCTTCTCCAGTTCAATCTGAGAAAAGTGTTTCGAAAGGTAAATAGTTTACAGTGTTTTAAAACCTTCTAGCAAGTCCCTTGTGCTAAGTTTATTCTTATGTATTATCTAGATAAAATAGCTGATGCTGCTTCTCCAGAGCCCGTATATGAAAATCCTGAGCTCGATCCTAATTTTAGGATGGCTCGCTTTCAAGAGCTTGTAGGAGCAGCCCAAATAAGAAAAGCAAGAGCCGAAGGCAAAGATACAACTGGCTTTACTACGATGTCAGCATATAGAAAGAAAGAATTTGAAAAATTCCAAGTCAATCCTGAGATATTTGATCCAGCAAAGTACATGGAAAAACATCCTGAAGCTGTTGTCCCCAGAGCTACAGAACTAAAGATCATTGGGGCTCAGGATCTGAAGATGTCAAAGAAGGAATCAGATGACCCGCTTAGAAAAATTTCTTTTGTCTCTAGTTCTTCTGATCCATTACCTGACCCTAAAGATTCTAAATAGTTTGATTAACTGCTGTGATATTTGATTATTTGTTTATCTGATTGATAATCTACCAGTTTATTAATTAACTATCTGTTGAAGTTATTTTTAGTATTCTATTGCTAGCTGTTTTAGTTTTTGAGAGACTTAACTCAAATAGGGGGAGATTGTTGGTACCCTAGTTTGATTTGAGTTCAGTCCTCTCCTTTGTGCCCCTTGACCCAAGAAATATCTATGGTCAATGGTTAGGAGTCTAGCTGTAGAGTCCTCGCTTTTCCAAATTGAGAATTTGGTTAAGTAGGTTTTTCGTTCGACTATAGTCGAACGCCGTTCGACTATCGTCTATCGACTGATCGACGATCGTCTATCAGTTGGTCGACGCCTTGGTCTGCGCTGATAGTTCGACTATCTGTTGATAGTTCGACTATCTGTTCTGCGCTGATAGTTCGACTATCTGTTGATAGTTCGACTATCTGTTCTGCGCTGATAGTTCGACTATCTGTTGATAGTTCGACTATCTGTTCTGCGCTGATAGTTCGACTATCTGTTGATAGGTCGACTATCTGTTCTGCGCTGGTAGTTCGACTATCTGTTGATAGTTCGACTATCTAGTTTGTTTTGATAGTTCGACTATCTAGTTTGTTTTAATAGTTCGACTATCTTTTGATAGATCGACTATCTGTTTTCTGAGGTAGGTCGACTATCTGCTTGATAGTTCGACTATCTCTGTGCGCTTGATAGCTCGACTATCTGTCCTAGATAGATCGACTATCTGATAGTTCGACTATCTGTCCTGATAGTTCGACTATCTGCTGAAGTAGCTCGACTATCTATTTGATAGCTCGACTATCTGGATCGTTCGACTATCTGCCCGATAGTTCGACGATCTCCTGGCGTCGTTCGACGATCTTCGAAGGTCGTTCGACGTTTTCTGTCTGCCTTTATATTTTGTATTTATTTATTATATTTAATTATTTAATACATTTTCTGGCACAGTATTTTAAGCTGTATGATAAAGTTTCCAGGCATTATTTGCTCTATTCTTATTGCCTGAGTTAAAATCTTTTAAGATAAAGTTGTTTGTCTTATTAGCTGTCTATTTAAATTACTTTATCTGCTGACAGCCCCTTTATAGCCGTTAGACTGAAAAGTCTTCTTTTGCTATAAAGAGATAGTTTCTGATGTGACTTTATTTAGTCTATCTGTTTATTTGATTTAAGCCTGCAGCTTCTTAGAAAGAGGTTTATTCCTTTTTATGGAATGTTTTGCTGCAGAAATATTTCTGTCTTCTTGATATTTACAGCCCAGGTCTCAAGGCTTAGAAGAAGACAAACAATTCAAATGGAAGAGAGCCGTTGCTTGATGATGATATAAAAAGAACCCTTTGCAGAAGGATTGAAGCTAGCTGTTACACACATATTCAAAAGCACTCAAGCCTCCATCAAGCAAAAGTTTCCTGCTCTCAGCAAACTCCATCTAACTGAGAAGTGTTAAGATCTTCATCTCTTCTTCACCTGAGTTCTCCTGCTTTCAGGAAGTTCAACTCAGAGTTTCTTTGAAGAAGAAGAAGAAGAAGATTGCTGCTTGAAGACTGTTTCTTTTTGTTATTTATTTTCTTCCTGTAGCTCTTTCCTTCAGAATTTTCTGAAGAGTTTCTGCACTGAAGCAAGACTTCACCTGGACATCTTTGAGCCAGGGGGAGCCTTGATTCTTTAGAGCATTCTAGCTCAGTGCAAGCTTTTTGTGCTTCTCTAATCTATTGTAAAATAGAGAAGACATCTTAACCTTCTTCCCCCTCCTGTACAGGGTTATTACTCCCTTCAAAAGTATCCCTTGGTGGCAGGGCACCTGATCAAAAACCTGTGCTTGGTTTTTAGACACCTGATCAAAAGTCTAAAGGGTCTCTGGATCTACCTGAAGAAGATCCTGTTGGTGGCAGGGCACCTGATCAAAAACCTGTAGTGGATTCCTACCGTTTGGGTAGAAGAGTGGACGTACCCAAGTTGTTTGGGGAACCACTATAAAATTCCTTGTGTCGTCTGGCTTGTTTATTATTTTTCTTGTACTGTGGCTGTGAATAGATATAACTAGGTTGCTAGTTGCTGCTTAGGTTTTCCAGGCTTTAACTGTAATTACAGTTAGCTTGTGTTTGCACACAACACTTGTGTTATGCTTTAAGGTTAATCAATATCTATAATCTCTTCATTCCGCACTTCACTCCAAGGGAGTTGGGTAGACAGTTAAGTTTTGTATTGTGCAAAATTTGATTACTCTATTCACCCCCCCTCTAGAGTAGTATCTATCCCTTCACTTTCAAATTCCTGCTTCTTCAACATCTTAACAGTTGAGAGCATTGAGTGAACACGCCTCACTCAATGCTTTTTGCTTTAGCCGGATTTTCTGAATTATGACGTTGAAAGCATTGAGTGAGCATGTCTCACTCAATGCTTTCTGCCTTAGCCAGATTTTTCTGCTCCTTGGCGTTGAGTGAGTAAGCTCCACTTAACACATTTGGACTAAGCCAAATTCCTATGTCTGAAAACACAGGTTCTGACTGAATGATGGTCAGTCAACGCTTTATCATATGGCGTTGAGTTAGCTTGCCTAACTCAACGCCTGTGGACTTTGTCAAATATAAGCACAGATTTTCTATGGCTTTGACTTACAAGGCAATTCTCAACGAATATAGAGTATGGCGTTGAGTGAATGATACTTACTCAATGCCTGTGGACTTAGCCACTTTTCTACCCATTTCTTCTTAGGCTTTTACTGCATTAGCCCATCTCACAGCCTTTTGTTGTATGGCATTGAGTGAGTTAACTTCACTCAACGCTTGTGGACTTATCCACTTTCTCAGCTTGCCACTACTTTGGCTTTGACTGTATAGGCTCCACTCAGTGCTATAAGTCATCTGGCATTGAGTGAGTAATTCTCGCTCAACGCCTGTGGAATTAGACAAAATTTTGTCTATCAACATCTTTGGTTAATGTTTACCTAACCTAGCCACTTAGGCTACTTGTCCCATCATTGTTTCTAGGACATCCGTGCATGCATGAACTCAGGCACTCATCAAATACAACTTTATGTATATCATTGACAAGATTGACTTCCTCAAATTTAGGACATTGTGGGCAATGGAACCAACAGAGAACTGTCTTTCTTCATACCTGGATACCAGAACAACTTTTTCATGTCCTTGAACATCTTTGTGCTCCCCAGGTGGATTGAGTACTTTGAGAAATGTGCCTCATACATCAATTCCTCCGGTAATTTTCCAACATTTAGGATGCACACCGACTGTCTTTCCATAAAAGACCATTGTCAACATAAATTTGAGAATTTAACCCATCCACGGGATCTACCAAGTAGCTTTTCATACTTTCATCAAACTCCAATGCCTGTTGAATTCTATATACGAGGTCATATTGCACCTCCATCCAGTTTAAACATACATCTGCACTAGTTCTTTTGTCCACACAAGAGATTTCTAAGGACTCCAAGTCAAGAATAAGATACTCATCATGCATCTGTATCCAGTTTGCTCGTACTGGAGCCCTGCGACTTAACGCATCTGTGACAACAATTCCCTTCTCGGGAGTATAATGTATCTTAAAAGTGTAGTCCCCAAGGAACTCCATCCACCTCTTTTGTAGCATATTCAAATCCTTTTGATTCAACAGATACTTTAGGATCTTATGGTCCGTAAAGATGTCAACATTCATGTCATACAAGTAATACCTCCATAGATTCAGGATGAATATCACAAACATCAACTCCAAGTCATGGATTGGATAGTTTCTCTCATGCATCTTCAGCTAGTGAGAGCCATAAGCTATAACTTTTCGAAACTACAGCAAAATGCAGTCTAAGCTGCTCCCTGAGGCAACGATATAGATCTCATAGCCATCTGTACCACATGGCGAGCACAAAATAGGCATTGTAGTCAGACGACTCTTCAACTCTTCGAAATTTCACACGCACTCTGGCGTCCAAATGAACTTCTGATCCTTCTTTGTCAACGCAGTGAGAGGTTGAGCTATTTGGGAAAAGTTCTCTACGAAGCATCTATAGTTGCCAGCAAGTCTAAGAAAATTCCTAACTTCCGCCACAGTAGTCAAAACAGGTCACTCTCGTATCGCAACTATCTTTGTCGGATCCACTATCATACACTATCCACTAACTACATGACCAAGAAATGCCACCGAGTTTAGCCAAAAATCACACTTAAAGAACTTGGCATAAAGTTGATTCCTCCTTAGGGTATGCAAAACAAGCTGCAAATGGTTCGCATGATCTTCTTCTGACTAATAGTACACCAAAATATCTTCTATAAAGATAATTATAAATCGGTCCAGGTACTCCCAAAAGGTTTAGTGCATCAGATGAATACTAATAACACATTTGTTAGCCCAAATGACATCCCAGTGAACTTATAATTCCCATAGCGTATACTAAACGCTACCTTAGGAATATCACTTTCCTAAATCCTCAACTGATAATAACCGGACTTCAAATCTAGTTTCGAATAGACAGTTGATCCAACCAGCTGATCAAACAAATCATCGATTCTCGGAATCAGATACTTGTTCTTCTCTGTTAGCTTATTCAGTTCACGATATTCAATACATAAATGCAAGCTTCTGTCCTTCTTCACAAAAAGGATTGGTACACTCTAAGGAGACATACTAGGACATATATAACCTTGCTTTAGTAACTCATGTAACTAAACCTTTAATTCTGCCATCACTTTTGGCACTACTAGGCATGCTGAGCGTGACACAGGTTTCGCACCTGACACCAACTCAATAGTGAAGTCGATCTCTCGCTGAGGTGGAACTCTAGGGAGATCTTTAGGGAAACACATCCAAATATTCCAACACAATAAGAACGTCACCAAAAATGGGCTTAGGCTTTAAAATCTCTAATAACATGAAGAGTAACTCCATGCCCTTTTGAACTGCCTTGACCACTTGGAGAGTAGACAATAATATCTTACTCGATCCTTGTATACCAACAAACTTAGTCTCGCGTTCCATGTTTTGTCCCAGTGTGACTTCCTTAGAGTTGCAATCAATGCATGCACGCTGCTCTGAAAGCCAATCCATGCCAAAGATTACATCAAACTATGATATTGGCAGCACAGATGCTTCCAATCCAAAATCATGACTTCCTATCCACACCTTAATGCAACAAACTATATCCAAGCGGTGGCATTTTCAAAAGCATTCCATTATTACTTATAGAGTCCTTAGTTAGGGTGTAATGTTCGAGGTCAAAGGAAACCCTTACTAAATAGATAAGTATTTGGACGTAGCCTAATTATAACCACACAAACATGCCTTTGTTCACAGGGTATAAAGTAACAAAGGCTTATAATAGATGTATACTAATTCATACCTATTGTTGGCTCTAGAGCTTTCCCTTTTTCTACAGACGGGCACCCGTCTTTTTTGTCATCCTCGGAGTACCACCGCAATAATCTCAGGCAAAGTGACCTTTCTTGCCACAAGTGTAGCAAATAAGTAGAACTCGACTAGTAGTTGCTCTAGAATCATCAAAATAAGCTGGTCCCAAAGACCTAGACTTCTTTTTCCACCTCTTGCGGTGCTCAGAATTCATAGAGCTTAGTACCTTAAACTATTGCTTTCTCACAGAAAAGTCTTCCTTGACCTGGACCCCCTATATACCCAGCTCTGGGGATCTAGCTGTATTCACCAAAGTTAGAAAGCCCTGTGCCTTCGGTCCTGATAGTAACAACCTCAGATCGTCTCGCAGACCGTCATAAAACATGTTGGTCTTTTGCTCCTCATCTTCCAACATAGACCCCGCATAACATGTCAACCTAATGAACTCCTATAGATATTCATCAACTATGTGATCTCACTGTTCCAAATGTAGGTTCAACTGTTGATTTGAAGCATTTCTCATTGTGATGTGCTCAACTACCTCAATTAACATCGGGGCCACCACCGAGTGTAACATCCCATTTCCGACCAGACCCCTAAGAGAGGTTTTGTCATGACCAAGTCATGACAAAACCCTAGGAAGCCCAAGAAGGCCAAGTTACCCGGGCTCAAGGTGAAAATCACCTTGGTCTGCAAATAGTAGGGCAGAAATTTACTTAAAACAAGATTTGGGCTTGGGCGTTGAGTGTGCCGAGTGCACTCAATGCCAAAAGCTGAACGGCGTTGAGTGAACTGACTACACTCAACGCCATCCTGTGTAGGATGGTTGGTGTTGAGTGAGTTGAGCTCACTCAACGCCATAGTCTGGATGGCGTTGAGTGAGCAGAGCTCACTCAACGTCGTAATCTGGATGGCGTTGAGTGAGCAAATCTCACTCAACACCATAGTCTGGATGGCGTTGAGTGAGCAGAGCTCACTCAATGCCATAATCTTGATGGCGTTGAGTGAGCAGAGCATAGTCTGGATGGCGTTGAGTGAGCAGAGCTCACTCAACGCCGTAGTCTGGAAGGGCTGTATCCTGGATGGAGTTGAGTGAGCAGAACTCACTCAACGCCGTATCCTAGATGGCGTTGAGGGAGCAGAGCTCACTCAACGCCATATCCTGGATGGCGTTGAGTGAGCAGAGCTCACTCAACGCCGCAGCCTGGATGGCTTTGAGTGAGCAGAGCTCACTCAATGCCGTATCCTGGGTGGCGTTGAGTGAGCAGAGCTCACTCAATGCCGCAGCCTGGATGGCTTTGAGTGAGAAGAGCTCACTCAACGCCGCAGCCTGGATGGCGTTGAGTGAACAGAGCTCACTCAATGCCGTAGACTGGATGGCGTTGAGTGAGCTGAGCTTACTCAACGCCATTTTACTTAGAAGATTTTCTAGCAAGGTTTTGGCTTGGCTGCAGGTTCAGTTGAACCAGGCCGTTTTGGGAAGTGGGCCAGGATGGCTTAAATTAGCCGTTTCTTTTATTAAGACTTAATTAAGTCTTATTTATAAAATGTTGACCGGTCAAGTGGAGTGATGCCACGTGGCCGTTGGTTTTGAAAAATAAAATGAACAGTCACGGTCATGGCCATGAACCAGCTTTCATAGCCATTGATGGCATTTGATGCATGGCCCCTTCACCTCATCCATAATGGTTGGATTCAACTCCTCTAGGAAAGAGGAGGAGTTTCCAGCCGTTACTTGGCTGGATTAAGCCGTGTTCAGCCCCCCTCCTCCATGGCCGAGCCAAGCTTTCAATGGAATTAATGGCCATTGAAGTTTTGGCCTCCCCTTCCCCATTTACTGGTTTAAAAGCTTCCCTAGATCTCAAGCATTCATTTCCACACCTTGCTTAAAGGAGACGAGAGAATTCTGCGTGCTGTTGAAGAGCGCCGGCGACACCTCCACCGCTAATGGCTTTCTGTCGATCTGCACGCCTCCAACCCGCGAACAAGGTCCTCCTCTACCTCTTCTTCTATGGATAGATCTTAGGAATTATTAGGAGAGATATTGGGCTCAAAAGAGCTGGATCGGGTGAGCGTTTCCATGGTTTTTCCGAAATTCATGGTGGTCGGGTTCGCCGGAAACCGCCTCTCCGGCGGCCGTACCGCCCCCTAACGGTAGCCCTCACCTCAACGGAGGGTGTGGTGGTGGTGGCCGGCCAGGGAGATGGCTGGGTGGATGGGAAATCCACTTGGAAAGCTACAGGTTATTAGGGCATTCTTTTTTTACGGGCTCTGTTTGGAAGAAGGAGATGAACAGTAAAAGTAATATTGTTCTTATAATAAATATAATGATTTATTATCCCTTTTTATCACACTTTTTGATTCTACCAAATGAAGCCCTTAGAGGCCGATTTAGGAAAAATGGCCAGTCACAAAAGTTGTAGACCTTTGAGTCTATATTATGTTAAAATTAATTTCAACTCGTTTGGATAAGTGGTTTGACCACAGAACCCATTTTGGTGGGACCTATACCTAGGGCTATCCTGAGATTTAAATGGATGCCCACCCTTCATCCCTTGTCCAAATGATCTGAAATTTGGGCAGAGAGTCTACCCTTGCTATACCTAGGTCCTGTCCAAAAATGGGATTTTTTGGAGAATATATTTCTATAGTTTTTAGAAAAATTTAATAATCCTTATATAAATTAATTAGGTGGTCTAATGACTTTCAAACCCTCCCAAATTTTGGTGAGTGGTCTCTGGGTTCATCATAAGGCTATGAATAATTTTTTATATCATTTGGATATGTGTTAGATTGGAAATGAACAATCCTAAGCTTTGCCCTATTAAGGGGTTTTTAGGTCAAGAGTGCACTTTGTGATTTGAGTGGTCAAAGTACCTCAACAGAGGTTGAGATTTTGACCACTGACTAGGAATGATTCCTAGCACCCTCTCATGGATTTTGAGGTAGATTGGGGTAGAATTTCCCTAGGACCTAAGGCCAAACCCTAAGGATGGTTCTTGGTGGTTCGGGAAGGGCAAGTGGTCAAATGACCTGGTTATGATTTGAAACATGGTAGAGAGAATTCTAGGGTAGCTAGAATCCTCTTGCAGAAATCTAAATGGATTTTAAAGTAAATAAGCCCCTCAAAACCCTAACCCTAGTTTAGGGAACAAAACTTGTACTGATATAAGATGTCACTAAAACTCACTAAACAGTAATGAGATTTGGGTAGAATAGTGTTTAAAGTTAGTACAAGCTCTGAAGATTTTGTTATAAATTTAGGACTATTATTTTGGATACTTCATTAACAATTTAGTAATTTGTATTATTTACTTAGAAATTTATTATGGAGTAAATTCTTTCTAGAAATTGATGAACTTTAACCAGAGGACTTTTTATTGTGTTTTAAAGCTCTGAGAATTTTTATGAGATTTTTTGAAGATTATTTCTAAGGGTTGCTTCATTATGTATTGTTTCCCATGAAAACTTAATTAAATTTATTTTGGGGTCTAGAAAGCCTGTAAAATTATGATCTTTGCACAATGACCGTTTCTGTACTATATTAAGATTCTGTAATTTTTTATATAATTTTCTGATAAATAATTTTGGTACTTCCTTCTTTACTTATGGTTAATGGAATTATAGTGGATAAATTAATTAGAGGCTAAATCAATTCTGTAAAACCATGTAAATTAATATTTATTGATATTTATCTGTTATTTAGTGATTATAATTTTTGGGTGGCCATTACTTGAGAAAATCATGTAGTTCATGTTTAAAATTACCCATGGCCAATCTTTTGGGAAAATTAAATAAATATCAGATTAATTAGGATAATTATAAATTTCTGGACTTAGGCTAATTATGTCATGATAGAACTCCAGTAAATTTTATAGGAGATTTGGGAGATAATTTGGGGTACCTCCCTTTGTATACCCCATATAGCTTAGGATGGTCTGCATTTAGTAAAAACTGCTGAAATCATATTAAGCTGCAGGATGAACTTAGAGGATTTGGATATTGGGATAATGGTTTGGAAATGTGTGAATGCATCCTCAGTAGCCAGGATGTCACACCCCGCATTTTCTCCGAATTAAAGAATTATCAGAGTATGAGAAAACGCGCGTCATGATGCCACGTCAAACAGGGGATAACTGCTGACGCTCAGGCAAAACCATCTACTACACTTTATGAAAGAAATTTATGAGTTTAATGATTAGAAAATCAGTTATACTTTAGAGGCCGTATCCCTCGGCTCGGTGGATCACCTAGTCCACAGTTAAAAACTATACTTAAGCGCTGCGGAAAAATATTTTATTTAGGTTTGACATCCTAAGAAGTGCATAAGAGCCCTAAGAGGACCACTTATGCCATGCAAGACTCTACATTTAATTTATATTATATATAAGGAAACGATCTTTATACGTTGTTTGGAAAATAGTGATTTACCTTTATAAAACATGCTGATCATGCAATCATCTTATAATAATAATAATTGTAGTTTTAAAATAACTAGCATCATAGCATGAATCCTCCCCAGAGCAAGTAGACTATCTCCAGAAAATGGTAGCAGCAAAAGTAATATATTTAGTACAAAGGTAAAAACTACCAGTGGGCGCCAACAACCTGACATGAACCCACATGCAAATATGTATATCTGTAAGAAAAGTACAGAAAAACTACCTCACTAACAAAGCAACAAGATCTCCAAAGTCCAAGAGACCACCAGCAATACCACCGCAACCTAGCCACCAAACTGGCTACTGCTCAGAACCTGAGGAATTCAAAAGAAGAAGGAATACCTCAGCAAGCAAAACACGGAAAAACTGCATGGAAGTGTCAACCAGGGAATAAATAAAAGGGGAAAACACACAGCAGGAAAAGTCACAACTGCCCAAGGCAAGACAATAAGGAATGCACTACGTGCGAGAAAACAGCACCAACCCTGCCCAGAAACTACATCCTGCAGGGTCTACTAGGCTACTAAGAGCCCAAAGTACTACAATCTACTAAGTGAGAAACTTCTAACACCCTAAGTTGTGGGAGATGGTAGTAGCAAAAACAAACAACATGGATCCGGGTTAGAGGCAAACTCAGTCCCCCAACCACCATTTCCAAGCCAATAAGCTCAAGGGTCTACATGTGAAAGCACAAGGGATCTTCCACCCCCCTTGCCTAGCCCGTACCTGGAGCAAGATAGAAGAATAAGGGTGGCCTTGGCTAAATTACACAACACCTCCCCCATGAAGAGCTTCAAACCACCACTACTAACCACGACCCACGATTCGGCCTTTAGGAAAGAAAAAAAACATGGCTGACAAGGAAACTCAAAATAAAATCAAGGAATTCACTCTGGAACGAAAATCGAGGAAAGAGAAACAGTGTTGAAGTTACTCAACACAGCTTGGCGTTGAGTGGAACCCACTCAGCGCCTAACCAGACCTTGGCGTTGAGTGAGTTAGCCTCACTCAGCGCCAGAACAGCCATAGCGTTGAGTGAGAATCACTCACCCAACGCCCTCCGCAAGAACAGCTCTGGCATTGAGTGAGCTATCCTCACTCAACGCCAAAACAGCCATGGCGTTGAGTGAGGTCCACTCCCTCAACGCCTTCAGCAAAAGAGGCAGCGGCGTTGAGTGAGCTAACCTCACTCAATGCCAAAATAGCTATGGCGTTGAGTGAGGTCCACTCCCTCAACGCCTTTAGCAAAACCACAAAACCAAACGGTGGCGTTGAGTGAGTCCACCTCCCTCGACGCCAAAGCAGCTTTGGCGTTGAGTGAGGTCAACTCACTCTACGCCAAAGTTCACTCCCGCAGGAAAACCCTAAACCATCGCCAACTAGAGGAGGTCGGCGGGAATGCCGACTGATTCTCGCCGAATCGGCGGGAATGCAGGATGATTCTCGCCGAATCGGCGAGAATCCAGGATGATTCTCGCCGATCAGCGAGAATCCAGAATGATTCTCGCCGAATTGGCGGGAATCAAGGATGATTCTCGCCGATCGGTGGGAATCACTGACGATACACGTCGAAATTGGCGGGATGGTGATTCCTGTCGATTTTGACTTAGACGAAAATTCTCACTCAATCACCTCACCACTCAGCCGCAAGGAATAGACCAAACTATGGATTTGAGTGTGTCCACCACACTCAATGCCAAGTCCGTGCGGCTTTTGGCTTTGAGTGTGTGCACTACACTCAACACCAAAACCCGAGAGTCTACCAAGACTGGTTCTAACCAGAGCCCTACCACAACTTCCTCCCTCACTCTCTCTCTCGGCCCCACCCGCAAAAGCACCCAACTAGAACTACAAATCTGGAGTCTAAATGGTGAACACAACTAGCAGGTTGAGCAAACAGCACAAGGAGGGGGCTCATAGGAGAATCTAAGCCCTAAAATTTAGCAAGATAAAAGAGAATATGCTTGGTTTCTACCCTAGGGCTAACTGGGAAACATTCCAAAATTCAAAAGAAAAATAATGGCAAGGGAAAGAATACCACTTGCCTCGATTTCCGGCGAAGCTTGGTCGGCTTTCCCTCCTCTTCACTCTGCACTAGAAGGAGCAGCACCTAACAAGCAAGCCCGCACTTTAATGGCGGAAACCACAAGAAACCGAAAATCCAAGTCTCTTAAAACTCCACGAAAAACAAACCTCTTACCGTCGAAACGAAGATCTGAGCGAGAGCAAGACAACACACTTTCAGAATCGAAATCCGTCCACGAACACTCCCGGAATCACCGTCCGAAGGAGAAGCAGGTCCGGCGATTTCCTTTGTTTTCCGCGAACAGGAGCAGCGGTTTCAGTCTTGGGGAGCAGAAGAGAGGAGAAGTGGGCGCGTCACTTCTTAATAAGGCTTTTATACAAGCTTTAAAGCATCGGTTCAGCAAAACCGAACCCAACCGCCTGCTCCTTAAATAAAAAAAAGAGAATTTCTTCTAGTCTTTACTAATGGCACACCCAAAGCGACGCGAAAACCAAACTATCTCGGAATTCGACGAAATTCGCACCATAGCTAAATATCCATGCTACGAACACAACAGCGAAGTCGAAACTAACTTTCGATGAACAGAACTCGAGTTATACCCTCCCGAAGCCAAAACACAAGCATCCCCCGAGAGGCCACACCGGGTCACCCAAAACGACTCGGCTTGCTAGGGAGATCTTGCCAATAGGCTACAAAATAGGGCTCCCAGTTCTAAGGAGTTAAGACCACACTCCACAGATGGTGCAAGCCAAGAAAATGCGTCGACATAACGCCAAATGATAATTTAAATAATCGCAGAAAAATCGGGGGCGTTACACAGGATGAGGATAGGTTAGTAGGTTATCTAGTCATAAGAGGTGCTCGGGACCGACGAAAGATCGTCCTCCCCGGTAGGAGAGGAAGAGTCTTAATATACTAGGGTTAGATCCAAAGTAATTTGAATGGGATCGGGTAATGGGTAATAACCAATAAAAGTAAGTGCCTTGCGAAATGGAACGATGGGCTTCAACTACCATCATAGTTCCTAGTGCCCTTTGAGAGCCCTTCATGGGGTATACCAGGGGCAGTCCCGGGATAACGTAATTCATAGGAATAATAAACTAAAAGAGCAACTAGTATAACTAGGGTTACATATTCACACACCCCGGTAGTTAGGGAGGTAGAGTAGGTTGGTTTGATTGTCATTCAGACGATAGCTTTTGAAGGTAGATGCACAGACGAGACAGTCCGGGGAGCCGAGGGCTCGAGGGTTTGAATATAGAATAAGGTGGCGGGTCTTCGGTATTTGACTGTCATTCACACCGACTTCGGTACGTTGACTCGGTGGTGTGGGACACTTAGCCAAAGAAAGTCTGGTGGATACAACCAGCACTAGTACGCAGATACTCTAAGTTGTGTTCTTCTAGGGGCGTACGGAAGGGCAAGGCCCGGTAGTGTGGATACCCGCCTAGGAGTGGGGGGCCCGACCCACTGTCTCCGTTTTCCACTACGGAGGTTCCTGGGAGTGAAGCTAGCTGCCCGAACAAGGGGAACTAAAGGTCTAAGCGCATAGAGTCGTGTGCGTGAGTTGCACTTGCATGAATCATGGCATAACATATCACTACACTCATATTTGCATACAACCGACACCCCAACGTATAAATCGGTATGGGACTTTTTATACGATGGGAGCCTTGCAAGAAGACCCCTTAACTTATAAGTTTATATGGACATTCATATAAGTTAAGGTTACTTACTTACTTATTTTCTATTTGGCTTCTTATAAATATACTGCTTGCTACATATTTACTTTACTGCTCACTATTATAGACCTGCTAGATGTACTTTATTTTAATTAGCTATTTATACACCATGAATTACTGTTAGACTAGTTCCGCTGTCACCCGCCTTGCTTATTCTCCACCTTTGTAGCTTCCCTTTCCACCTCTCCGCTCGGTGCTTAGGATCCGTGGGGGGAGGGGTAGGGGATGATAGGGCTTAGTCTTTATGACTAAAGGTTTTCGAACCACAACATTACAGGAGCTCCGGATGGGAGACAGGGACCAGCACCAGTAGAGTACGGTGCGCATGGAGGTGGGCCAGTCTAGTTCTGGAGTACCTGTGACCAGCTCCGTGAGTGATTAGTCTTCCTTATAGCTTCCACGACGAGTGATTTGTAGTGAGGACTCTGATGTATCGGGCTGAGCCCGTTTATATATTTCATCTGTTCTGTTCTTTCGCAGTACTCTATTTTTTATATATTGATGGACTTGCTGTGATTTTTATTCATATCTGATTATGTGGACATGTTGCATTTACTTCTCTCTCTCTCTCTCTCTTTTTGATCGAAAAGGGCCGGCAGAATTGACGTTTTGTAGTGGCGGCCTTCCCGAGTGTCGGTGCCACCGCAAAGCGGCAATTCTGGGCATAAGACCCTGATGGTTAAAAAAGAAAAAAAATGGGGTCTTACAAGTGGTATCAGAGGAGACCTCGATCAAAAGAGAAGTAGTCCACAAACCTTGGGCCACACCCGTGCGAGCTTAGTTTGCGGACAAACTAGCAGCAAAAGCAGTGGTATACCCATAAGGGAAATCACATGTGAAAATCCATCTTACCCCTTGATATAAAAATCATATGGAGATGGAAGAAAGGGGTTATGCGTGGAGAAGAAAAAGTTAATGGAAGAGAAGGTGATATATGTGGTTATAAGATGTTCTCCGATTCTATATTCGATGAAGGCAAGTGTACCTTATCGCGTATAGTATAGGATATTAAAATTAATATCAAGATCGTATTTCCCGGGATGCTTTGAATACTTTTACTTCAAGGAGTTGCTATTATCTTATCAATTAAAACGTTCTTTTGGGTTTGATTACTAAATTAGGGAAGAAAGAAAATTTCTTGCAAATAAAAGAGAAGGCTTAAACAAGGATTAAACGATAATACTCGATCTTGAATTTCCTTGGCATAAATTAATCAACAATGCAATAAGAAACTTTAACTTAATAAAATAAAGATACCTTGACCGTGGGGGTTCCCGAAGCTTGAACACGCTTCTCTCGAAGAAGTGCCCAACTGAGGTTAGGAAGATCCGACCGAACTCTCGTCCCGTATCCGAATACCTAACACTCGCTTTAAGTAGTGAACCCCGCTATTGGATTTGACTCCAATCCGGGAGATTTACGTCATTCTCTCTCGAGAGGTGCGTGCAACTCTCTTTACTTTTGAGCGCTAACTTCAAATTATCGGCCTCTCGGCTAGCCAAAAATGAAAGCATGAATGAATACTATATATCGATAATATAGTTTCATTCGAAATAAATCAAAAGTAAATCGAAGGCCTAGATTTTAAAAAGAGAAAGAGAGATAGAGCATCATAACTGATCAACTCATCCTCGGATCATCAAGATCGAGTATTATGAGGACTTAGTTACTCATAATGTAGAGAAATAAAATAATGTTAAGGATATGTATAAGTATAAAGAGGGAGAGATTGAGGGAATAACGAACTAATTTACTTTTAATTGCACAACAATCACAAAGAGGACAAAGGTTCATTACAAATTGAACTTCAAAGAAAATTACGAGAGTGATTAAAAAGATGACAAGAACATTAAGACATGAAAACATTAAACCAAAGTACAATAAAAATAAACTCTCAATAGCTCTCTAGAAGGCTCAAATGAAGGAGGATGGATGGATGCTTTCCCCCTTTCCTTCTTGCCTATTTATAGGTACAAAACCAAGGGGGTAGAGTTGGAATTTGGCATGAGGATGAAGCTTCCATGAACCTTCCCTTTTTCAAAAAGCACATGTTGGATATAAAGTCCAATGGTGGCTAGCCTCTTTCATACTTGTCATGAAAAGTATTATAAAAGTTGGCTTTCTTTCTCTCTTTCCAAGAAGCTTCCTTTAAGAACACATGTTGAATACAAAGTCAAAAGGTGGCTAGCCTCTTTCCCACTTATGAGAAAATATCTCATTGGACCATTGTGGCTTCATTCTCTTTATTGAAAATAGTTCAATAATATGGTGGCATGGCTGCACTTGACATTTTGGTTGGCACGTCATAACTGAAGTCGTGTTCTTTTGCCATTTGTCGCGGGATCCTCGGTTCTAGCTCAAACCAAAGAATCATACATGCAGGAAATCTGCTGGACAGCAACTTTAAACGCAGATTCTCGAAGCTACACAAATCCGATGAAGACGTGTAACCATGCGTTGGAAAGGTCTTTCCGAGGGCTACAACTTCCGTGTTCAGGTCCAGATCTGAATCTGGCCGCAACATGCCCAAAAGTGACCCCGAAGTTTGCTGCGTGCAGAAAATATAATAAAATAGGCATGGTTAGGATAGAATTACAAACAATACGATTTAGCGGATAAAATTAACATTATAAAGATATTTATAATGAATTTAATCTAGCTCCCCCCCTAAATTTAAATCCACCCGGCTTCCAACTGCAACCGGCAAAGCCCTCTTCACTTGAAGAGGTCTTTACCAAATATGTTGCTACAAATGAAGCAAATATCAGGAATATTGCCGGGTCCATTAAAAACTTGGAAAACCAAGTGGGCCAGCTTGCAAAAATGTTCTCCGAGCGACCACAAGGAACTCTACCGGGAAACACAGAACAGAACCCAAGGGAAAGTGCTAATGCAATTACTCTCCGAAGTGGAAAAGAAATAAATTTACCGGACGAACCCAAGGTACCTCTTCCTCCTCCTCCTCCAGTTATTTTAGCATCAAATTTGCCTGCTAGTTTTACGCCGCACGCTGCTACTTCGAATATGCCGTATCCGTCTAAGTTAAAAAATGAGCGAGCCGAAGAAAGCTATAAAAGATTTTTAGAAATTCTAAAACAAATTCATATTAATGTCCCTTTCTGCGAGGCTATCTCTAATATGCCGAAGTATGCGAAATATCTTAAGGAGTTGCTTTCAAATAAGAAAAAGCTTGAAGATATCTCGCATATTTCCCTTAATGCGGAATGCTCCGCGGTTGTACTTAACAAATAACCGCAGAAAGTTAATGACCCGGGAAGGTTTTCCATCCCATGTCTTTTCGGTAATTCGTTAGTAAAACACGCCTTAGCTGATCTAGGAGTAAGTATAAACCTCATGCCGTTGTCTCTATTTAAGAAGTTAGGTCTAGGACCTCCGAAACCCACGAAAATGAGTATCCAGTTAGCTGACCGATCTGTAAAGTACCCAATAGGGATAGTTGAGGACGTTCTCGTAAAAGTAGACAAATTCATCTTCCCGGTGGATTTTGTTATCTTGGACATCGAAGAGGATGCTGAAGTACCCCTCATACTCGGTCGCCCCTTCCTTGCCACCTCTCGTGCTATAATCGACGTAAGTGATGGAAAGCTCCTCCTTCGGGTTGGAGACGATGAAATCACTTTTAGTATAAATCCCTCGATGCGTAATACCTTAGCCAACGATGATTCTTGCTTCTACCTAGAAGAATGCTTTGAAGGTGAATCTTCTGCACTGCCTGAGTCTAAATTCTCCTCCTATAATGAACCCATTATCGCTGAGCTCTTCTGTTTAGAAGAAGTCTCTCGCCCCACACCACCTGAACCAATACACATCGAAACCATAAAGATCAAAACCTCCTACGAGGAACCACCCACCTTAGAATTGAAACAACTTCCCCCTCATCTAAAATATATCTTCTTAGAAAGCAATTCCAAACTCCCCGTTAATGTATCGTCCGATTTGAGTAACTCAGAAATTTCTGAGTTATCTCTTGTGTTAAAGAAGCATCGCCATGCAATTGCATGGCAGTTATCGGATATAAAGGGGATTAGCCCCTCCTTCTGTACACATAAGATCCTCTTGGAAAATAATTCCAATAATTATGTCCAGCCCCAACGACGACTTAATCCTAACATGAAGGATGTTGTGAAGGCTGAAGTGATAAAACTCTTAGATGCGGGTATCATCTATCCCATCTCTGACAGTACATGGGTTAGCCCTGTGCAAGTAGTACCGAAGAAGGGCGGCATAACGGTGGTCGCTAATGAAAACAACGAATTAATTCCAACCCGTACTGCTACGGGTTGGCGGATGTGCATCGACTATAGAAAACTTAACGATGTCACCCGAAAAGACCATTTTCCGTTGCCGTTTATTGACCAAATCTTAGAACGATTGTCCGGTCACTCATTTTACTGTCTTCTCGACGGACTCTCTGGGTATTTCCAAATTCCTATTTCACCAGAGGACCAAGAGAAGACCACCTTCACGTGTCCTTTTGGCATCTTCGCTTACCGAAGGATGCCATTTGGTTTATGTAACGCGCCAGCTACATTTCAGCGATGTATGCTAGCAATTTTCGACGAGTTGGTAGAAGAAGTGATGGAGGTATTTATGGATGACTTCTCGGTATTTGGTAGTTCTTTTGAAAATTGTTTAAAAAATCTCGAGCGCGTGTTGATTCGTTGTGAGGAAACTAACTTAGCCCTCAACTGGGAGAAGTGCCACTTTATAGTTCGAGAG
This sequence comes from Platanthera zijinensis, assembly GCA_039513925.1. Lineage (NCBI taxonomy): Eukaryota > Viridiplantae > Streptophyta > Magnoliopsida > Asparagales > Orchidaceae > Platanthera > Platanthera zijinensis. Next base: position 32,989,319 of record CM077083.1, read on the forward strand.
GGATTAGTCCTCGGCCATAAAATATTGGGCAAGGGGATCGAGGTCGACCGGGCCAAGATCGAAGTTATTGAAAAACTCTCCCCTCCAACGAATATTAAAGCCATTCGTAGTTTTCTTGGGCATGCGGGGTTTTATCGGCGTTTTATCCAAAACTTCTCAAAAATTACGAAGCCGCTAACCCACCTTCTTGAAAAAGAGTCACCTTTCATTTTTAGTGACGACTGTCTACTTGCTTTTAATTTAATTAAAGAAAAATTAGTAAGCTCGCCGATTCTAGTTGCTCCGAATTGGTCGATTCCTTTTGAAATCATGTGCGACGCAAATGATTTTGCAGTAGGCGCGGTCTTAGGCCAACGGGTGGATAAATTCTTCCACCCGATCTATTATGCAAGCAAGACACTCACATCCGCACAAGCCAACTACACCACCACCGAGAAAGAGCTCCTAGCGATCGTTTTTGCCTTTGATAAGTTTAGGTCGTATATCACTCTGTCCAAAGTAATCGTCTTCACAGATCATTCAGCCCTGCGTTTTTTATTAAGTAAAGCGGACGCCAAGCCCCGCCTTTTACGATGGATCCTCCTCTTGCAGGAATTTGATTTAGAGATCCGGGACAAAAGGGGTGCTGAAAATTTGGCGGCCGACCATTTATCGCGATTAGAAAACCCCGCCAGCGAATCATTAGTGGAAGCCGACATTAACGATAAATTCCCTGAAGAGCGCCTCCTCGTAATCGAAAAGTTAAAAGATTATCCCGCACCCTGGTTTGCCAACTTAGCTAATTATTTAGTAGCTCGGGTCTTGCCAAAGGAATTCTCAAGCCAGAAAAAGAAGAAATTCTTTTCTGACTTAAAGAATTACTTTTGGGAAGATCCTTTCTTATTTCGAGTCTGTGTAGATCAGGTGGTGCGGCGTTGCGTTTCGAGTGAGGAAGGAGTGGACATTTTGCGGCATTGCCACGAGGGACCTACGGGTGGTCATTATCAGGCTAACCGCACCGCTAGGAAGGTGTTGGAGGCAGGCTTCTATTGGCCCACACTTTTCAAGGATGCTCACACCCTTGTGAGTACTTGTGATAGCTGCCAGCGAGCGGGAAATATTTCACGTAGGGATGAGATGCCTCAAAATGTTTTTCTAGAATGTGAAATCTTTGATCTTTGGGGCATCGACTTCGTTGGCCCCCTCCCTCCATCTTTTCAAAACAAATATATTCTAGTAGCTGTCGACTATGTATCCAGGTGGGCGGAAGCGCAAGCACTCCCCACCAATGATGCACGTGTCGTAGTTAATTTTCTAAAAAAATTATTCTCTCGGTTTGGCACGCCGCGCGCTATAGTTAGTGATAGGGGCACCCATTTTTGTAATAGCCAGTTTGCCAAAATTTTGGCTAAATATGGCGTCACGCATAAACTCTCCACTGCCTACCACCCCCAAACAAGCGGTCAAGTCAAGGTTGCAAATCGTGAGTTAAAACGTATCTTAGAAAAAACGGTTTCCATAAATAGGAAAGATTGGGCATTAAAACTAGATGATGCCCTATGGGCCTATCGAACGGCATATAAGACAGCTATCGGCTGCACGCCATTTCGATTGGTTTATGGCAAGGCTTGCCACCTTCCAGTTGAGTTAGAGCACCGTGTATTCTGGGCACTAAAATTTTTAAATTTAGATTCTACCCTAGCCGCCGATCAACGTAAATTCCAGCTGAACGAGCTCGACGAATGGCGTGCGAATGCATACGAGAGTAATAGGCTTTATAAAGAGCGAACAAAGTTTTATCACGACAAAAATATTAAATTTCCTAAAAAATTTTCACCGGGCGATCTCGTCCTTCTTTATAACTCTCGTCTTCGCCTCTTTCCGGGAAAATTAAAATCGCGATGGTCCGGCCCCTTTATTGTTAAAGAGGCTTGGCCATATGGGACGGTTCTTATTTCCCACCCAGAAAAAGGAGAATTTAAAGTAAATGGTCACCGCCTAAAATTATATTTGTCGGGAGACGATCTGGGAAAGAATGATTCGCATGACTTTTTACCTTAACAATGATGTTCTCATCACCGACTATTTTATTTATCTTTACTTTTCGTTTTATTTTGGACAATGATGTTTGAACTTGGAATACCTATTTGAATTTGGTCTGTAATAATTTAGACATATTTTGGACTTCTTTCACAACAATGTTTTGGACAATATATATTTTTTGTTGCGTCGAGCTCAACGACGTTTTAACCAAAGGGCGCTTTTGGGAGGCAACCCAAGTTATCCTTTTTTTTATTTTCTTTATTTTACACTTTTTTGGCCCCGACGCATCGCAGCTTCTGCGATCGTCTACTCCAACATTACTGCATCCATCACAAAGTCCAAAAGAAGACACCTTTTGAAGATCCAAAGCGCCAGCATGGGGAGAAGCATCACGCCATCTTCCACAACTCAAAAATCCGGGGAAGTACCTGTTTTTCAATTATGTACTCTTATTTTCATTTTCTCTCATTCTTTCTCCATTGAGGGCAATGTCCATTTTAAGCTTGGGGGAGAACTTCCACCTTCATTTTGCTAGGACTTCCTTCTTCTTTTTGCTAGTGTAAATTTTTGTTACTTTTAATGAATATCTTAGAAAAAAATCAAAAAAAAAAAATGAATATCCTAAAAAAAAAAAAAAACCCAAAAATGAATAGCTAAAAAAAAAAAAAAATCCAAAAAAATTAGAAAAAAGTTCAAAATGGAAAACAATGTTTGTGCTCATTTTATTAGATTAGGATATTCAATAGTACCCCTTGCTTTAGTTTTTGTTTTCCTCAAAATCTTCTATAACCACTTTGCTATGCTAATATTTTTCTAATAAATCTTTTTAATTATATTTCACAAGTAAAATGTTGGCCTTGCTGTGTTCCTAATTCACGGTAGCATGTTAGGGTGAAACATTTTTCTAAAAACTCGCATTTCTATTTTGGTTTCTCTTTGTTTATTTTCATTACTCCCTTAAAATTTCTCATCCACTATGTTTCTTGTTGTTTTGGATAATTTTTGTAAAGTCAACTTTTGAATAACGTAGTAGAGGTGAACGAGTCTAGACTCATATTATCCCTATTTCTAATCTAGGTTCATTAGTCTCTATTTAATTTCTAGGACCTACTTTTTGAACCTTTTTCAAAACTAATGCTTTAGGAAATTTTAGGAGCATGAAAATGATGTAGGCCATTTTTGTCTTAGTTTGAGCCTTTTTGCCAACCCTAAAATATATCCCCCTAGTTAGCCACTTTTGAGCCTTTTTCCAATTCCATTTGATAGCTCCACTCATCATATCATCTTTCACCAAAGCCAAATTTTCCAACCCTTCTTATCATACTACACCATTTGAGTTTTTTGTGATGATTGGATGTCTGTATGAAAATGTGTGCTCTAAAGTTTGGTTTTCTTTTGATTGGCCAATTCAAAATGATAAAAAAATATATATATGGCTTTTGTTTTGAGAAAAAAAAAATAATAATAATAACAAAAAAAAAATGATGAATGAAAATGAAAAAGAAAGAAAAATATTTATGATTTTTTATGAATTAAGAACCTCTTTATTTGTGGTTTAGTGTGTTTTTTTTAAAAGCCCTCATGTTTATCTTTGAATTCCATTCCTAATCATAAACCTAAGCCAAATGTTTCAACCTAATAAGCCCTATAGATTCATGCTCCTAGGTTTTCTTTTAGCTAAGTAGAGAAAAATAGTAGATTAGTTTTGTCTTGGATTTAGATTTAGACTCTTTGTTCTTCATTTTAATTTGGGTATAATGTGCCTCTTAGAACCTAGTAACTCTTCAATGCGTTTTTCATTTTGTTGTTTTGCTTATTTAAGAAATTTTGTTTAAACATTTTGGATGATTTATTTTGGTTAGTAAAGTTTATAAAATTTGAAACCAAGTTTAAGTAATTGTTTTAAAATTTTGTTTCACCCTCTCCCTACTTAAAATTTCGCATGGTACTTGTGTAGTATAATTAGAATTTTCTATTAGTCACCTTGTTATGTTGGGTAGTTTTTATATTTTGGCTTGAGGGCAAGCAAATCCTAAGCTTGGGGGAATTTGATGATGCATAATTTGACCTTAGTTATTAATATAAAATTATAAATAATTCATTATAAATATCTTTATAATGTTAATTTTATCCGCTAAATCGTATTGTTTGTAATTCTATCCTAACCATGCCTATTTTATTATATTTTCTGCGCGCAGCGAACTTCGGGGTCACTTTTGGGCATGTTGCGGCCAGATTCAGATCTGGACCTGAACACAGAAGTTGTAGCCCTCGGAAAGACCTTTCCAACGCATGGTTACACGTCTTCATCGGATTTGTGTAGCTTCGGGAATCTGCGTTTAAAGTTGCTGTCCAGCAGATTTCCTGCATGTATGATTCTTTGGTTTGAGCTAGAACCGAGGATCCCGCGACAAATGGCAAAAGAACACGACTTCAGTTATGACGTGCCAACCAAAATGTCAAGTGCAGCCATGCCACCATATTATTGAACTATTTTCAATAAAGAGAATGAAGCCACAATGGTCCAATGAGATATTTTCTCATAAGTGGGAAAGAGGCTAGCCACCTTTTGACTTTGTATTCAACATGTGTTCTTAAAGGAAGCTTCTTGGAAAGAGAGAAAGAAAGCCAACTTTTATCATACTTTTCATGACAAGTATGAAAGAGGCTAGCCACCATTGGACTTTATATCCAACATGTGCTTTTTGAAAAAGGGAAGGTTCATGGAAGCTTCATCCTCATGCCAAATTCCAACTCTACCCCCTTGGTTTTGTACCTATAAATAGGCAAGAAGGAAAGGGGGAAAGCATCCATCCATCCTCCTTCATTTGAGCCTTCTAGAGAGCTATTGAGAGTTTATTTTTATTGTACTTTGGTTTAATGTTTCCATGTCTTAATGTTCTTGTCATCTTTTTAATCACTCTCGTAATTTTCTTTGAAGTTCAATTTGTAATGAACCTTTGTCCTCTTTGTGATTGTTGTGCAATTAAAAGTAAATTAGTTCGTTATTCCCTCAATCTCTCCCTCTTTCTACTTATACATATCCTTAACATTATTTTATTTCTCTACATTATGAGTAACTAAATCCTCATAGTACTCGATCTTGATGATCCGAGGATGAGTTGATCAGTTATGATGCTCTATCTCTCTTTCTCTTTTTAAAATCTAGGCCTTCGATTTACTTTTGATTTATTTCGAATGAAACTATATTATCGATATATAGTCTTCATTCATGCTTTCATTTTTGGCTAGCCGAGAGGCCGATAATTTGAAGTTAGCGCTCAAAAGTAAAGAGAGTTGCACGCACCTCTCGAGAGAGAATGACGTAAATCTCCCGGATTGGAGTCAAATCCAATAGCGGGGTTCACTACTTAAAGCGAGTGTTAGGTATTCGGATACGGGACGAGAGTTCGGTCGGATCTTCCTAACCTCAGTTGGGCACTTCTTCGAGAGAAGCGTGTTCAAGCTTCGGGAACCCCCACGGTCAAGGTATCTTTATTTTATTAAGTTAAAGTTTCTTATTGCATTGTTGATTAATTTATGCCAAGGAAATTCAAGATCGAGTATTATCGTTTAATCCTTGTTTAAGCCTTCTCTTTTATTTGCAAGAAATTTTCTTTCTTCCCTAATTTAGTAATCAAACCCAAAAGAACGTTTTAATTGATAAGATAATAGCAACTCCTTGAAGTAAAAGTATTCAAAGCATCCCGGGAAATACGATCTTGATATTAATTTTAATATCCTATACTATACGCGATAAGGTACACTTGCCTTCATCGAATATAGAATCGGAGAACATCTTATAACCACATATATCACCTTCTCTTCCATTAACTTTTTCTTCTCCACGCATAACCCCTTTCTTCCATCTCCATATGATTTTTATATCAAGTTTTTGCGGGCGGGAAGTATTTAGTAAGAAATTTCCCCGCCATCTCGGCCCACGTAGTGATGGACCCTCTAGGTAGAGAGCTCAACCACTGCTTAGCCTTTGACCGCAAAGAAAATGGAAGAAAGGGGCGTAATCTAATGGCGTCATCAGAGACTCCGTTGATTTTAAACGTATCACAGATTTCGAGAAAATTAGAGATGTGGCAGTTTGGATCCTCGTCCGGGAGACCATCGAAGGTCACCGACTGCTGCACCATTTGTATGATGCTGGACTTGATCTCAAAGTTGTTGTTTGCCACAGCGGGGCGAACAATACTTGACTGTGTTCCCTCCAGGTTTGGCTGCGCATAATAGGACATGGTCCTAAGCGGAGCCTCAGCCTGATTGGGCGGATTTTGATCCATGCTTTCAAATGGAGTGTCTCCGATTGACTCTTCGGTGCCTAAGCGCGATTCTTGAATACGAGAACCGAGGCGCCGTAATGCGGTACGCTCGATCTCAGGATCAAAAAGAATCTCTGAAGGGTTTCTACGGGTCATACACTAACAAACTTGAAGAGAGATAGAAAGAAGAAGAAAAAAAAACGAAAGACAACGATAAAACTTTTTTTTTTTAAATTTATTTTAAGAGAGAGGGTGCGAAAGAGAAGCGATAAAAGTAATAGCTATCCTATTTTCAAAATATCAAAATTTATTTTAGGACTTTTGGGTTTGATTACTAAATTAGGGAAGAAAGAAAATTTCTTGCAAATAAAAGAGAAGGCTTAAACAAGGATTAAACGATAATACTCGATCTTGAATTTCCTTGGCATAAATTAATCAACAATGCAATAAGAAACTTTAACTTAATACAAAGTCCTAGATCAGCTAAGGCGTGTTTTACTAACGAATTACCGAAAAGACATGGGATGGAAAACCTTCCCGGGTCATTAACTTTCTGCGGTAATTTGTTAAGTACAACCGCGGAGCATTCCGCATTAAGGGAAATATGCGAGATATCTTCAAGCTTTTTCTTATTTGAAAGCAACTCCTTAAGATATTTCGCATACTTCGGCATATTAGAGATAGCCTCGCAGAAAGGGACATTAATATGAATTTGTTTTAGAATTTCTAAAAATCTTTTATAGCTTTCTTCGGCTCGCTCATTTTTTAACTTAGACGGATACGGCATATTCGAAGTAGCAGCGTGCGGCGTAAAACTAGCAGGCAAATTTGATGCTAAAATAACTGGAGGAGGAGGAGGAAGAGGTACCTTGGGTTCGTCCGGTAAATTTATTTCTTTTCCACTTCGGAGAGTAATTGCATTAGCACTTTCCCTTGGGTTCTGTTCTGTGTTTCCCGGTAGAGTTCCTTGTGGTCGCTCGGAGAACATTTTTGCAAGCTGGCCCACTTGGTTTTCCAAGTTTTTAATGGACCCGGCAATATTCCTGATATTTGCTTCATTTGTAGCAACATATTTGGCTAGCCGAGAGTTCGGTCTGAGCCTCTAGAGAGCTATTGAAAGTTTATTTTTATTGTACTTTGGTTTAATGTTTTCATGTCTTAATGTTCTTGTCATCTTTTTAATCACTCTCGTAATTTTCTTTGAAGTTCAATTTGTAATGAACCTTTGTCCTCTTTGTGATTGTTGTGCAATTAAAAGTAAATTAGTTCGTTATTCCCTCAATCTCTCCCTCTTTCTACTTATACATATCCTTAACATTATTTTATTTCTCTACATTATGAGTAACTAAATCCTCATAGTACTCGATCTTGATGATCCGAGGATGAGTTGATCAGTTATGATGCTCTATCTCTCTTTCTCTTTTTAAAATCTAGGCCTTCGATTTACTTTTGATTTATTTCGAATGAAACTATATTATCGATATATAGTCTTCATTCATGCTTTCATTTTTGGCTAGCCGAGAGGCCGATAATTTGAAGTTAGCGCTCAAAAGTAAAGAGAGTTGCACGCACCTCTCGAGAGAGAATGACGTAAATCTCCCAGATTGGAGTCAAATCCAATAGCGGGGTTCACTACTTAAAGCGAGTGTTAGGTATTCGGATACGGGACGAGAGTTCGGTCGGATCTTCCTAACCTCAGTTGGGCACTTCTTCGAGAGAAGCGTGTTCAAGCTTCGGGAACCCCCACGGTCAAGGTATCTTTATTTTATTAAGTTAAAGTTTCTTATTGCATTGTTGATTAATTTATGCCAAGGAAATTCAAGATCGAGTATTATCGTTTAATCCTTGTTTAAGCCTTCTCTTTTATTTGCAAGAAATTTTCTTTCTTCCCTAATTTAGTAATCAAACCCAAAAGAACGTTTTAATTGATAAGATAATAGCAACTCCTTGAAGTAAAAGTATTCAAAGCATCCCGGGAAATACGATCTTGATATTAATTTTAATATCCTATACTATACGCGATAAGGTACACTTGCCTTCATCGAATATAAAATCGGAGAACATCTTATAACCACATATATCACCTTCTCTTCCATTAACTTTTTCTTCAAGTTTGTTAGTGTATGACCCGTAGAAACCCTTCGGAGATTCTTTTTGATCCTAAAATCGAGCGTACCGCATTACGGCGCCTCGGTTCTCGTATTCAAGAATCGCGCTTAGGCACCGAAGAGTCAATCGGAGACACTCCATTTGAAAGCATGGATCAAAATCCGCCCAATCAGGCTGAGGCTCCGCTTAGGACCATGTCCTATTATGCGCAGCCAAACCTGGAGGGAACACAGTCAAGTATTGTTCGCCCCGCTGTGGCAAACAACAACTTTGAGATCAAGTCCAGCATCATACAAATGGTGCAGCAGTCGGTGACCTTCGATGGTCTCCCGGACGAGGAACCAAACTGCCACATCTCTAATTTTCTCGAAATCTGTGATACGCTTAAAATCAACGGAGTCTCTGATGACGCCATTAGATTACGTCTCTTTCCATTTTCTTTGCGGTCAAAGGCTAAGCAGTGGTTGAGCTCTCTACCTAGAGGGTCCATCACTACGTGGGCCGAGATGGCGGGGAAATTTCTTACTAAGTACTTCCCGCCCGCAAAGACCGCTAAATTGCGCACGGATATTGCTTCTTTCATGCAAATAGACTCGGAGACTCTCTACGATACATGGGAGTGCTTCAAGGAACTATTGCGAAGATGCCCACACCATGCACTACCCACTTGGCAACAAGTGCAAATTTTCTATACCGGATTGAATTCCTTAACAAGGCAAATGATCGACGCGGCCGCTGGGGGAACGCTAAACAACAAAACCCCAGAGGCCGCTCAGGAACTTTTTGAGGAAATGGCCATGAATTCTTATCAATGGAATGCACCCCGCGTGCGGCCTAACAAACCGGCGGGAGTCTTTGAAATTGATGCTGCTTCGAATCTTGCCCTCCAAGTCGAGCGCTTAACAAAGCAAGTGGCGGAGATGACTGCTTCCTCCGCCACTCCTCCTTGGAATAATAATTATATCAATTCTGCTATGATAGAAGAGCAGGTTGACTTCATGGGAAATGCACCTCGGCCTTCCTATAACCCCAACAATGCACCATACAATAACACCTACAATGCGGGTTATAGGAATCATCCGAATTTCTCATGGAGCAACCAAGGAAATGCTCAGCGCCCCCATAACCCTCCTCAAAATCTGAACCCTACATTCAATCTAGCTCCCCCCCTAAATTTAAATCCACCCGGCTTCCAACTGCAACCGGCAAAGCCCTCTTCACTTGAAGAGGTCTTTACCAAATATGTTGCTACAAATGAAGCAAATATCAGGAATATTGCCGGGTCCATTAAAAACTTGGAAAACCAAGTGGGCCAGCTTGCAAAAATGTTCTCCGAGCGACCACAAGGAACTCTACCGGGAAACACAGAACAGAACCCAAGGGAAAGTGCTAATGCAATTACTCTCCGAAGTGGAAAAGAAATAAATTTACCGGACGAACCCAAGGTACCTCTTCCTCCTCCTCCTCCAGTTATTTTAGCATCAAATTTGCCTGCTAGTTTTACGCCGCACGCTGCTACTTCGAATATGCCGTATCCGTCTAAGTTAAAAAATGAGCGAGCCGAAGAAAGCTATAAAAGATTTTTAGAAATTCTAAAACAAATTCATATTAATGTCCCTTTCTGCGAGGCTATCTCTAATATGCCGAAGTATGCGAAATATCTTAAGGAGTTGCTTTCAAATAAGAAAAAGCTTGAAGATATCTCGCATATTTCCCTTAATGCGGAATGCTCCGCAGTTGTACTTAACAAATTACCGCAGAAAGTTAATGACCCGGGAAGGTTTTCCATCCCATGTCTTTTCGGTAATTCGTTAGTAAAACACGCCTTAGCTGATCTAGGAGTAAGTATAAACCTCATGCCGTTGTCTCTATTTAAGAAGTTAGGTCTAGGACCTCCGAAACCCACGAAAATGAGTATCCAGTTAGCTGACCGATCTGTAAAGTACCCAATAGGGATAGTTGAGGACGTTCTCGTAAAAGTAGACAAATTCATCTTCCCGGTGGATTTTGTTATCTTGGACATCGAAGAGGATGCCGAAGTACCCCTCATACTCGGTCGCCCCTTCCTTGCCACCTCTCGTGCTATAATCGATGTAAGTGATGGAAAGCTCCTCCTTCGGGTTGGAGACGATGAAATCACTTTTAGTATAAATCCCTCGATGCGTAATACCTTAGCCAACGATGATTCTTGCTTCTACCTAGAAGAATGCTTTGAAGGTGAATCTTCTGCACTGCCTGAGTCTAAATTCTCCTCCTATAATGAACCCATTATCGCTGAGCTCTTCTGTTTAGAAGAAGTCTCTCGCCCCACACCACCTGAACCAATACACATCGAAACCATAAAGATCAAAACCTCCTACGAGGAACCACCCACCTTAGAATTGAAACAACTTCCCCCTCATCTAAAATATATCTTCTTAGAAAGCAATTCCAAACTCCCCGTTATTGTATCGTCCGATTTGAGTAACTCAGAAATTTCTGAGTTATCTCTTGTGTTAAAGAAGCATCGCCATGCAATTGCATGGCAGTTATCGGATATAAAGGGGATTAGCCCCTCCTTCTGTACACATAAGATCCTCTTGGAAAATAATTCCAATAATTATGTCCAGCCCCAACGACGACTTAATCCTAACATGAAGGATGTTGTGAAGGCTGAAGTGATAAAACTCTTAGATGCGGGTATCATCTATCCCATCTCTGACAGTACATGGGTTAGCCCTGTGCAAGTAGTACCGAAGAAGGGCGGCATAACGGTGGTCGCTAATGAAAACAACGAATTAATTCCAACCCGTACTGTTACGGGTTGGCGGATGTGCATCGACTATAGAAAACTTAACGATGTCACCCGAAAAGACCATTTTCCGTTGCCGTTTATTGACCAAATCTTAGAACGATTGTCCGGTCACTCATTTTACTATCTTCTCGACGGACTCTCTGGGTATTTCCAAATTCCTATTTCACCAGAGGACCAAGAGAAGACCACCTTCACGTGTCCTTTTGGCACATTCGCTTACCGAAGGATGCCATTTGGTTTATGTAACGCGCCAGCTACATTTCAGCGATGTATGCTAGCAATTTTCGACGAGTTGGTAGAAGAAGTGATGGAGGTATTTATGGATGACTTCTCGGTATTTGGTAGTTCTTTTGAAAATTGTTTAAAAAATCTCGAGCGCGTGTTGATTCGTTGTGAGGAAACTAACTTAGCCCTCAACTGGAAGAAGTGCCACTTTATGGTTCGAGAGGGATTAGTCCTCGGCCATAAAATATCGGGCAAGGGGATCGAGGTCGACCGGGCCAAGATCGAAGTTATTGAAAAACTCCCCCCTCCAACGAATATTAAAGCCATTCGTAGTTTTCTTGGGCATGCGGGGTTTTATCGGCGTTTTATCCAAAACTTCTCAAAAATTACGAAGCCGCTAACCCACCTTCTTGAAAAAGAGTCACCTTTCATTTTTAGTGACGACTGTCTACTTGCTTTTAATTTAATTAAAGAAAAATTAGTAAGCTCGCCGATTCTAGTTGCTCCGAATTGGTCGATTCCTTTTGAAATCATGTGCGACGCAAGTGATTTTGCGGTAGGCGCGGTCTTAGGCCAACGGGTGGATAAATTCTTCCACCCGATCTATTATACAAGCAAGACACTCACATCCGCACAAGCCAACTACACCACCACCGAGAAAGAGCTCCTAGCGATCGTTTTTGCCTTTGATAAGTTTAGGTCGTATATCACTCTGTCCAAAGTAATCGTCTTCACAGATCATTCAGCCCTGCGTTTTTTATTAAGTAAAGCGGACGCCAAGCCCCGCCTTTTACGATGGATCCTCCTCTTGCAGGAATTTGATTTAGAGATCCGGGACAAAAGGGGTGCTGAAAATTTGGCGGCCGACCATTTATCGCGATTAGAAAACCCCGCCAGCGAATCATTAGTGGAAGCCGACATTAACGATAAATTCCCTGAAGAGCGCCTCCTCGCAATCGAAAAGTTAAAAGATTATCCCGCACCCTGGTTTGCCAACTTAGCTAATTATTTAGTAGCTCGGGTCTTGCCAAAGGAATTCTCAAGCCAGAAAAAGAAGAAATTCTTTTCTGACTTAAAGAATTACTTTTGGGAAGATCCTTTCTTATTTCGAGTCTGTGCAGATCAGGTGGTGCGGCGTTGCGTTTCGAGTGAGGAAGGAGTGGACATTTTGCGGCATTGCCACGAGGGACCTACGGGTGGTCATTATCAGGCTAACCGCACCGCTGGGAAGGTGTTGGAGGCAGGCTTCTATTGGCCCACACTTTTCAAGGATGCTCACACCCTTGTGAGTACTTGTGATAGCTGCCAGCGAGCGGGAAATATTTCACGTAGGGATGAGATGCCTCAAAATGTTTTTCTAGAATGTGAAATCTTTGATCTTTGGGGCATCGACTTCGTTGGCCCCCTCCCTCCATCTTTTCAAAACAAATATATTCTAGTAGCTGTCGACTATGTATCCAGGTGGGCGGAAGCGCAAGCACTCCCCACCAATGATGCACGTGTCGTAGTTAATTTTCTAAAAAAATTATTCTCTCGGTTTGGCACGCCGCGCGCTATAGTTAGTGATAGGGGCACCCATTTTTGTAATAGCCAGTTTGCCAAAATTTTGGCTAAATATGGCGTCACGCATAAACTCTCCACTGCCTACCACCCCCAAACAAGCGGTCAAGTCGAGGTTGCAAATCGTGAGTTAAAACGTATCTTAGAAAAAACGGTTTCCATAAATAGGAAAGATTGGGCATTAAAACTAGATGATGCCCTATGGGCCTATCGAACGGCATATAAGACAGCTATCGGCTGCACGCCATTTCGATTGGTTTATGGCAAGGCTTGCCACCTTCCAGTTGAGTTAGAGCACCGTGCATTCTGGGCACTAAAATTTTTAAATTTAGATTCTACCCTAGCCGCCGATCAACGTAAATTTCAGCTGAACGAGCTCGACGAATGGCGTGCGAATGCATACGAGAGTAATAGGCTTTATAAAGAGCGAACAAAGTTTTATCACGACAAAAATATTAAATTTCCTAAAAAATTTTCACCGGGCGATCTCGTCCTTCTTTATAACTCTCGTCTTCGCCTCTTTCCGGGAAAATTAAAATCGCGATGGTCCGGCCCCTTTATTGTTAAAGAGGCTTGGCCATATGGGACGGTTCTTATTTCCCACCCAGAAAAAGGAGAATTTAAAGTAAATGGTCACCGCCTAAAATTATATTTGTCGGGAGACGATCTGGGAAAGAATGATTCGCATGACTTTTTACCTTAACAATGATGTTCTCATCACCGACTGTTTTATTTATCTTTACTTTTCGTTTTATTTTGGACAATGATGTTTGAACTTGGAATACTTATTTGAATTTGGTCTGTAATAATTTAGACATATTTTGGACTTCTTTCACAACAATGTTTTGGACAATATATATTTTTTGTTGCGTCGAGCTCAACGACGTTTTAACCAAAGGGCGCTTTTGGGAGGCAACCCAAGTTATCCTTTTTTTATTTTCTTTATTTTACACTTTTTTGGCCCCGACGCATCGCAGCTTCTGCGATCGTCTACTCCAACATTGCTGCATCCATCACAAAGTCCAAAAGAAGACACCTTTTGAAGATCCAAAGCGCCAGCATGGGGAGAAGCATCACGCCATCTTCCACAACTCAAAAATCCGGGGAAGTACCTGTTTTTCAATTATGTACTCTTATTTTCATTTTCTCTCCTTCTTTCTCCATTGAGGGCAATGTCCATTTTAAGCTTGGGGGAGAACTTCCACCTTCATTTTGCTAGGACTTCCTTCTTCTTTTTGCTAGTGTAAATTTTTGTTACTTTTAATGAATATCTTAGAAAAAAATCAAAAAAAAAAATAAATACCCTAAAAAAAAAAAAAAAAACCCAAAAATGAATAGCTAAAAAAAAAAAAAAAAAAAATCCAAAAAAAATTAGAAAAAAGTTCAAAATGGAAAACAATGTTTGTGCTCATTTTATTAGATTAGGATATTCAATAGTACCCCTTGCTTTAGTTTTTGTTTTCCTCAAAATCTTCTATAACCACTTTGCTATGCTAATATTTTTCTAATAAATCTTTTTAATTATATTTCACAAGTAAAATGTTGGTCTTGCTGTGTTCCTAATTCACGGTAGCATGTTAGGGTGAAACATTTTTCTAAAAACTCGCATTTCTATTTTGGTTTCTCTTTGTTTATTTTCATTACTCCCTTAAAATTTCTCATCCACTATGTTTCTTGTTGTTTTGGATAATTTTTGTAAAGTCAACTTTTGAATAACGTAGTAGAGGTGAACGAGTCTAGACTCATATTATCCCTATTTCTAATCTAGGTTCATTAGTCTCTATTTAATTTCTAGGACCTACTTTTTGAACCTTTTTCAAAACTAATGCTTTAGGAAATTTTAGGAGCATGAAAATGATGTAGGCCATTTTTGTCTTAGTTTGAGCCTTTTTGCCAACCCTAAAATATATCCCCCTAGTTAGCCACTTTTGAGCCTTTTTCCAATTCCATTTGATAGCTCCACTCATCATATCATCTTTCACCAAAGCCAAATTTTCCAACCCTTCTTATCATACTACACCATTTGAGTTTTTTTGTGATGATTGGATGTCTGTATGAAAATGTGTGCTCTAAAGTTTGGTTTTCTTTTGATTGGCTAATTCAAAATGATAAAAAAATATATATATGGCTTTTGTTTTGAGAAAAAAAAATAATAATAACAAAAAAAAAATGATGAATGAAAATGAAAAAGAAAGAAAAATATTTATGATTGTTTATGAATTAAGAACCTCTTTATTTGTCGTTTAGTGTGTTTTTTTTAAAAGCCCTCATGTTTATCTTTGAATTCCATTCCTAATCATAAACCTAAGCCAAATGTTTCAACCTAATAAGCACTATAGATTCATGCTCCTAGGTTTTCTTTTAGCTAAGTAGAGAAAAATAGTAGATTAGTTTTGTCTTGGATTTAGATTTAGACTCTTTGTTCTTCATTTTAATTTGGGTATAATGTGCCTCTTAGAACCTAGTAACTCTTCAATGCATTTTTCATTTTGTTGTTTTGCTTATTTAAGAAATTTTGTTTAAACATTTTGGATGATTTATTTTGGTTAGTAAAGTTTATAAAATTTGAAACCAAGTTTAAGTAATTGTTTTAAAATTTTGTTTCACCCTCTCCCTACTTAAAATTTCGCATGGTACTTGTGTAGTATAATTAGAATTTTCTATTAGTCATCTTGTTATGTTGGCTAGTTTTTATATTTTTGCTTGAGGGCAAGCAAATCCTAAGCTTGGGGGAATTTGATGATGCATAATTTGACCTTAGTTATTAATATAAAATTATAAATAATTCATTATAAATATCTTTATAATGTTAATTTTATCCGCTAAATTGTATTGTTTGTAATTCTATCCTAACCATGCCTATTTTATTATATTTTCTGCGCGCAGCGAACTTCGAGGTCACTTTTGGGCATGTTGCGGCCAGATTCAGATCTGGACCTGAACACGGAAGTTGTAGCCCTCGGAAAGACCTTTCCAACGCATGGTTACACGTTTTCATCGGATTTGTGTAGCTTCGGGAATCTGCGTTTAAAGTTGCTGTCCAGCAGATTTCCTGCATGTATGATTCTTTGGTTTGAGCTAGAACCGAGGATCCCGCGACAAATGGCAAAAGAACACGACTTCAGTTATGACGTGCCAACCAAAATGTCAAGTGCAGCCATGCCACCATATTATTGAACTATTTTCAATAAAGAGAATGAAGCCACAATGGTCCAATGAGATATTTTCTCATAAGTGGGAAAGAGGCTAGCCACCTTTTGACTTTGTATTCAACATGTGTTCTTAAAGGAAGCTTCTTGGAAAGAGAGAAAGAAAGCCAACTTTTATCATACTTTTCATGACAAGTATGAAAGAGGCTAGCCACCATTGGACTTTATATCCAACATGTGCTTTTTGAAAAAGGGAAGGTTCATGGAAGCTTCATCCTCATGCCAAATTCCAACTCTACCCCCTTGGTTTTGTACCTATAAATAGGCAAGAAGGAAAGGGGGAAAGCATCCATCCATCCTCCTTCATTTGAGCCTTCTAGAGAGCTATTGAGAGTTTATTTTTATTGTACTTTGGTTTAATGTTTTCATGTCTTAATGTTCTTGTCATCTTTTTAATCACTCTCGTAATTTTCTTTGAAGTTCAATTTGTAATGAACCTTTGTCCTCTTTGTGATTGTTGTGCAATTAAAAGTAAATTAGTTCGTTATTCCCTCAATCTCTCCCTCTTTCTACTTATACATATCCTTAACATTATTTTATTTCTCTACATTATGAGTAACTAAATCCTCATAGTACTCGATCTTGATGATCCGAGGATGAGTTGATCAGTTATGATGCTCTATCTCTCTTTCTCTTTTTAAAATCTAGGCCTTCGATTTACTTTTGATTTATTTCGAATGAAACTATATTATCGATATATAGTCTTCATTCATGCTTTCATTTTTGGCTAGCCGAGAGGCCGATAATTTGAAGTTAGCGCTCAAAAGTAAAGAGAGTTGCACGCACCTCTCGAGAGAGAATGACGTAAATCTCCCGGATTGGAGTCAAATCCAATAGCGGGGTTCACTACTTAAAGCGAGTGTTAGGTATTTGGATACGGGACGAGAGTTCGGTCGGATCTTCCTAACCTCAGTTGGGCACTTCTTCGAGAGAAGCGTGTTCAAGCTTCGGGAACCCCCACGGTCAAGGTATCTTTATTTTATTAAGTTAAAGTTTCTTATTGCATTGTTGATTAATTTATGCCAAGGAAATACAAGATCGAGTATTATCGTTTAATCCTTGTTTAAGCCTTCTCTTTTATTTGCAAGAAATTTTCTTTCTTCCCTAATTTAGTAATCAAACCCAAAAGAACGTTTTAATTGATAAGATAATAGCAACTCCTTGAAGTAAAAGTATTCAAAGCATCCCGGGAAATACGATCTTGATATTAATTTTAATATCCTATACTATACGCGATAAGGTACACTTGCCTTCATCGAATATAGAATCGGAGAACATCTTATAACCACTTATATCACCTTCTCTTCCATTAACTTTTTCTTCTCCACGCATAACCCCTTTCTTCCATCTCCATATGATTTTTATATCAAGTTTTTGGCGCCGTTGCCGGGGACTCTTGTTTTGATATTTTGAAAATAGGATAGCTATTACTTTTATCGCTTCTCTTTCGCACCCTCTCTCTTAAAATAAATTTAAAAAAAAAAAAAGTTTTATCATTGTCTTTCGTTTTTTTTTCTTCTTCTTTCTATCTCTCTTCAAGTTTGTTAGTGTATGACCCGTAGAAACCCTTCGGAGATTCTTTTTGATCCTGAGATCGAGCGTACCGCATTACGGCGCCTCGGTTCTCGTATTTAAGAATCGCGCTTAGGCACCGAAGAGTCAATCGGAGACACTCCATTTGAAAGCATGGATCAAAATCCGCCCAATCAGGCTGAGGCTCCGCTTAGGACCATGTCCTATTATGCGCAGCCAAACCTGGAGGGAACACAGTCAAGTATTGTTCGCCCCGCTGTGGCAAACAACAACTTTGAGATCAAGTCCAGCATCATACAAATGGTGCAACAGTCGGTGACCTTCGATGGTCTCCCGGACAAGGATCCAAACTGCCACATCTCTAATTTTCTCGAAATCTGTGATACGTTTAAAATCAACGGAGTCTCTAATGACGCCATTAGATTACGTCTCTTTCCATTTTCTTTGCAGTCAAAGGCTAAGTAGTGGTTGAGCTCTCTACCTAGAGGGTCCATCACTACGTGGGCCGAGATGGCGGGGAAATTTCTTACTAAGTACTTCCCGCCCGCAAAGACCGCTAAATTGCGCACGGATATTGCTTCTTTCATGCAAATAGACTCGGAGACTCTCTACGATACGTGGGAGCGCTTCAAGGAACTATTGCGAAGATGCCCACACCATGCACTACCCACTTGGCAACAAGTGCAAATTTTCTATACCGGATTGAATTCCTTAACAAGGCGAATGATCGACGCGGCCGCTGGGGGAACGCTAAACAACAAAACCCCAGAGGCCGCTCAAGAACTTTTTGAGGAAATGGCCATGAATTCTTATCAATGGAATGCACCCCGCGTGCGGCCTAACAAACCGGCGGGAGTCTTTGAAATTGATGCTGCTTCGAATCTTGCCCTCCAAGTCGAGCGCTTAACAAAGCAAGTGGCGGAGATGACTGCTTCCTCCACCACTCCTCCTTGGAATAATAATTATATCAATTCTGCTATGATAGAAGAGCAGGTTGACTTCATGGGAAATGCACCTCGGCCTTCCTATAACCCCAACAATGCACTATACAATAACACCTACAATGCGGGTTATAGGAATCATCCGAATTTCTCATGGAGCAACCAAGGAAATGCTCAGCGCCCCCATAACCCTCCTCGAAATCTGAACCCTACATTCAATCTAGCTCCCCCCCTAAATTTAAATCCACCCGGCTTCCAACTGCAACCGGCAAAGCCCTCTTCACTTGAAGAGGTCTTTACCAAATATGTTGCTACAAATGAAGCAAATATCAGGAATATTGCCGGGTCCATTAAAAACTTGGAAAACCAAGTGGGCCAGCTTGCAAAAATGTTCTCCGAGCGACCACAAGGAACTCTACCGGGAAACACAGAACAGAACCCAAGGGAAAGTGCTAATGCAATTACTCTCCGAAGTGGAAAAGAAATAAATTTACCGGACGAACCCAAGGTACCTCTTCCTCCTCCTCCTCCAGTTATTTTAGCATCAAATTTGCCTGCTAGTTTTACGCCGCACGCTGCTACTTCGAATATGCCGTATCCGTCTAAGTTAAAAAATGAGCGAGCCGAAGAAAGCTATAAAAGATTTTTAGAAATTCTAAAACAAATTCATATTAATGTCCCTTTCTGCGAGGCTATCTCTAATATGCCGAAGTATGCGAAATATCATAAGGAGTTGCTTTCAAATAAGAAAAAGCTTGAAGATATCTCGCATATTTCCCTTAATGCGGAATGCTCCGCGGTTGTACTTAACAAATTACCGCAGAAAGTTAATGACCCGGGAAGGTTTTCCATCCCATGTCTTTTCGGTAATTCGTTAGTAAAACACGCCTTAGCTGATCTAGGAGCAAGTATAAACCTCATGCCGTTGTCTCTATTTAAGAAGTTAGGTCTAGGACCTCCGAAACCCACGAAAATGAGTATCCAGTTAGTTGACCGATCTGTAAAGTACCCAATAGGGATAGTTGAGGACGTTCTCGTAAAAGTAGACAAATTCATCTTCCCGGTGGATTTTGTTATCTTGGACATCGAAGAGGATGCCGAAGTACCCCTCATACTCGGTCGCCCCTTCCTTGCCACCTCTCGTGCTATAATCGACATAAGTGATGGAAAGCTCCTCCTTCGGGTTGGAGACGATGAAATCACTTTTAGTATAAATCCCTCGATGCGTAATACCTTAGCCAACGATGATTCTTGCTTCTACCAAGAAGAATGCTTTGAAGGTGAATCTTCTGCACTGCCTGAGTCTAAATTCTCCTCCTATAATGAACCCATTATCGCTGAGCTCTTCTGTTTAGAAGAAGTCTCTCGCCCCACACCACCTGAACCAATACACATCGAAACCATAAAGATCAAAACCTCCTACGAGGAACCACCCACCTTAGAATTGAAACAACTTCCCCCTCATCTAAAATATATCTTCTTAGAAAGCAATTCCAAACTCCCCGTTATTGTATCGTCCGATTTGAGTAACTCAGAAATTTCTGAGTTATCTCTTGTGTTAAAGAAGCATCGCCATGCAATTGCATGACAGTTATCGGATATAAAGGGGATTAGCCCCTCCTTCTGTACACATAAGATCCTCTTGGAAAATAATTCCAATAATTATGTCCAGCCCCAACGACGACTTAATCCTAACATGAAGGATGTTGTGAAGGCTGAAGTGATAAAACTCTTAGATGCGGGTATCATCTATCCCATCTCTGACAGTACATGGGTTAGCCCTGTGCAAGTAGTACCGAAGAAGGGCAGCATAACGGTGGTCGCTAATGAAAACAACGAATTAATTCCAACCCGTACTATTACGGGTTGGCGGATGTGCATCGACTATAGAAAACTTAACGATGTCACCCGATAAGACCATTTTCCGTTGCCATTTAATGACCAAATCTTAGAACGATTGTCCGGTCACTCATTTTACTGTCTTCTCGACGGACTCTCTGGGTATTTCCAAATTCCTATTTCACCAGAGGACCAAGAGAAGACCACCTTCACGTGTCCTTTTGGCACCTTCGCTTACCGAAGGATGCCATTTGGTTTATGTAACGCGCCAGCTACATTTCAGCGATGTATGCTAGCAATTTTCGACGAGTTGGTAGAAGAAGTGATGGAGGTATTTATGGATGACTTCTCGGTATTTGGTAGTTCTTTTGAAAATTGTTTAAAAAATCTCGAGCGCGTGTTGATTCGTTGTGAGGAAACTAACTTAGCCCTCAACTGGGAGAAGTGCCACTTTATGGTTCGAGAGGGATTAGTCCTCGGCCATAAAATATCGGGCAAGGGGATCGAGGTCGACCGGGCCAAGATCGAAGTTATTGAAAAACTCCCCCCTCCAACGAATATTAAAGCCATTCGTAGTTTCTTGGGCATGCGGGGTTTTATCGGCGTTTAATCCAAAACTTCTCAAAAATTACGAAGCCGCTAACCCACCTTCTTGAAAAAGAGTCACCTTTCATTTTTAGTGACGACTGTCTACTTGCTTTTAATTTAATTAAAGAAAAATTAGTAAGCTCGCCGATTCTAGTTGCTCCGAATTGGTCGATTCCTTTTGAAATCATGTGCGACGCAAGTGATTTTGCGGTAGGCGCGGTATTAGGCCAACGGGTGGATAAATTCTTCCACCCGATCTATTATGCAAGCAAGACACTCACATCCGCACAAGCCAACTACACCACCACCGAGAAAGAGCTCCTAGCGATCGTTTTTGCCTTTGATAAGTTTAGGTCGTATATCACGCTGTCCAAAGTAATCGTCTTCACAGATCATTCAGCCCTGCGTTTTTTATTAAGTAAAGCGGACGCCAAGCCCCGCCTTTTACGATGGATCCTCCTCTTGCAGGAATTTGATTTAGAGATCCGGGACAAAAGGGGTGCTGAAAATTTGGCGGCCGACCATTTATCGCGATTAGAAAACCCCGCCAGCGAATCATTAGTGGAAGCCGACATTAACGATAAATTCCCTGAAGAGCGCCTCCTCGCAATCGAAAAGTTAAAAGATTATCCCGCACCCTGGTTTGCCAACTTAGCTAATTATTTAGTAGCTCGGGTCTTGCCAAAGGAATTCTCAAGCCAGAAAAAGAAGAAATTCTTTTCTGACTTAAAGAATTACTTTTGGGAAGATCCTTTCTTATTTCGAGTCTGTGCAGATCAGGTGGTGCGGCGTTGCGTTTCGAGTGAGGAAGGAGTGGACATTTTGCGGCATTGCCACGAGGGACCTACGGGTGGTCATTATCAGGCTAACCGCACCGCTAGGAAGGTGTTGGAGGCAGGCTTCTATTGGCCCACACTTTTCAAGGATGCTCACACCCTTGTGAGTACTTGTGATAGCTGCCAGCGAGCGGGAAATATTTCACGTAGGGATGAGATGCCTCAAAATGTTTTTCTAGAATGTGAAATCTTTGATCTTTGGGGCATCGACTTCGTTGGCCCCCTCCCTCCATCTTTTCAAAACAAATATATTCTAGTAGCTGTCGACTATGTATCCAGGTGGGCGGAAGCGCAAGCACTCCCCACCAATGATGCACGTGTCGTAGTTAATTTTCTAAAAAAATTATTCTCTCAGTTTGGCACGCCGCGCGCTATAGTTAGTGATAGGGGCACCCATTTTTGTAATAGCCAGTTTGCCAAAATTTTGGCTAAATATGGCATCACGCATAAACTCTCCACTGCCTACCACCCCCAAACAAGCGGTCAAGTCGAGGTTGCAAATCGTGAGTTAAAACGTATCTTAGAAAAAACGGTTTCCATAAATAGGAAAGATTGGGCATTAAAACTAGATGATGCCCTATGGGCCTATCGAACGGCATATAAGACAGCTATCGGCTGCACGCCATTTCGATTGGTTTATGGCAAGGCTTGCCACCTTCCAGTTGAGTTAGAGCACCGTGCATTCTGGGCACTAAAATTTTTAAATTTAGATTCTACCCTAGCCGCCGATCAACGTAAATTTCAGCTGAACGAGCTCGACGAATGGCGTGCGAATGCATACGAGAGTAATAGGCTTTATAAAGAGCGAACAAAGTTTTATCACGACAAAATTATTAAATTTCCTAAAAAATTTTCACCGGGCGATCTCGTCCTTCTTTATAACTCTCGTCTTCGCCTCTTTCCGGGAAAATTAAAATCGCGATGGTCCGGCCCCTTTATTGTTAAAGAGGCTTGGCCATATGGGAC
This sequence comes from Platanthera zijinensis, assembly GCA_039513925.1. Taxonomy (NCBI): domain Eukaryota; kingdom Viridiplantae; phylum Streptophyta; class Magnoliopsida; order Asparagales; family Orchidaceae; genus Platanthera; species Platanthera zijinensis. The sequence continues at coordinate 33,012,215 of CM077083.1, forward strand.
GGTTCTTATTTCCCACCCAGAAAAAGGAGAATTTAAAGTAAATGGTCACCGCCTAAAATTATATTTGTCGGGAGACGATCTGGGAAAGAATGATTCGCATGACTTTTTACCTTAACAATGATGTTCTCATCACCGACTGTTTTATTTATCTTTACTTTTCGTTTTATTTTGGACAATGATGTTTGAACTTGGAATACCTATTTGAATTTGGTCTGTAATAATTTAGACATATTTTGGACTTCTTTCACAACAATGTTTTGGACAATATATATTTTTTGTTGCGTCGAGCTCAACGACGTTTTAACCAAAGGGCGCTTTTGGGAGGCAACCCAAGTTATCCTTTTTTTTATTTTCTTTATTTTACACTTTTTTGGCCCCGACGCATCGCAGCTTCTGCGATCGTCTACTCCAACATTGCTGCATCCATCACAAAGTCCAAAAGAAGACACCTTTTGAAGATCCAAAGCGCCAGCATGGGGAGAAGCATCACGCCATCTTCCACAACTCAAAAATCCGGGGAAGTACCTGTTTTTCAATTATGTACTCTTATTTTCATTTTCTCTCCTTCTTTCTCCATTGAGGGCAATGTCCATTTTAAGCTTGGGGGAGAACTTCCACCTTCATTTTGCTAGGACTTCCTTCTTCTTTTTGCTAGTGTAAATTTTTGTTACTTTTAATGAATATCTTAGAAAAAAATCAAAAAAAAAATGAATATCCTAAAAAAAAAAAACCCAAAAATGAATAGCTAAAAAAAAAAAATCCAAAAAAATTAGAAAAAAGTTCAAAATGGAAAACAATGTTTGTGCTCATTTTATTAGATTAGGATATTCAATAGTACCCCTTGCTTTAGTTTTTGTTTTCCTCAAAATCTTCTATAACCACTTTGCTATGCTAATATTTTTCTAATAAATCTTTTTAATTATATTTCACAAGTAAAATGTTGGCCTTGCTGTGTTCCTAATTCACGGTAGCATGTTAGGGTGAAACATTTTTCTAAAAACTCGCATTTCTATTTTGGTTTCTCTTTGTTTATTTTCATTACTCCCTTAAAATTTCTCATCCACTATGTTTCTTATTGTTTTGGATAATTTTTGTAAAGTCAACTTTTGAATAACGTAGTAGAGCTGAACGAGTCTAGACTCATATTATCCCTATTTCTAATCTAGGTTCATTAGTCTCTATTTAATTTCTAGGACCTACTTTTTGAACCTTTTTCAAAACTAATGCTTTAGGAAATTTTAGGAGCATGAAAATGATGTAGGCCATTTTTGTCTTAGTTTGAGCCTTTTTGCCAACCCTAAAATATATCCCCCTAGTTAGCCACTTTTGAGCCTTTTTCCAATTCCATTTGATAGCTCCACTCATCATATCATCTTTCACCAAAGCCAAATTTTCCAACCCTTCTTATCATACTACACCATTTGAGTTTTTTTGTGATGATTGGATGTCTGTATGAAAATGTGTGCTCTAAAGTTTGGTTTTCTTTTGATTGGCCAATTCAAAATGATAAAAAAATATATATATGGCTTTTGTTTTGAGAAAAAAAAATAATAATAATAACAAAAAAAAAAATTGATGAATGAAAATGAAAAAGAAAGAAAAATATTTATGATTTTTTATGAATTAAGAACCTCTTTATTTGTGGTTTAGTGTGTTTTTTTTAAAAGCCCTCATGTTTATCTTTGAATTCCATTCCTAATCATAAACCTAAGCCAAATGTTTCAACCTAATAAGCCCTATAGATTCATGCTCCTAGGTTTTCTTTTAGCTAAGTAGAGAAAAATAGTAGATTAGTTTTGTCTTGGATTTAGATTTAGACTCTTTGTTCTTCATTTTAATTTGGGTATAATGTGCCTCTTAGAACCTAGTAACTCTTCAATGCGTTTTTCATTTTGTTGTTTTGCTTATTTAAGAAATTTTGTTTAAACATTTTGGATGATTTATTTTGGTTAGTAAAGTTTATAAAATTTGAAACCAAGTTTAAGTAATTGTTTTAAAATTTTGTTTCACCCTCTCCCTACTTAAAATTTCGCATGGTACTTGTGTAGTATAATTAGAATTTTCTATTAGTCACCTTGTTATGTTGGGTAGTTTTTATATTTTTGCTTGAGGGCAAGCAAATCCTAAGCTTGGGAGAATTTGATGATGCATAATTTGACCTTAGTTATTAATATAAAATTATAAATAATTCATTATAAATATCTTTATAATGTTAATTTTATCCGCTAAATCGTATTGTTTGTAATTCTATCCTAACCATGCCTATTTTATTATATTTTCTGCGCGCAGCGAACTTCGGGGTCACTTTTGGGCATGTTGCGGCCAGATTCAGATCTGGACCTGAACACGGAAGTTGTAGCCCTCGGAAAGACCTTTCCAACGCATGGTTACACGTCTTCATCGGATTTGTGTAGCTTCGGGAATCTGCGTTTAAAGTTGCTGTCCAGCAGATTTCCTGCATGTATGATTCTTTGGTTTGAGCTAGAACCGAGGATCCCGCGACAAATGGCAAAAGAACACGACTTCAGTTATGACGTGCCAACCAAAATGTCAAGTGCAGCCATGCCACCATATTATTGAACTATTTTCAATAAAGAGAATGAAGCCACAATGGTCCAATGAGATATTTTCTCATAAGTGGGAAAGAGGCTAGCCACCTTTTGACTTTGTATTCAACATGTGTTCTTAAAGGAAGCTTCTTGGAAAGAGAGAAAGAAAGCCAACTTTTATCATACTTTTCATGACAAGTATGAAAGAGGCTAGCCACCATTGGACTTTATATCCAACATGTGCTTTTTGAAAAAGGGAAGGTTCATGGAAGCTTCATCCTCATGCCAAATTCCAACTCTACCCCCTTGGTTTTGTACCTATAAATAGGCAAGAAGGAAAGGGGGAAAGCATCCATCCATCCTCCTTCATTTGAGCCTTCTAGAGAGCTATTGAGAGTTTATTTTTATTGTACTTTGGTTTAATGTTTCCATGTCTTAATGTTCTTGTCATCTTTTTAATCACTCTCGTAATTTTCTTTGAAGTTCAATTTGTAATGAACCTTTGTCCTCTTTGTGATTGTTGTGCAATTAAAAGTAAATTAGTTCGTTATTCCCTCAATCTCTCCCTCTTTCTACTTATACATATCCTTAACATTATTTTATTTCTCTACATTATGAGTAACTAAATCCTCATAGTACTCGATCTTGATGATCCGAGGATGAGTTGATCAGTTATGATGCTCTATCTCTCTTTCTCTTTTTAAAATCTAGGCCTTCGATTTACTTTTGATTTATTTCGAATGAAACTATATTATCGATATATAGTCTTCATTCATGCTTTCATTTTTGGCTAGCCGAGAGGCCGATAATTTGAAGTTAGCGCTCAAAAGTAAAGAGAGTTGCACGCACCTCTCGAGAGAGAATGACGTAAATCTCCCGGATTGGAGTCAAATCCAATAGCGGGGTTCACTACTTAAAGCGAGTGTTAGGTATTCGGATACGGGACGAGAGTTCGGTCGGATCTTCCTAACCTCAGTTGGGCACTTCTTCGAGAGAAGCGTGTTCAAGCTTCGGGAACCCCCACGGTCAAGGTATCTTTATTTTATTAAGTTAAAGTTTCTTATTGCATTGTTGATTAATTTATGCCAAGGAAATTCAAGATCGAGTATTATCGTTTAATCCTTGTTTAAGCCTTCTCTTTTATTTGCAAGAAATTTTCTTTCTTCCCTAATTTAGTAATCAAACCCAAAAGAACGTTTTAATTGATAAGATAATAGCAACTCCTTGAAGTAAAAGTATTCAAAGCATCCCGGGAAATACGATCTTGATATTAATTTTAATATCCTATACTATACGCGATAAGGTACACTTGCCTTCATCGAATATAGAATCGGAGAACATCTTATAACCACATATATCACCTTCTCTTCCATTAACTTTTTCTTCTCCACGCATAACCCCTTTCTTCCATCTCCATATGATTTTTATATCAAGTTTTTGGCGCCGTTGCCGGGGACTCTTGTTTTGATATTTTGAAAATAGGATAGCTATTACTTTTATCGCTTCTCTTTCGCACCCTCTCTCTTAAAATAAATTTAAAAAAAAAAAGTTTTATCGTTGTCTTTCGTTTTTTTTTCTTCTTCTTTCTATCTCTCTTCAAGTTTGTTAGTGTATGACCCGTAGAAACCCTTCGGAGATTCTTTTTAATCCTGAGATCGAGCGTACCGCATTACGGCGCCTCAGTTCTCGTATTCAAGAATCGCGCTTAGGCACCGAAGAGTCAATCGGAGACACTCCATTTGAAAGCATGGATCAAAATCCGCCCAATCAGGCTGAGGCTCCGCTTAGGACCATGTCCTATTATGCGCAGCCAAACCTGGAGGGAACACAGTCAAGTATTGTTCGCCCCGCTGTGGCAAACAACAACTTTGAGATCAAGTCCAGCATCATACAAATGGTGCAGCAGTCGGTGACCTTCGATGGTCTCCCGAACGAGGATCCAAACTGCCACATCTCTAATTTTCTCGAAATCTGTGATACGTTTAAAATCAACGGAGTCTCTGATGACGCCATTAGATTACGTGTAAGATCCTGTTCCTCAAATCCGAGGCAACCCGGATCTTATGCCCAGAACCGCCGCCTTACGGTGACACTAACGCACGAGTTAGTCGTCACCGCAAGACGCCGATTCTGCCGGCTAGTACGATCATAACCTGTTCGGCCAATATGAGAATAATTGCATAATAAATCAGAGTAAAAGCAGAAGCAAGTCCACAGCCACAGTATATATATAATCAAAATATAATGAAGTGTAGCCTCCACTTATGCGGGTACGCATAAGCAAGGGATCTTTTGCAAGGCTCCCATTGTATAGAATGTCCCATACCATTTATACAATGGGGTGTCAGAGTCACAAGCATATATATAAAGGAAAAATAACCTTAACCTATAAACATGCCCACTCAGGCTTATAGGCTAAGGGTTCGTATAGCAGGTCCTAATGTATAAGCGTCCCATACCACTTATACATTAGGTGTCTTAGGTTGTTATGCAGATTAATGTTGTGCAACTATATGGTGGGTATGATATGAACATGCAGTGCAACACACACACACGACTCCGTGATCACAGACCTTTAGTTCCCACTTTTCGAGAGCTAGCATCACTCTCAGGTACTACCGTTGTGGCTACGGCAGCAGCGGAGCGGGCGTCTCCGCCTTCTAGGCGGGTATACACACTACCAGGCCTAGACCTCTCTTGTACGCCTTTGTACACCGACAGTGCACTCTAGAGTCTCTGCGTACCACTTTGCTGACTACCTGTCAGTCTTGTTGGGTCGGGTGCGCGTTATTAGGAAAAGTCCTCCAGACTCCAGTATAAACATCCTACTGGTCCTTCTAACCCTCGCACCCGCCTGGTCCACCGTACTGCCGTCGGTGTGACGACCGGCCAGTACCGCATGGCCCGCCACTAGTATATGCACATGCAAGTATTATATATTGAGCCTCCAGCCCAAGGGACTATCCTGTCTCAAATCTCTCCAACCCGCCACGGTGAGTATATGCTACAAACCCTCCAACTCTGGCCGGGTGAGTGTATATAAACCAATTTCTTTCCTCCAACTCTGCACGGGTGAGCAAGTAGTCAAAAGACTCCAAGTCCCTCCAACCCGGCACGAGTGAGCACATGTCCAGTTCACTTAACCTATTAGACTACTCTTATCTACAGATTATCATACTTAGAGTCTTAAGGTTAATCCCAGGACTGCCCAAGGTATTCCCGGAGAAGGGCTCTCAGGGGCACTAGGAGCTGCGATGGGCTGAATCCCAAAGCTCCCTTTCTCAAGGATATTTACTTTAGTTGATATCTACCCAGAATCCCTTTTTCTCTCTCCTGTTACATAGAGTGACCTAGTGACTTAAGGTATGGGTTAAGGAGTGACGGTCTTCCGTCAACTCTTCCTAGGCAAGTCTAATATTGCACTGTTACTCTCGTCTCTAGAATGCATCTGCCACCCAGGGTTACACCTCCGATCTTATACTCTAACTCAGTTGTTAATCCATCCCCTGGCGGCCTATAGTACAGTCTACTTTTACTATGCGCACCCCATGACCTTGTACCACCCCGAAATCAAACTTTCAAATCTTTGGACCAATAGACCCCAAGTATTTATCCTATGGTGGTATGACCATCTAAAGTGTGTATGGTAACTTTTATAATTTTCTCTATTATTTTTATATTTATTTTATTTTCTCCAAACATTCCCCAAGGTCGTTTAACACATGAGGTATGTTGTTGCATAGTCCTAATGATGCAAAGTAATTATCTTGTCATTATCATGATGAATCATCATTATTTTCAAAAATTCATAATTTCTCTCCAATTTCATGTATTTAAATATTACTTTTCATAAGCCATCATAATTACTACTTTTCAAATGAAGTATAGAGAATTTTAATCACAAAAATTCCAATAAATTTACAGGGAATCTAATTCATCAAAACAATGCTACTGACCAAGTTTCATCAACTTTAACAATGTTATAGACTTGCAATTCAATTTCTTGGGTATTTACCAAAATGCCATTATGATGAATTAAAATTTGTATGCACCTCTAAAAATTCTGAAATAAATATGTCAGTTAGATAATACCCATATACACCTCTATGAATATTCCCAAATTTTTCTGACCTATATTTTCATTAAATCATGAATAAAAGCAATAGGGGTAAAATGGTCATTTACATAACATTCTACTTCAAAAGGTCTCAAACAGAGAAAATAAAATTACCCCAACTCAATTATATCCAAATCTTTAACAGGACCAAATTTGAGGATTTTTGCTTGATTGAATCTAATTTTTATTTTTATTTTCCAATAAGACCATAGTTTTCAATAATTCCAAATAATGGGATTTTTATTCCCAAAAATCCCATAATAATTTTGAGGGGCTGCATGTGACCTAAATATCCTTTAAAATTAATTTCAAGGTCTTCAGAAGTCCTGAGATGAATAAATACACATTTTAGCAAACTTGCTATTTGCACACCAAGGTTAATTCTAGCCTACACTTGCACATGGAATAACCCTTCATGCAGGGGTCCAATTGCCTTGAAATTTCTACCAGACACCAATAATGTCCCCAAGGACATACCACCAAAATTTGGGGTCATTTGGGTGCCTAAAATTACAATTATGCCCTTAATTTAATTTTTGATATTTTGATAAAAACTATAGAAAAAGTTCTTCCAAAAATTCCAAATTTTTGGCAGGGCATAGGCATGCCCTAAATACACCCATGACCAAAATTTCAGGTCATGGTGATGTTTGGTTTGTCTTGGGCATCAAATTTGGTTTCTGCCCTAGTTTAGGGGCAGTCCTAGCAAAACAGCCCTACAGGGCAGCCTACTGGTCCAAAAGTCATGATTTTTGTGGCATTTCAAAGTTAACCCATCTACCTAACTTTTTCATCCAGGGTTCATCCTATGGTGGGGCCTCTAAGTACCTCATAAACAACATGCAAGGTGTCTGATATAGTGTGACAGTTAATCTTACTATTCATATATGTATTTAATATTAAGGAATTTATATCAGCCAGCACGAATCTTGATGTAGATCTGACGGCTGCTGAGTCTTCTTCCCCATGCATTGCATGCAGGGCCAACCGAGCAGGTGTTCCTTGCGGGGCCATTTCCGGCCATCGCCGGCGGCGGGGCCTCCGGCCAAGTTATCCCCCGGCCTCACGGTGGTCGGGGCTTGAACTGGCCGGCGGCTGGGCGGCGAGGAGCGGCGGACGGCAGCGGCGCCACCAAACCGAAAAAAAAACCCTAATCCGCCATTTTTGAAGCTTTTCCAAGCTGGTAGAGGCCTACAGTCGAGCTCTTTTGAGCTTGACTACTAACCTAGGAGACCTAGGAAACTAGTACAGTGAGAGGGGAGGGGATACGGACTCTTGGTGGTTGTGGTTGAGGGTGGCGGCGGCTTCCCCTAGCATGCACATTCCGGCGAGCTCCACGGCTTTCCATGGCTTCCTTCCTCTCTCTCTCTCTCTCTCTGGGGTAGGGATGAAGTGGGAGTGAGGGTGTGAGGTCGGTTTGGGGCTGAGTTATGAGAGGGGGCGACTTCACCAAGGCTTGGGGCGGATTCACCAAGGAAGGGGTCGGGTTAGTGGATTTGGCCGGCTAGGTGGCTGGTGAGTGGGTCCCACTGGCCATGAAGGCTGATTAGAGCCTAGTGGGTCGGGTTGCCAAGTGTTGGGTCGGGTTGGGTGAGTGAATGGGGAGGGTTGACTCCACCAAGTTGTTTAGGCTATGTTGGGCTTGGGTTGGGTTTGGGCTTGGCCCAAGGCAGCATGGTGGGGGTCCCACACCTCCTAATACCCATGCATGGTCAGCCAACCCATCATGGGTTGGTGGGATGAGCCCAAGTGGCCCAAAATAACTCCTAGGCACTTTCTCTCTCCTATTCTCTTCTTTTCTCTCTCCTAGATGTTCTCCCAAAAGTACTATTGAGAGGCCCTATTTTTCTCTCCCCTAGGGTTTATAGGGTCACTTTAGGCCCACATGATGAATTTGGGTTGATTTGGGTGGACCCAACCCAGTGAATTGGGCTAGGGCACCATTTTCACTATTTAGGTCAAAGGTGTTGACTTGACCCATCATGGTCAACTGGTTGACCCCCTGACCTACCTTGGGGTCTACTTAGATTGTATTTAGGGTTAGGGCATCATGAGGGGGTCATGGTGTGGCTAGGGTTCCTGTTTAGGCTAGTTTGACCTAGTTTGACTTTGGCCCCATAGTGGGCCCCACATGGCTACAACCCACTATCTAGGGTCAAACCTAGCTCATTACCCTAACACCCACCCCATGCCTAACCCAATCTAAGTTAAGGGGTCTAGAAGTAACATTGGGATGTTACAAATCCTATAAACAAAAGAAATAATTTCGTCCCCGAAATTTAAGTTTGGGTCTACGGGTTCCAGTTGCAGAAATTGTTAAGGAAATTTTGTAGAAAATAACATAAAAGTACCTGATGTAAATAGTTCTGGATGACGCTCCAGCATCAAATCCCTAGGTTCCCAGGTGTGCTCCTCCCGTCCATGGTTGGACCACAGCACCTTTACGAGTGGAACCTTCTTTTTCCTCAACGTTCGGACCGCTGAATCGTCGATCCGGATCGGCTCCAATCTAACCGAACGGTCAGGCTCTACCGGTCCAGCTGCAGTAGGGACATGCTGCTCAGGGCGAAGGAGAGCTCTTCGCAAAGAAGAGACATGGAACACATCGTGTAGGCTACTCAGCTCCGGAGGTAACTGCAGCCGATAAGCCAAGGGGCCCACACGCTCCAGAATCAGGTATGGTCCCATGTACCGGGGGCTGAGCTTCTTATGTCTTCGAATCCGAGAAATACCGTGTACCGGTCGGATCTTCAGGAAAACCCTGTCCCCAACTTGGAACTCCACCTTCCGGTGTCGTGCATCATAATATTTTGCCTGTCTGCTCTGAGCTTCCAAAAGCCGATTCCTGATCAAATGAATCTGAGCCTCCGTATCCTCTACAAATTCTGACCCAAGGGCTCGGGTATCCACATCCTGCACCCAGGATAGCGGAGTCCGGCATTTTCTCCCATAAAGCGCCTCGTAAGGGGCCATCCCGATGCTGGCCTGGTGGCTGTTGTTGTATGAGAATTCGATCAACGGCAGTAGCCTCTCCCAAGGTTTCCCTGTATCCAAAATACATAACCTGAGCAGGTCCTCCATAGTGCGTATCGTCCGCTCCGTCTGACCGTCGGTCTGCGGGTGGAAGGCAGTGCTAAAGGAAAGTCTGGATCCCAAGTAGGCGTGTACTGCCCTCCATTCCCTGGAGGTGAAGCGACCATCCCTATCTGAAACAATAGACCTGGGTACTCCGTGATACCGGACGAACTGCTCTACAAACAACCTCACCAGTACAGCAACCGGGGCATCTTTTCTGATCGGGATAAACCGTGCTACCTTGGTCAACCTGTCCACAATGACCCAGATGGAGTCGTGCCCGGAATGAGAGCGAGGGAGTCCGTGAACAAAATCCATAGAGATATCCTCGAACTTCCACTCTGGGACTGGCAGTGGCTGTAATATACCGCCTGGGCTCTTGCATTCGGCCTTCACTCGCTGGCAAGTCTCGCAGTGTGTCACCAGATATATGATCTCCCTCTTCATTCCTGGCCAATACATGGTCCGTCGTAAGTCAGCCCACATCTTGGTGATGCCGGGATGCACTGAATATCTGGAGTAGTGTGCCTCTCTGAGGATGTCATCCCGGATCTCACCTCCTGCTGGAATGTACACTCGGCCACGGAATCGAAGAAGGTCGTCCTCCAGCGTATAATCCCCATACTTGCCTCCTTTTAGAGCGTCAAAGATAGGCTCTAGATCAGTATCCAATCTCTGATGTGTAAGAATGCGCTTCTGTATATCATCATTGCTGACCAAAGAGTTCAGGTACTCTCGATAGAGCACTGGCTCGGCTTCCGAAACCATGGTAATCTGCATATCCTCCATCATGCGTAGCAGCTCTATAGACATCACCCGGGACTCCGGTCCAGAAGTGCCGGCTCTCCTGCTCAAAGCATCCGCTACAGTATTCGCCTTTCCCGGGTGATAGTGCATCTTATAGTCGTAATCGCAGAGGAACTCAAGCCACCTCCTCTGTCGCAGGTTCAGAACCTTCTGCGTGTCGATGTATTTGAGATTCTTATGATCGGAGTATATGTCACAATGAATCCCGTAGAGGTAATGTCTCCATGTCTTGAGGGCAAAGACTACGGCCCCGAGCTCGAGGTCATGTACTGGGTAGTTATGCTCATGCTTCTTCAGCTGTCGCGAAGCATAAGCGATAACATGTCCATGTTGCATTAAGACAGCACCCATCCCCTGATAGGATGCATCTGTATATATCTGAAATCCTTCACTCCCCGAGGGAAGTGCAAGGATGGGGGACGAAGTGAGCCGGTCCTTGAGCTCTTGAAATGCTGACTCGCACCGCTCTGTCCAGTCAAATGTGGCATCCTTTTTCGTCAAAGACGTGAGGGGGAGGGCTATCCTTGAAAACCCCTCCACGAACTTACGATAATAACCTGCCAGGCCCAAGAAGCTACGTATATCCGACGCTGTCTTTGGCCGTGGCCAATCCCGCACCGCCTCAATCTTAGCCGGATCCACTGCTAATCCTGCTCCACTGATCGTGTGTCCTAGGAAAGCCACTTCCTGAAGCCAGAACTGGCACTTAGAGAACTTCGCATACATCTGGAATTCTCTTAACTTCTGCAATACCAGCGCTAGGTGCTTTGCGTGCTCCTCTCGAGACCGTAAGTAAATCAAAATATCATCAATAAAAACTATGACAAACCGATCTAGATAAGGCTCGAATACACGGTTCATGAGCGTCATGAATGCCGAGGGGGCATTCGTGAGCCCAAATGGCATCACCGTGAATTCATATAGGCCATAACGTGAGCTGAATGTGGTCTTCGGTATGTCTTCCTCCCGGATGCGTAACTGGTAATAGCCGGATCGTAAATCGAGCTTAGAGAACCAGAAGGCTCCCTGAAGTTGATCAAATAACTCGTCTATCCGGGGCAAAGGGTAGGTGTTCCGAACCGTCAACCTATTCAATTCCCTGTAATCTATACACAATCGGAGGGATCCATCCTTCTTTTTCACAAATAAAACCGGTGCTCCCCACGGCGATGAACTTGGCCGCACAAATCCTGACTCCACAAGTTCCTGTAGCTGAGTCCTGAACTCTGCCAATTCCCTAGGGGCCATTCTGTAGGGTGCTTTCACATAAGAAAAACTGGAGATATAAGAAAATGCAGGCTGAGGGTGATAACCTAGTGGGTGAGATCTCCTAGGTGGGATTCTCCATGCAGATGATGGGTCAACAAACCTAGGGTTTCTATTTTCATTTAGGTTTCTATGGAATGGATTATGATTTTGAAAATCATGTTGACATCGTCGATCGACGTTCGACGATAGGCGCTCAGATCGTCGAGCTTCGTTCGACCATGGAGCATCCGATCGTCGAGCTGCGTTCGACGCTTTTTGCATTTCTTTGAAAAACTTCTTTCTCTTTTCTCTCTTAGCCTTATTTAATGTTTTATTTACAAGGTTTACTTGCTCAGTGTTCTTCTTTCCACTAGCTGAAATGAAGTTCACTGGAGTTGAAAGATTATTTTTAAGCAAGACTGGGGGTTCACTGGGAGAAGCTCCTAAGCCTAATTTATCATTACCTGACCTAGTGTTAGCCATGCTGGTAATTTCTAACAGCTTAAGGCTTCTACCATTAAGTGACTCTTCTAGTCTCTTAGACTTAGCTAATTCCATTTTAAGAAATTTGATTTCTTCACTACAAGTAGTGAGTTCTTCCTTTAACCTAACATTTTCAGAGGTTATTGATTCAGAGTCAGCTAGCCTATTTCTAAGTTCTTTTATCTCTTTTTCTGAACTAATTAAATCTAAACATAGAGATTTAAAATCTAACTTAAACTCTTCTGAAGTAAAATCATAAGATGAAAGTACCTCATCTTCAGTAGGCATTTCTTCATCTGAGTCAGAACTCTCTGCAGCAGAGTGGTTGCTGCAGGCATCTATTGCCATGAGGCAAACTTCTTTTGCCTTCTTTTCTTCTTCATCCTCACTAGAGCTTGAGGATGAGGATTCTTCATCAGAATCACTCCAGGTTTCAGCAATGAAACCTCTCTCCTTCTTCTTGTTTTTGTAGGAGGATGGCTTGGAGTGCTTCCTGTGTTGTTCTTTATCTTTTCTCTTTTCTTTGTTTTTCTCCTCTGGACACTCTGGCAAGATGTGTCCAGGCTTCCTGCACCCATAACAAATAATTTCTTTAGTTGGAGTACGATCATACCTTGGCTTTTCTTCATACTTTGAAGATTTTCTTCTGAACTCTTTTCTCCCCATTTTGAGAAATCTCTTGGCAAACAATGCCATGAGCTCCTCATTTGATTGGCTGCCTTCTGAGGCTTCAGCAGCTTTAAGAGCTAGAGATTGCTCTTTTCTTGTTGGAGTGGGGGTCTTGGCTTCTGCTTCAGCTTCCCTTGTCTTCAGCACTTGCTCAAAAGATTTGAGCTTGCCGAGAAGGGCTTCAGTTGATATCTCATTGGTGCTTCTGGCTTTCTTGATTGGCCAGATCCTCAAATCCCATGTGCTAGGAAAGCACATAAGGATCTTATCATTGACCTCTGTCAATGAGATATCCTTGTCAAGGGTCCTCAGCTCATTGATGATTGAGCTGAGCCTGGTGTACATCGCTTCAACTGATTCAGCATCAGTCTTCTTGAAGTTCTCATACTGTGAGATAAGGTTGGACCTCCTGTCCTTCCTTTCATCAGCTGAACCAGCTACAATCTGGTTCAGTGTGTCCCACATGGCCTTAACTGAGGAGCAGTCGGCCACCTTCTGGAACACCTCATCAGACATAGTCTGAGCCAGTATATTCATTGCTTTGGCATCAGCAATTTTGGCCTTCTTGTACTCATCATTATAGTCTGGAGGAGGCACTGCACTCAAATCAGATGATGAGGCAGTGGCAGCAGCAGGTGCTCTTGGGGGACCTGACAAAATAGAAGCAAAAATACTCTCATCAATAGAGTTCATATAAAGTTTGATCCTTGCCTTCCAGATGCCAAACTTTGCTAAGTTGCATGCTGGAGGTCTGGTGCTAGAATAATCCTTAGACTGGGCCATGATAGTGAATTTCTATAAACTCTTGGTATCTATCAGGATCTTGTGACTTAGGTGTTAGCCTATACAGTCAGTCAACCTGGCTCTGATACCAATTGAAAGTGAAGGGATAGATACTACTCTAGAGGGGGGGTGAATAGAGTAATCAAATTTTGCACAATACAAAACTTAACTGTCTACCCAACTCCCTTGGAGTGAAGTGCGGAATGAAGAGATTATAGATATTGATTAACCTTAAAGCCTAACACAAGTGTTGTGTGCAAACACAAGCTAACTGTAATTACAGTTAAAGCCTGGAAAACCTAAGCAGCAACTAGCAACCTAGTTATATCTATTCACAGCCCTAGTACAAGAAAAATAATAAACAAGCCAGACGACACAAGGAATTTTATAGTGGTTCCCCAAACAACTTGGGTACGTCCACTCTTCTACCCAAACGGTAGGAATCCACTACAGGTTTTTGATCAGGTGCCCTGCCACCAACAGGATCTTCTTCAGGTAGATCCAGAGACCCTTTAGACTTTTGATCAGGTGTCTAAAAACCAAGCATAGGTTTTTGATCAGGTGCCCTGCCACCAAGGGATACTTTTGAAGGGAGTAATAACCCTGTACAGGAGGGGGAAGAAGGTTAAGATGTCTTCTCTATTTTACAATAGATTAGAGAAGCACAAAAAGCTTGCACTGAGCTAGAATGCTCTAAAGAATCAAGGCTCCCCCTGGCTCAAAGATGTCCAGGTGAAGTCTTGCTTCAGTGCAGAAACTCTTCAGAAAATTCTGAAGGAAAGAGCTACAGGAAGAAAATAAATAACAAAAAGAAACAGTCTTCAAGCAGCAATCTTCTTCTTCTTCTTCTTCAAAGAAACTCTGAGTTGAACTTCCTGAAAGCAGGAGAACTCAGGTGAAGAAGAGATGAAGATCTTAACACTTCTCAGTTAGATGGAGTTTGCTGAGAGCAGGAAACTTTTGCTTGATGGAGGCTTGAGTGCTTTTGAATATGTGTGTAACAGCTAGCTTCAATCCTTCTGCAAAGGGTTCTTTTTATATCATCATCAAGCAACGGCTCTCTTCCATTTGAATTGTTTGTCTTCTTCTAAGCCTTGAGACCTGGGCTGTAAATATCAAGAAGACAGAAATATTTCTGCAGCAAAACATTCCATAAAAAGGAATAAACCTCTTTCTAAGAAGCTGCAGGCTTAAATCAAATAAACAGATAGACTAAATAAAGTCACATCAGAAACTATCTCTTTATAGCAAAAGAAGACTTTTCAGTCTAACGGCTATAAAGGGGCTGTCAGCAGATAAAGTAATTTAAATAGACAGCTAATAAGACAAACAACTTTATCTTAAAAGATTTTAACTCAGGCAATAAGAATAGAGCAAATAATGCCTGGAAACTTTATCATACAGCTTAAAATACTGTGCCAGAAAATGTATTAAATAATTAAATATAATAAATAAATACAAAATATAAAGGCAGACAGAAAACGTCGAACGACCTTCGAAGATCGTCGAACGACGCCAGGAGATCGTCGAACTATCGGGCAGATAGTCGAACGATCCAGATAGTCGAGCTATCAAATAGATAGTCGAGCTACTTCAGCAGATAGTCGAACTATCAGGACAGATAGTCGAACTATCAGATAGTCGATCTATCTAGGACAGATAGTCGAGCTATCAAGCGCACAGAGATAGTCGAACTATCAAGCAGATAGTCGACCTACCTCAGAAAACAGATAGTCGATCTATCAAAAGATAGTCGAACTATTAAAACAAACTAGATAGTCGAACTATCAAAACAAACTAGATAGTCGAACTATCAACAGATAGTCGAACTACCAGCGCAGAACAGATAGTCGACCTATCAACAGATAGTCGAACTATCAGCGCAGAACAGATAGTCGAACTATCAACAGATAGTCGAACTATCAGCGCAGAATAGATAGTCGAACTATCAACAGATAGTCGAACTATCAGCGCAGAACAGATAGTCGAACTATCAACAGATAGTCGAACTATCAGCGCAGACCAAGGCGTCGACCAACTGATAGACGATCGTCGATCAGTCGATAGACGATAGTCGAACGGCGTTCGACTATAGTCGAACGAAAAACCTACTTAACCAAATTCTCAATTTGGAAAAGCGAGGACTCTACAGCTAGACTCCTAACCATTGACCATAGATATTTCTTGGGTCAAGGGGCACAAAGGAGAGGACTGAACTCAAATCAAACTAGGGTACCAACAGAATTGTTTAAGACAGAAAGAGTTGAGTGAGGAGTGCTCACTCAACGTTCTCAATTCCTTGATAAGACAAAATTCTGTCTAAGTAGTTTGGCATTAAGTGATGCTTACTCACTCAACGCGAAGTAATAGATAGATGGTAAAGGATTTTGGCGTTGAGTGAAGTTGGATCACTCGATGCCTAGAAACAGATTTCTATCTAAGTGTTTTAGCATTGAGTGATGCTTACTCACTCAATGCCTATTCTACTTATGCTCGATTTTGGCTAAGTCCACAGGTGCTGACGTCAGCAAAGTCAACAAAATCGACAGAGGCAACTAATTTCAAATCAAGTACGGAGAAGCTATAGAACACGACAAACTCTGCCGAGGAGCTACTGTACGTCTTCTTCCGCTAAAGCAAGGTATAACTGGAAGCTGCAGGTGGGCCCCATTGATTCCTAGAGTCGTTGATCGGCGAACTACAAAAGGAAGAGATTGGCCAAGATGCAAACAACTTTTAGGGCTTTATTGATTTCAAAAGTTGGGGTTGGACTTCATCTTTCTCGCCATTGCTGCCTAGAAAAAACTTAAAGTCTTCCTACAAGAACCAAAAGTTTAGTGAGTTATTGCATCTTCATCTGCTACAGCATAATAAGAAAGATTTCTAATATAGAAAGAGAGTAGACCCATCATTGTCCAGTGTGCTCAGTTGGCTGATTGAAGAACTCAAGATCGAGCAGTTCATCTTCTTCTTCAGCAAGATCAGAATCTTCATTCTGAATCTCTTCCAGCAGAGGCAGAACTTCTTCCTGCTAATGTGAAGTAAGATAGTGCTGAGACATCTCAGCCCTAGTTGTTGACACAAAAAAACATTTCTGTGTCAAATAAATTAAATCACCTTTCTCCTTGTAGGATCCAATTGGATCTTAGTGTAGGGCTTATCAAGCCTGAGGTAGGGCAATCTTTCCTGAGCTATAGGAGAGTTTAATTCTCTGAGTTGTAGGATCCTACTGGATCTGAGTTGTATGACTTGGGATCAAGTCTAAGGTAGGTGAGTCATTCTCACTGAGTTGTAGGGCACTTATTCCTAAGATATAGGATCCCTAGTGGATCTGAGGTAGGGCTTTACAGCCTTAGCAGTAGGAGTGGCATTCTCTTTAAGATAAGATCCCTAGTAGATCTGAGGTAGGGTTGTCCTCCCAGCCTGAGTATAGGGCCTTTGGCCTGAGGTAGGTGATCTGTTGATCACTGAGTTTTAGGCCCTTGTGGCTGAGTTGTAAGTCTTGGAGGAGACTGAGAGGTCCTGAGGGATCTGAGGTGTAAGATCTTTAGAGCAGTGGTTTGGAGAAGTGCCTTGACTAACAGGAAGTTGGCAAGGTGGGAGGAGAGTGGATGTACCCACAAGTTGGGGAACCACTATAAATCTGTGTGTGCTTTTCTGTGTTGTTTTCTTTGTGCAGGTACTTGAAAGCTAATTACTGCTAACACACTAAGTACTAAAGGAAATTTAAAAAAAAGATAATAATAACAGTGAGACAAACTATTCAACCCCTAGGTTGTAAGCTACCTTGAACTTAAAGACTTTCAAGTGGAATCAGAGGGAGATTGCTAAAAAGGATCTAACCATCTGAGTGATCTTCCAAGGTAGCTACAGACTGTCCTTATGGGTTTAGGAGTAAACTATAAGGAGGTGGGTTCCATGAAGCTTCCTATCTATATGAAGGAGGGATTTGACATCTGAAAGGAAAGGGTCAGGTTGTTCATGGAAGCAACTAACCCTAGAATCTTTATAACTGTTAAAGAAGGACCTTTCATCCCCATGAAAGTGTCTGTCCTGGATGCAATTATCAAGACACCCAAGACTTATGATGAGATGACAAAGGATGAAGTCATTCTTTCCACCATAGACAAGAGGGCTAAGAATGTCATGTCAGTGCAATTGATGATTCTACCCTTTAGAATATGATTCACTACACAACTTCAAAGGAGATGTGGGACACTCTGGTGATCTACATGGAAGGCACATAGGAGGTCAGGGATGATAGAAATTTAATATTCAACCAGGAGTATGAGGCCTTCAAACAGTCCAAGGGAGAGAACATAGCCATCTGCTATGAAAAATTCTTCAGGATAGCAAACGAGCTAAGGACCTATGGAAGGGTCTTTAGTAATTATGAGCTAAATGATAAGCTCCTCAGGTCTCTCACTAGAGAATAGGACACAAAGATATGTGTCATCAGAGAAATGGCTAAGCTGGGTGACACTCCACCTCACGCCCTATTTGGAAAACTGCTCTCTTATCAGATGCAGCTAACAGTCAGGAAAGAGGAAGAGACCAACTGCAAATCTCAAGCCAAAAAGATTCAGTGGCTTTCAAAGCTGAAGCCACAAGGAAAAGTAGGAGAAAACCCCTTCTCCTCCAAGAAGACCAGTAAATTCAGACTACGCTGAATCAGAGGCATCAGACAGCAGCATGTCTGATCATGATTTTGTTGTTTTCTCCAGACAGCTCCATAGGCTGATGAAGAAAAAGAACTGGAAGAGCAAGCCCTCCACCTCAGCTCATCACTGGAAGAAAACCTCCAAGAAAGACAGGTATGGCTCTAAACCCAGTAAACAGAATTCTTCTAATATTGTCTGTTACTATTACAGCAAGCCAGGGCATGTTATTGTTGATTGTCCTGTGAAGAGAAGGGGGAGGATGGTGAGAAGAAATCTCATCAAAAGAACAAGGGCAAGAAATAAAAGTCCTTTATGGCTAGGAAAGAGAAGAGCTGGACAAACTCATCATCATCAGAGTCCGAAGAAGAGGAAGCCTACTTTGAGCTAGTTGTTATTGCTGCTGAATAGGAAACTATTTCAGTAGATGAAAACTATCCTGCTGCAAGGATAGGAGTCAGGGACCCTCTGACACTATTGGACAGTGACTCAGAGGTAGATGATGATGAAGAAGATGTCTGCAGCTGTCATGGGCTGATGGCAAAGACTGATGAAGAGGGCAGTCAGGATCATCCTTGTCAAAGTAAGGTACATTCCTTATCCATTTCTGTGTTTAGGTATGAGACAAGTCCCTATGCAGAAGCCTCTTCATCTAATTATGAAGATGATTCCTGCTCAGAACGTGATGTTAATCAACTGATTGACAGATATAGTGAACTTCTGGATGCCTTTAAGAAATGTAAGAAGTTGACTAAGAAGCAGGATAAGGAGATTTTGTCTCTTCAGCATGCTGCTTCTCAGCTTGCTGAAACAGCTTTTGTGTTGAATCAGTCAATGAGGGAACTCAGTCAACTGAAAACCCTGTCAGGCATCAAGATGGAGACTATCAAGAGCAAAAATAATCCCATTAAAGATCATGAAGAAAAGCTCCAAAGGGAGAAAGGTATTGTGGCCAGTTTCTCTCTGCCTAATATAGTGTTTCCCTTGATAGACTCCTTCTCCTCACAGAAGGGTAAGAAGGGGTTGGGCTTCAAGGGAAACACAAAACCTGCCCATCCCAAAGGGAAAGGGAAAGTTCCAGTTCTGTCTATGGCATCTAGGCCACCTATCCCATTCAAGAAGATGATATTCCAATCAAATAGGTATGACCAGGAAAGTATATATTATCACTATATGAATGGTGCTTCCACAAGTGGAACAAAATATGTTCTCAGCCATTGTGGAAGGTATAGCAGGGTAAGTGTCTTTAAGGATGCCCATGAAGAAATTCAAATGGCCCTTCATGGACCATGTAAAAAATGAACAAAAAACAAACCGGAAGAGGTATAACAGAAATTTTATTATCTGAAAAAGGTATCTATTACAAAGGTATGGCCTCCCTTTTATAGAATGGAGGAGAGAAGAGAGAATACAAATAAGAGATGTGGGACTAAAAAATTATAGGACTAAGCGATCTATATAGAAACAATGCACACAAGTCGCGCGATTAGACAGAAGGGCTAACCGCTCGGCTACCACAAGAGAGGAAGGAGAGATCGTCATGGGAGACCGCTAGGCCACCCAATCTCCAAACCGCCAGAGACAAACCGCTAGACCGCTCGGACTCCAGACAGCAACAGCACAGCAACCAAACCGCTGAAGGAAAACCGCCAGACGGCGCGGTCTTCAATCCGCCAAGACAGGCCGCCAGACTGCCCAGTCACTAACTTCAACACTCCCCCTCAAGCTGGAGCATATATATCGATCATGCCCAGCTTGTCGCAAATATGAAGAAATGAGGCGGATACTGGCTTGGTGAAGATGTCAGCCAACTCTTTATCAGAAGTGACGAAGGGAGTGCAAATTTGTTCCTTCAAAATCTCTTCACGAATGAAATGACAGTCGACCTCAATGTGTTTGGTTCTTTCATGAAAGACTGGATTTTTGGAGATGTATATGGCCACCTTGTTATCACAGAACATAGGTAGAGGATGGTTGTAGACCTCTCCTAAATCCATCATAAGTTCCCGTAACCACTTTAACTCATAAGTGGTCGATGCCATACTACGATACTCTGCTTCTGCACTGGATTTGGAAACAACAGACTGCTTCTTGCTCTTCCAGCTCACCAGATTTCCCCCAACAAAGGTGCAAAAACCCGAAGTTGACTTGTGATCCCCTTTGTCATCAGCATAACTCGCATCTGAGTATGCTTCAACCCTCAGATGACCATTCTTCTGAAAGAGTAATCCTTTCCCAGGTGCTGGTTTGACATACTCCAAGATCTGCAAAGCGGACTGTAAATGGCACTCCCAAGGCACTTGCATGAATTGACTCACCTTGCCCACAGCATAGTAAATATCGCGCCTAGTCACTGTGAGATATATGAGCTTACCAACCAAATGCATGTATCGCGTAATATCTGAAAGAGGAGGCGAATCATCTATCCAAGTTTTGTCTTCTCCAGTTGCCATGGGGCATCGGGCTGGTTTTGCTCCAGTCAATCCTGCCTCTTTTAATAGATCAAGAGCATACTTACGTTGGGAGAGGACTAAGGAGTTTGGCTTCCGAGAGATTTCAATCCCCAAAAAGTACTTCGGAGAGCCCATATCTTTCGTGACCAGATGTTGACGAAGATGTCGCGTTGTCAAGGCAACCCCTTTCTGGCCATCGCCAGTGAGAAGAATATCATCGATGTATACAGCAAGAACCACCAGTCCCGAGGAGGATTTGCGAATGAATAGCGAGTGATCGGCAGAGCTTCGCGTAAAACCAACGGCCGCCACGATGCCACTGAACTTGTCAAACCAAGCTCGAGGGCACTGCTTGAGGCCATAGATGGCCTTCTTCAGCCGGCATACCCGTGTCTCCCCCTGAGCAACATACACAGGAGGTTGCTCCATGTAGACGGCCTCCTCAAGATCACCATAAAGGAAGGCATTCTTGATATCCAGGTGAGAAATCGGCCAATCTCTATCGACGGCCACAGAGAGTAGGACCCGGATAGTGCTGAGATGAGCCACGAGAGAGAAGGTGTCAAAGTAATCAACCCCATAGGTCTGAGTAAATCCCTTAGCAACAAGGCGGGCCTTATAACGATCCACAGTGTCGTCCGGGCCAAATTGGACCACAAAGACCCAGCGACAGCCAACAACATCAGTACCGAAAGGAGGAGGAACAAGAGTCCAGGTACCCCGCTCAGTTAGGGTCGTCATTTCCTCATCCATGGCCATCTTACAATGAGGAATAGCAAGGGCCTCCTGGTAGGAATGGGGTGTGGCAGTGGTAGAGATAGCCAGAGCAAAGGCCCTGCGAGAAGAGGAAAGTCGATCATATGAAACAACAACAGCAAGGGGGTGTAGAGTACATGTCTGCACCCCTTTACGAAAAGCTACAGGAAGATCCAGTTCGGCGGGTCCCTCTGCATCCGGAGCATCTGTGGCAGAGAGAGCTTGCCCGGGAGTAGAGAGCGACGATGGTGGAGATGAGGGAGACGGTGGAAGAGAAGAGGGAGAAAGAGGCAGAGGGAGAGGAGTGGATAGAGATGGAGTAGGGGTTGAGATCACAGTAGGAGACGAGGAAACAAAGAGAATAGCAGGAGTATCAGAAGCTGGGGGAGACGGGAGGATTCAGCTGAGAAGTAGGATGCATTCTCAAAGAAGGTGACGTCAGTAGAGACGAACTGCTGACAGATAACGGGGCCAAAGCAACAATAGCCTTTCTGAGTTGAGGAGTACCCTAGAAAGACACATTTGGTGGAGCGAGGGGAGAGCTTATCTCGGGTGGTAGATGGGGCATGCACAAAGGCATTGCACCCAAAGATTCGGAGAGGGAGAGGGAAAGGCTCCTTGCCTGGATACATAATGGAGAATGGGGTTTTCCCATGGAGAACCGTAGAGGGAATGCGATTGATGGGGTAGCAGGAAAGGAGAACAGCATAGCCCCAATAGGAGCGAGGAACATGCATCTGGGTCATCAAGGTACAAGCGACATCGAGGAGATGACGGTTTTTGCGTTCCGCCACCCCCATTTTGTTGGGAGGTATAAACACAACTAGTCTGATGAATAATGTCATGTTGCACACAGAAAGATGTAAACGCATGACTCAGATATTCTTTAGCATTGTCTGAGCGAAATGTTTTAATACAAACACCAAACTGAGTTTTAATTAATTGATAAAAAGAGATCCATACATCCAAAAGTTCAGAGCGATCTCGTAAGAGATACACCCAAGTACATCGAGAAAAATCATCAATAAAAGTTACAAAATAAGAACTACCCTGACCAATGGTGAGGGTAGGAGCAGGGCCCCAGACATCGGAGTGGATAAGATCAAACGGACGAGTAGAGTCCCGACCTTGCTTCGGTAGGAAGGAGGAACGGTGATGCTTGCAAAGCTGACAAGCGTCGCAGTTGAGAGGAGTACTGGAAGGAGGGAGGTGGGACAGAAGCTGATGTAGAAGTCGTGGAGGAGGATGACCGAGGCGGAGATGCCACTGGAGAAGATCCATAGAAGAAGAGGAAAAGTCAGACAAGGCGGAAACATTGTCGAGGAAGTAGAGGCCTCTGCTCTCAGTCCTAGTAGCAATCGTCTATTGGGAGCTCGGATCCTTAAAAGAACAAGAAGTCGGAGTAAACGTCACAGAGCACTGAAGCTGCTTTCATAAAGAGGTAACCGACAATAAATTGCACGGAAATTTGGGCACATAGAGAGTGTCCGCTAGGCGAAGAGACGGAGTAACATGAACCACTCTCGACCCATGAATCGGGGAGGGAGAACCGTCTACAACGAGGATAAAAGGCAATAGATCATGTTGTTCGAGTAGAGAGAAGCACTGAGGATTGCCTGTCATGTGATTATTTGCACCAGAGTCGATAAGCCATTTACCTTGGGTCACCACGTGGGCACTACCTGATGATGTGACCACGGAGGCAGACGGCTTGGAAGAGGAGGCGGAAGAGTCACCCGAGGGGCGAAGATGGGGATGCTTCGTCCAGCAGCGTTCCATAGTATGGTCGGTGCGACCACAGTGAGAGCAGAGGTAGCGGGAAGGAGCTCGTCTGCCAGACTAGTGATTGTGGCTACCAAAGCCACTCCGCTGAGTTATGTGAGCATAGTTGTCCGATGGAGAAGGAGTGGGCAGAAGCGGGCGCTGAAGGAGGGAGGTGACAGCAGCAATGCGGGCAGCAGTGGAACCTAAGATTGGAGTTCTGCCTCACCAAGAATTTGTTGGCGGATCATATCATAAGTATCAGGAAGCCAGAGCAGATAACACACAACGAGAAGCTCCTGGAAATGCTTGTGTTATTGAGAAAAATCCACAGAAAAGGGGTAATTCTGAAGAATCTCAGCCCCAAGATCCTGAACCTGTTGGTAGGCAGCAGCAGGAGACAATGTAGGACGGGCAAAGAGGTCCACATACAACGTATAGATACGGGACGTCTGATCCCCCCTTTGAGTACAGAGCGGCAAGATGAAGCCAAGCGGCCTTGACTGTCTCATCATGACGGATGATGGGGAGGCATTCATCGAAGAGGCTGTTAGCGAGCCAAGTACGCACAAGTGCGTCACTCGCATCCAAGTCATCAAAGAGAGGTGAAGTGGTGGGAGGAGGGTCATCAACGAGATGGTGGCGTTTGTGTTGTGAGCAAAGGAGAAAGATGAAGGAGATGCTCCATTCCGGGTAGTTGGAGCCGACAAGTTTTGAAACGGTGCCAAGGTTCCCGGAAAGAGTAGGAGGAAGAGGCGGAGCCGGATTAGCGATAAGAGTGGTAGCAGTAGAATCATCATAAAGAGCCATAGGAGAAAACAATAGGAAGCCGCGCGGTTAGGAAATAAACTGTGCGGTTAGGAAACAAGTCGCGTGAACAGAGAGAAATCGCAGCGGTTAGAAGAAAAAGATCTACGGCGGTCACGATGACAGACACCAGTGGCCAGAAAAGCCACGACCAAGCCGCAGAACCAAGCAGAGGGGAAGAAGTCGAGCGGCTAGAAAGCATCCCACGCGAACAAAAGAAAGAGAAGACCACATGGTTAGAGATAAGACCTCAGGAAGACAAACAAGGCAAACAAGACAAACAGGTCGCAGCGACTAAGCACAAGTCGCGGCGAGAAGAAGAGGTCGCACACGCAAAGTGCAACGACAAGGATATAAAGAAGCCGCGCGAACAAGGCGTAAGCCGGTGGAAGAAACAAGCTACGAGGCCAGGTCGTGAGAAGAAGAAGCAAGCCGCGCGGACAGAGACGGCACACAGAATCAGGAGGAGAAGATCAAGTCCTCTGATACCATGTAAGAAACGAACAAAAAGCAAACCGGAAGAGGTATAACAGAAATTTTATTATATGAAAAAGGTATCTATTACAAAGGTATGGCCTCCCTTTTATAGAATGGAGGAGAGAAGAGAGAATAAAAATAAGAGATGTGGGACTAAAAAATTATAGGACTAAGCAATCTATACAGAAACAACCCGCACAAGCCGCGCGGTTAGACGGAAGGGCTAACCGCTCGGCTATCACCAGAGAGGAAGGAGAGATCACCATGGGAGACACCTAGGCCGCCCAGTCTCCATGCTGCCAGATATAAACCGCTAGACCGCTCGGACTCCAGACAGCAATAGCACAACAACCAAACCATTGAAGGGAAACCGCCAGACCGCGCAGTCTTCAATACGCCAAGACAGGCCGCCCAGTCACCAACTTCAACATACCATTTGTTTTTGGTGTTATATCCCCCTCTCTCAAAAATGTGGTTGTGGCCATTTTTCAGAACCTGTCAGCACAGAATCTGACTAAGGGTCATTCTGTTAGCTTGCTTGATATGGTTGTTTCTAATGCTATCAAGAGCATGTTGTCTGAAAAGAAATGTGTTGTTGATGTGATTCAGAACAGGCCACACAAGCCAGCAAGCATACTAACCTTTAGCCAAATCCATGCTGAAAGGAATCGGAAAATGGTTACTGCACCTCTTTCTTCTATCAAGACTGTAGTCAAACCAACTACAGGGCCTACACAAAAAAGAAGATACAACATACATTATTGTTGGTGTTGTGGCAAGATAGACCATTATGTCATTGACTGCTAGCACAATCCTAATGTTGTTAGAGCTAGAGTCAGTCCACCGGTCAGAAAACTTACTGGTGGACATGTTCAGTTTCAAACTAACGTGCACCTAGGACCCAATAGAAATTGGGGTCCTAAGGTAAAGTAAAATTCTTAATGCAGGTTAGTTCAAGTGGCCATACCCCAATATGGTACTTGGACAGTGGATATTCTAGGCACATGACTAGGACAAGGAGCAACTTGAAGGAGTTCACCCCAGTGAAAAATGGACTGATGGTTATCTTTGGTGGTTCCTATAGAGGGGTAACTAGAGTCTATGGTAAGATTACCAATGGCATAGTCACTATCATAAAAGTGTCTTATGTTAAAGGGTTACAACACAACCTTATAAGCATAAGCCAACTCTCTGATCTTGGTTATATTATTTTCTTCCACAAGGATAAGTGCCTGATTAGGATTTCAAGTGACCAAGAGGTCATATTGACAGGCACTAGGATTGGAAATGTTTACTATTTAAACTTTCTATGTCTGGACTCAGATTCTCCTATTTTTCTTGTAGCAAATGAAAATGTCTCATATTGTGTTCAGTGGTACAAGAGACTAGCTCACTTGAATTACAAGACTATTGGCAAGCTCTTTAGTCAAGAGCTAGTTAGGAATGGTCCAAATGTGAAATGCACCAAGGACAACATTTGCTCAGCTTTCCAAAAGGGTAAGCAGACCAAAGCTTCCTTCAAGGGCATTAGTTCCAAAGACTCTGTGAGGTGCTTATACCTCTTGCATATGGATCTATTTGGTCTTATGCATGTTCATAGTCTTGGTAGGAAAGTCTACACCCTTATGATTGTTGATGACTATTCCAAGTTTACTTGGGTGTTCTTTCTCAAGAAAAAGAATGAGACCCTTGATATCTTCATCAAGTTTGTCAAGCAAGTTCAGAATGAGTTTAACAGTTCTATGGTCAAAATCAGAAGTGACCATGGAACTGAATTCCAGTCTGATGGCATGATAGAGTTCTGTGAAGAGCAAGGGATTCATCAAGAATTTTCTTCTCCTAGAACTCCCCAGCAAAATGGGATTGTTGAGAGGAAAAACAGAACTCTCATAGAGGCTAGAAGAACCTTGTTGTGTGACACATCTCTCCCAGAATATTTCTGGGCTGAGGAAGTAATTACTGCATGTCATGTCCTCAACAGGGCCTCTATCATCAAAAGCCACAAGATGACTTGTTATGAGATCTTGAAGGGCAGAAAACCAAATCTGGGTTATCTCATAATCTTTGGTAGTAAGTGTTATGTGCTCCATAATGGAAAGTCCTATGTAACTAAGTTTACTGTCAAGTCCTTTGATGGGATTTTTGTTGGGAACAACAATCATAGTAAAGCCTATAGGATATACAACTTGAAAAGCCAAGGTGTAGAAGAGTTTGTGCATGTAGTCTTTGTTAAGTCTAGCATGATTAACAGGGAGTTGTGAAGCTCTTCTTCAAGTACTGCAAGGAAAGAACAGATGATGGACAATTCTGACCATCAAGGAAGCTGCACCAATTATCCAAGATGAAGTGGATACTCTAGAAGGTCTACCAGACACACTTGGAGCAGAGGATGATCAGTAAGAGGCTGTTCCTGAAGCTGTTGATGAAAGAAGATTATCTCCAGCAATTGGGTATTTAAGAGACCATCCTGTTCACAAAATCATTGGTGAACCAAGCCGTGGAGTAGTGACAAGAAGCAGAAATCTGAATATAGCTATGTATGCAAGCTTCCTGTCACAAGTGGAGCCAAAGAAGTTTGAAGAGGTCAACATAGATCAATTCTGGATAGTGGTTATGCAAGAGGAACTGAACCAGTTTAAAAGATACAAAGTATGGAAGCTGGTTCCCAAACCTCATGGACATAATGTCATTGGAGTCAAGTGGATTTACAGAAACAAACTTGATGAAAATGGCATTACAATCAAGAACAAAGCAAGATTAGTAGCTAAGGGGTACATGTAGGAAGAAGGAATTGATTTTGATCAAACCTTTGCCCCTGTAGAAAGGTTGGAGGCCATAAGATTGTTCCTTGCATATGCTACACACAAGGGATTCAAGGTCTACTAGATGGATATGAAGTCAGCCTACCTGAATGGTGACTTAAAAGAGGAAGTCTATGTTGAGCAACCTCCAGGTTTTGTAGTTTCTAACTCACCTGATTCTATTTATAGACTTAGGAAAGCTCTATATGGGCTAAAGCAAGCCCCTAGAGCATGGTATGTGACTTTATCTAGCTTCCTCATTGAGAACAAATTCTCAAGGGGGAAGATAGACAAGACCCTATTTTTAAGGGAATCTAAGGGTAAGATCATCCTAGTTCAGATCTATGTAGATGACATCATCTTTGAATCTACTGATGAAAACCTCTGCAGGAAGATTTCTAAACTTATACAAGGGAAGTTTGAGATGAGCAGTATGGGTGAACTTAAGTTCTTCTTGGGTCTCCAAGTAAGACAGACTGATGATGACATGTTCATATCCTAGTCGATGTTCACTAGGGAGTTAATAAAGAAATTTGGTATGGAGAATTCCTCCACCATGAGAACTCTCATGGGGTCAAGTATGCCTGTATGCAAAGATGGGGTGGGGAAACCTGTTAATGAAACTTTGTATAGGGGGGTAATTGGTTCCCTTCTCTATCTAACTGCAAGTAGGCCAGGCATCATGTATGATACATGTGTGGGTGCTAGGTATCAGGCTTGCCCCAAAGAATCTCATTACTCTGCTGCAAAGAGAATTCTGAGGTATCTTAATGGAGCACTACATCTTAGACTGTGGCACCCTAGGAATGGGGAGTTTGAACTAACTAGCAATTCATATGCATACTTTGCAAGCTGAAAAGAGGACAGGAAGAGCACTTTTGGCACCTATCAATTCCTGGGTGGAAGACTAGTTTCATAGAGCAGTAAGAACCAAACTAGTGTTGCAATTTCAACTGCAGAGTCAGAGTACATCTCAACAGGTAGCTGGTGTGCTCAGTTATTGTGGATCCAGCATTAGCTCCATGACTACAACCTTCAAATAAGTAGACATCCGTTATTTTGTGATTCTACTAGTGCTATTTCAATTGCTAGGAATCATGTCTCCCATTGTAGGACTAAGTACATTGAGATCAGATATCATTTCATTAAGGAGCATGTGGAATATGAAGATATAAACCTTGAGTTTGTCCCAACCGACAAGCAAGTGGCTGACATCTTCACTAAGCTACTAGATGAAGCAAAGTTTAACACCTTCAAGTTTGAGTTGGGTATGTTAAACCTGGTATAGCTTCAGTTGCTCCTCATTTAGTTGCAGGTTATTTTGTCTCTTGCAGATGGAATTGTTCTTCAGTAAAATGAAGACTCTTCAAGTGATATACCTTCAATGGAATCATGGTCAACTGCTGTCTAGACTGGTATAGACTAGATTGTCTACTAAGAAATATGACAGATGATGCATCAGTTAAGGGGGAGCATGTCCAGCACTGCTCCAGCACTCTCATGAGGATCAACTGCTGCCTATTTGTAATCAAAAAGGGGGAGCAGATGATCAGAACCTTGCTGGCTATTTGCTGAAGTCAAAAAGGGGGAGGAAAAGATGATCAAGTGTATGATCAAGAATGGTAGCAGTAATTCAGGGGTGGAAATGTTCATCTTGCAGGCAAGGAGGTGTGATAACTATAGATTATTCTCCAGTTATATGCTTTTTAAATTCTTATTGCTGCATATTGAGATAGATTATTCTCCAATTATATGTTTTTTAAATTCTTATTGTTGAATATGTCATTGACTCATTATTGACTCATTTACTGACTTCCTTAAATAGGGGTAGATTGTTGGGTCCATTGCCCATAATGTCCTAGATTTGAGGAAGTCAATCTTATCAATGATATACATAAAGTTGTATTTGATGAGTGCATGAGTTCATGCATGCAGGGATGTCCTAGAAATAATGATGGGACAAGTAGCCTAAGTAGCTAGGTCAGGTAAACACTAACCTAAGATGTGGATAGATAGAAATCTATCTAAGTACATAGGCATTGAGTGAGAATTACTCACTCAACGCCAGATGACTTATAACGCTGAGTGGAGCCTATACAGTCAAAGCCAAAGTAGTGGTAAGCTGAGAAAGTGGCTAAGTCCACAGGAATTGAGTGAAGTCAACTCACTCAATGGCATACAACAAAAGGCTGTGAGAAAGGCTAATGTAGTAAAGCCAAAGAAGAAATGGGCAGAAAAGTGGCCAAGTCCACACGCGTTGAGTAAGTATCACTCACTCAACGCCATACTCTATATTCGTTGAGTATTGCCTTGTAATTCAAAGCCACAGAAAATATGTGTTGATATTTGACTAAGTCCACAGGCGTTGAGTGAGGCAAGCTCACTCAATGCCATATAATAAAGTGTTGACTGACCGTCGTTCAGTCAGAACCTGTGTTTTCAGACGCAGAAATTTGGCTAAGTCCAAATACGTTGAGTGGATCTTACTCCTCAATGCCAAGGAGCAGAAAAATCTGACTAAGGCAGAAAGCGTTGAGTGAGACATGCTCACTCAACACTCTCAATGCCATAATTCAGAAAATCCGGCTAAAGCAAAAAAGCATTGAGTGAGGCGTACTCACTCAACGCTCTCAATGCTTAAGATGTTGAAGAAGCTGGAATTGTTTAAGGCAGAAAGTGTTGAGTGAGGAGTGCTCACTCAACACTCTCAACACCTTGATAAGATGGAATTTTGTCTCTAAGTAGTTTGGCATTGAGTGATGCTTACTCACTCAGCACAAAACAGCAAAAAGCTAGTAAAGGATTTTGACATTGAGTGAAGTTGGATCACTCGATGCCTAGAAACAGATTTCTATCTAAGTGTTTTGGCATTGAGTGATGCTTACTCACTCAACGCATATTCTACTGATGCTCAATTTTGGCTAAGTACATAGGTGCTAACGTCAGTAAAGTCAGCAAAATCGATAGAGTCAACTAATTTCAAATCAATTACGGAAAAGCTACAGAACACGACAAACTCTGTCGAGGAGCTACTGTACGTCTTCTTCCGTTAAAGCAAGATATAGCTGGAAGCTGTAGGTGGGCCCCACAGATTCCTAGAGTCGTTGATCAACGAACTACAAAAGGAAGAGATTGGCCAAGACGCAAACAACTTTTAGGGCTTTATTGATTTAAAAAGTTAGGGCTGGAATTCATCTTCCTCGTCATTGCTGCCGAGAAAAAGCTTGAAGTCTTCTTACAAGAACCAAAAGTTTAGCGAGTTATTGCATCTTCATCTGCTATAGAATAATCAGAAAGATTTCTGATAGAGAAAGAGAGTAGAGCCATCATTCTCCAGTGGGCTCAGTTGGCTGATTGAAGAACTCAAGATCGAGCAGTTCATCTTCTTCTTCAGCAAGATCAGAATCTTTATTCTAAAACTCTTCCAGTAGAGGCAGAACTTCTTCCTGATGCTGAGAAGTAAGATAGTGTTGAGACATCTCAGCCCTAGTTGTTGACACAAAAAAACATTTCTATGTCAAATAAACTAAATAACCTTTCTCCTTATATGATCTAATTGGATCTGAGTGTAGGTCTTGTCAATCCTAAGGTAGGGCAATCTTTCCTGAGCTGTAAGAGAGTTAAACTCTCTGATTCGTAGGATCCTGCTAGATTTGAGTTGTAGGACTTGGGATCATGTCTGAGGTAGGTGAGTCATTCTCACTGAGTTATAGGGCACTTGTGCCTGAGATGTAGGATCCTTAGTGGATCTGAGGTAGGGCTTAACAGCCTGAGAAGTAGGAGAGTCATTATCTCTGAGATAAGATCCCTAGTGGATCTGAGGAAGGGTTGTCCTCCCAGCCTGAGTGTGGGGCCTTTGGCCTGAGGTAGGTGATCTGCTGATCACTAAGTTGTAGTCCCTTGTGGCTGAGTTGTAAGTCTTGGAGGGGACTGAGAAGTCCTGAGGGATCGGAGGTGTAAGCTCTTTGGAGCAGTCGTTTGGAGAAGTTCATTGGCTAACAGGAAGTTTGGCAAGGTGGGAGGAGAGTGGATGTACCCACAAGTTGGGGAACCACTATAAATCTATGTGTGCTTTTCTGTGTTGTTTTCTTTGTGGAGGTACTTGAAAGCTAATTACTATCAACACACTAAGTACTAAAGGAAATTAAAAAAATAATAATAATAGTGAGACAACCTATTCACCCCCTAGGTTGTAAGCTACCTTGAACTTAAAGACTTTTATTCTCTATGTGGCGAAGTGTCATACTTGCGCACTAGTGAAGGCTGAATGTCAGAAACCTGGTGGTTTCCTGAAGTCGATACCAATTCCGGAATGGAAGTTTAATGATATTACGATGGATTTAGTGAATGATTTACTGAGATCACAATATGGGAGCGATGTCGTATGGGTGATTGTAGACCGACTAACAAAGGTATCACACTTCATTCCAAATAGGAGGGACGATTCAGTAAAAAATTTGGCAAAGTTCTTTGTTGATAATATAATACGATTGTGCGGTGTTCCCCGTAGCACCGTTAGTGACCGAGATTGGTGATTTAAATGATTGGAGGCTAATCCACCAACTGTTGGGTACCATGCTGGAGTTCAGCACGACCTTTCATCCTCAAACAGATGGTTGGACCGAGAGGGTAAACAGGACAATGGAGAATATGCTCTGAATGTGCGTCTTGAATTTTGTCAAGAGGTGGGAGGACCGTCTATATATGATTGAGTTTGCCTACAACAACAGTTACCAAGCAAGTATTTAAATGATGCCTTTTGAGGTTTTATATGGCAGGAAGTGTCGTACTCCATTTGCTTGGGAAAAAACGTGCAAAACAAAGTTGTTTAAGAGAAAAGACGTCGATGAGGCAAACTCGACGATACGTTTGATCCAGGAGCGACTGCTGATTGCTCAGGATAGGCAAGCTAAGTATTAAACACCAAGCACTGTAATGTTAAATTCGCTATTGGCGACTAGGTGTATCTCAAATCAAGCCTTTCAATGAAGAGTCAAGGATTCGATGCTTGAAAAAGCTAAGTCCACGATACCATGGACCGTTTGAAATTATGGAATGTGTTGGTGAGGATGCCTATCAGCTTGCTCTTTCATCGGAGTTGAGCGGGTTGCATGATATATTCCACATATCGGTGTTGAAGAAGGCTATTCAAGAGCGTACTTAAGTGGTTGATGTGGATCAGGGTTGATGGTGGGTTAAAAACGAAAGTCAAGACCATTCGAATCAAAGTTATGGAGGTGAAACAATTACGGAACAAAGTGATCAAGGTGGTAATGGTTTATGGTGGTTGTTGTGTATCAGGATTGATGGGACAATTGTGGTCGCGAAGAACATTAATGGGAGCGTGAGTAAACCATGAGTGAAGAGTTCCCCAAATTTTACATTTGAAGTATATTTTATATAAAATGTACTTGTGTTATTTTTTTGTACTAAACAATTTCAGAACGAAATTTCTCAAAGAGAGGGAGATTTATAACACCACAGGTTTTTCACAATTGAGAAACAACAAAATACATTTCTGGTGCTATCGTTGGCGATAGCGATATCGCTCGGCGATAGTGTTTAGCACGATGCAGTCAACAAGTCAATGCAGTCGATAAGTCAAAACAGTCGATTTGATATCACCTGGTGATAGTGATACCATTGGTGATAATGATCAAGTCGATCATGATCGCGTTGATGAAGTCGATTTGATATCGCCTGGCTGTAGTTGATATCACTGGAGATAGTGTGCCACGTGGCAGGCTACTACGTGTCAGTTGGCTGTGAAGCGGTGGTTAAGCGGCGCTGACCTCGTCAAGCGACCACCATTGGAGCTATCGCGCCGCGATAGAGATATCATCCGGCGATAGCATTTATTAAAGATTTCCCCATGAAATCAAGGATGTTCGTTTCTTTTGTATTGGATAACTTATGGCTAAGTTTACTCCAAAGTTTTGTAAGAGGAGAAAGGGGCTTTTCTCTTCTTATTACTTATTTCTCACTCTCTCACTCTCTCACTCTCTCTCACTCTCACTCTCTCTCTCTCTCTCTCTCTCTCTCTCTCTCTCTTCAAGCTCAGTAAAGAAGAAAGGAAAGGAAAGGAGGAAGAAGAAGAGGGTTGCTAGTCCAATCTTTGGAAGAGCTTTGGAGGAGTTCTTACGGTCAGAGTTGTGAGCCTATTGAAGATCTGCGGAGATAAAAGCGAGGTGATCCTTCCCATCCGACTCAAGCTCTGATTTGTGGCATCAAAAACGATCAACAAGGGTAATGAATCTCCTTCTAAATACTTGGACATGATAGTCCTCTTATTTGGCATCATTGCATGGAAGTTCCCATCAATTTATGGAGTGAAATACTTCCCTTGGGTTGATACTGAGTATCCCCGGTAGAAATTCCATATAGAGCTCAGATCATTGTATGGGTTTAGGCATGTTGTGTGAAGCCCAAGAAGACAAGTTGGTCTGGATTGGTGATGATTGATTTTTGTGTTAGAGAAGTCTGCATGAAAAATGAGTAGATTCCAGAGTTTTGGGGTACTATAGGTTTCTGTAAGAGTACTGGAAAGTGTCTCTAGGAAACACCCTGGATTGCAACAGAGAACAAAATTATGTTATCATAGCCCGTGATAACGATATCGCTGGCAATAACTCTACTGACAGAGACCAATGAGCAGTTGTATGTGCTCGGTGTAAACCCGAGATTGTGACAGATTGGTGGTCCGTTTATATCGTGTGACAATAGTGATATCGCTGGCGATAGCTCCCAAAGAGCTTTTTGTGGTTGCAAAGCTTGTGTCCTGGGGACTAGGTGGGTAGCATGATGAGCTGTTGAGCCTAGCTTTAGTGACTATGAGTGCTGACCATGGAACATAATGATGGTTATGTGATGAACAGGAAATGTGGAGGTTGACCCGCATCATGTCATCCGCCTTGATTGCCTTGGCATTTGACTTTGACATGATAATTTGAGCAACAAGAAGTGCTTGAACTGTACCTACACCATGTCGTCCTCCTAGATTGCCTAAAGTACTTGGTTTTCCACATTAGCATGGGGGGAGTCCTTGAATTGATCATGGACTGGTGAATGATCAAGATTTTACCATCTTAGTCTGAGACTAAGGATTGTGGTGGGACTTGAATTTCAGTACACGGATAATGTGTCATGAGTGTACGGGAAGGGTGGCAGTGCAATCCAACATTTGTGATAGTTGTATAATGATATAAACTATCATACTGCTTGCTTGCAGGGAAGGAGAACCACCATCCTGGGAATGGGGTGGGGACGTTATAATTATGGTCAGCTAAAGGTAACTGTTGCTTTGTTTTGCCACGTTTTTGTGGATTAAACTTGTGTAGGTATTGGCGAGCTGAGTGGAAAGTAGCGGGTTGAAGCCCTTTTTGTTGTGCTGGACCTCAAAGACCCAAATGCTTGTTTTGTTTTTCATATATTGTCGGCCTGCGTGCTGAAATATGAAAATCGCATGTTTTGTAAACGTTAATGAGTTGTAAGGTCTTAAGGCCAAATGTTTGTATGTATTCATTCCAGTGGTTGTAGTGGACATTCCTTTGATGGGTTAGTTATATAAAATGCTTTCGTTAGTTATGAACTCTATGTTAGTTGTTAGATGTTTGGTTTCAATTTAGTACCGTCTTCGTCTGTTCGTGACATATGGCATGGGGCCCCAACCGAACCTTCTGTTATATTCTTCGTGATGGGCAGGGTGTTGCATCATATATGCAACAAAAATACAGTAAAACCTCGACATGATCCATGCAAAACACACTAAATCAAGAAAGAAGTATATACCTTTGTCAAAATCAATTTTTACGAAGAATAACTGACGTTTCAGTCAAAATGCATACTAGTATCTGCATCTCTAGAGGTATCCACACAAATGCCAGAAACACTACATAGTTCGTCCAACAAACTCGAGGCTGGAAGATGAACTTTATTCTCTCCTTCGAAATGCTAGTTCTAATTAGTTAGTGATGTGTGTTTTACGGTAGGAAGAACTATAAAAGAGACATTGGTTCTCTAGGATAAGTTGACATATTTATAGGCGTGAACCGGTATGAGAAATTTGGGGTGCACAGACCCTTGGCACATGGTCATGTGCATCAGGCATGTGTCCCAAACATAACATCGGTTCTTATAGACGTGCCTCCTCACGGCTCTGGAATGAAAAACTGCTCAAACGCCCTTAACACACGGGATTGTGCCTTCAAAAGTTGTACTTTTTGGTTCAAAACTGATTCCAACATTATCCCAGCATTTTTGAGTCATGCCCTTGACACACAGACATGTGCCTCAGGCCTTGCATCCCTAATACCGTACAAAGTATTTGATATATATGTATTTAGAACTTGGTTTCACAAACCAACACGATCAAACACTACAAATTCTATTCATTCTTATATGCGACCCTTTTGACTCATATTATGTTATTAGTAAGACTAATCCCTTCACTACATCAAGATCACAAGATTTCAACAGAGACCCCCCCCCCCCCCACCCACCCACCCCCGTGCGGCCATGACAATACCATGACCGTGATAATGGCCTTATCACTTGCCATCTTGGTGAACAGTGCAAAGATGCAACATGATTTTACTACCTTTAAACCTCTCACTGACAATATACGACAAAAACAAAGCTTCGATATATTTTTTATATTTTATGGTAGTCTTTTATATATATATATATATATATATATATATATATATATATATATATATATATATATACTAAAAACTAAGTTATCTCATAGATTAAATAAAGTAAAATTTAATAGTTCTTATTCATTTGATCATCCAATTTCTAAACCAAGACCACCCTCAAGTTTTTTTTTAATATAGTATAGATATAAACAAAATAATTTGCAACTTAGACTTTGTTTGGATGGGCATCGGGCCGCCAGTATGGGAGCAATCGCCGTGGCAAGGTGGGAAAACAAACGCGCCTCGTACGGGGGAGGTGGAGTTTGTTATCCCCATAAGGCTACAAAACAAATATTTCCCTTTGTTCCAAGCGGAAGCTCCCCTCTCTTGTTGGGAGGGTGGCGGCGTTTGATCACTTTCCATCTACCGCCTTCCCAAGCAGAGCCTTAGATAAATAAGGATTGATCTGGACTGTAAAATGGATCTCTTCATTTGGTTCCAAATTTATCCTACTGAAAATGCGTCAACATCAAGCCTACTTATAGGTCATTATCAAGTCCATTAAGGGCATGTTTCCATGGAGTGGTTGCGGTTGAAGATTGAGCAGTTGGAGACGGATCGTTGGTGACAAAGATAAAATAGTGTTTCTGAATGGTGCACCCTCCCTTCTGTTGGAATCAACATAAAATTATATTTTTGGGATCAATGATTATAAATGTAGGTTATTCAAACAAAAAAAATTGTTGGTGTTTTTTTGAAAAACACAGTGAAGAAAAAACCTCAAAAACATAGAGACCGAGCTAAACGATACACTCCTTATCAAGGTAACTATTGTAACCACATAGTCGGGGATCTCTTATGTACTATCATCGTATGACACAAGAACTGATTATCAAGGGCATTGTCGCATCCGCACATGATCGAGAGGCACCCAAGCACTATCACGTGTGTGTTCAATCCAAATTATGCTCAATTCACATAGGATCTCTCATAGCCCAGGCCTGGCGCAAGGCAGCTAAGTGGGACCCAACTGGAACCGTGAGAGTCTGCAGGCTAAAAGTGACCACAACCCTTCTCCGCACCTATTTCTCAGTGCGGCGGGTTGTTGAGATGGGGTATCGATCCCCTTATCAAGGAGTTGTGGGTTCGAGACCCCATCTCAACAACCCGCCGCGCTGAGAAACAGGTGCGGAGAAGGGTTGGGGTCACTTTGAGCCTGCAGACTCTCACGGTTCCAGTTGGGTCTCACTAAGCCGCCTTGCACCGGGACTGTGTCGTGACAAAAAAAAGTGCACTTTTATTGTCACGGCCCAGGCCTGGCGCAATGCGGCTTAGTGGGACCCAACTAGAACCGTGAGAGTCTGCAGGCTCAAAGTGACCCCAACCCTTCTCCGCACCTGTTTCTCAGCGTGGCGGGTTGTTGAGATGGGGTCTCAAACCCAAAACTCCTTGATAAGGGGAACTTCAACCATCCCTCATCACAAGTTGAGCTATGTAACAACCCGATTATTGATTTAGGTAATAATAATAGTTATAATAATAATCGTTATTATTATAAAACCTAACCTAATTTGCTCCCCCCTTTTTAAAACTGAGTCGATCCCCCCCCCATAGAAACATTTCCTACCAGCAGCTAGGTTTTCTCCCGATCCCGCTCTTCCCGCAAACCGCAAGCCGATGTTCTCTCGTATCACAGCCGCATCGCCGACTATCCCAATCCTGACTCCAACCCTGTCTCCCGACGCCGTCTTCGCCGCCTCCTCCTACTCCAGGCGCTGCCGCCTCCTCCGGCTCCTCCCTCCATGGCCGACGCCGCCTGTTGCTCCTCCTCTGCTATGGGCTGATGGACATCCCCTCTAGGGCCAGCAACTTCTCCTTCGATTAGCAAGGCAGTCCTTCCCTCCTCTCCATTTCTAGAGGCTGACCTCAGTAGTAGCTCCCCTTCTTCTCCAGAAGCCCTAATGACCCCTTTTTTATCTTCTTTTGGTGGAGGATTTCAAGAGGATCGTCTAGGGTTTACTTGGATATGTATCTCCTTGGATTTTTTAGTCTGATCTCAGTCTATTTGGTAAGATATCCTCTCTTCTCCTTGATTTCAGATTTTTCTGTGAATCCAATTTTGATTTCGTACCCTAATTTCATATGCTTCGTGATCCAAGTTGTGCCCCTCTCATTTTTGTCTAACTTTTGTGTATGTGTGTTTTCTAGTGCCTCTCATCGACTCGAGTGGTGGAATTTCTCCTAAGTCCTCTCCAAATTAGGGTTTCCCCTAACCCAAGCATCGCCAAGTCTCTGCTTCTGCGTGGTATCTCTCGTCCCCTCACTCATGAGGGAGGTAAATTTCTTAGCCCTCTCTCGATTTAGTTATGTATCGTTTAATTGCTTGTGCTAGCATTTTGGATCCCTATCATGTCTATTTATCAAATATTGTCTGTGATTGTTCCTGAACAGGTCTAGACAGGATTTCCGTTTTCGCTTGCGCGCTTAGCCGCCTCCAGTTTCAGCCTCTTTCAGGCAACTAGAGATCTCTCTCTCCCTTACAATCATTGAATTTCAAATATTTGGTCTGATCTTATGATTATACGAATTTTCTTGTTTGATGTATAAACCGAAGTATGTTGGATTTTTTTTGGAATGATTAGCGATTATCTTTATGAGAATTATTAGGAATTGTAAGAATTATATCATTTGGATCTGCACTTACATGAATTGGATCCCATTTGACGGATGGTTAGGAGACCTGTAGTTTATGTGAACATCCACAATAATTATTTTGAAGGATACAGTTAAGATTCCTTGCTATGATTAAATGATTGGTGATTTGTGTCATGCTCGTATATACATATATACAGTTTATTTGGAGGATATTTATGTCTGAGAATTGATTAATCTAAAAGAATATTTAGTGTCCAAAAAAGTAGCGTATGGTGACCGTATCACTCGTACATACTTGAACCCGCTAAATATATTGTTCCTTATCGAGTTTTGTTTGTGTCGTCAAATCTTGTGACGAAGAACCTTGTGTCATTGAATCAGGTTTGTGATGTCTGTCTGGTTTCTTAGGTCTGTTCTAAGAATTGAGCGAATGTGGCTCCATAACTCAAGTCCTCTCTTGACGCATTCATGAACTCTAATCTTGTACAGTTATATCGCTAAATTTACATCCGATCTCGACATGTTATGAATCTCCTAAATCATGAATCTTTGAAGTCATTAATGTCATACACAATCAGTGAAGGGTAGTGTTCAATTGATGTGATGCCTTGACTTGAGTTTCCGCTTGACTGGCAACGGAAACCAATAAATGGTCATAGCAAGCTCAACTATTTTGTAAGCCTTGCATTCAGACTTGCATCAGAATCACGTGCATCAAATATAACACTTCCACTTTCCACTGATTACCGCTAATGACATCTCTTGATCCGTCTAAATGTTATACTCCAAAGTAGTATAATAAACTAACTTGTTCTGTTTAGCTCTTTTATTTGCTTATCTCGAATAGCATAGTTTCATGAGAAACTGGTACACTCATATATTTTTTTCTTCTCTTACTGCACTTTACTCTTACTATGCTCCTATTTATTTCAATGTTCTGAGGCTTTTCCTTTCTGTTTTGGAATTGCCTTAGAGTTCGTATAGTGCCGCCAGGTCCTCGAGCCCGATCTGCTTCAAGTTTCAGGTTCTATGTTTACATTTCTTTTACTGTCATTTAATTTTTTTATGTAATAATTGCAATCAGCCATTTTCTCTATTATCATGGACAACTGCTAGGCTATTTAAATATTTATGTACTAGAATCTGAAATTAATGCATGTGCACCCTCTATTGAATCATAACTGCATGAGAACTATAGTAATAACTTGTAAAACATGAATTTTACAAAGTACATGTGAAAGTGAGGGATAAGATCAATCCTAACTCTAGAGGGAGGGTGAATAGAGTGATTTAAAATAGTTTTGCAAATTAAAACTTGTGTGGAGAGAAGGCTTAGATTTACTTAGTGTATGGTGCTATAGTAATTAATCAAAGCAAGAAGAGAATCACAGCACAAAGCAAAACACAAAGAAACAAGCAACCAGAATACACAAGGAGCTATAGTGGTTCCCCAAAATCTTGGGTAGTCCACTCTTCTATCACCCTAGATAGGAATCCACTTCAAGATGAGTTGATCAGGTGTCTTGAGCACCAGAGAGTTTTTGACCAGGTTCTCACAAACCAAAGGGCTGATTTTTGACCAGGTTTCAGCAAAACCAAAGGTAACTTTTGAAGGGAGTTAAAACCCTGTACAGAAAGAAAAAGAAAAAGCTGATGTTGTCTTCTCTATCAATAAGTAGAGAGAAGCAAAGTGGATCTGTTGTTGTTGTCAAAGCTCCCCCTGAGATCAAGAAGTAGTTCAGGAAGGAGAGCTTTGCACAAGGGTGACAGGTCTTCAATGATCTGATCTGCTCCAGTAAAAGATGATCCAAACAAGTTGGATGGTTGTGTCTGAAGCAATCAGAATTCCTGTGTGTAAGCTTGAATGAATATCACAGAGAGCGAGAGGAAGAATTCTTGTGGTTCTCTGTTGAATGATAGAATAATATCTTTATGTTCTTCTTCTAAGTCTTTGATAGTCGTTGGCAGCAGGCATTAAATGCTTTCCTTAAATGTCCATGTCTTCAAAGGAAGTGCCAGACAAACATTCCTTAGAAAATTCCTTGAGCCATGCACCAGATTTGCTGTAACGGCCAATAAATCTTCAGCATTAATTGTTCTGACAGAAGGAATTTGAATTCCTATTCAAAACTGACGGGAGCCTGGAAAGCGTCGAGCTCACAATAAAACGTCGATCTGAGCACGACACACGTTGGCCAGAGAGTGGTTTCAGAAAGCAGAACTGGGCTTGACGGAACGTCGAGCTGAGGTCGACTCCACGTCGAGCTGAGGTTGACTCAGCGTCGAGCTGAGGTCGACTCTGCGTCGAGCTGAAGTCAACTCTGCGTCGAGCTGAAGTTGACTCTAACTAACCTATGTGACCTTTATAACAACAAGGAGGTCACAACACAAAATTCCTATAGAAATATAGTCATCCTGACCCAAATAGTAATAGGGTGTTCCAACAATCTCCCCCTATTTGGATTAGGATTACTATTTATATGAATTTAGGGATTCAAAAAGAAGTAAAGCAAGACAAAGCTGAATAAAATACAACCAGACATATGACAGAATAAAGCAGCATATATATAACACTATATAGCAGCAATAATGTTTAATGTCCTGTATCCAGCAGAGAAAAAGAAATAAAACACCTTACATTACTTTTCCTTTGGAGCTTTGTCTTGATCACTTGCCTTGAAGATAATTTCCCTGTTAGGATTTGTAGCATCCTTCTTGGATCTGTAATCTTCAGCTGCACCTAAGGATTTCTGACCTTTTCCACTAGCTGGTACAGCTGCAGGATGAAGCTGCATATACTTATCAGAATCAAAGAATTTCTTTGAGTTGTATTTCTCCAATTCTTCTCTCCTTTGATCTGACATGGTGCTGATGTGAGAGGTGTACAGACCTCTTGCTCTAGCTCTGTCAATCTCATTCAGAGCAGCCATCTCAGTCATCCTGGCCTTCCAGTAAGCTGGAGTTTTAGTAGGATCTTCAAAAGGAATAGCTGGTTCATATCTGTTGGCAGAGTGTTCTTGATGAGTTCTTGGAGTGAAGTCAACTCTGGGTCTGTAAGGATAGGGACCAGAGGTTGGATCAATGGGTCCTCCCCTTTGATAAGGTTGAGATCCTGATCTTCCTCTGGACTGCCTGCCTCTATTGTATCCTCTTTGCTGGTTTCCCCTTTGCTGGTTATACCCTTGGGATCTTCTTGACTGATAGGTCTTGCCATGCAGAGATGATGGGGCAGGATTGGAAGAGAGGCTTGCACTTGCACCTGCATCTGGAGGAGGTGGAGGTGGAGGCTGATGGACAGGCTTGGAGGGGCCTTCATTGAACTTTCTTTTATTCTTCATTGTCTTTCTTTGGTTTAGAGAATATTGCATCCAGGGCTCAGTGATTTCACAGTTGTACTTGATGTAGTAAGGGATGTCATGATCTGTGGTTCTAGCCAATGGAACTCTTTTTATTGCTTTGGATCTTGCTTTCCTCTTCCTTGCAATGGTTGTAGAGGAGTCATCAGAATCAGTTGCAAATTCATCCTCTGAGCTTTGAGATTCATCATAAGGATCTATGTAAGTTCTCTTTGAGATAGGAAAATTGATGGGGGCTGGAGCATCTGAAGAAGTAATTGGGGGAAGGTCTACTGACAGTGTAGAAGAGGAGTCTAACACTGCAGGAAAGGAAATAGCCTCAGGAGCCATAGAGGCTTAGGTGACTAGTTCCTGAGGAACTTGGGAGACAATGGTCTCAACTTCATCTGGTGTCTCAATCAATTCACCTGAAGTTT
Organism: Platanthera zijinensis; assembly: GCA_039513925.1. Classification (NCBI taxonomy): domain Eukaryota; kingdom Viridiplantae; phylum Streptophyta; class Magnoliopsida; order Asparagales; family Orchidaceae; genus Platanthera; species Platanthera zijinensis. The sequence continues at coordinate 33,054,725 of CM077083.1, forward strand.
CTGAGGGAACAGTCTTAGCAGCTACTACTGCTTCAACAACAACATCATCACAAGCAGGAGCCACAGCTACCACTGCTTCATCAAGGATCATGGCATCAACAGCCAAGGAGGATGGAATGATTTTCTGAAAAGGGACAATGGCCCTAGACAGGTCTTCTTGAGGAGGCAGGAGGCTGTAGTTTCTGAAGAGAAGATGTGCTGGAAGGTAGAAGCTCTGGACAGAAGATGCCAAGAACTGAAATTCTAAGGCACTGCTGATCATCTGAACTGAACCTTGAGGAGGAGCCTCAGAGGTCATCTGAACTTCTACTGCTGAAACTGTCTCTGAACAACCCTGTACTACCTGTACTGCTGAAGGCTGCAGCTCTTCTTCTGCTGACATCTCCCCCTGCCTAGAATTAGTGGCAGCTGACTCTAGGCCCCCAGAAGAAGGGCATGCCAGATAGGATGAGAGGGATGAGACTGAGGCAGAGAGAGAGCTCAGGGAAAGGACTAGAGGAGCCAGCTTGGCATCCAATAGAGAGGAGAGCCTAGGGGCCAAAATATCAAAAAGCTTATTGGCCAAAGGCAAAAGATCTACTTGCTCAAGTGGGACTTGAGTAGAGGTAGAGGGAGCAGCAGAGAAGGTGAAGGTAGAAGATGTTGTTGGTGGTGCAGACATGGGAGGGATAGCTGGTTCATGAATGGAGGATAGGAGAAGTTCTGAAAATGTTGATGAAGGGTGGAAGTCATGAGGAGAGGAGGGAGAGGCATCCATGAAGGATTCATCATGAATGTCAAGGGAAAGGATGTCCTCATGAGATGAAGAGTCCAAGCTCATGGGAGGAAAATAGTGGAGGGGATGGAAAGTGATGAGTGGTGGAATGGAGGATGCAATAGTAGAAATGGATGAAGGGATGGGTTGAGTGGATGAGATGATTGTTGTTGTTGGAATGAAAGAGGATGGGAGGATGATGGAGGAAGATGGCAAAACCCCTACTTCTGGGCCAGTAGACTGAGGAAGGGTGACCTCTACAGTCCTGGTGTCTGCAGAAGTCCTCATTGCTGCAGCTGCCCTGGAGTTCACAATCTTCCTGTCCCACTTGCCAATCAGTGCACAAGTGAGCCTCTTAGAAGCATTGATGTGCTTCTTTGAGGACACAAGCAACTGAGGGCAACAGTGGTTCAGAATCAAACCAAGAACCCTTCCAAAGTGGACAAAGTTCTTATCCATTTTCTTCTTAATCATATCAAAAACAATCAAGCCCCAATTGGGATGCTTCTTATCCAAAATTGCAGCCATAATGCAAAACTGATGCCTAGTAATGGCATCATGTGCAGTCCTCTTTGCACAAATTACCTTGCCTGTGATATCTGCTAACAGCCTAAACTCAATAGCTAGGTTAACTTTTAAAAGTTTAGAGGGGTTACCAGAATTATGCCCCATTCTGTCTAGCATCACAGCAAACTCTTCCACAGAGAGTTCTATCTCATCATCTCCAACAGCAAAACCGAAAACCTCTGAAATGATTTGAGGAGAAATGGCTACCTCATTCCCTGAAATTGTTCCAGTCATCGTACTGTTATCTGAATTCACTGCAGTAAAAATCCACTCTTTGATTTCAGATTCTAGAAGAGGAATCCTGGTTGTCATGAAGTTAACCAAGTGCTGCTCTTTGAATAGCTCCAGAATATCCAGAAAATTCTGCGATGATCCATCAAAGGAGTCGATGTCGATGTCAAAACCTGAATCAAACTTCATTGCCGCCAATGCACCTGCAGTAATTGCCATTATCCTGCAAATAGATACCTTCCAAGATCAAGAGTAAAGGATTTGGAGGGAGAAAGCTTGAGCAGAAAATATGAGAGCGCAACTGCGAATGACGGAGAAGAATGATTTTATACTAGGGTTCGACGCAGAAATGGAAAGAACGTCGAGCACAGGTCGACGCTCTAAGGCTCTAGGAGAACTGAAACGACTCAACAGCGTGCAGCTTAGGTCGACGTTCGACGCTTGGGCTGATGCTATACGTCGAGCTCAGGTCGACGTTGAACGAAGGCGTCGACCGAAGGGAGAAAAACTCAAGAATCCAGGGAGCTGTGAACTTAGTTCAACGCTAGAAGTTGAGGTCGACGTTCGACGCTTTTGAGGGCGACGGACCGTCGATCTTAGTTCGACGCAGCGTCGAGCTTAGTTCAGAGCTCAAAGAAACCACTCAGATAGAGGAATTTTAAAATGAAATTTTTCCTATTCCTGTTAATTATGGGTTTCAAAATCTTGGAGTTTTAATTTATACTGTCTCCATCTAGCATTCCCAACTGATTGAGGAAGAAGAAGTGCTTCTTTTCATCCAAGGGCTTGGTGAAAATATCTCCTCTTTGTAGTTCAGTGGAAATGTATTCTAGTGCAATTTTCTTCTTTTCTACATTATCCCTTAAGAAGTGATGTCTGATCTCTATGTGCTTAGTCCTACTATGGAGAACTGGATTTTGTGCAATGCAGATTGCACTAGTATTATCACAAAAAATTTTAGACATCTCTAAGTTGTAGCCATAGTCTAGGAGCTGGTTTTGAATCCACAAAATCTGTGAGCAACAACTGCCTGCAGCCATGTATTCAGCTTCAGCAGTTGATGTGGACACAGAAGTTTGTTTCTTACAGAACCAGGAGACAAGTCTATCACCAAGGAATTGACAAGTTCCACTGGTGCTTTTCCTATCTACTCTACATCCAGCATAATCAGAATCTGAAAATCTAGTTAGATCAAATCCTGAGTCATGTGGATACCAGAGACCTAGATTAGGACAACTTTTTACATACCTAAGAATCCTCTTAACTAATGTGAGGTGGGACTCTCTAGGGCTTACTTGGAATCTAGCACAAATGCATGTAGCAAACATTATGTCTGGTCTACTATCTGTTAGATAAAGTAATGAGCCAATGATTGCTCTATAGTTTGTCTGATCAACTGGTTTTCCAGATTCATCAGCATCTAAAACAACATTTGTAGGCAGAGGTGTTTTCATAGAAGATGCTTCAGACATTCCAAATTTCTTAACCAGTTCTCTTGCATACTTGGTTTGAGAAATAAAAATGCCATTCACATGTTGTTTAACTTGCAATCCTAGAAAGAAAGCAAGCTCACCCATGCTACTCATTTCAAACTTTGAATGCATAAGTTGTGAGAACTTTTTGCATAAGTTTGAATCAGTAGACCCAAATATGATATCATCTATATAAATTTGTACTAGTAGGATATGGGACCTATGGGTTCTAATAAAGAGAGTTTGGTCTACTCTACCCCTTTTAAAATCATTTTCCAATAAAAAACAAGCTAAGGTCTCATACCATGCTCTAGGAGCTTGCTTGAGACCATATAAAGCTTTATGCAGTTTAAAAACATGATCAGGAGAGGTTGGAGAGATAAAACCTGGAGGTTGCTTTACATAAACCTCTTCCTTGATGTCTCCATTGAGAAATGCACTCTTGACATCCATCTGATATACCTTGAATCTCTTGTGAGCTGCATATGCAAGAAAGATTCTTATGGCCTCCAACCTTGCAACTGGTGCAAAGGTTTGGTCATAATCAATCCCTTCTTCTTGGTAGTATCCTTGTGCAACAAGTCTTGCCTTGTTTCTCACAATTATTCCTTGATCATCCAACTTGTTCCTGAATACCCATTTGGTTCCAACAATTTGCTGGTTCCTTGGTCTTGGTACTAATTCCCAAACTTTATTCCTTTCAAATTGATTCAACTCCTCTTGCATTGCAATGATCCAGTTTGGATCTTGCTCTGCATCTTGTATTGTTTGAGGCTCAATTTGAGAAAGAAAGCAAGTGTGCATAATATTGTGATTAACTTGATTCCTTGTTTGCACACCTACTGAGATATCTCCAATTACTTGTGAAATTGGGTGATCTCTTGTTGTTACTAAATCAACAAGGGGTGTTGATGGTGCACCAACCTGTGTTGTTGTTTCCTCTTGTGGAACAACAACTGGTTCTTCAATTTGTTGACCATTTGAGCTTTCCAAAACCTGAGATTCCTCTTCATTGTCACTAAGTTCAGCGTCTTGTTGAATTGTTGAAGGTAATGAATCTTTGTCTGTGATGGTAAGCTGCTTCAGATTTTCTGAAATTGAATGTTCCTGCAAATTGCTTATGGTAGAAGTCTCCTTCTCCTTATAAGACATATTAGTTTCATCAAATGTAACATGCATGGATTCTTCAATTGTATTAGAGCACTTATTAAAAACCCTATAAGCCTTACTAATCATGGAGTATCCCAGAAACACTCCTTCATCAGCTTTGGCTTCAAATTTAGCTAGGTATTTCTTGTCATTATTGTGAATGAAGCAAACGCAACAAAAAATTTTGAAATAATTTACTTTAGGTTTCTTCCCTTTGAGTAACTCATAGGGAGTCTTATCCTTCAGTTTATGTATCAGGCTTCTATTCAAAACATAGTTGGAGGTGTTCACAGCCTCTGCCCAAAAGGTTAGAGGAAGGTGAGCATCTGTCAACAATGTTGTGGCAGATTCAATAAGAGTTCTATTTTTCCTTTCAACTACCCCATTTTGTTGAGGAGTTCTCGGAGCTGAGAAAGTGTGCCTGATACCTTCCTTCTGACAGAACTCTAGCATAAGAAGAGAATCAAACTCTGTCCCATGATCACTTCTGATCAGGGCAATGTGAGTATTGAACTCAATCTGTATGCCTTTGAGAAAATCTGTCAAAATCTTGAAGTTATCAGACTTCTTTCTCAGAAAGAACACCCAAGTGAATCTTGAGAAGTCATCTACAACTACTAAAGCATAAGATTTCCCTCCTAGGCTTTGTACATTAATTGGTCCAAAAAGGTCCATGTGCAATGAGTACAAAATTCTAGGTGAATCACTCTTATTAAGTGACTTGAAACTATTTTTAGTTTGCTTGCCTAATTGACAAGCCTTGCAAAGTCCTTTCTTCTTGTAGGGACCAGAAGGTAGTCCTCTAACAAGGTTGTCTTTGGATAACTTAGCAATGGTTCTAAGGTTCACATGTCCTAATCTTTTATGCCATAGTTCATTAGGTTTGCTAAGGGAGTTAAATAAACAAATATCTACTTTAGATGAATTGAAATCAACTAGATATATGTTATCTTGTCTATTACCAATTAAAACAATGTTGTTATTTAATGCAATATTACATGCTGAGTTGGTAAACCAAACCTGATAACCAGCATCACATAGCTGGCTGATGCTGATTAAGTTGTGCTTTAGTCCTTCCACATAGGCCACTTTCTTGAATGTAATTGACCCTATCTTGACTTGGCCATAGCCTTTTGTTTGTCCAAAGTTTGAATCTCCAAAGATTACTTTGGGTCCATGTTTGGCTTTGAAGGACACAAGGTTCTCCTTATTGCCAGTCATGTGCTTTGAGCACCCACTGTCCAAGTACCACTGCTGGTTCTCAATTGGATAGGTCTTTACCTGCACATACAACAAATCAATTGTTTTTGACCCAGTTTACCTTGGGCCTTTCTTGATATCCTTTAAACTCTGAAATAAAAGACATTGAAAGTGAAGGGATAGATACTACTCTAGAGGGGGGTGAATAGAGTAATCAAATTTTGCACAATACAAAACTTAACTGTCTACCCAACTCCCTTGGAGTGAAGTGCGGAATGAAGAGATTATAGATATTGGTTTAACCTTAAAACCTAACACAAGTGTTGTGTACAAACACAAGCTAACTGTAATTACAGTTAAAGCTTGGAAAACCTAAACAGCAACTAGCAACCTAGTTATATCTATTCACAGCCACAGTACAGGAATTAAACAGTTGAATCCAGACGACACAAGGAAATTTATAGTGGTTCCCCAAACAACTTGGGTACGTCCACTCTTCTACCCACACGGTAGGAATCCACTCAGGTTTTTGATCAGGTGCCCTGCCACCAACAGAATCTGATTCAGGTAGATTCAGAAACCCTTTAGACTTTTGATCAGGTGTCTAAAAACCAAGCACAGGTTTTTGATCAGGTGCCCTGCCACCAAGGGATACTTTTGAAGGGAGTAATAACCCTGTATAGGAGGGGGAAGAAGGTTAAGATGTCTTCTCTATTTTACAATAGATTAGAGAAGCACAAAAAGCTTGCACTGAGCTAGAATGCTCTAAAGAATCAAGGCTCCCCCTGGCTCAAAGATGTCCAGGTGAAGTCTTGCTTCAGTGCAGAAACTCTTCAGAAAATTCTGAAGGAAAGAGCTACAGGAAGAAAATAAATAACAAAAAGAAATCTCTTCAAGCAGCTATTCTTCTTCTTCTTCTTCTTCAAAGAAACTCTGAGTTGAACTTCCTGAAAGCAGGAGAACTCAGGTGAAGAAGAGATGAAGATCTTAACACTTCTCAGTTAGATGGAGTTTGCTGAGAGCAGGAAGCTTGAGCTTGATGAAGGCTTGAGTGCTTTTGAATATGTGTGTAACAGCTAGCTTCAATCCTTCTGCAAAGGGTTCTTTTTATATCATCATCAAGCAACGGCTCTCTTCCATTTGAATTGTTTGTCTTCTTCTAAGCCTTGAGACCTGGGCTGTAAATATCAAGAAGACAGAAATATTTCTGCAGCAAAACATTCCATAAAAAGGAATAAACCTCTTTCTAAGAAGCTGCAGGCTTAAATCAAATAAACAGATAGACTAAATAAAGTCACATCAGAAACTATCTCTTTATAGCAAAAGAAGACTTTTCAGTCTAACGGCTATAAAGGGGCTGTCAGCAGATAAAGTAAATTAAAATGACAGCTAATAAGACAAACAACTTTATCTTAAAAGATTTAAACTCAGGCAAAAAGAATAGAGCAAATAATGCCTGGAAACTTTATCATACAGCTTAAAATACTGTGCCAGAAAATGTATTAAATAATTAAATATAATAAATAAATACAAAATATAACGGCAGACAGAAAACGTCGAACGACCTTCGAAGATCGTCGAACGACGCCAGGAGATCGTCGAACTATCGGGCAGATAGTCGAACGATCCAGATAGTCGAGCTATCAAATAGATAGTCGAGCTACCGCAGCAGATAGTCGAACTATCAGGACAGATAGTCGAACTATCAGATAGTCGATCTATCTAGGACAGATAGTCGAGCTATCAAGCGCACAGAGATAGTCGAACTATCAAGCATATAGTCGACCTACCTCAGAAAACAGATAGTCGATCTATCAAAAGATAGTCGAACTATCAAAACAAACTAGATAGTCGAACTATCAACAGATAGTCGAACTACCAGCGCAGAACAGATAGTCGAACTATCAACAGATAGTCGAACTATCAGCGCAGAACAGATAGTCGAACTATCAACAGATAGTCGAACTATCAGCGCAGAACAGATAGTCGAACTATCAACAGATAGTCGAACTATCAGCGCAGAACAGATAGTCGAACTATCAACAGATAGTCGAACTATCAGCGCAGACAAAGCGTCGACCAACTGATAGACGATCGTCGATCAGCCGATAGACGATAGTCGAACGGCGTTCGACTATAGTCGAACGAAAAACCTACTTAACCAAATTCTCAATTTGGAAAAGCGAGGCCTCTACAGCTAGACTCCTAACCATTGACCATAGATATTTCTTGGGTCAAGGGGCACAAAGGAGAGGACTGAACTCAAATCAACCTAGGGTACCAACAATCTCCCCCTATTTGAGTTAAGTCTCTCAAAAACTAAAGCAGCTAGCAATAGAATACTAAAAATAAATTCATCAGATAGATAACAATAAACTGACAGATTATCAATCAGATAAATAATCAAATATATCACAGCAGTTTAATCAAACTATTAAGAATCTTTAGGGTCAGGTAATGGATCAGAAGAACTAGAGACAAAAGAAATTTTTCTAAGCGGGTCATCTGATTCCTTCTTTGACATCTTCAGATCCTGAGCCCCAATGATCTTTAGTTCTGTAGCTCTGGGGACAACAGCTTCAGGATGTTTTTCCATGTACTTTGCTGGATCAAATATCTCAGGATTGACTTGGAATTTTTCAAATTCTTTCTTTCTATATGCTGACATCGTAGTAAAGCCAGTTGTATCTTTGCCTTCGGCTCTTGCTTTTCTTATTTGGGCTGCTCCTACAAGCTCTTGAAAGCGAGCCATCCTAAAATTAGGATCGAGCTCAGGATTTTCATATACGGGCTCTGGAGAAGCAGCATCAGCTATTTTATCTAGATAAGACATTAGAATAAACTTAGCACAAGGGACTTGCTAGAAGGTTTTAAAACACTGTAAACTATTTACCTTTCGAAACACTTTTCTCAGATTGAACTGGAGAAGGAGGTGGGGAAAAGGTTGGTCTTTGGGCCACAACCTCCTTCACTGGTCTTTGAGAGCCATAAGATGATCTGCCTTGAGAACTTTGATGACCTTGTCTAGGTTGGGGCTGAGCAGACGCAGATTTTCCATAGACGGCAGATTGATTTGCAGGTAGATTCCCAGAGGCTCCTGCACCAGGAGGTGGAGGAGGACCTTTGGGAGTCCATCTGGAGACTGGACTGTCATACCTCTTAGTTCTCTTCCTTTCTTTGTGCTGATTTTTCGAAAACCTCATCCAATGCTGAAAATCTTTTGATTTGGGGTCAATGCCCTTCAGAATATAGTAGGGAGTGTCATTATCCTTATTTGGAGGAGGAGGAGGAGCAGCTTTTCTTTTCTTAGCAGCAGATTTCCTTTTCTTTGACTTTTCAGAAACATCTGAATCATCATCATCATCAGAATGGGATGATGGAGGGTTCTCATAGGGATCATAGGCTTCTGAGACAGCCTTTTCTTTAAGCTTTGAGACAGATTTCTCCCTTTCTTCTTCCAGGGCATCCATAGCCAGAAGGGAGTCTAAATCTAAACCAGGAGAGTCATCCCAGATGGATGACTTCTCAACTTGCAAATCTTTCTATTTTTCTTGTAAAGATTTTACTCTTAAGTCCCAAGCAGCCCTTGCTTGAATTTCTTCCAAATTTAAAACAGGAGGATCAACTTTGATTTCCTCTTGATTTTCATCCTCTTTATCATTTAAAAACACATCCAATTCTGGATCTATTTGAGTATCAGAATCACTTGGAGCAGCCTTAGAAACAACTGCTATTTTCTGGGCAGTTAAATCTTCTTTAATAGTATCTGTAGAATCAAGAACACAGATCTGCTAAATAAGCTTGAATCATCCCTTCAAGGTATTCACCAGCAAGCAAATAAATTGACTCATCAATAAACCGGATTAGGGAATTACCTTCATATTTAACCATCTCCCAGCAGTCATTCAGATATTTAGTTATGATTCCTTCCAGGAATCTGGCAATCGTAGGAGAGGTTATATCTTCTAAGCATACTTTCACTGCAATTTCTGATAGCAGGATTCCATCTGATATTTCCTTCTCAGTCAAGACTGGAGCTAAAACTTTCTTAGCAGGAGCAATCTCTTCCTCAGCTGGAACAATTTCTTCCTCAGCTGGAACAATCTCTTCCTGAGCTGGAGCAACCACTTCCTCAGCTGGAGTTACCACTTTCTCAGCTGGAACAATCTCTTCCTCAGCAGGAGCTGTCTCTTCCTGATCAGTCATAACAACATCTGGAACTTCTTCTGGCTCAACTTGAGCAGATACTGGCTGGGCAGACAAGACAACATCTGGAGCTATTTCTATTTCAGCTGGAGTAGAAGCAGGAAGGTCTGAGACATCTTCATTGAACATCTCCCCCTGCCTGATTTCAGTAGCTACTGAAACCAGGCTCCTAGAGGAAGATGGCTCAGCTGATTTAGAAATGGATTGGATGGAGGCAGTTAGACGGTCAATGGAGGCAGCAAGGGGAGCGATTGCCTCGTCAATCATGGTTTTGATTGACGGGGTAATCAGCTCCACGATGCGGATGATAATCTCTGGAGAGATTTCAAAAGAAGATGGATGAGAGGTGGATGGATCAGCAGCAGATATGGTAGATGTGCTGGGATGGAGGATGGTGTGAACAGGGGATCGAACTGGAGATACAGTAGGAGAGGGAGCAGGGGATGGGGAATGAACTGGGGAATTAACGGGAGATGCATGAGGAGTAAGAATTCTCTCTGAACCTAACAAATCGAAGCTAGGAGCAGATATCCTAGCCCGATATGCAGGTAGAGGAGAGGCTGGAGGAGACAGAGGAACAACCACGGTTGTTTCAGGTGCAGCAGAAGAAGAGGGTCGTACCTCAGCAGAAGTTGATGGTACTTCAACTGAGATAGACGGCAAAACAGAGGAGGAGGAAGGGATAGCTGAGCCAGCTTCAATAGGTTGAGGAGCGACTGATGCAGTCCTAGTGTCCTCAGATTGTGCTGGAGCAGATTTCACGAACGTCCTCTTCCACTTTGAAAACAGATGGGGATCCATCTTCTTGCTGGCATTGATAGTAGTTGCGGCAGAACTCAGCAGCTGGGGGAATTTCTCCTTAAGAAAAATTCCAATAACCCTTCCCAGGGTGACTTCCTTCTTTCCTGTCTTCTTCCTGATCAAATCAAACAGAACAGCTGCCCAATCGATTCTCTTTCGATTAACAATTGCACACATAAGTGCGAATTGCTGTCTTGTTATGTTATCATGGGCAGAATGCTTCCCAAGGAGCACTTTTCCGACAACCTCAGCGAGGAACTTGATCTTGAAAGGGAAATTTACCTTGAGCAACTTGGAGGGAATGCCTTCAGCATGTCCCAGCTCGACGAGCATCCTTCCGAACTCCTGAGCGTCTTGCTCATAATCTTCATCACCAATAACCAAACCAAAAACATCAGAAAGAACGGCCGGAGTTAGGATAGCTTCTACTCCGCCGATGGTACCGATCATCGATTCGTTTGTGGAAGACGACGTGAAAGCCCATTCTTTTATTTCTAGAATATTAATCTTGATCCTTTCAGACATCAGCTTCTCTAGGCCTTGATCTCTGCAGAGCTGGAGAACTTCCACGATTCCGGCATCGCAACTGCTGAAAGCTTCGAAATCTACACTGAATCCTGCATCGAACTTGACGATGGCTAGAACAGCTGGAGAAATCGCCATTGAATCGCTGGAGAAACGCGAGAAGGATGAGGAAGACGAAGGGGACGGAGCGGCAGAAAATCGCAAGCGGGAAAGCAGAATGCGAAAGGGCACGTTCCGTCGACGATAAAGCAACAGATCTTTTAACCTAGGTCGACTATCGGCTTTATATTGAACCGGATATAGTCGGTCTATTTAAAAAGATCTTGAACCGATAGTCGAACGGCCGTTCGACGATCGGCTCAGAAGCAGAGTAGTCGGACAATCGTTCGACTATTTCTGGCTTCTCAAACAAAAGGCTGTCGTCGTCCGGAGATCGACGATGAGCTCAGCCTGTTCGACGATGGTCGAACGTCGATCGACGATCTTCAAACAGATAAGCTATCATTAACCAGAGGTCGACGATAGGCTCAATCCGTTCGACGATCTTCGATCATCGTTCGACGATCTTCAAGCAGACCTCAACATAGGCAGATATCGTCACACTTAGTCTCGTCCATTTATCATGCCTAGTTGGACTAAAAAGAACAGATGCTTCTGTTCATCTAAAGGCTTGGTGAATATATCACCTCTCTGAAACTCAGTGGATATGAACTCAAGACAGATCTTGTTCTTTTCCACACAATCTCTCAGGAAATGGTGCCTAATCTCAATATGCTTGGTTCTAGAGTGGTGCACTGGATTTTGTGCAATAGAAATAGCACTGGTACTATCACACATGATCTTGGTGCTCTTGTGTGAGTAACCATAATCCACAAGCTGGTTTTGAATCTACAGGATCTGTGAACAACAACTAGCAGCAGCTATATATTCAGCCTCTGCAGTTGAAGTTGAGACAGAAGCCTGCTTCTTACAGAACCAAGAGACCAATCTCTCTCCCAGGAACTGGCAAGTTCCTGAGGTGCTCTTCCTGTCAACTCTGCAACCAGCATAGTCAGAATCAGAATATCCAATTAATTCAAACTCTGACTCAGCTGGATACCAAAGTCCTAGATTTGGACATCCTTTCAGGTATCTCAGGATTCTCTTTAGAAGAATCAGATGAGATTCCTTGGGGTTGACCTGGAATCTAGCACAAAGGCATGTAGCAAACATTATATCTGGCCTACTTGCAGTTAGATATAATAGGGAACCAACAATGGCCCTATAATTCTTTTGATCAACTGGCTTGCCGTGATCATCAGAATCAATAACTACATTAGTAGCCATGGGTGTAGGCATTGCTGAAGCATCAGCCATCCCAAATTTCTTTACCAATTCCTTGGCATATTTGGATTGGGAGATGAAGATACCATCAGCATCTTGCTTAACTTGGAGACCAAGGAAGTAAGACAGCACACCCATGCTACTCATCTCAAACTTAGAGTGCATCAAGTTGGAAAACTTTTTGCAAAGTTTGGGATCAGTGGAGCCAAAGATAATATCATCTACATACACCTGAACTAACAGGATTGTGTCCTTGTGATGCTTGACGAAAAGGGTTCTATCAACTACTCCCCTAGTGAAGTTGTGCTCTAACAGGAAACTAGCTAGAGTCTCATACCAGGCTCTAGGAGCTTGCTTTAGTCCATAAAGAGCTTTCTGCAACTTAAAAACATGAGAAGGCTGAGTTGAAGAAACAAACCCTGGTGGTTGTTCAACAAACACCTCTTCCTTAAGCTCACCGTTCAGGAATGCACTTTTGACATCCATTTGGAACACCTTAAACTTCATGTAGGCTGCATAGGCCAAGAAGATCCTTATTGCTTCTAGCCTTGCAACAGGAGCAAAGGTTTGGTCATAGTCTATACCTTCCTCCTGTCTGTAGCCCTGAGCTACAAGCCTAGCTTTATTCCTTACTATTATTCCATTTGCATCTAACTTGTTTCTATACACCCACTTGGTGCCTATGATCAGTTGGCCTTTAGGTCTTGGAACCAAAGTCCAAACTTTACATCTCTCAAACTGATTGAGTTCCTCTTGCATTGCAATGATCCAGTGGGGATCTAGCTCTGCATCTTTAAAGGTGAGGGGCTCAACCTGTGAGAGGAAACAAGCATGCATCACATCCTGTCTTAATTGATGTCTTGTTTGCACACCAGCTGATATGTCTCCAATCACTTGAGATGTGGGATGATCTCTAAGTGTGACAATATCAGCAGGTGGGATGTGATCTTCAGCAACAGTTGGGATTAATTCCTCAGGAGGAATTTGATCTACTGTTGGTGGAACAACAACAGCTTCAACAGCTTCAGCAATGTCTTCATCACTGTCTGATTCAGTGATCTGAAGAGTTGAAAGTTGAAGGATTTCTTGAGGGGCATCATGTACCTGCAAAGAACTAGAGGAAGGAGAATTTTCTTTCTCCTTGTAAAACATCTGAGACTCATCAAAAGTCACATGCACAGATTCCTCTATCTTACAGGTTGATTTGTTATAAACCCTATAAGCTTTGCTTACCTGGGAATATCCAAGCATGATTCCCATTGAAGCTTTTGCTTCAAATTTTCTAATATATTCTTTATTATTGTTATGAATATAAACAGTACAGCCAAAAACTCTAAAGTAATTTATTTTTGGTTTCTTTCCTTTAAGCAACTCATAAGGAGTTTTACACTTAAGTTTGTGTATCAAACTTCTATTCAAGACATAGTTGGCTGTACTAACAGCTTCTGCCCAATAGGATAGAGGCATGTTAGCATCTGCCAACAATGTACTAGCAGCTTCAATTAGTGTTCTATTCTTCCTTTCAACTACCCCATTTTGTTGGGGAGTTCTAGGAGCTGAGAAGCTATGTTTGATACCTTCTCTCTCACAGAATTCTTGCATGAGAAGAGAGTCAAACTCAGTACCATGATCACTTCTGATCAAGGCCACATGAGTAGAGTACTCAGTCTGCACACAAAGTAGAAAGTCTGTAAGGGCTTTGAAGTTATCAGACTTAGTTCTCAAAAAGAAAACCCAACTGAACCTAGAGAAGTCATCTACAATTACTAATGTGTAATACTTCCCTCCTAGACTTTGTACATTTATTGGGCCAAAAAGGTCCAAGTGTAATAAATACAGGATTCTAGGAGAATCACTTTTATTAACAGATTTAAATGAATTCTTGGTTTGCTTGCCTAGCTGACAAGCCTTGCATAGGCTCTCCTTCTTGTAGGGGCAAGAAGGTAAACCTCTAACAAGGTTGTGCTTAGATAACCTAGATATGTTCTTGAGGTTTACATGACTAAGCCTTTTATGCCATAAAGAATTATTATTAAGGGTTAATTCATTAAACAGGCAGATTTCAGAATGAGATGAATTAAAATCTACTAAATATATATTGCCTATTCTATTACCTATTAAAACAACATTATTATTTAAAGTAATATTGCAAGAGGAGTTAGAAAAAGAAACCTGGTAGCCAGCATCACATAGCTGGCTAACTGAAATCAGGTTGTGCTTCAGTCCACTGACATAAGCAACTCTCTTGAATGTAACAGCTCCAATCGTGATCTTGCCATATCCTTTTGTCTGACCACAGCTGGAGTCTCCAAAGATAACCTTTGGGCCGAGCTTTGCTTTGTACTTTGACAGTAGCTCTTTGTTTCCTGTCATATGCTTAGAGCATCCACTATCCAAATACCACTTATTTTGAGTGATTGGATAGACCTTCACCTGCAAAACAACTATTTAGACAGAGTGGACCCAGGTAACCTTGGGTCCCTTGTTTTTCACATAAGAAAAACTGGAGATATAAGAAAATGCAGGCTGAGGGTGATAACCTAGTGGGTGAGATCTCCTAGGTGGGATTCTCCATGCAGATGATGGGTCAACAAACCTAGGGTTTCTATTTTCATTTAGGTTTCTATGGAATGGATTATGATTTTGAAAATCATGTTGAAATCGTCGATCGACGTTCGACGATGGGCGCTCAGATCGTCGAGCTTCGTTCGACCATGGAGCATCCGATCGTCGAGCTGCGTTCGACGCTTTTTGCATTTCTTTGAAAAACTTCTTTCTCTTTTCTCTCTTAGCCTTATTTAATGTTTTATTTACAAGGTTTACTTGCTCAGTGTTCTTCTTTCCACTAGCTGAAATGAAGTTCACTGGAGTTGAAAGGTTATTTTTAAGGAGGACTGGGGGTTCACTGGGAGAAGCTCCTAAGCCTAATTTATCATTACCTGACCTAGTGTTGGTCATGCTGGTAATTTCTAATAGCTTAAGGCTTCTACCATTAAGTGACTCTTCTAGTCTCTTAGACTTGGCTAATTCCATTTTAAGAAATTTGATTTCTTCACTACAAGTAGTGAGTTCTTCCTTTAACCTAACATTTTCAGAGGCTATTGATTCAGAGTCAGCTAGCCTATTTCTAAGTTCTTTTATCTCTTTTTCTGAACTAATTAAATCTAAACATAGAGATTTAAAATCTAACTTAAACTCTTCTGAAGTAAAATCATAAGATGAAAGTACCTCATCTTCAGTAGGCATTTCTTCATCTGAGTCAGAACTCTCTGCAGCAGAGTGGTTGCTGCAGGCATCTATTGCCATGAGGCAAACTTCTTTTGCCTTCTTTTCTTCTTCATCCTCACTAGAGCTTGAGGATGAGGATTCTTCATCAGAATCACTCCAGGTTTCAGCAATGAAACCTCTCTCCTTCTTCTTGTTTTTGTAGGAGGATGGCTTGGAGTGCTTCCTGTGTTGTTCTTTATCTTTTCTCTTTTCTTTGTTTTTCTCCTCTGGACACTCTGGCAAGATGTGTCCAGGCTTCCTGCACCCATAACAAATAATTTCTTTAGTTGGAGTACGATCATACCTTGGCTTTTCTTCATACTTTGAAGATTTTCTTCTGAACTCTTTTCTCCCCATTTTGAGAAATCTCTTGGCAAACAATGCCATGAGCTCCTCATTTGATTGGCTGCCTTCTGAGGCTTCAGCAGCTTTAAGAGCTAGAGATTGCTCTTTTCTTGTTGGAGTGGGGGTCTTGGCTTCTGCTTCAGCTTCCCTTGTCTTCAGCACTTGCTCAAAAGATTTGAGCTTGCCGAGAAGGGCTTCAGTTGATATCTCATTGGTACTTCTGGCTTCCTTGATTGGCCAGATCCTCAAATCCCATGTGCTAGGAAAGCACATAAGGATCTTATCATTGACCTCTGTCAATGAGATATCCTTGTCAAGGGTCCTCAGCTCATTGATGATTGAGCTGAGCCTGGTGTACATCGCTTCAACTGATTCAGCATCAGTCTTCTTGAAGTTCTCATACTGTGAGATAAGGTTGGACCTCCTGTCCTTCCTTTCATCAGCTGAACCAGCTACAATCTGGTTCAGTGTGTCCCACATGGCCTTAGCTGAGGAGCAGTCAGCCACCTTCTGGAACACCTCATCAGACATAGTCTGAGCCAGTATATTCATTGCTTTGGCATCAGCAATTTTGGCCTTCTTGTACTCATCATTATAGTCTGGAGGAGGCACTGCACTCAAATCAGATGATGAGGCAGTGGCAGCAGCAGGTGATCTTGGGGGACCTGACAAAATAGAAGCAAAAATACTCTCATCAATAGAGTTCATATAAAGTTTGATCCTTGCCTTCCAGATGCCAAACTTTGCTAAGTTGCATGCTGGAGGTCTGGTGCTAGAATAATCCTTAGACTGGGCCATGATAGTGAATATCTATAAGCTCTTGGTATCTATCAGGATCTTGTGACTTAGGTGTTAGCCTATACAGTCAGTCAACCTCCCTCTGATACCAATTGAAAGTGAAGGGATAGATACTACTCTAGAGGGGGGGTGAATAGAGTAATCAAATTTTGCACAATACAAAACTTAACTGTCTACCCAACTCCCTTGGAGTGAAGTGCGGAATGAAGAGATTATAGATATTGGTTTAACCTTAAAACCTAACACAAGTGTTGTGTACAAACACAAGCTAACTGTAATTACAGTTAAAGCTTGGAAAACCTAAACAGCAACTAGCAACCTAGTTATATCTATTCACAGCCACAGTACAGGAATTAAACAGTTGAATCCAGACGACACAAGGAAATTTATAGTGGTTCCCCAAACAACTTGGGTACGTCCACTCTTCTACCCACACGGTAGGAATCCACTCAGGTTTTTGATCAGGTGCCCTGCCACCAACAGAATCTGATTCAGGTAGATTCAGAAACCCTTTAGACTTTTGATCAGGTGTCTAAAAACCAAGCACAGGTTTTTGATCAGGTGCCCTGCCACCAAGGGATACTTTTGAAGGGAGTAATAACCCTGTACAGGAGGGGGAAGAAGGTTAAGATGTCTTCTCTATTTTACAATAGATTAGAGAAGCACAAAAAGCTTGCACTGAGCTAGAATGCTCTAAAGAATCAAGGCTCCCCCTGGCTCAAAGATGTCCAGGTGAAGTCTTGCTTCAGTGCAGAAACTCTTCAGAAAATTCTGAAGGAAAGAGCTACAGGAAGAAAATAAATAACAAAAAGAAATCTCTTCAAGCAGCTATTCTTCTTCTTCTTCTTCAAAGAAACTCTGAGTTGAACTTCCTGAAAGCAGGAGAACTCAGGTGAAGAAGAGATGAAGATCTTAACACTTCTCAGTTAGATGGAGTTTGCTGAGAGCAGGAAGCTTGAGCTTGATGAAGGCTTGAGTGCTTTTGAATATGTGTGTAACAGCTAGCTTCAATCCTTCTGCAAAGGGTTCTTTTTATATCATCATCAAGCAACGGCTCTCTTCCATTTGAATTGTTTGTCTTCTTCTAAGCCTTGAGACCTGGGCTGTAAATATCAAGAAGACAGAAATATTTCTGCAGCAAAACATTCCATAAAAAGGAATAAACCTCTTTCTAAGAAGCTGCAGGCTTAAATCAAATAAACAGATAGACTAAATAAAGTCACATCAGAAACTATCTCTTTATAGCAAAAGAAGACTTTTCAGTCTAACGGCTATAAAGGGGCTGTCAGCAGATAAAGTAAATTAAAATGACAGCTAATAAGACAAACAACTTTATCTTAAAAGATTTAAACTCAGGCAAAAAGAATAGAGCAAATAATGCCTGGAAACTTTATCATACAGCTTAAAATACTGTGCCAGAAAATGTATTAAATAATTAAATATAATAAATAAATACAAAATATAACGGCAGACAGAAAACGTCGAACGACCTTCGAAGATCGTCGAACGACGCCAGGAGATCGTCGAACTATCGGGCAGATAGTCGAACGATCCAGATAGTCGAGCTATCAAATAGATAGTCGAGCTACCGCAGCAGATAGTCGAACTATCAGGACAGATAGTCGAACTATCAGATAGTCGATCTATCTAGGACAGATAGTCGAGCTATCAAGCGCACAGAGATAGTCGAACTATCAAGCATATAGTCGACCTACCTCAGAAAATAGATAGTCGATCTATCAAAAGATAGTCGAACTATCAAAACAAACTAGATAGTCGAACTATCAACAGATAGTCGAACTACCAGCGCAGAACAGATAGTCGAACTATCAACAGATAGTCGAACTATCAGCGCAGAACAGATAGTCGAACTATCAACAGATAGTCGAACTATCAGCGCAGAACAGATAGTCGAACTATCAACAGATAGTCGAACTATCAGCGCAGAACAGATAGTCGAACTATCAACAGATAGTCGAACTATCAGCGCAGACAAAGCGTCGACCAACTGATAGACGATCGTCGATCAGCCGATAGACGATAGTCGAACGGCGTTCGACTATAGTCGAACGAAAAACCTACTTAACCAAATTCTCAATTTGGAAAAGCGAGGCCTCTACAGCTAGACTCCTAACCATTGACCATAGATATTTCTTGGGTCAAGGGGCACAAAGGAGAGGACTGAACTCAAATCAACCTAGGGTACCAACAGACATCTCAGGTTGACTCTTGTAGCCTACAGGATGATATCTCCTAGGAGGTATTATCCATTCAGCATAAGGGTTAAAGTGATGAGATGTGGAGCTGTAATTAAATCTTGAATTAACCCCTGAGAACTGACTTTTGCTCTGAACTTGGCTTGACGCACGTCGAGCTTCGGTCGACGGACTCTGGTGAGTGCGTCGAGCTCCATTCGACGGCGAAGTCTTGCTTTGTTCAGAAGGTAGAAGGCGTCGACCTGAGTTCGACATTTTCTTGCGATTACGTCGAGCTCTGTTCGACCTCCGTCGAGCTTCGTTCGACGCTTTTTGTCCAGTTTCCTGGGTTAAGTCAGCATTCTTCCTAGCCACTATCAAGACTCCTTTACCTTTGTCACTGGTAAATTTGATTGGAGTTGTCAGCACTATGGGTTGGCTGGATGAAGCACCCAAGCCCAGTGAACCATTCAATCTTGAGTTCACTGTACTTGTGATGTCCATTAATTTGATACTTCTCCCATTAAGGGTTTCTTCAAATTGTTTGACCTTAGATAGTTCACCTTTCAGTGAAGCTATCTCCTCCCCACACTGCTTCAACTCTTCTAAGAGTCTAAGATTATCTGATTTAATGGATTTGCATTCAATCAATTGTTCTCTAAGAGTTATAATTAACTTTTGAGATTCAATCAAGTCAATGCACATAGATTTGAACTCAGATTTAAATTCATCAGAATTAAAATCAAATGAATCTATTACCTGATCCTTAGTAAGTTCCTGATCAGATAGGTGGTCAGCATCAAGCTCTGAATCAGTATTCTTTTGAGATGCATTGATGGCCATCATGCAGAATCCTTTTTCTTCTGCATCATCCTCATCATCACTAGAGCTGGATGATGAATCAGACTCATCAGAGTCACTCCAGGATTCAGCCACAAATCCTTTTCTGGTGTGCTTGCTGTTGCTGGAGGAAGGCTTGTCATGGTACTTCCTTGACTCCTTATCCTTCCTTTTATCTTTTCTTTCCTTCTTGTCCCTTCTGTCCATATCTTGATTTTCTGGACAGTTGGGGACAATGTGTCCTAGTTTCCTGCAGCCAAAACAGATAATATCTTTATTAGTAGATCTGTCATACCTTGGCTTGTCTTTGTCTTTGGATGACCATCTTCTGAAGTTCTTTTTATTCAGCTTATTGAACCTTTTGACAAGTAGGCTCATAAGCTCTTCATTTCCCAACACCTTTTCTTTAGGTTGTTCTTCCTGTGCCTTGAAGGCAATGGTTTTCTCAACCTTTTCAGTTGGTGTGGATATCTTCTGCTCTTCTTCTCTCTTCTTAATGAATTGCTCATAACTCTTGAGCTTTCCTAGAAGAGCTTCTGTGGATAACTCACAGACATTCCTTCCATCTTTAATTGACTAGATTCTTGAGTCCCAAGAGCTAGGGAAACAAGTCAGTATCTTGTCATTTATCTCAGTGAGAGATATGTCCTTATCTAGTGATCTAAGCTTACTGATGATTAGACTCAGTCTGTTGTACATGTCAGCAACTGACTCAGACTCTGCCTTTTTGAAGTTCTCATACTGGGTGATGAGGTAGGATCTCCTATCCTTTCTTTCATCTGCAGAACCTGATACAATTTCTGAAAGTTTTTCCCAGATCTCTTTGGCAGTATTGCATTCAGCTACTTTCTGGAAAATGTCATCTGACATGGTTTGAGCCAAGATGTTCATGGCTTTAGCATCTGCTGCCTTCCACTTTTTTATGTCAGCATCAGTTCCTGAAGTAGGAGGAACAGCTGATGTACTTATTCCTGTGGGAGGCCTTGGACAATCTGTCAACACAGAATTAAAGATGTCCTCATCAAATGAATTCATGTAAAGTTTAATCTTGCCTTCCATAGTGCAAACTTAGAGAGATTGCACATAGGAGGTCTGGTGCTAGCAAAGTCCTTGTTTTGTGCCATGAGTTTTAAAGATAAGTAAAACTAAAAGAAATAACCCTTTTTGAGAGAAATGATCTTATCAGAGATCTTTTGATCCAGGTGTTAGCCTGTATGAATGATCAACCTCCCTCTGATACCAATTGAAAGTGAGGGATAAGATCAATCCTAACTCTAGAGGGGGGGTGAATAGAGTGATTTAAAATAGTTTTGCAAATTAAAACTTGTGTGGAGAGAAGGCTTAGATTTACTTAGTGTATGGTGCTATAGTAATTAATCAAAGCAAGAAGAGAATCACAGCACAAAGCAAAACACAAAGAAACAAGCAACCAGAATACACAAGGAGCTATAGTGGTTCCCCAAAATCTTGGGTAGTCCACTCTTCTATCACCCTAGATAGGAATCCACTTCAAGATGAGTTGATCAGGTGTCTTGAGCACCAGAGAGTTTTTGACCAGGTTCTCACAAACCAAAGGGCTGATTTTTGACCAGGTTTCAGCAAAACCAAAGGTAACTTTTGAAGGGAGTTAAAACCCTGTACAGAAAGAAAAAGAAAAAGCTGATGTTGTCTTCTCTATCAATAAGTAGAGAGAAGCAAAGTGGATCTGTTGTTGTTGTCAAAGCTCCCCGTGAGATCAAGAAGTAGTTCAGGAAGGAGAGCTTTGCACAAGGGTGACAGGTCTTCAATGATCTGATCTGCTCCAGCAAAAGATGATCCAAACAAGTTGGATGGTTGTGTCTGAAGCAATCAGAATTCCTGTGTGTAATCTTGAATGAATATCACAGAGAGCGAGAGGAAGAATTCTTGTGGTTCTCTGTTGACTGATAGAATAATATCTCTGTGTTCTTCTTCTAAGTCTTTGATAGCCGTTGGCAGCAGGCATTAAATGCTTTCCTTAAATGTCCATGTCTTCAAAGGAAGTGCCAGACAAACATTCCTTAGAAAATTCCTTGAGCCATGCACCAGATTTGCTGTAACGGCCAATAAATCTTCAGCATTAATTGTTCTAACAGAAGGAATTTGAATTCCTATTCAAAACTGACGGGAGCCTGGAAAGCATCGAGCTCACAATAAAACGTCGATCTGAGCACGACACACATTGGCCAGAGAGTGGTTTCAGAAAGCAGAACTGGGCTTGATGGAACGTCGAGCTGAGGTCGACTCCACGTCGAGCTAAGGTCGACTCAGCGTCGAGCTGAGGTCGACTCTGCGTCGAGCTGAAGTCGACTCTGCGTCGAGCTGAAGTTGACTCTAACTAACCTATGTGACCTTTATAATAACAAGGAGGTCACAACACAAAATCCCTATAGAAATATAGTCATCCTGACCCAAATAGTAATAGGGTGTTCCAACAACATGTGCATCAAAACTCTTTTCACTGATGAATTTAAAAGCTTTCGCATAAAAATCAAGATATTTTACTCAATAGTAACTATTTTCAATATTCTATGCATCCGCCTTAGCAGACATGGATTTCTTTCTGCCCATGCCTGTGGCATCATGGCCTGCCTGATGCGCACTCTGACTTCTATCGAGACGGGTCGTGACAAGATCAAGCCAGATTTGGCTCATCAAGATGGTGATTAGGATCATCAAGTTCAAATTGAATTCAATCAAACGAAAAACCAATCTGATTTTCAAACAATTCTCAATTTTAAACCACTTTCATTATTGAGTATCATGTGGAATACACCCCTTTTGTCTTGTAGTTTCAATTTCCTTTTTTTTTGAAATATACAATAAGGATTTCATCTTCTATAAACAATTCTTCATGGTGTAATATATATTCTTAATTAACAATTTAGTGCCTTCAAATAGTGATCTAATCCTTTAAACTAAGGCACAAAGGTCCTTCAACCCCTTATGATCACCATCCCAAATAGTTTATCATTTGATCGAGTACAAAAAAATGATGGTGAACAATTCTCCCTGCACTAAATAATTATGGCCGACTATTTAGCCTTCATGAGCAGTATAAGGAGTGACCATGTTTAGAATTTCACAAAACCGCTCCATATTGACTCCAATCTTTACGTAGAATGAATCTATAGGAGGCAAACAAGTGATGCCCTAACCATATATGCAATATAAAAATGTATGCAATGTTTGTAATGCACCCAAACACTGCCAAATGAAGGGTGAGACACGTGAATATGCTACTAACAAACAACCCTAAGTGAGGTGCAAATGTGCATCTCTCCTAAATGTAGTATGATGACCGAGAGAGCAAAGCAAACAATAAATAATTAAATCTCAAGTGATAATTTATGCAGAGCAATTTATTTCTTTTAGGCCAAGCAAGCTTAGGACTTTCTCTATGTTGAGGGCCAAAGCGATAGCGCACAGAGAATGATGCATGCAAATCACAAAATTATTCTAAAACAAACAACCATAATACTTTTGATCCAAGCAAGTATGAAAGCACAACCATATATTGATATTGAAGAAAGGGATAAATACATGAATAAAATAATACTCACAAGGTAAGGGGAGGTAGTAGCGAGGAGATCTAGTGATTCACGGGTGCATGGTGGCTGCCAAGGAAGAGGTAGTTGTTGTAAGGTGATTCGAATCGGAGCACAATTGGTGGGGAGGACTGGATTTTGGGCTTACAACAAAATTCAATGATGGGAATGAGATGTGGGTTAGAACGGGGAATTTTATAAGTTTTTGTTGTCAAATAGGGATTGGGGTTTTTTTTAGGGGGCATGGTTATGTTTCCTGGATGAGAGAGGAGAACAAAACATTCACAAGATATTTTTTTGTGGGGCAGAGAATTCCTGGGAAAGGGGATTTCTGGAAGGGAGTTACATGTTCTATGAATTACAGCAGGGTGGCATGGAAATTGTTGTAGATAACTAGAGCAACAGAGAGCCTAGCCTATTGGGCGATTACAAGGAAGGAAGATAGTGGGATTCACGACATTGTTAAAAAAGAGATGGGATGTAGCGGAAATAATTAGAATCGGTGGTTTTTGCTGGAAGTAGAGGAATTACATGAGAGTTTCTATAGGAAAACATGAAAAACTTGCGGGAGATGAAAAAATAACAGAGGCTATGATGTTCATTAAATTAGAATCAAAATCTAATTTAGTCTGATCAGTTTCGGTTCCAGTTTTAGGGTAACATTTGAAATCGTTGTGTCAACGGTTCCAATTCAAAAGGAACCAAAATTAAATTGGCCACTAACGGTTTAGAGTAGTTCTATGCAATTTGGTGCGATTCCAATTGGTTCGGTGTCATTGTTTTAATCATTTTATAACTCAATAATTTGAGTCCTTAAACACATTCACAAAAATTATTATCGATTTAAAAATGCATATTTGAAAAGAAAATGGAATTTAAATGGATAAAGCAATAATTTCATGGTTTCCTAAGTCTATGTTAAAATTGAACAAATACATATATGCATGCAATAATATTTGATTTCACACACCGAATAGAAAAAGAATGAGTAATTTTGTATAATTACAATAAACTTGATTCAAAAAAATTAATTAGCATAAACACAGTCATTTGCATGATGAACAACAAGTAACATTGTAGCACATGGTCCTCAATAAAAACAAACATTTTATCAAAGTAGTTGAGGAATGTCAAGTATAAGCATCAATAAAATTAAATATCAACCATCAAATACTATCTTTGTATGTTGGTAGGGTTCATCATTGAGCAATTCAAATTAAACAAATGTTAGTTATACAACAACAGTAACACTGAAGCTTTTATCTCACTATAGTGGGGTCAGCTATATGGATCCTATTTCGCCATTGTTCCCTATCTTTTGTCATAATTCCACTAATACCTAAGTACATCATGTCTTTTCTTATAGTTTCATACCAAGTTTTTATTGGTCTATCCCTCCTTTTCTTAAAATGCCTAGTGACTAGACTTTCACAAATGTTAGTTATATCTACAATAAAATAATTATCAAATCTTATTCTTATATAATGTTAAATTCACCTTTAGTTTATTGAAAATTATAGCTAAAGTAAATTTTATCAACTTTGTCATCAGAACCTTTATCAATATATATTATTAAAATTATAAAATAATAATAATAATATATTATAAAAAATAATAATAAACAATTGCGATTTGATTCTGCTGCGGTCCAGTTCGGATCAGATCTTAAAATTTTAAAATCGCTCGTGACATTTATGTTGCGGCTCGGGTGTCTGGATAATAAAATGAATAAATCGCACCCGGACCATCTTTGTTTACGACTCCAAAATTCAAAATAGAACCTGAATAATTCGCAAACAATTTGATTCGGTGTTTGCGGTTCCGATTCTATTTACAGTTTTCGATTTTAAGTGACAGCTCTAGCTATGAGGGGAAAGACTAGGAATGCAAAATACAAACCTAAGGAGTCGCACCTTAGGGCTTCGCGGTGTCACGCCACAAAAGATTGTCAAATTCCGAGAATTCTTCTCTAAATCAGCAATGAAGAAGATGGATGCCCCTTCTCCTATTTAAAATTAAAGGACATTAGGGCAGCCTAATATCAACGACCATGATAAACCGGGTGTCAAGTGCCTGATTACACTAAATACTAACAAAAAATACAAAAGTCATAGGAAA
The DNA here is from genome assembly GCA_039513925.1 of Platanthera zijinensis. Taxonomy (NCBI): domain Eukaryota; kingdom Viridiplantae; phylum Streptophyta; class Magnoliopsida; order Asparagales; family Orchidaceae; genus Platanthera; species Platanthera zijinensis. The sequence continues at coordinate 33,080,082 of CM077083.1, forward strand.
AAAACATGTTAAGAAAAATTTGTAAGTATCCGTGGAGTTGGATCGTCGATCCGGAGAAGTTAAATATAGCTGATCGGCCCCAAACGGGCCCAAAACTAGTGCTCCACTGCGGTTTTGCACCGCAGTTCCACATCAAATCCCTTCAAAAATTAATCCTATTCATTGAAATTCAAATATAATGTAATTTTTTTAGTTCAACTAATTACTTAATAAAGGCACATTCATTTTATTGATCTTAGGCTCCTTATATACATCACTTTTTTCATTTTCTCTTCAAACATCTTGCCTTCTAATATTCCCATTCCTTTCTTAGGAACAAATTTCTTCTAAAAAAATTACCAATCCCTACATGCATTCACACTCTCAAATCGAATGTGAACTTTGAGTTTCATTTATTCTTATCATCCATAATATCTCTCAATAAAAATCCGTTCGTAGAATGAGAACAAACTCGACGAAAAACTACCACATGCAACAAATTATTGATTAAACGAAAAAAATCCATATAAAAAATCGTGAACAAGTTAGCAATAGCAACAAATTGGCATATAGCTTGGTCTCTTCCTCCATCTAATATCATATTTGTTGGGTTCATTGCCCACAATGTCCTAGATTTAAAGACGTCAATCATGTCAATGATATACATAAAGTTGTATTTGATGTGTGCCTAAGTTCATGCATGCAGGTTAGTCCTTGCAACATTGATAGGACAGGTATTCCAAGTGATGTGATAGGTGGTCACAAAGTGAAGATGGTTGATAGGCTAGAAATTGCCTAAGTCCACAGGTGTTGAGTGTAGTCTACTCACTCAACGCCAGGTAAGTAAAATCATTGATTATAGCTTGGACAGTCAAAGCCTAATAAGAATCAGGCAGAAATCTGGCTAAGTCCACAGGCATTGAGTGAAGTCTACTCACTCAATGTCATATAGCAAAAAGCTATGAGACAGGCTAAGACAGTCAAAGCTTAATAAGAATCAGGCTGAAATGTTGCTAAGTCCACAGGCGTTGAGTGAAGACTACTCACTCAATGCCATACAACATAAATCGTTGAGTATAGCTCAGTCAATCAAAGCCACAGAAAATCTATGTAAATATTTGACAAAGTCCACGGGCGTTTAGTGAAGCTTACTCACTCAACGCCATGTGATAAAATGCGTTGACTGAACCTTAGTCAATCAGAGACTGTGATTTCACAGAAATTTGGCTAAGTCCAAATGCGTTGAGTGTAGCTTACTCACTCAACGCCAGATAACAGAAGAATATATATTAAGTAGTTTGGCATTGAGTGATGCTTACTCACTTAACGCCAAGTGGCAAAATTGTCTAAGTAATATGGCATTGAGTGATGAAGACACACTCAATGCTTCCCAAGCAGGAAAATCGGCTAAGTACAAATGCCTTGAGTGAAGGTTGCTGACTCAACGTCAGGTGACTAGATTCATTTCTAAGTGTTATGGCATTGAGTGAAGCTTACTCACTCAACGCCAAGAGGCAGAAAGATTTTTTTCTAAGTGTTTTGGCATTGAGTGAAGTTTACTCACTCAACGTCAAATGACTGGAATTTTTTCTAAGTGTTTTGGCGTTGAGTGAAGGTTGCTTACTCAGTGCCTAATGGCAGAGAAATTTTTCTAAGTGTTTTGGCATTGAGTGAAGGTTGTTCACTCAACACCTAGTGACAAAAAATCTGGCTAAGTATTTTGGCATTGATTGAAGCTTACTCACTCAACGCCTATACTAATGATGCTTGATTTTGGCTAAGTCTACAGAATGGTGACGTCAGCAAAGTCAATAAGTCAACTATGTTCAAATTAGGTGTGGGAAAGCTACAGAACACGACAAACACTGTCGGAAGTCTACTGTATGACTTCTTCCGTTAAAGCAAGATGCATTTGTTTGCTGCAGGTGGTCCCCACAAGCTTCCTGGAGCCGTTAATTGGCAAAAGAGAAAAAGGACAGCTCCCGGATGCTGAAGGCAACTTTTAGGGTTTTACTCAAGAAGAAAAAGTGCGACTAGACTTCATCTTCCCCACCATTGCTGCCAAGAAAAAGCTTGAAGCATTTTAGCAGAACAAAAAGTTCAGTTAGCTGTAGCACTTTTCTTTTGCTACAGCAAGAACAAAAAGTCTTGGAATCTTCAGTCCTCTATGGGTTCAGTTAGCTGATTGAAGATTCCAAGACCTAGCCGTTCTTCTGTCTTCTTCAGCAAGTTCAGAATTTATATTCTGAGATTCTTCCAACATAGGCAGAATTTCTTCCTATGGCTGTGAAGAAAGATAGAGTCGAGATAACTCAGCCATAGTTGTTGACATAGAGAAATTTATCTATGTCAAATTAATTAAAACAACTATATTTCTGTAGGATCCTTCTAGATCTGATTTGCAGGGCCTTTGGCCTGAGGTAGGGCAAATTTTTCTGAGTTATAGGAGAGTTATACTCTCTGAGTGTAGAATCTAGTTTGGATCTGATGTAGGTGATCTGTTGATCACTGATCTGTAAGGATTTTGAGCCTGAGGTAGGTGAGTCATTCTCACTGAGTTGTAGGGCAATTATGCCTGAGCTATAGGATCCTTTGGATCTGAGTTAGGGCCTTTATTCCTGAGCTGTAGGAGAGTCATTCTCTCTGAGGTAGGATCCTTTGTGGATCTGAGGTAGGGTTGTCCTCCCATGAAAGACTTGATTTCAAGAGACTAGACACCTAGAGGGGGGGTGAATAGGTTCTAATTTTCTTTAAGAATTTTAGGCAATTAGCTAGTTCTAACTCAGCATAGAAAATTCAAAGCACAGCACAATAATCACAGCATAGCATACACCAGATTTATAGTGGTTCCCCAAGGTATGGGTACATCCACTTTCCCCCTTCGCCTATCCAGAAGAGAAATGGATTCAGCCCAACTTCCTTTCACTTACTCAGATCCACAGATCTTACAACTCAGAACCAGATTGGTTCCTACAGCTTAGACTTATACAAGTCTTACCTCAGATTCTTCCCAAGAACCCTACCTCAGGCCTCAGCCCTACGTCAGCCTTTATCATTAGGCTTACAACTCAGACTTTCACAAGTCCTACACCTCAGGCTCTCAGCTCTACCTCAGCCTTTATAATTACAGGCTTACAACTCAAATCTTATATAAGATCCTACAAGAAATCGAATGTTTTAAAAGGTACAAAAATTTCACCAGATAGAACTCTCTATTGGTGTGAGCTTCTTGATCAGTTCTTGAATAAACTGAATCTTCAGATCCAACCTGACTTAGCTATTTCAAAGCTTCTTGATTTAACAAAATAAGGTTGATCTTCACTTGATGTAGAAGTTGATCTTCAGATAGCTCCCTCCTTAAATTCAGAATAAGATCTGAATCTTTCTTACAAACTGTTTTGGATCTGCCTTCTTAAGGGTTTCCCCTTTTCTTGTTGTTGAATTCTCTTTCCCATAATTGCTTCATTACTTCCTTAGTTATTTCTGGTTGTCAAGGATCAGTCCCTTATATAGAGTTTCCTCGTGATTACCGGCTGATCCAGTTTGTAACAACCTTCTGATAGTTCTGACAAAGGTGTCAGACCTGTTGGTTATGACAGTTGTCGAGTCACCAGTCATGACAGTTGATTCCTCAAAGACTTTACAACTCAGCATGAACCACTCAGCAGACTGCTTCACATGTGTCGACACAAATAGACTAAGTGTCGACACAAGTCTTGATGATGTCGACACAACACTCGATGTGTCAATATAGTCATTCTTTTGCTACTTGACACAACTTCTGTTTGTATGTGTCGACACAACTGCTCCTGGTCTCGACATAACTGATGTTGACAGATGGCATTGAGTGTATGTCCAGATTTCATTGAGTGTGTGTCGAGACGTCGTTGAGTGTGTGTCGACACAAGTCCTGTGTGTCAACACAAGCCTTCAGTCTTAGTGTAGCTGTTGCGGTTAGATGGCGTTGAGTGTTGTCCAGATGTCGTTGAGTGTGTGTCGACATAAGTCCTGTTTGTCGGCACAAGCCCTTCAGAATCAGTATAGTTGTTGCTGATAGATGGCATTGAGTGTATGTTGACACAAGTCTTGTGTGTTGACACAAGTCTTGTGTGTTGACACGAACCTTCTTCAGGTATCGACACAATTTTGGGTGTCGACACATGCCTTTAATTTGGTGTCGACATAACTCCTGGGTGTCGACACAGCTTCTACTTCAGGTGTCGACATAATTCCTGCCTCAGGTGTTGACACAATTCTGGGTGTCGACACAGCTTCTTCTTCAGGTGTCGACACAATGCCTGGGTGTTTACACAGACCTTGCTTCTAGTGTCGACACAACTTCTGGGTGTCGACACAATTTTTCACAAGTGTCGACACTTGTACTTAGAGAATTTTCTTGCAAACCTTACACCTGCACAATGAAACTCAAACATCCCATCAAATACAAACTGATGTATATCATTGAGTAAGGGGAGGCTTCTCCAAATCTGGTACATATTTTTCAGTGTATCCAACAATTTCCCCCTATTTGGAGAAGTCATAACTCTTAGTCAAAGATATACATCACTCAAAATAAAACACAGAAAAATAGATGTACATACATTTCACTGCAGGATAACAACTAAAATCAATACTGAAACTGATTTCATTCATTAATCAGAAAATTTCTAGGTTTACATGTTTTTCTTTAGAACATAAAAAGATTATATAGTTCTAGACAGTAGCCTATCTATCCTAAGATAGACCAGGCTACTTAATTATAATTCCTTTCCCAGATCTGATCTTAGCCTGCACAGTAAGTTCAGTATCATCAGCTGGTTTCTTTCCTTTCAGATCCTTCTTCTTCAGTTCTTCAGCCTTTATCCTTTTCCTTTCAAAATAGTGAAAAGGCTTTGGGAAGTACTTGCTAGGCTCCAGATCATTAGCAGGTAACTTCCCAGCTTTTGCACTCCTCCTGTACTAAAGAATGGCTTCTTTCCTGGCTTGATACTTGTTCTACTCTTGCTCAGAGTACCATTTACCCCTATCATAGGTCTTGTCCTTCACAGCTTTCCAGGCAATCAAAATAATATTCCTAGAAGTAGGGCTCTATTGCTCAAAATCAAGCTTCAACTCAGCCTGTTCTCTGAACCTTTTATTGGAATGTTGTGCCTCCCTCTGAGCTTCCTGTGCAGATTCTGACATTTCTACTTTTTCAATGATAATATTTTGTGCCTCTTGTGGAGAGCTATACATTGTCTGAACTTCTTGTTGGACTATGTCAAAGTCAGCTGGAGGGTAAATGACCTGTACAACCTCTGACTGATCCCCTTCAATGTAGGTAGGTTGTAATCCAGACTCAGCAGTATTATCATCCTCATATAGGAGTGGAAATCCAAGTGTAGCTCTGATGGTGTTAGATACCCATTTTGCATGATCAGAGCTGGCTTTGACTTACATTCTCTCCCCCTTTATGACTTCTCTAGCTATATGATCCCTCAGATCAATCTTTTGAAACCTTATTTGATCAGGTAGATATTCTGTATCTTCTTGGTAGTAAGCTTTGAATTTAGTCAGGTAATCAGAAATAGTCTTTTGAGAGGCTCCAATGGTTGTTTGGACAGCAGCTAGATCTTCTTGTATTTGCTTTGATATTTCAGTTTTCAAATCAGTAGAAATACTTCCCAGTTTTTTGAGAATTTCTTCATGGGAGTCTTTGAGATTTTCATTTGATCTGAACTGATTTTCTAAGATATATCCTTGTTTAACTGTTATGTCCTCAACTTCAGTTTTTATTAGTTATTGTTGCTCAGCTAAATATACTACAGCTTTATCTCCCTTATGGAAGAAATCTGTCATCTCTTTCTTATGCAAATTGACTTCAAATCTAATGGACTTGATGTTTTGTGCTAGCTGGAAGTGCAGTTCTTTATTATACTCATCCACATATTTCTCTAAGGACTGCCTTTATTCATCCAATTTGACTTGTAGTTGGACCAGTAATGAACTGAAGTCCATGCTTGGAGCAGGTGGTGGTGTGACTGTTTGCAAGGCTTTCTTATAGCCTGATCTCCTTTTCCTCAGAGAAACCAGTTTTATCTTTTTAGCCATGGAGGCTTCTTCATCAACAGAAGATTGAGAAGATCTTTCTATATCTACAGTTGCTTTACTAACTGGGACATCCAGTAGATCCTCCCCCTCAGTTCCTGACAGTTCTTTTTTTCCTATTTGTTGCTCCCCCTCAGTCCTTGCTGCAGGTAAATCAGGAAACAGCTCTTCTATAGTTACCTCCTACTGCATCTGAATAGGAGGAACAAGATTAGTTTGGGAAACAAAAGGTTCTTCCTGAACATCCAGATCTTTAAAGGAGATACTTACTTGCTCATCTTGAGTTGTATCCTTCATCTGCACATCTTATGCTTCCTTCTCAACAATCTCCAGTGCTTCTTTGTTTATATCTGATACAATGTTCATCATTGTATCAGCAGCATACTCACTCTCCAGAGTAGCTATAGCAATGCCTCCCCCTTGGGCAGGCAGCTCAGATAGTTCAGTGTCTTATACTGCTGGTTAAGGGTGTTCTCCACCTGGAGTGGAGGCTATCTGTTGCTTTGGGTGCTGACTGCTCTCCATTTGATCTTGAGCTTCTTTTTGTTGTTGGTCTTCATTTGAATTGAAGACTACCTCCTCTTTAGAATCACTGGGTGATTCTTCTTGTTGAATAATTTCTTTCTTTTTCTTATCTTTCTTGACCTGTTTCTGTGGAGTAGAAACCTATTTGGTCAATACTCTATCCCATCTGGATAGAATCTTTACATCCATCCTCCTCATATGATTGATCTTGGATCCTGGTAGTTGGTTCATAACATCTGGTATTGTAGAAGCTAGACATAAGCATAGTATCCTTCCCAGATTTGTCTTCTTTATTCCTTCTAGAATCTTGTCAAACACCACTAATAACCAGTCTGTTTTGACAGTGTATATGACTTTACTCATTAGGTTGAACATGTAGGCAGATATTCTGTCATGTCCACCAGTCTTGCACAGAATTACCTTGCCTACGATTTTAGAAAGAAACTTTCCTTGGGAATTCATCCCCTTTCTGGTAATTCATGATCCAACTTTGGTATTAGGTTTCAGCCCGCACCAACTTAGTGCATCTTTTGTCATGGATGGAACTATTTCATCATCATCCATAATCTTGGGAAGTTGGATCGATTTCCTGATCATCTTAAGTGTGAGTTTTACTCTTGAATCCTGAACGGTGGCTTTGATCTTCTTTCCATCAGTGTCCACAGTTGCTGATAAGTAGATTTCCAGTACTTCCTTTTTCCAAATTCTTGTTGGTTCTGATACCAAGAACTCCAAACCATTTTCTGAAATTAGGGTAATTACACCCTGGATGTCTTGTGAAGCTGTCGTGAATCCCCCACGAACCAGCTCATAACCTTCATTCACCTTGTCATCCTGGTGGGGCGCCATTTACGAGAGAGAGAGAGAGAGAAAAGAGAAGAGAAGTGAATATCTATGTCGACACAAGGTCTAGAGTCGAGAAACTTGAAGGCGTAGTCGACCAGATTTTGTCTCCCCCTATTTATAGTCTACTGGTAACGGGTAGGTCAAAGGACGCACCTTACTTAGGATTAATACTTGTCGACATAGTTGTACATGTGTCAACATAAAAGACTTAGGTCTCAACAAAACTTATTTTTACTCGACATGTCTATGTGTCGACATACTTGTGTTAGTGTCAACACGAGCTGGTCATGTCTCAACATAGTTGTGTCGACACCTATTCTTTTGTCGACACAGATATTGTTTCTGTGTCGACACGTCCTTTTTCTTTGTCGACACAACATACTGAGTGTGTCGACACAATTTGCTCGTGTCGACACAAACTTTGTACTTAGACAAATTTCCTGAGAAATGTTGTGCTTACATATTCTACTTAGGGAAGTTTATGATAACTTATTCTATGTTCAACATACCTAATTCAATTTTAAAATAATTGAATTTAATTTCATCCAGAGGTTTTGTAAATATATCAGCTATTTGATTATTTGTGTTCACAAATTCTAGACTAATATCTTCCTTCTCAACATGTTCTCTGATGAAATGAAACTTAATTTATATATGCTTGGTTCTACTATATGATACAGTATTCTTAGCAATAAAAATAGCACTAGTAGAATCACAAAATAGTGGAATTCTACTTACCTTGATGTCATAATCTTCAAGTTGGTGCTTTATCCACAACAACTATGCACAGTAATTGCCTGCAGCTACATACTCAGACTCAGTTGTTGATATAGCTACACTTGTTTGCTTCTTGCTGCACAATGACACCAGCCTTCCACCTAGGAATTGACAAGTTCCTGTAGTACTCTTCCTGTCTTCTTTGCATCCTGCAAAGTCTGCATCTGAAAAGCCTGTTAGTAAGAAATCTCTATTCTTAGGGTACCAAAGACCTAGATTAGGTGTGCCCTTAAGATATCTCAAAATTCTCTTAACTATAGTATAATGAGATTCCTTTGGGCAAGCTTGGTACCTAGCACAGACACATGTAGCATACATGATGTCAGGTCTACTAACAGACAAGTAGAGTAGGGAGCCAATTATCCCTCTATACAAAGACTCATCAACATGTTTACCTGTCTCATCTTTGCCTATAGGCATACTTGTTCCCATTGGAGTTTTCATGGTGGAGGCTGAGTCCATTCCTTATTTCTTAATCAACTCCTTGGTGAACTTAGACTGGGATATGGACAATCTATCATCAGTCTGTCTAATTTGAAGTCCCAAGAAGAACTTCAGCTTACCCATACTTGCTCATCTCAAACTTCCCTTGCATAAGTTTGGCAAACTTTCTAAAAAGGTTATTTTCAGTAGAACCAAAGAAAATGTCATCAACATATATCTAGACTAGGATTATCTTGCCTTTAGATTCCCTAAAGAATAGAGTTTTGTCTATCTTTCCTCTAGAGAATTTATTCTCAATAAGAAAAGCAGAAAAGGTTCATACCAAGCCCTAGGGACTTGCTTCAAACCATATAGAGCTTTCCTAACCTATATACATAATCAGGATAATGAGAATCTATAAAACCTGAGGGTTGTTCAACATAGACTTCCTCTTATAAGTCACCATTCAGAAATGCTGATTTTGCATCCATCTGATATACCTTGAACCCTTGATAGACAGCATAGGCCAAGAACAACCTTATAGCCTCCAGCCTTGCCACTGGAGCAAAGGTTTGATCAAAGTCAATCCCTTCTTCTTGCTTGTAGCCTTTTTCTACCAGTCTGGCCTTGTTCTTGATTATAGTGTCATTCTCATTAAGTTTGTTCCTGTAGATCCACTTGATTCCTATAATGTTATGATCCTTTGGTTTAGGAACCAGTTCCCAGACTTTACATCTTCTGAATTGATTCAGCTCTTCTTGCATAGCATCAATCTAGTTTGTGTCTAGCATGGCTTCTTCAAACTTCTTGGGTTCTATTTGTGACAAGAAGCTAGAACATAGAACTGTGTTCATGCTCTTGCTCCTTGTTAGAACACCTTGACTTGCATTACCAATGATTTGGTGAGTTGGATGATCTTTCAAGTGTCTTCTTGCTGGGGGAAATCTATCAACCTCATGCCCTTCTTCATTTTCCTCAACCTGATGCTCCTCATTGTCTTCTTCATCCAGTGAGTCTTGTTCTCCCCTGGACAGCATGCATCTTTTTCTTCATCCATCCTAGCAAGAACTTCTTCATTGATGGTCAGTTGACAAGCATGTCTGTTAGACCTATAGAACTAACTAAAGAGCTAGACAATTAACTATTAATCAACTTAAATTCATCAAATACAACATGGGCAGATTATTCTACAACTTGGGTAGTCAAGTTGTAGATTCTGTATGCCCTACTATTATTGTTGTACCCAACAAATATCCCTTCTAAGGATTTGGCAGCAAACTTTGTTTAGTAGTGCTTACCATTAACTAGGACATAACATGTAACACCCCTATCCGTCGTATAGCATATAGCAGTAGGTCCGGCCGGGGCCCGACGCCATATACTACAGACAGACCGGTTGGTTACGCGTTGAAACCATTCAACCAATCATGTCGTCCTACACAACACCTAGCGGAAGCAAATTATTAAGTTGCAAAAGAAATAAGAACCCTGCTACAAAGCATGAATGTCCACTACCGACTCAGGAATGTAATCATACACAAAAGAGAACTGGCCTTAAGGCCTTACATTGTTCACTTAACAAAAAAGTGTTTTCATACTTCGGCTCGCAGGCCGGCCATACATGAAAAATGGGAAAGAAACATAAGCAATAAGGCCTTCGAGGGCCGGCACAGCTACAAGGGCTTTAGCCCGCTATTTCCCGCTCTGCTCCGCAGCACCTGCAAGCCACAAACCACCGCCCGGTGGCAAACAAAAGCAACGGTCAGCTATGCTGACCAAATTATAATGATCCTGCCCCCAAAATTGGGGCGGCGATGCTCTTTCCCTGCACTTTATTAGTATAGGCAATACATTAATGTGAACACACATCAACACAGGCATAGGCTCGCACGGCCACACACCCCGTGCACTCAGGGCACATTCTCGGCGAACCGGCCAACATCACGTCAATTCAAGCCATAGACGTTCCCAATCCACCACCGCCTCTTGGACGGTCGTCCATATGAGCATTTTGCATTCCTGGCCTTGGTCACGGCAATTTAAGCCATAGACCGCCGAAGACCCTCATCCATGCCAACGGTCCTACCGAACGACATAGACCGGGTACGGTTCCGCCTGACCCGTGCTCATATCACAACGGCAATTTAAGCCATATGCGCAGGTCAAGACTCACTGAGTCCCGTTTCCGCCACAACAATCACATAACCCGGTTATGTTCACGTTGGCTCCCCGGCCACCGTGTTGGCAAAGCCCGCTTTTGCCCAGTTTTCCGGGTGCACCTTGGAGTTAATCTCCAAGGCTCCCTGATGCAATCTACCACGTAGAAAACCCGAAAGACACCCAAACACCCGGAGTCTTCCCCGGTTCATATGCAATGCAACATCACCGATCCGGCTCTACTTGTCCGGATAGGCTTCACACATAATGCATATGCCCGTTTACGCATACGGACTCTACACAAGGGGGACTTCACATATCTACCCCAAGGAATGCTCCAACTCTTCGCTCACTCGCGAGAGCGGGCTTCCTATGCAAAGGAAAAGATGGCTTCATATGCCCAAGGATGAGAAATCGTTACCCTTGCATTCTTCCGCGGCGCCATCGAAAACTATACGGTTGGAAAGCACCGCAACGGCGTCGCCTCCGCGGATCTGGACTCGGATCGCGATTCGGAACTCCGAAGCTCCTCCGGCGGCCGGATCTTGGACTCCTCCTTCCTCCTTGCTCTCCCTTCTCTCTAACTTTTAGAGAGAGATGGGCCAAAGAAAAATGGGTTTCTAAACCCTATTTCCCGGCCATAACCACCCAGGAGCAGCCCCCCACCATCGGATCCAAAGCCAAGGAAACGAACGGCCCGGATTAAATCCAAAATCATAAAATCTGGGCCGAACACGGGTTGGCACACGGCCGTGTGCGTGGCCGTGTAGCTCATTCGCCGTCTCGACCCAAATTGAAAACCAGCACACGGCATGTGACACGGCCTCCGACACGCCCGTGTCGCCTGCGACACGCCCGTGTCGGGACCCGTGTCACGCCCCCCGTGTGCAATAAATCAACGCTTTGCAGTCAGAGGGGTACACGGCTTGGTGACACGGCATTGGACACGCCCGTGTCAAACTAGACACGCCCGTGTTCGTGCCCGTGTCACTACCTGTGCACCCAACCGCACAGCACAGGCGTGACACGGCCTGGGACACGCCCGTGTCCTAGGCCGTGTTCCACCACACGACCATCGTCGACCTGCGCTGGTCGACGACACGGCCCGAGCTCGACACGCCCGACACGGCCTCCGACACGCCCGTGTCGGGGCCCATGTCACCTGCACCAAAAACCCGACTTGGCCAAAATCGATCCCCGTCGCTCCTACGACAAATTGTGGTGTTACAATTCTACCCCCCTTAAAGAATTTCGTCCACGAAATTAATAAAGGAAAAACAGGACTTAACGTAAAACAGTACCTGAGCGGAATAATTCCGGGTACTCCTCGAGCATAGTTTGCTCCCGTTCCCAAGAGTGCTCCTCACGCCCGCAGTTATCCCACCGGACCTTAACCATCCGGATCTCTTTGTTACGAAGCCTCTTGACCTCAACATCTTCAATACAAACGGGTTTGACCCTTGTCGTCAACCCTTCGTCCACCGGCACTTGGTCAACCGCGATCACCTGCGAAGGCTCTTGCACCGCCTTCCGCAACACAGAGATGTGGAACACATCATGTAATCCACTCAACTCCACTGATAACTTCAAACGGTACGCAGCTTCGCCGACTCGCTCCAGAACCTCAAAAGGTCCAAGGTATCTTGGGCTCAGCTTCTTCAAGCGTCTTACCCGCAAAACCCCCTTGAACGGCTTCACTTTCAGGTATACCCAATCGCCTACCGCGAACTCCACGTTCCGGTGCTTGGCATTGTAATACTTCGCCTGCCGGTCCTGAGCGATCAACAAGCGCTCCCGAATGATCCGCACTAACGAGGTAGCACTCTCCACCTCCTGTTTCTTGTACAACCTTGCCTCACCCGCTTCAAGCCACGATAACGGTGTGCGACACTTCCTACCATATAGGGCCTCGAAGGGCGCCATTTGTATACTCGCTTGGTAGCTGTTGTTGTACGTGAACTCCACCAAATAAAGGTGGTCTTCCCAATGCTTACCGAAATCCAGAACACACATGCGTAGCATGTCTTCCATCGTTCTATTGACCCTCTCGGTCTGCCCATCCGTCTGCGGATGGAAAGCTGTGCTGAACTTTAACTTCGTTCCCAGCATCTGCTGCACCAACCTCCAATCATTTGACGTGAACCGCCCATCGCGATCACTCACAATGCTACGAGGCACACCATGCAGCCTAACAATATTGTCAACATACAACTTTGCCAACTTCTCCACTGGATCATCCTTCCTATGCGGAATGAAATGCGATACCTTGGTTAGCCGATCTACGATCACCCAGATGGCGTCGTTCCCCTTCTGCGACCTTGGCAACCCGTGCACAAAGTCCATAGATATGTCGTCGAATTTCCACTCCGGTATAGGCAAGGACTTCAGAAATCCTCCCGGTTTTTGGCACTCCGCCTTCACCAAGGCGCACGTTTGGCACTTAGCCACGTACAACGTGTTGGTACCCTAGATGTGATTTGGCTTATGTAATCCCTTTCCAGCCCCTCTTGATCCATATAAAGATATATGATCATGTTTAGACTTTGCTTAGTCTCCCTAGGGCAGTATATGACTAACCTAGAGTTTAGGCTAGTAGTTTTAGAATGTGTTTTGGTTAAGGCTTTTTCCGTTCGACTATCGTCGAACGAGGCCTCGCGATCGTCGATCATTGATCGACGATAGCAGGGCTATCGAATCGTTGAGTCAAGACAATTATCGTCGACCGTTGGTCGACGATCTCAGAGCAAGCTTACTACGCTCTGAAGGTTGGTCGACGATCTGTCATCAACAGATCGACGATCGTGTTCTTGCTTCACGATTTCTGTCTCGACAGATATTTGCCTTTGCTGGTCGACTATCTGTTAGCTGGTCGACTATCTATTAGCTGGTCGACGATTTCTGGTCGACGTTATCTGTCTCGACAGATCTTTTGCTTTGGTCGACGATAGTTTGAGTTGGTCGACGATTTCCGTTCGACGATTTCTGTTTCGACAGACTTCTGTTTTTAGTCGACGATCTGTTAGTAGGTCGACGATCTTCGAACTCCTGTTCGACGATTTCTGTCTGCCTTTATCTTTTTGTATTTATTCTATTCCTTGGTTTATTTCCAAGTGTTTTAGTTGGTGGTTAGATTGATTCTCTGATATTATTGTTGCTAAATTTATGGTTTAAATTCAAATAAATTGATTACAAATTCTGTCAAGCATAAATCACGGGATTCAGTACTCTTGATAAAGCATTTTGTCCTATTATACAAATTACGTTGACTTTATCTTTCCAGCCTGTTTTCTAGCCGTTGGTACTATGTACTATTTCCAAGAATGGTACGTCTTTATGCTGAGATATTTTTCCCGCTTATTTTATTCCTTATTGGGACTGACAGAAAGTTAATAGGCCATTCCATTCCTATTGCTATATTCTATTTTGAGATAATCTGTTGCAGGGCTCGAGAATTCAAATCAATAGAGCCGTTCCAAAAGAAAAACGTGAAGACATATTTAAAAGAGATTCTTCTCTCAGAAAAGAAGAAGTTACAGACACAGAGAAATATTATCCATTTCGCTCAAGCATCATCAGAGCAGCTCTTCACAATCTCACAACAAGAAGAAGAAAAGTTTTCCTGAAGCAAAAGCCCAGAGCAATCATCTTTCATTCTCAAGTCTCCTGAGCAATTTGCTTAGAGTTTTTCAAAGACTTCAAAAAAAGCTCAAGATCTGCTTCAAGTGCTCCAGAATCTTAAGACCTGATAAAAATCAGTCTTCAGATTTCTGAGGATTTAGTTTCAGTTTATCTGAAACTCCTTCATCCTGAAGCAAAGTCTTTCCCTGGACTTCCACTGAGCCAGGGGGAGACTTTGATGCTTTAGAGAATCCACAAATCTTCTCTAATCTGTATTTAAAACAGAGAAGATAATCTAACCTTCTCAACCCCTTTGTAAAAAGAGTTTGTTCACACCTCTTCAAAAGTGAACGTTGGTGACAGGGCACCTTATCAACAACCTGTGGTTGAGCATCCTTATCAAAAGCTCAAAGGGTCTGTTTGATCTACCTGAATCAGATCATTGGTGGCAGGGCACCTTAGCAAAAACCTGTAGTGGATTCCTACCAGGGTGGTAGAAGAGTGGATGTACCTATTTAAAGGGAACCACTATATATCCTGTGTCCATCTGGTTATCTTGTTTATTCATTTTATTCTGTGGCTGTGATAGAACTACCTAGGGTTGCTAGTTGCTGTGATAGGCTTGTAGTTAACTGAAATTTCAGTCAACTTCTCCACTTGTGCACTTCACTGTGTTAGGCTCTTAGGGTTCAAGTATCAGATTGTTTATTCCGCAAATAAACTCCAAGGGAGCTGACTAAGTGTTCATAAAATTTTGAATACTCTATTCACCCCCCCTCTAGAGTAGTTTACAACTTATCCCCTCACTTTCAATTGGTATCAGAGGGAGGTTAGCTGTTCATACAGGCTAACACCTGAGTTAAAAGATCCTGTGATAAGTTGTTTCCTGATACCATTCACAAACACTTTCACACATGGCCCAGTCTAAGGATTATTCAAGCACCAGACCTCCTGTATGCAACTTGTCCAAGTTTGGCATATGGAAGGCCAGGATAAGACTATACATGAATTCTATTGATGAAGATATTTTTTCTTCTATTTTGACAGGACCACCTGCTAGGCCTGCTGCTGCTTCCACTTCTGCTGATCTCAGTGCTGTGCCACCACCTGACTACAATGAAACTTACAAGAAGGCAAAAGCAGCTGATGCTAAAGCAATGAACATCCTAGCTCAAACAATGTCTGATGAGATATTCCAGAAGCTGGCTGAATGTACCTCAGCCAAAGCTATGTGGGATTCCCTCAACCACATAGTTGCTGGCTCAGCTGATGAGAGGAAGGACAGGAGATCCAATCTCACCTCTCAGTATGAAAATTTCAAGAAGGATGATGCTGAAGACATTGACACCATGTACACAAGACTCAGTTCAATAATAAGTGAACTGAGGTCTTTAGACAAGGAGATAACCTTGTCAGAAGTCAATGACAAGATCCTGATGTGCCTTCCCATCTCATGGGACTCAAGGATATGGCCCATCAAGGATGGAAGAAACACTGTGGAACTCTCCACAGAAGCTCTGTTGGGAAAGCTCAGGTCATATGAGCAAACTTTAAAGAGTAGAGCTGCTGTAACTGAAGTGAAGACTCCTACTCCTACAAAGAAAGAGCACTCTCTAGCTCTTAAGGCTGCTGAGACTTCTGAAGGAAGTCAATCAAATGAGGAGTTACTGGCACTCATTGCCAAGAGATTCTTCAACATGGGAAGAAGAGACCTCAGAAAGAAGTTCTCCAAGCATGAGGACAAGCCAAGGTATGACAAGACTCCATCTAAAGAAATCATTTGCTATGTTTGCAGCAAGCCTGGACACATTGCTCCAGATTGTCCAGAGAAGAAGTACAAGGAGAAGAAACATGAGAAAGAATACAGGAAGCACCACTCCAAGTCCTCATCACACAAATACAAGAAGAAGGACAAGGGATTTGTGGCTGCTAACTGGAGTGAAACAGAAGAGGATACCTGCTCCTCTAGCTCCAGTGATTCAGAAGAAGAAGAAGAGAAGAAAGCCAAAGAGGTCTGCCTCATGGCCATTGATGCCTGCAGCTCTCTGTCAGCTGCAGAGAATTCTGAAGAAGAAGGAGACAATGAAGAAGATTCCTTTATGGAGGACCAGGTAATCGACTCATTTGACTTCTCATCTCCTGAGTTCAAACTAAAATTTAAAACTCTATGTTTAGATTTACTATTATCTGAAAAAGAAATTAAGTCACTTAGATTAAAAATAATGGAACTAGACATGGAAGGCACTGAAATAATCAGATTAGAAAAGGAATTAGAAAGCTCAAAAGAAGAAGTAACATTCCTAAAATTAGAACTAGCTAAATCTAAGAGGTTGGAAGAACAATTAAATGGCAGAAGCCTCAAATTATCTGAAATAACCTGTATAGCAAACACTAGGGTTGGTAATGATAAACTAGGCTTAGGTGCTACACCTAGTGAACCCATCCTCCTCACAAAGGAGAGATTTAGCACTCCAGTAAAATTTGTTTCTGAATCAGGAATAAAGAATACTGAGGAAATTGAAAAGTGCAAGAAAATTCAGAATAAGATTAAGAAAGAGAATAGGAAGAAAAAATTTCTAACTTTACAAAAATCGTCGAACATTAATCGACGATCGTCAAACCAATCGTCGAACGACTATCGACGATCGCTGAACACCTACACTGAGTATAATAGCTTTGGTGCAGGAGGTCGACGATCTCATCTTGAGTCGTCGACCAGTGATCGACGATCGTTGAATCCAGAATATAGCTCTACTATAAATGATCGACGATATGGCTTGCGATCGTCGACCATTGATCGACGATCTGGACTTAAGCTGGAAAATAAAAATCAAACTTCCAGAACTTCAAATCCTAATCACCACCCCAGGTTGTTTAATCCTTCAACTGAATGGATTATCCCACCTAGGAGATCACACCCTTTAGGATATAAATCTAAGCCTGCAAAATCTTTTATATCTAGTTTTTCTTTTGTGAAGAATACTGGACCCAAGGTAACCTGGGTCCACAATGTGTAACTGTTCTTTCTGCAGGTGAAGACCTATCCAGTCATACATGACAAATGGTATCTGGATAGTGGATGCTCAAAGCATATGACAGGAAAGAAGAAGAACCTGTCAGGTTTCAAAGCCAAGCTGGGACCAAAAGTTGTATTTGGGGATTCCAGCTGTGGACAGACTGAAGGGTATGGCAGCTTCACCATAGGAGCTGTAACCTTCAAGAAGGTAGCTTATGTCTCAGGACTAAAGCACAACCTAATCTCTGTAAGTCAAATGTGTGATGCTGGATACAAGGTATGGTTTACTGACACTGCCTGCAATATTTCTTTAAATAATACTGTGGTGTTAGTAGGCATTAGAATTGGAAATGTTTATGTTGTAGATTTTAATTCCTCCAAATCTGAAATATGTTTATTTAATGAAGTAACCAGTAATAATACCCTTTGGCATAAGAGACTTAGTCATGTAAACTTGAAAAACATTTCTAGGTTGGCTAAATACAATCTTGTAAGAGGATTACCTTCTTGCCCCTACAAGAAGGAAGGCCTTTGCAAAGCTTGTCAACTAGGAAAGCAAACAAGAAATAGCTTTAAATCAGTTAATAAAAGTGATTCTCCCAGGATTCTGTACTTGCTACATTTGGACTTATTTGGTCCTATTGCTGTGCAGAGTCTTGGAGGGAAGTCTTACACTCTAGTAATTGTAGATGACTTCTCCAGGTTCACTTGGGTATTCTTCTTGAGAACTAAGGCTGATAACTTCAAGGTTCTTACAGACTTTCTAAAGTGTATACAGAGTGAGTATTCTACTCAGATTGCCTTGATCAGAAGTGATCATGGTACTGAGTTTGAGTCTCTTCTTATGCAAGAATTCTGTGAGAAGGAAGGTATCAAACATAGCTTCTCTGCTCCTAGAACTCCTCAACAAAATGGGGTAGTTGAAAGGAAAAACAGAACCCTAATTGAAGCTGCAAGTACATTGTTGGCAGATGCTAACATGCCTCTGTCCTTTTGGGCTGAAGCAGTTAGCACAGCTAACTATGTATTGAACAGAAGTCTGATACATAAACTTAAGGGTAAGACTCCCTATGAATTACTTAAGCAAGTGAAACCTAAAATAGACTATTTTAGAGTATTTGGCTGTGTTGCTTTTGTTCATAACAATAACAAAGAATACCATAGAAAATTTGAGGCAAAAGCATCAATGGGAGTTTTTCTAGGATACTCTCAAGTAAGCAAAGCCTATAGGGTCCTTAATAAATCCTCTCTTAAGATAGAAGAGTCTGCACATGTCTCTTTTGATGAGACAGTCATGTATTATAAGGAGAAGGATTCTTCTTCTAATAGTACAGTGCAAGTCCTAGGAGTAAGTAAGGATTTGGAAGGTTTGAGACTCACACAGGAGAATCATCCCCAACAAACTCCTCAGGTTGCTCCCTCAGATTCTGAATCTGATGTAGAACTGCTTGAAGTTAAAGCACCTGCTCCAACAGTTGATCAAATTCCACATGAGGAATTAAATCTTGAAACTGTTGAAGATCAGATCATTGTTGAACCTACTGATCTTGTCACACTTAGAGATCACCCTGTATCTCAAGTGATTGGAGACATTTCAGCAGGAGTCCAGACAAGACATCAACTCAACAAAAATGTGATGTTTGCTTGTTTCCTTTCTCAGGTTGAGCCCCTAACCATTAAAGATGCTGAGCTTGATCCCCACTGGATTATAGCAATGCAAGAGGAGCTTAACCAGTTTGAAAGATGTAAAGTTTGGACCTTGGTTCCAAGACCAAGAGGCCAACGGATCATAGGCACCAAGTGGGTGTTTAGAAACAAGCTTGATGCCCAAGGCATAGTAGTTAGAAATAAGGCTAGGCTAGTAGCTCAAGGCTATAGACAGGAGGAAGGCATAGATTATGACCAGACTTTTGCCCCTGTAGCTAGACTAGAAGCCATTAGGATTTTCCTAGCCTATGCTGCCTATAAAAGATTTAAGGTCTTCCAAATGGATGTGAAGAGTGCCTTCCTCAATGGAGATTTAAAGGAAGAAGTGTTTGTTGAACAACCACCAGGGTTTGTTTCATCAACCTTACCCACTCATGTGTTCAAACTCCAAAAGGCTCTATATGGACTTAAGCAAGCTCCTAGAGCTTGGTATGAGACCTTAGCAAATTTTCTTCTAGAACACAAGTTTGTGAGAGGTATAGTAGATAGAACCCTATTCATTAGACATCATAAGGACTCACAACTGTTAGTTCAAATCTATGTAGATGACATTATATTTGGCTCTACTGATCCCAAACTATGCAAGAGGTTCTCTGAACTAATGCACTCTAAGTTTGAGATGAGCAGCATGGGTGAGTTATCCTATTTCCTTGGTCTCCAAGTGAAACAGAGTGTTGATGGCATTTTCATTTCTCAATCAAAATATGCCAGAGAGCTGGTTAAAAGATTTGGAATGTCTGATGCTTCATCAATGAGCACACCTATGGCCTCAAATGCAGTTATTGATTCTGATGTTAATGGCAAGCCTGTTGATCAAAAGAATTATAGAGCCATTGTTGGTTCCCTGCTGTATTTGACTGCAAGTAGGCCTGACATAATGTTTGCTACATGCCTATGTGCTAGGTTTCAGGTCAACCCAAAGGAATCTCACTTAACTCTCCTCAAGAGGATCTTGAGATACCTTAAGGGATGCCCTAACTTAGGACTGTGGTACCCAGCTGAGTCAGGATTTGAATTAATTGGATATTCAGATGCTGATTATGCTGGTTGTAGAGTTGACAGAAAAAGCACCTCAGGGACTTGTCAGTTCCTGGGAGAGAGACTTGTCTCTTGGTTTTGCAAGAAACAGGCATCTGTGTCTACTTCAACTGCTGAGGCTGAATATATAGCAGCAGCTAGTTGCTGTTCACAGATCCTGTGGATTCAAAATCAGCTAGTGGATTATGGGTACACACACTCAAACACAAAAATTCTGTGTGACAGTACCAGTGCAATATCAATTGCTCAAAATCCTGTGCACCACTCCAGAACCAAGCACATTGAGATTAGACATCACTTTCTGAGAGATAATGTGGAAAAGAACAAGATAGCAATGGAATTTATATCCACAGACCTGCAGAGAGGAGATATTTTCACTAAGCCCCTTGATGAACAAAAGCATTTGTTCTTCCTGAACCAGCTTGGCATGATTAATGGTTCAGAGTAGTGAAAATTTGGTTAGTTTTGTTTTCTGTCTAAAATCGTCGAACGACTGCTCGACGATCTTCGACCAGGTCAGAACTATCGTCGACCAACCGTCGACGACAGCTCGTTCTGTAGTAAGGCAGAAATCGTCGACCAACTGGTCAACGATCTCTCCTTAGGTATCTATCGTCGACCAATGGTCGACGACAGATTTTCTGTGCTGTGTGGAGAATCGTCGACCATCATATATTGATCGACGATCATGGTAATTGCGTGTAGTCGGTCGATGTTTACCGATTAGTCAAACATTGACTATCGTCGGTCTGTGTTCGACGACCGATTTTATTCCGGGTTCGACGATCGCAGATTTGTTTCTAATAGTCGATTTAGGTCTGAAGATCGTCGTCCTTCCGCTCCGTCTTTTCATATTCCTTCTTCTGGCTTAGAATTTGCTCTCGAACTCTAATCCCGCGCGATTCTCTTCTCCCCTGTTTTGCTTCTCGATTCGCCATCTTCTCTCAAATCCTATGGCGATTCCTTCTGCTGTTCTCTTCGGAATGAAGTTCGACACTGGCTTCTGTGTCGACTTCGATTCTTTCAGCCGATGCGATCAACCAATCCAAGATATCCTGCAGCTATGTGAAGAGCAAGGCCTCAAGAGATTCATGTCATCCACACCTAAGATTAACATACCGGAGATACGAGAATGGGTATACACTTCGTCCTCCAGCGACGACGCCATGACAGGAAAGATAAATGGCGAGGAGGTCACTCTGACTCCTGAAGTATTGACTGAGCTGTTTGGACTGCCAACAGGAACTGAGGAATATGAGCAAAGCACAGAAGAATATGGCCGCATGCTCACTGTGATGGGCCATGCCGAAGGGATTCCGGCTAAGCTGCTGAAGATAAACTTGTCTCCAGAATACAAGTTTCTGGCCGACCTGGTGGGCAAGGTCGTTTTGGGAAAACATTCTGCTCATGACAATATCAACAGGCAACAGTTTGCCCTGATGTCAGCTTTGGTAAATAAGGCACAGATTGCCTGGGGAAAAGTTCTGTTTGAACTAATAAGGAGAAAGAACAATCAGAAAGAAGTAAATCTTGCCAGGGTACTGGGTGTGTTTCTGTATGTGAAAGCACCCCTGCTGCTTGTTTCTGCACCGTCCGCAGTCAACGCTAGCAAGAGGTTGGACCCTTCTTTATTCAAGAAATCCCAGAGGATTATCAAGAAGTCAGCCAGGGTTGATCCTAACCCTCCTTCAGACACAAGGGCTGATTCGGCCGCTCTCCCGCTTACTGGGGAAGGCTCAGCAACCCCTGCATCCTCATCTCATGCATTACTTTCTACAACACCTGCAGTGCCACCACAACATGCATCCTTCATTCCACCTGCATCTCCACACCAGTCACCAACACCACAACACCTGGCAGCTTCAGCCAGTGTTGACATGGTGACTGCTACCATCCTCACAAATCTTTCTCAACATGAATCCCACACTCATGCTGATGACCACCCATCTCCACATGATTCCTTTGATCATGTGGCAGATCATCCTGCTTCCATTCCATCCACCTCTACATCATCAGCATTTCAGATATCCCCTGAAATGCTTGCACACCTTGTTGAGCTCATTACTCCCTCCATCCAAAAAATGATTGAGGCTGCAAATGCCCCTCTCATTGCGTCCATCAATTCTCTCACTGATGCCATCAAATCCATCTCATCTTCTGCTGAGCCCCCTTCTGTAAGATGCATGACTCCAGTCCCCACTGAAGTCATGCAGGGGGAGATGTCTGTTGAAGTGGTCTCAGGTGATGCCCTGACCCTTCAGGACAATTCCTCTCTTCCCCTTCAAGAAACTGTAGAAGAACCTCAAGAGAGTCCAGAGAAAGAACCAGAAGGTAAACCTTAAAACTCTTCCTCCAAAGGATATAATCAGGACTTCAATTTGATATTTGTATCTAACAAAGACATTCACTCCCTAGTGAATCTAGCTTCTGAGAAAGAAGTTCCTGAAAAAGAAAATGAGGAAGTCCCCATGGACGTTTGTGAGAATGATGCTGCTCAACCTGATGGTATAGCTTTATTTAAGATTCTAATTAATTCAAACTCCAACTTTGAGTTAATTTCTCATTCTTTCCTTTCCATCACAGCTGCTGATGATCTCACATCAGTATTGCAAGTTGATGCTGCTAAGTCCCCTGATTCTGATAAAGATTTAGAATCCTATCTTAATCTAGACTGTGAGTCCTCACTCACATCTACTCCTCCTGTTCCCTCTTTTCAAGAGAAAATGGTCCCTTATAGACCTGAGTACCTTGATGACCCCTTGGTCAAGGATACTCTTTTCTTTTCCTGTATGGCACTCCTCTTGTGCCTTGCAGAGGTGTCTATCCCTGATGTCACTGAACATCTAGAAGGAATTATAACCTCCTTCCTAGATGCAAAGTGGTATCCTGTGTAGATCTTCAGGTAATCCTATCTATTACCTGTTGTTTGTTCACCTTGGGGGGAATATTTTATTCCCACTTGGTTGTTAACCTATCTCTCTTTGCATGCAGGCACAACCATAAATGCTGCTGCTGCTGAAGAAATTGAAGATGTGCAAGATAGGGCAGACAATGCTCCCAAGATGACTGAAATGGACTCAAGCTCAGGTACTCTAAACCTAGAACAATTTATAGCCTTTGTGGCTGAGAACATTGCCTCTGAGTACATTGAAGGGATGGCTAATTATCATCTGGATTCCCTAGCCATCTCTCTAGAGAAAGCATCTGCCCCTGCAGATATCGTCATCTTTTCTCCACCTATCCTTACCTATCCTCTATCCATTCCTTCTATTGCAGAACTGGTCCCCAAGACAGTTCCTGAGTTGTATCCAGAATCAGAACTCTGGAAGAGGTCTCCAAATGTGGATCTTGATGCCCTTCTTAGGCAAGATGCCATTGAGGAAGCTAAAGAGAAAGAAGAAAGAGAAAAGAAAGACAAAGCTGAACCTGCTGTCAAGGATCCTTCTGAACTTGACTTTGATGATTATGCTGGGAAAGACTCATCTCATTCTGATGATGATGATTCTGATGATTCTGACTCCACTAAGAAAAGGAAAAGAGCTGCTTCCAAGAAAAGAAAAGCTCCTGCTCCTCCTACTGCCAATCTTAACAAGGATGTTCCCTATTACATTCTGAAGGGAATAGATCCTAAGAGCAAGGAATTTCAGCCATGGATGAGACTGTCAAAGAATCAGACTAAAGAGAAGAAGAGGACAAAGAGATATGACACTCCTGTTCAGAAATTCCCCCCCAGAGGTCCTCCTCCACCTCCTGGTGCTGGAGCCTCTAGAAGTCTATCTTCTGCCCCCTCTGCAAGGTCAGCCAGTTCTAACACTTCTCAGACCTACCAAAGAAGGAGTAATCAAAGCCAGGGAGGCCAAGATGTTTCAGGACAGGGAAGAAAAAGAAATGACAATGCTCTCGTGGAACAAATAAAGGAGATGACCTTTCAGCAACCTTCATTCTCTCCTCCTCCTCCTCCCAGGAAAGGTTCATCCTCTTCTTCAAGAAAACCTGCTGCTGCTGAGACAACTGAATCAAAAGGAAAAAGAGTGGTCTTTTCAGAAAAATCCCACAAAAAGTTTATTGAGCTTGCACCTCCAAGATCTCTATATACTCAAACTGATCCTAAGAAGGCTGTGCAGATTCCTCTTGATTCAAGCAAACTTGCTACAGCTCTTCAAAGAAACATAGAGATTGCAGCTCATACAGATACTGATAGACCTCCCTCTCCATCAGATAAAACTGAAGCTGAAAGGATTGCCTCTATGGCAAGATTCAAAGAGTCTATTGCACTAAGCTTGATGGAGAGAGCCAAATCTCAAGGACTAGATCCTACAGCCTACTCAACAATGTCAGAATTCAGAGAAAAGGAACTCAGCAGAATTCAAGTCAATCCAGAAGCCTTTGACACTGAGGAATACATGAGACTACATCCTGCTGCAGTTCTACCAAGTTATGCTGAAAAGAAAATCATAGGTGAACATGATCTAATGCTATCCAAGAGACAAGCAGCAAACCCTAACAGAGAGATTATTTTCAAACCAGCTGCAATACCCAAAAACTCATCTGATGCTAAACATGCTGATAAATCTGCTTGATACATTCCATTTCTGCTGATTTATGCTTGTTATATTTTCTGTGTATTGCCTGTGTTTTAACATTCTGGTTAATCTTTAGATTTGTTGTTGTCTGCTTTAGCCTTTAAATTGGATTGGATAACATAACCCAAATAGGGGGAGATTGTTGGTACCCTAGATGTGATTTGGCTTATGTAATCCCTTTCCAGCCCCTCTTGATCCATATAAAGATATATGATCATGTTTAGACTTTGCTTAGTCTCCCTAGGGCAGTATATGACTAACCTAGAGTTTAGGCTAGTAGTTTTAGAATGTGTTTTGGTTAAGGCTTTTTCCGTTCGACTATCGTTGAACGAGGCCTCGCGATCGTCGATCATTGATCGACGATAGCAGGGCTATCGAATCGTTGAGTCAAGACAATTATCGTCGACCGTTGGTCGACGATCTCAGAGCAAGCTTACTACGCTCTGAAGGTTGGTCGACGATCTGTCATCAACAGATCGACGATCGTGTTCTTGCTTCACGATTTCTGTCTCGACAGATATTTGCCTTTGCTGGTCGACTATCTGTTAGCTGGTCGACTATCTATTAGCTGGTCGACGATTTCTGGTCGACGTTATCTGTCTCGACAGATCTTTTGCTTTGGTCGACGATAGTTTGAGTTGGTCGACGATTTCCGTTCGACGATTTCTGTTTCGACAGACTTCTGTTTTTAGTCGACAATCTGTTAGTAGGTCGACGATCTTCGAACTCCTGTTCGACGATTTCTGTCTGCCTTTATCTTTTTGTATTTATTCTATTCCTTGGTTTATTTCCAAGTGTTTTAGTTGGTGGTTAGATTGATTCTCTGATATTATTGTTGCTAAATTTATGGTTTAAATTCAAATAAATTGATTACAAATTCTGTCAAGCATAAATCACGGGATTCAGTACTCTTGATAAAGCATTTTGTCCTATTATACAAATTACGTTGACTTTATCTTTCCAGCCTGTTTTCTAGCCGTTGGTACTATGTACTATTTCCAAGAATGGTACGTCTTTATGCTGAGATATTTTTCCCGCTTATTTTATTCCTTATTGGGACTGACAGAAAGTTAATAGGCCATTCCATTCCTATTGCTATATTCTATTTTGAGATAATCTGTTGCAGGGCTCGAGAATTCAAATCAATAGAGCCGTTCCAAAAGAAAAACGTGAAGACATATTTAAAAGAGATTCTTCTCTCAGAAAAGAAGAAGTTACAGACACAGAGAAATATTATCCATTTCGCTCAAGCATCATCAGAGCAGCTCTTCACAATCTCACAACAAGAAGAAGAAAAGTTTTCCTGAAGCAAAAGCCCAGAGCAATCATCTTTCATTCTCAAGTCTCCTGAGCAATTTGCTTAGAGTTTTTCAAAGACTTCAAAAAAAGCTCAAGATCTGCTTCAAGTGCTCCAGAATCTTAAGACCTGATAAAAATCAGTCTTCAGATTTCTGAGGATTTAGTTTCAGTTTATCTGAAACTCCTTCATCCTGAAGCAAAGGCTTTCCCTGGACTTCCACTGAGCCAGGGGGAGACTTTGATGCTTTAGAGAATCCACAAATCTTCTCTAATCTGTATTTAAAACAGAGAAGATAATCTAACCTTCTCAACCCCTTTGTAAAAAGAGTTTGTTCACACCTCTTCAAAAGTGAACGTTGGTGACAGGGCACCTTATCAACAACCTGTGGTTGAGCATCCTTATCAAAAGCTCAAAGGGTCTGTTTGATCTACCTGAATCAGATCATTGGTGGCAGGGCACCTTAGCAAAAACCTGTAGTGGATTCCTACCAGGGTGGTAGAAGAGTGGATGTACCTATTTAAAGGGAACCACTATATATCCTGTGTCCATCTGGTTATCTTGTTTATTCATTTTATTCTGTGGCTGTGATAGAACTACCTAGGGTTGCTAGTTGCTGTGATAGGCTTGTAGTTAACTGAAATTTCAGTCAACTTCTCCACTTGTGCACTTCACTGTGTTAGGCTCTTAGGGTTCAAGTATCAGATTGTTTATTCCGCAAATAAACTCCAAGGGAGCTGACTAAGTGTTCATAAAATTTTGAATACTCTATTCACCCCCCCCTCTAGAGTAGTTTACAACTTATCCCCTCACTTTCACAACGCCACATCTTTCTTGAGCCCCGGCCACCAAAACAGCTTCTTGAGATCACGATACATCTTCGTGCTCCCTGGGTGAATTGAGTACTTGGTATGATGAGCCTCGTACATCAACTCCGCCCGGAGGTTACCCCCACTCGGGACGCACAACCGATGATCCTTCCTTAACAAACCATCTTCCACCGAGAACTGCGAATTTGACCCATCCAGAGCGGCCTCCATAAGCTCCTTCATGGAGTCATCTAACTCCAATGCCTGCCGAACCCGGTCAGCCAGGTCATACTGTACTTCTGTCCAGTTTAACATTGCTTTGGCGCTCGTCTGCCTGTCAACGCAACAGATCTCAAGCTCCTCCATCTCCCGTACTAGCCGCTCATCATGCACCGACAACCAATTGGCTTGGGCGGGAGCCCTGCGGCTCAGCGCATCCGCAACTGCGTTGCCCTTCCCAGGTACATAATGTATTTTGAAGGTGTAGTCCCCTAGGAACTCCATCCACCTCCTCTGCCTCATATTAAGGTCCTTTTGATCCAACAAATATTTTAGGCTCTTGTGATCGGTGTATATATCGACCCTTACGCCGTATAGGTAGTGCCTCCACAACTTGAGTGCAAATATCACGGCCGCCAACTCCAAGTCGTGCACCGGATAATTTCTTTCATGCACCTTCAGCTGACGCGATCCATACGCTATCACGCTCTCATGCTGCAACAACACGTAGCCCAAGCCACTATCCGAAGCGTCGCTATACACCTCAAAGCCCTCGGTTCCACTCGGCGAACTAAGCACTGGCGCCGTGGTCAACCGTCTCTTCAGCTCCTCAAACGCTTGCACGCACTCTTGCGTCCACAAGAATTTCTGATCCTTCCTTGTCAACTTCGTGAGAGGTAATGCTAACCGCGAGAAGTTCTCTACGAAGTGCCTGTAATATCCGGCAAGCCCGAGAAAACTACGGACTTCCGCGACAGAAGATAACGCAGGCCACTCCCGTATCGCAACAATCTTTGCTGGATCCACCGTTATACCTTCCCCACTCACTATATGACCAAGGAACCCTACCGAGGGTAGCCAGAACTTGCACTTGGAGAACTTTGCGTAAAGCTCATTCCTCCTCAAAGTCTCCAACACCAAATGCAAATGCTTGAAGTGGTCTTCTTCGCACTGCGAGTACACCAAAATATCGTCAATGAAGACGATCACAAAGCGATCCAGGAAATCTCTGAACGTCCTGTTCATCAGATCCATAAATATCGATGGCGCATTCGTCAGTCCAAATGGCATGACCGTGAACTCGAAATGCCCATACCTCGTACTGAACGCCGTCTTCGAGATATACTCCCTGATCCTCAGCTGATAGTACCCCAACTTCAAGTCCAACTTGGAGTATACCGACGATCCGACTAGCTGATCAAAGAGATCATCAATCCTCGGGATCGGGTACTTATTCTTCTCCGTTAGCTTGTTCAACTCTCTATAGTCGATACACAGCCGCATACTCCCGTCCTTCTTCTTAACGAAGAGGACCGGTGCACTCCAAGGTGACGAGCTTGGACGCACATACCCTTGCTCCATCAGCTCCCCTAGCTGAACTTTCAACTATGCCATCTCCTTAGGCGCCAACCTATACGGAGCACGTGACACCGGTTTGGCCCCCGGTACGAGCTCGATGGTGAAATCAATTTCCCGCTGCGGTGGGGCTCCGGGAAGACAATCCGGGAACACATCGGGGTATTCGCAAACCACGGGGATGCTATCCAACGGAGACTTTGGCTCCACAGCCCCCACTATTGCGAAGAACAGCTCTGCACCAGCACGAACCGCCTTCACCACCTGAAGAGCAGACATCAGTGTCTTGCTCGACCCCTTTAGCCCCTCGAATATAGTCTCTCGCCCTACACCCAGCTTGACCTCCTTTCGGTCACAGTCAATCCAAGCTTTCTGCTCTGACAGCCAATCCATTCCAAAGATCACGTCGAACTCTACTAGCGGCAGCAATGACGCTAGCAAGTTGAACTCTTGGCTCCCAATATGAACCTTTACGGCGCACACCCTGTCTGCACGCATCGAGCACCCATTCGGTAGCAGCACATCCAACTTGTCCTTCGCCATCGAAGAAGGGACTCCGATGCGCGATATAAAGCTTTCGGACAAGAAGGAGTGTGAAGCTCTCGTATCGAACAGTGCCCGTGCCGGACTATCACTAATCACAACAAAGCCTATACAAACACTATTAGGCTAACAAGCAATAGCTAACGGTATTAAAGCTAACTTGCTACAAATTAACTCATACCTGTCACCACATCCGCTTGCTTGATGGCCTCCTGCTGGCCCAAGTTATAGACTCTAGGCTGAGTCGGAGCATAGTGGGACGCGGTCGACTCCACCTCTTTGCCCTTCTCCTCGTAGGTAGCTCCTTGTTTCCTTTCGGACTTTGAGCGTCCACTCCAGCAATCACGGGCAAAGTGTCCCGGCTTTCCACACGTGAAACAAGCGCCCGGGGTTCGATTGGTAGTTGCCCCCGAGGCACCTGAAGCAGCTGGACCCGACGTCTTAGCTTTCTTATAGAATCTGCGGTAGCCCGACTTCGATGTAGTCGGTGCCTTGAACTCCGCTTTCTTGCTACCAGATTCCTTCTTTGCTTGGACATTCTTCATGTCCTTCTCCAAGGACCGGGCCGAATTGACCAGGGTCATGAAACCCTGCGCCTTGGGCCCCGACAGTAGCAACCTTAAATCATCTCTTAGCCCTTCATAGAAGCGGCTCGTCTTGCGCTCCTCATCTGCGAAGGTAGCGCCGGTATATCTCCCCAACCGAGTAAACTCGTAGAGGTATTCATCAACGGTGCAATCCCCTTGCACTAACTTCTGAAATTCGCTTTCTAGCGCAATCCTCTGCGCCGAGGGGAGGTATCGAGCCATGAACAATCTCGCAAACTCCTCCATCAAAACTTCGGCCAACGGCCTTCCCCACAACTGATGTAGCTCTAGGCCTTCCCACCATAACCTTGCGTCCCCATCCAAAAGGAATGTCGCTATAGTGGTCTTCTGACACTCTTCCGTTTCCGTCGCAGTCATCACCTTGTTGACCCTTGAGAGCCAATCCTCTGCTTGGGTTGGGGTTTCTGCCCCCGTGAATACCGGTGGGTGAAAGCCCATCACGTGCTTCAGTTGTCTTTCCGTTGCTCTCCGAGGCAACTCTGGCTCCAACACTACTTGCTCAACCCTCCTTTGCTCTGCTGTCTGAAGCGGTACTTGCTCCATAGCAGGAGCGGGCTGCTGCACCTGCCTTGCAGGCTGCGCATTGATCATTTCCATGACCGCTTCTGCCACCAACCTAATGGTCTCGGCAGACGGAGGTGTTGCAGGCGCATCGCTTGGCGCACTGCTCGCCTCAGAACCTGGCCGTTCAGACGGCCCAGCACCACTTCTGGTCACCTATAATCGTGCAAAACACCGATAAGCGACCCAAAAATTACTGCAAACAGCAATTATAGGAACACGCAGGTTCCTCAAACATGTATATTTTCATTCCTAAGTGGACTTTCATGGGTTCTTTTCATGTTATAACGATGACGCACACATGTGCTCACCACCCCTTAAAGTGAATTCGTCCACGAATTCATTTAAGCTCGACCGAAACCAGTAGTCTGATACCAATTTGTAACACCCCTATCCGTCGTATAGCATATAGCAGTAGGTCCGGTCGGGGCCCGACGCCATATACTACGGACAGACCGGTTGGTTAAGCGTTGAAACCATTCAACCAATCATGTCGTCCTACACAACACCTAGCGGAAGCAAATTATTAAGTTGCAAAAGAAATAAGAACCCTGCTACAAAGCATGAATGTCCACTACCGACTCAGGAATGTAATCATACACAAAAGAGAACTGGCATTAAGGCCTTACATTGTTCACTTAACAAAATAGTGCTTTCATACTTCGGCTCGCAGGTCGGCCATACATGAAAAACGGGAAAGAAACATAAGCAATAAGGCCTTCGAGGGCCGGCACAGCTACAAGAGCTTTAGCCCGCTATTTCCCGCTCTGCTCCACAGCACCTGCAAGCCACAAACCACCGCCCGATGGCAAACAAAAGCAACGATCAGCTATGCTGACCAAATTATAACGATCCTGCCCCCAAAATCGGGGCGGCGATGCTCTTTCCCTGCACTTTATTAGTATAGGCAATACATTAATGTGAACACACATCAACACAGGCGTAGGCTCGCACGGCCACACACCCCAAGCACTCAGGGCACATTCTCAGCGAACCGGCCAACGTCACGTCAATTCAAGCCATAGACGTTCCCAATCCACCACCGCCTCTTGGACGGTCGTCCATATAAGCATTTTGCCTTCCTGGCCTTGGTCACGGCAATTTAAGCCATAGACCGCCGAAGACCCTCATCCATGCCAACGGTCCTACCGAACGACATAGACCGGGTACGGTTCCGCCTGACCCGTGCTCATATCGCAACGGCAATTTAAGCCATATGCGCAGGTCAAGACTCACCGAGTCCCGTTTCCGCCACAACAATCACATAACCCGATTATGTTCACGTTGGCTCCTCGGCCACCATGTTGGCAAAGCCCGCTTTTGCCAAGTTTTCCGGGTGCACCTTGGAGTTAATCTCTAAGGCTCCCTGATGCAATCTACCACGTAGAAAACCCGAAAACACCCAAACACCCGGAGTCTTCCCCGGTTCAAATGCAATGCAACATCACCGATCCGGCTCTACTTGTCCGGATAGGCTTCACACACAATGCCTATGCCTGTTTACGCATACGGACTCTACACAAGGGGGACTTCACATATCTACCCCAAGGAACGCTCCAACTCTTCGCTCACTCGCGAGAGCGGGCTTCCTATGCAAAGGAAAAGAGGGCTTCACATGCCCAAGGATGAGAAATCGTTACCCTTGCATTCTTCCGCGGCGCCATCGAAAACTATACGGTTGGAAAGCACCGCAACGGCGTCGCCTCCGCGGATCTGGACTCGGATCGCGATTCGGAACTCCGAAGCTCCTCCGGCGGCCGGATCTTGGACTCCTCCTTCCTCCTTGCTCTCCCTTCTCTCTAACTTTTAGAGAGAGATGGGCCAAAGAAAAATGGGTTTCTAAACCCTATTTCCCGGCCATAACCACCCAGGAGCAGCCCCCCACCGTCGGATCCAAAGCCAAGGAAACGAACGGCCCGGATTAAATCCAAAATCATAAAATCTGGGCCGAACACGGGTTGGCACACGGCCGTGTAGCTCATTCGCCATCTCGACCCAAATTGAAAACCAGCACACGGCATGTGACACGGCCTCCGACACGCCCGTGTCGCCTGCGACACGCCCGTGTCGGGACCCGTGTCACGCCCCTCGTGTGCAATAAATCAACGCTTTGCAGTCAGAGGGGTACACGGCTTGGTGACACGGCATTGGACACGCCCGTGTCAAACTAGACACGCCCGTGTTCGTGCCCGTGTCACTACCCGTGCACCCAACCGCACAGCACAGGCGTGACACGGCCTAGGACACACCCGTGTCCTAGGCCGTGTTCCACCACACGACCATCGTCGACCTGCGCTGGTCGACGACACGGCCCGAGCTCGACACGCCCGACACGGCCTCCGACACGCCCGTGTCGGGGCCCGTGTCACCTGCACCAAAAACCCGACTTGGCCAAAATCGATCCCCGTTGCTCCTACGACAAATTGGGGTGTTACATAACACTTGCTACCAAAGATTATGAGGTTGGAAATGTTTGGTTTTCTGCCTTTCAAAATCTGATAGGGAGTCATCTTCTGTTTCTTATTGATGGAGGCTCTATTGAGTACATGACATGCAGTATTTACTGTCTCTGCCCAGAAGTACTCAGGGAGAGTAGTGTCACTGAGTAGTGTTCTACTTGCCTCAATTAGAGTCATATTCTTTCTTTCAAGAACTCCATTTTGTTGTGGAGTTCTAGGTGAGGAGAATTCCTGATGAATCCCAAGTTCTTCACAGAACTTTGTCATACATTCATACTAAAATTCAGTTTCATGGTCACTTCTGATTTTGACCACTGAATTGTTATATTCATTCCAAATTTGTCTAACCAAAGTCATGAAAACAGTAGGGGTTTCATATTTTTGCCTCAAGAAGAAAACCCATGTGTATCTAGAATAGTCATCCACAATAACTAGTGTGTATGCTTTCCTACCAAGACTATGAACTGGCATAGGACCAAACAAATCCATATATAAGAGATATAAACATCTCATTGAATCTTTGGTATCAAGTGCATGGAAAGAGGACTTAGTCTGTTTGCCCTTTTGGCAAGCTGAACACACACCCTCTTTAATACACTTGACTTGAGGACCATTCCTCACTAACCCCATGCTGAACAGCTGTCCTATTGACTTATAGTTCAGATGAGCTAGCCTGTTGTGCCATTTGACACATAGTGAAGCTTTCTCTCCTACAACTAGACAAATGGGTGAGTTGTTAAACTCACAATCTAGGTTAAGACAATATACATTCTCTTTCCTAGTGCCAGTCAAAATGATCACTTGACCTCCTTATTTGGCACTCCCCTTTGAGGAAAGAGATGTCATAACCTAGATCACTAAGTTGACTTATGCTAATCAGGTTATATTTTAGACCCTTCACATAAGCCACTTTAGTGATAGTAATTGAATCACTAGAAATATTACCAAATCCTTTGATGATTCCTTTTTCTGATTCACCAAATATTACTTTGGGTCCATTCTTTATGGGTACATAGTCCCTCAACATTCTTCTTGTTCCAGTCATGTGTCTAGAACATTTACTATCTAAGTACCATATAAGGGTATGGCTACTTGGATTCACCTGCATCAAATAAAGAATCACTTATCCTTAGAACCCAAATTGTTATTGGTTCCTAGGTCCTTGTTAGTTTGAAACCCTGCAGTTGTTCTGATAGGTAAACTATTCTTAGTTTTAACACTTGTGTTGAACCAGCAATCCCTGGCAAAGTGCCACACCTTGCCACAACACCAACACTCAAATCTTTTGTACCTTCTTTTAGGTACAGACTTCACAACTTTGTTGCCAACAGTCCTGTTAAGTGTAGGTACTGGAGCAGCAAACCCCAAGAATTCCTTTTGAACCTGATGGGCTTGCCTATAGAGTGACCTATTGGCATTTGCACCATTGCCCATGAGATCTCCATACTCACAGTGACCATGAGTAATATCATGATCATACCTATTTGTAGGTTGCATCACTTTCCTAAAGAAAATAGGGGCTTTGTAGCTAGTGGCTGAACTAGGGCCTTACCTTTTCTATGAGAATTGGTGGCCCTAATTCTTCCCTTAAAACCTACACCAGTCTTTCCTTTATGAGAAATAAAATTGTCTATTAAGGGAAAGACAGATTTTGGCTTAGATAATTTAGCCACTAATCTTTTTCTTGCTGAAGTTTTGCCTCTAATTTCTTGATATGATTTTCCTTGAAAGAGAGTGTGCTCATCTGAATAACAGTAATGTTTTTTAGTTTGGCAACCTCCTTTAGTTTTAAATCTATCAACATGGCTGAATCTGATGTAGCCTGGTTAAGAGACTCAATTTCCTTGGCCTGCTCCTTGATAAGAAACTTGCTCTTCTTCAGAGCTTGCAACAGCCCACCATACTCATTTATGAGTTGATGTGTATCCCCCTCAGAATCAGAACCATCCACTTCTCTTGAATTTGATGCTACTGATTCTGATCTAGTAAAATAATCAGGAGCTAAGGGAGAATTGTATACCTTACTTGGGCCAGACTGATCCTGGCACTGATCATTTTCTGACAGAGCCATCAGCCCTCTACAGCAATAGTCTTCCACTCCATTTATGGAGTCCAGCATTTGTAGGAATTCTAGTTCTCTAGAATCCTATTCTGTTGAGAACAGCCCAACATATGCTTCTACATCATCTTCTTCTCCTGATCCTGAAGATGAAGAGTCTGTCCAACTCTTTTGCTTCTGAGCAACAAAGGATTTCTCCTTCTTGCCTTTCACTTAATGCTTCTTCTTGTCCTTAGATTCAGTCCTCTTGTCTGGACAGTCAGCTATGACATGTCCAGGCCTGTTGCAACAATAGCAAATAATCTTAGAATTAGTTTGTTTACTAGGTTTTAAGGCATACCTGTCCTCCTTGGGAGTCTTATTTTTCTTGTAATACTCATCCTTGGAGAAGGATGTTGATGGTCTGGTTCTCCATTTCTTCTTTTTCATGAACCTTTGAAACTGCCTTGTAAAGGCAGCAAAGTCCTCATCAGAGGTGTGGCTATCTGATGTGTTGTTGTCAGGATTTTCTTCTTTTGCCTCAGCACTCCTTCTGGGTGGAGAAGGAGACTTTCTCCTACCCTTTCTTGTGCCTTCAGCCTTGAAGGCTACTGACTTCTCTGTGTACTCAGACCTACTGCTTTTCTCCTCCTCTTTTCTAGCAGTGAGCTGCATTTCATATGATATCAGCTTTCCAAATAGTGTGGGTGGAGGTGTATCAGCAATCCTGGCCACCTCTCTGATGGCACATATCTTTGTGTTCCATTCCTTTGTTAGTGATCTGAGAAACTTGTCATTCAATTCATATGTGCTAAAGACTCTTCTATAGATCATCAGCTCATTTACTATCCTGAATAACTTCTTGTAACATTCAGCTATGCTATCAGTCTTGTCTTGTCTAAAGCTCTTATATTCTTGATTCAGCATAGATTTCATGTCCTCTCTAACTTCTTCTGTTCCCTCCATGTAGACAATCAGGGTGTCCCACATTTCCTTAGAGGTTTTACAATGCACCAGATTCTAAAATGTGGCATCATCTATAGCACTTATAATAATGTTTTGTGCTCTTTTGTCTAGTGTTGCCAGGATGATCTCATCCTTAGTCATTTCAGAATAACTCTTTGGGGTTTTAATATTAACATCCAGAACTGATACCTTTATGGAATGAAAGGACCTTCTTGTACTGTGATATAGATTCTTGGATCAGATGCTTCCATGAACAACCTGACCCTTTACTTCCATATGCCAAAGTATTCTTTCCTGCAGATTGGCAGTTTCATAGATCCAAATTCCTTCTGATTCTCATTTGAACCCATTCTTGAAATATGTTAATTGCCTTGGAAATTCACTTAGACTGTTA
Source organism: Platanthera zijinensis (assembly GCA_039513925.1). Classification (NCBI taxonomy): domain Eukaryota; kingdom Viridiplantae; phylum Streptophyta; class Magnoliopsida; order Asparagales; family Orchidaceae; genus Platanthera; species Platanthera zijinensis. Next base: position 33,116,088 of record CM077083.1, read on the forward strand.
GGTCTATCTTCGAGTAACCTCCCTCTGATACCACTTGAAAGACTTGATTTCAAGAGCCTAGACACCTAGAGGGGGGTGAATAGGTTCTAATTTTATTTAAGAATTTTAGGCAATTAGCTAGTTCTAACTCAGTACAGAAAATTGAATACATAGCACAATAACCACAGCACAGCATACACCAGATTTATAGTGGTTCCCCAAGGTATGGGTACATACACTTTCCCCCTTCTCCTATCTAGTAGAGAACTAGATTCAGCCCAACTTCCTTCCACTTACTCAGATCCACAGATCTTATAACTCAAAACCAGATTGGTTCCTACAGCTCAGACTTATACAAGTCTTACCTCAAATTCTTCCCAAGAACCCTACCTCAGGCCTCAGCCCTACCTCAGCCTTTATCACTAGGCTTACAACTCAGACTTTCACAAGTCCTACACCTCAGGCTCTCAGCCCTACCTCAGCCTTTATAATTACAGACTTACAACTCAGATCTTACAAAAGATCCTATAAGAAATCGAGTGTTTTAAAAGGTACAGAAATTTCACCAGATAGAACTCTCTATTGGTGTGAGATTCTTGATCAGTTCTTGAATAAACTGAATCTTCAGATCCAACCTGACTTAGCTGTTTCAAAGCTTCTTGATTGAACAAAATAAGGTTGATCTTCACTTGATGTAGAAGTTGATCTTCAGATAGCTCCCTCCTTAAATTCAGAATAAGATCTGAATCTTTCTTACAGACTGTTCTGGATCTGCCTTCTTAAGGGTTTCCCCTTTTCTTGTTGTTGAATTCTCTTTCCCGTAATTGCTTGATTACTTCCTTAGTTATTTCTGGTTCTAAAGGATCAGTCCCTTATATAGAGTTTCCTCATGATTACTGGCTTATCTGATTTGTAACAACCTTCTGACAGTTCTGACAAAGGTGTCAGACCTGTTGGTTATGACAGCTGTCGAGTCACCAGTCATGACAGTTGATTCCTCAAAGACTTTTCAACTCAACATGAACCACTCAGCAAACTGTTTCACATGTGTCGACACAAATAGACTAAGTGTCGACACAATTTTTGATGATGTTGACACAACACTCCATGTGTCGACATAGTCATTCTTCTGCCACTTGACACAGCTTCTATTTGTATGTGTCGACACAAGTCCTGTATGTCGACACAATTGCTCCTGGTCTCTACATAACTGATGCTGACAGATGGCGTTGATTGTATGTCCAGATGTCGTTGATTATGTGTCGAGATGTCGTTGAGTGTGTGTCGACACAAGTCCTATGTGTCGACATAAGCCTTCAGACTCAGTATAGCTGTTGTTGTTAGATGGCGTTGAGTGTTATCCAGATGTCATTGAGTGTGTGTCGACACAAGTCTTGTGTGTCGACACAAGCCCTTCAGACTCAGTATAGTTTTTGCTGATAGATGGCGTTGAGTGTGTGTCGACACAAGTCCTGTGTGTCGACACAAACCTTCTTCAGGTGTCGACACAAGTCTTGGGTGTCGAAACATGCCTTTCTTCTGGTGTCGACATTACTCCTGGGTGTCGACACAGCTTCTGCTTCAGGTGTTGACACAATTCTTGCCTCAGGTGTCGACACAATTCTGGGTGTCGACACGGCTTCTTCTTCAGGTGTCGACACAATGCCTGGGTGTCGACACAGGCCTTGCTTCTAGTGTCGACACAACTATTGGGTGTCGACACAATTATTCACAAGTGTCGATACTTGTACTTAGAGAATTTTCTTGCAAACCTTACACCTGTACAATGAAACTCAAACATCCCATCAAATACAAACTGATGTATATCATTTAGTAAGGGGAGGCTATTCCAAATCTAGTACATATTTTTTAGTGTACCCAACATCCCAGTCTGAGTTGTAGGGCCTTTGGCATGAGGTAGGTGATCTGTTGATCACTGAGTTGTAGAGCCTAGTGCCTGAGCTATAAGTCTTTGAGGAACTGAGAGATCCTGAGGGATCTGAGGTATAAGCTCTTTGAGCTGTGTTTTGGAGAAGTGTCTTATCTAACTGAAAGTTAGAAAGGTGGGAGGAGAGTGGATGTACCCATTATCTTGGGAACCACTATAATTTATGTGTGTGCTTTTCTGTGTTATTTTCTTTTTGCAGGTTCTTGAAAGCTAAATAACTTCTAACACACTAAGTAACTAAAAAAGAAATTAAAGGAAGTCACAAGACATCAATTAACCTATTCACCCCCCCCCCCCTCTAGGTTGCAAGATACCTTGAAAACAAAGACTTTCAAGTGGTATCAGAGGGAGGTTGCTCAAAAAGGATTTAACAATCTGAGTGATCTCTAAGTGTAGATACAAATCTAAACTTATGGGTTATAGAGAGAACCATAAGGAGCTTGGTTCCATGAAACTCCCCATCTACAGTAAGGAGTATTTTGGAATCTAGAAAGAGAGGGTAAGGTTGTTCATGGAAGCCTCTGACTCTAGTATCTTTGTGATTGTCAAAGAGGGACCCTTCATCCCTATGAAGGTCTCAGTTCTGGATGCAAATGTCTAGACTCCCAAGACTTATTCAGAAATGACCAAGGATGAGGTCATGTTGGTTGCATTGGAAAAGAGAGCCCAGAACATCATAGTCAGTGTTATTAATGATTCTAACTTTCAGAACTTAGTCCACTACCAAACCTCCAAAGAGATGTGGGACACTATAGTGGTCTACATGGAGGGCACTAAAGAGGTAAGAGATGATAGAAAGTCTATGCTCACCAGGAGTTTGAGGCTTTCAGACAATCCTTGAAAGAGAACATAGCTACTTGCTATGAAAGATTTTTCAGGATCATTAATGAACTGAGGACTTATGGGAGGGTCTTTAGCCATTATGAAATAAATGACAAGTTCCTCAGATCTCTCACTAGTGACTAGGATACTAAGATTTGTGTCATAAGAGAAGTGGTCAAGCTTGCTGAGACTCCTCCCCAAACGTTGTTTAGAAAGCTATTCTCCTATGAGATGCAGCTAGCTGCCAGGAAATAGGAGGCCACCAACAGATCCCATTCCAAGGAGAAGTCCTTGGAATTCAAGGCAAACAGCATCAGGAAGAGAAAGGAGATTATTCCCTCTCCTCCAAGAATACTAGTTGATTCAAACAGCTCAAAGTCAGATGCATCAGAAAACAGCATGTCATATGAGGACTTTGCTGCCTTCTCCTAGAACTTTCAGAAGCTGATGAAGAAGGAACATTGGAAGAGCAGACCTTCCACCTCTTCTCGTCACAGGAGGAATCATTCCAAAGCTGACAGGTATGATTCTAAATCAAATAAATATAATTCTTATAAAGTTGTTTGCTACTGCTGTAGCAAACAAGGGCATGTGATAGTTGACTGCATAGTGAAGAGGTAGGAAGCTGTTGAGAAGAAACAGCAACAGCACAAGGGCAAGAAGGAGAAGTCCTTCATTGCCAAGAAAGAAAAGAGCTGGACAGACTCATCTGAGTCTGAAGAAGAAGAAACCTATATTGGGCTAGTTGTTACTGCTGCTAAACAGATAACTGTAGCAGCAGATGAAGACAATCATGCTACTAGGATAGGTATCAGGGCCCTTCTATCACATTAAGACAATGATTAAGAGGTGGATGAGGAAGATGAAGAAGATGCATATAGCTGTTGTGGGCTGATGGCAATGACTGGTGAGGAAACTAGCCAGGATCAGCTTGGTCAAAGGAAGGTAAAATCTCTATCAAGCTCTTCTTATGAGTCTGGATATGAGACTATTTCTTGTATAGAAACCTCTTCACCCAGTAGTGAAGATGATTCTGAATCAGAGGTAATGTCAATCAATTGATTGACAAGTATGGAGAACTTCTGGATGCCTTCAAGAAGTGCAAGAAGTTATCTAAGAAACAAGCTGTGAAGATTGTCTCTCTACAGCTGGCTGCTTCCCAGCTGACTGAAACAACCTCATTTCTGGATCAAAAGGACGGGGAACTTAGCCAACTTAGGGTCTTGAATGACATCCAGATAATCTCCATCAAATATAAGAATAGTCTCATCAGGGATCTTGAAGAGAGGCTAGGGATGGAGAAAAGAATAGTGGCTAGCTATTCAAAGCCATGTACTATGTTACCCTTGATAGACTCCTTCTCCTCTCAGAAGGGTAAGAAGGGGTTGGGATTCTAGGGAAGCATAAGAGTTGCTCCTTCCAAAGGTAAGGTCAAAGCTCCATCTCCAGCTCAGCCTCTTGCTTCCAAGCCTCCAATTTCTTTTAGGAAATTTCAATTGCCTTCAAATATGACCAAGAAAGCATCTTTGGTCACTGGATGAATGGCAGATCCACTGGTGTGAACAAAGATGTTCACAACCAGAGTGGAAGGTAAAGCAAAGTGAGTGCCTTTAAGGCTGCTCATGAAGAAATTCAAATGGCCCATCATGGACCATTTGTCATTGGTGCTTCATCCCCTAGCCACTTTCAAGAATGTGGCTGCAGGAAAGGTTCAGAGCCATTCAACAAAGAATCTGACCAAGGGTTAGTCCTCCAGCAAGCCTGGTTTGTTTATGTATGATGCTATCAGAATCATGCTTTCTGAAAAGAAACTTGTAGCTGCTGGCACTCAGAGCAAGCAAAATAAGCCAGCTAGAAGACTTACCTTCAGTCAGATCCTTGCTGAAAGGAATCTAAAGAAGGATGTTGCTCCTCTTCCTACTGTACATCCAGTAGTTAGCCAAACTGCTAGGCCTGCATAGAAAATAAGATACAATATTCATGAATGTTGGTGTTTTGTCAAAGTGGGCCACTTTGCTGTAAAATGCTGGCACAATCCCAATATGCCAAGAGCAGTTGTAAGTCTACCAATCAAAAATATTACTGGTAAACAAGTTCATTATAAGACTAACATGCACCTAGGACCCAATAGAAATTGGGATCCTAAGGTAAAGTAAATTATGTGATGCAGGTTAGTTCAAGTGGCCATACCCCTATATGGTACTTGGACAGTGGTTGTTACAAGCACATGGCTGGGACAAGGAGCAACTTTAAGGAGTACACTCCAGTGAAAGATGGACCCAAGGTTATCTTTGGTGGTTCAAATAGAGGGGTGATTAGAGGATATGGTAAGATTACCACTGGCATAGTCACCATCACAAAAGTGGCTTATGTTGAAGGCTTGCAACACAACCTCATAAGCATAAGCCAACTTTCTGATCTTGGTTATGTTATTGTCTTCCACAAGGATGAATGTCTGATTAAGAGGTCAAGTGACCAAGAGGTCATCTTGACAGGCACTAGAAGTGGAAATATTTATTGTTTAAACTTTCTTTGTCTAGAAATAGACACTTTTATTTGTCTAGTGGCAAATGAGAAAGTCTCATATTGTGTCTAATGGCACAAGAGGCTAGCTCATTTGAATTACAAGACTATTGGAAAGTTCTTTAGTTAAGAGCTAGTTAGGAATGGTCCTAATGTGAAGTGCACCAAGGAGGGTACGCAGCATGCCAAAAGGGCAAGCAGACCAAAGCCTCCTTCAGGGGCATTCGAACCAAAGATTCTGTGAGGTATTTGTACCTCTTACATATGAACTTATTTGGTCCTATGCCAGTTCATAGTCTTGGTAGGAAATTTTACACCCTTGTGGTGGTTGATGATTATTCCAAGTTTGCTTGGTGTTCTTTCTCAAGAAAAAGAATGAAACCCTTGACATCTTCATCAAGTTTGTCAAGCAAATTCAGAATGAGTTTTGTAGTTCAGTGGTCAAAATAAGAAGTGACCATGGAATTGAATTCTAGTATGAAAGCATGACAATGTTCTGTGAAGAACAAGGGATTAATCTTGAATTTTCTTCTCCAAGAACTCCCCAGCAAAATGGGATTATTGAGAGGAAAATAGGACTCTCATAGATGCTGGAAGAGCATTGTTTAGTGATACATCTCTCCCAGAATATTTCTGGGCTGAGGTAGTAAATACTGCATGTCATGTCCTCAATAGGGCCTCTATCACCAAGAGCCACAAGAAGACTCCATATGAGATCTTGAAAGGCAGAAAACCAAACCTGGGCTATCTCAGAATCTTTGGTAGTAAATGTTATGTGCTTCATAATGGGAAATCCTATGTGATATAGTTTGCTGCCAAGTTCTTTGATGGGATTTTTGTTGGGTACAGCAATCATAGCAAAGCCTATAGGATCTACAACTTGAAAGGCCAAGTTGTAGAAGAATTTATTCATGTACTCTTTGATGAGTCTACTATGATTAATAGAGAGTTTTCAAGCTCCTCTTCTAGTACTGCAGGTATAGAACAAATGATGTACAAGCTGACCATCAATGAAGCATCTCCAATTATCCAAGATGGAATAAACATTCTAGTAGATGGACTCCAATACACAAATGAGGTGGATGAAGATCAGCAAGAAGCTGGCCCTATAGCTGAATCTAGATTGCCTCCAGCAATCAGGTATCTAAGGGATCATCCAAGACACCAGATCATTGGTGATGCAAGCCAAGGAGTAGTAATCGGGAAAAAAAGAATCAACACAGCACTAAACTCAAGCTTCCTATCACAGGTTGAGCCAAAGAAATTTGAAAAGGCCAACATAGATAAGTTCTGGATTGTTGTTATGAAAGAGGAACTAAACCAATTTAAGAGATGCAAGGTCTAGAAGCTGGTTCCCAGACCACAAGGACATAATGTCAATGGAGTTAAGTGGATTTACTGGAATAAACTTGATAAAAATGGTATTATAATCAACAACAAGCAACGCTAGTAGCTAAGGGGTACATGCAAGAAGAAGATATTGATTTTGATCAAACCTTTGCCCATGTAGCAAGATTGGAGGTCATCAGACTGTTCCTTGCATATGTTGCACACAAGGGATTAAAGGTCTACCTGATGGATGTGAAGTCAGCCTTCCTGAATGGTGACTTAAAAGAGGAAGTCTATGTTGAGCAACCTCCATATTTAATTGTTCATAACTCTCCTGATTCTATTTATAGACTTAGGAAAGCTCTATATGGGCTAAAGCAAGCCCCTAGAGCATGGTATGAGACTTTGTCTAGCTTCCTCATTGAGAACAAATTCTCAAGGGGAAAGGTAGACAAGACCTTATTCTTAAGGGAATCTAAGGGTAAGATCATCCTAGTCCAGATATATGCAGATGACATTATCTTTGGATCTACTGATGACAATCTTTGCAGGAAGTTTGCCAAACTTATTTTAGGAAAGTTTGAGATGAGCAGTATGGGTGAACTTAAGTTCTTCTTAGGTCTCCAAGTTAAACAGACTGATGATAGCTTGTCCATATCCCAGTCTAAGTTCACCAAGGAGTTAATCAAGAAGTTTGGTATGAAGAATTCCTCCACCATGAAAACTCTCATAGGGTCAAGTATGCATATAGGCAAAGATGAGGAAGGGAAACCTGTTAATAAAACTTTATATATAGGGATAATTGGCTCCCTTCTATATCTAACTACAAGTAGGTCAAACATCATGTATGCTACATGTATTTGTGCTAGGTATCAGGCTTTCCCTAAAGAATCTCACTACTCTGCTGCAAAGAGGATGTTGAGGTATCTTAAGGTCACACCAGATCTTGGCACATTGGTGTGTGTTTGCATATGAATGAAGGGAAACAACTATATCAGATTGGCTGGTTCGACCAACTTGTCAAACCAACATACCTCTGATACCAACTGTTACAACCCACATTTTCCACCGACAATAAAGGGTTTTCAGAGTAGGGAAAAATGTGTGTCATGATGCCACGTCGGCAGGGGATAACTGCGGATGCTCGGGCAAAACTCCTACTGAACCATGAAGGAAAATTCTTTAACTTATTTAGAGGTAAAATCAGTTTAAGTATAGTAGCTAGTCGTATCCCTCGGCTTAGTAGCTCATCTAGACCACAAGAAAAGTAGTTAAACGCTGCGGAAAAAATACTTCTTTTATCAGATTAGGCATCCTACAAGAGCTTGGAGGTTCCCACAGGACACCTTAAGGTATGCAAGTTCTAAGTTTATAGTAGAAATAAAAGTAGATTTTTACGGTCGTTAAATATAGTGATTTATCGTTTTAAAAGCGTGCAATGCATGAGGTAAAAATAATAGTTTTTATACTCGAAAATACCTACCATGCAATCCTCACATAAAGCATCCCAGAAAGCAAGTAATCCAACACACAGAAAGGAAACTAGGCAGCTAGAAAGTATCCAAAAACAACAATTTTGTGGGCGTCAATAAACTGACACGAACCCGCAAATAGGTAAAGTATGTCTGAACTAGCAAAATAACTAAAAAAACAGACTACCTCGCTACGACGAAGCAAAAAACCACAGCTAACTCTGCTACCCAAGAACTCCAAAATCAGCACCGCAATCAGCTACAGACTTGAACCTGAGGCATTCCAAAGACAGAACACCTCAGCAAGAAAGCACAAGAGATGGCAAAAGTAATCAACAAGTAAACAAAGTCAAGGGGTACCAACCCAAGACCAAAGGAAAGATACTTAAATAAAGTACAACAGTAAGATAACATGGTAAAAAGAGAACACTTACGTGAAGCATCACGTACAACGAGAGTGCCCTAAAAGCACAGGACTATAAGGGTAAAAAGGCTGAGATTAAACCATCATGAGAGAAACAAACCCCTATTAGCCACCTATGGTCAACTCCACCAAGACCAAAACAACACGGGTGAGGTGGTCAACACATCTGGACACAACCTCAAAGAAAATTTATCCGTCTAATTATGGGGGAGATTGGATACTCTACCATTCACCACAAATGCCCAAAAACCCGGTAGAGCCCCACAAAGTATTAATAGGGAGAACAAACGTCGTGGCGGTGGGTTCATCCACTAAAACACCCGCAACAAAGAAAAATCATGAAGTCACACCCCGTAATGATCCGGGTTTAGAGCTCAGTGGCACACCATAACCCATCCTTGGCCTGGAGGCTTGTCTCACCCCACGGCATCGCCACGAAGAAAACCATGATATAAATCTCAAGATAATAATGTCACATCGGATTCTACTAAACAATTCTAGATTGAAATGATTGGTCAACCTTTAGGAAGAATTTACGATCCTAAATAATCTCTAATGTGTTCTACAAGAAAGTTGAGGAACGGCTATAAGAATGAGATATAACCACGCCAACAAAATCTATAGCACTAAACAGGGCTAGATAGCAGAATCAAGAACTTGATCATCATGAATAAAACAGACAGAAGATCTAACAGCACTAAAATCAGTAATTAACTAATAATCATGATAATCATAAATTAGAAATTCCTGCTAATCGGGGGTAAAGAAGGGAAGAGAAGGAGGAAACCATCACTTGCCTTGATTTTTACCAGAAAATTCTCTGAATCACTCCTCGACGTAGATAAGGGATAAAGGAGATGAAGGAAGTTGAAATCAAACAAGAATGGCCAAAAAGAAAGAGTTAGGGCTAGAAACCCTAGAGAGAAAATCGGAAGGAAAGGGGAAGATAATACCACGATGGGGCAGCTCTCGCTGAGAGCTTTCCGGATCTATATTCGGTTGAAGATTTCGAGCGTCAGAGCACCGTCGTCGGCCACCGAAAGAATCACGAACGGACGACCTCTCTCTCGCCCACGCCGCTCTGGTTCGGGAGAAGAACAAGAAATCGGTCTAATGAAGGAGAAGAAAAATCATAAGTAGGTATATATATATACCTAGGGTCAAATCAGGATAACCGCACTTAAGAAAAGAATTGGGGTCGGCTGAACCGGGATTCTCGAGAAGAAAGAAGGGATTACTCGAGTACTGGAAGGACTACTCGAGTACTACAAGGCTACTTGAGTATAAGGGGAGACTACTCGAGTACCGCAAGGAAATTACTCGAGTACTAAGGGCGGATTACTCGAGTACTGCAACGGACTTCTCGAGTACTAATAGAAAGGCTTCTCGAGAAACAGACGGGACTACTCGAGTACTACAAAAAGCTTCTCGAGAACAAGGGCACTTCTCGAGAATAACTGAGAAATTCTCGAGTTCAGCCGGGGCATTACTCGAGTACAAGGAAGGGCATCTCGAGAACTAGAAGCATTTCTCGAGAGCCAGAGAAATTTAGTCGAGTACACAAGGAGACTTCTCGAGAAGAGGCCTTAGATAACTCGAGCACAGGGATAACACTTCTCGGGAACAAAGAGCTTTCTCGAGAACAAAGCCGATCTCTAAAATAAGGAAGAAGAACGATCCCGATCGTCGAACTCAGTTCGAAATTTGTCGAACGCCCAAGGTCGACGAAAAATTTAACCCTACAGGGAGCTTCTCGAGAATAGAAAGGAGGGCTAACCAGGAATTAAAGTAGGGCATATAGCTTACATAAGATCAACAGTAATGATCATAATCAGATATTGGGACAAGAGATATGGGTTCAAAACATAGGCCCAAACGCGCGCTAAATTAAATGAATTAAACAGCGAAGACAACCCTAGAATCCGATGTACCATTCTTCAGACACAACATCAAAAAAAGAAATCACCACTAGGGTTCAAACACGTGCCAAGACTCCAAAATGCTCGGATCGCAACAAAATTGGACAAGTCCAAGGCCTCAAAAGCTCATCCTTCAACTCAAAGAAAACATTCAATCTCATCAGAATCTCAAAATCTGGTCAAACAAACCCAACGGACGCGAAAACGCACAAACGGTGCAGCACCGACATAAAACAAAAAAGTAAAGCCCTTACGTCATAATCATGACGTCGACAAACCAAATAATAACATCAGAAAATCGGGGCGTTACAGTCAAACCCCCTAAAAAGAAGTTTCATCCCGAAACTTAACACAACCTTAATACCAAACCCAAATCAACACCCAAATATTACCAAAAACCTGAAGACATACCTGGACTACGGGAAGAGATGCGGATGAGATTCTCTCATCGCCGATTCCAATTCCCATGTCGCGCTCTCGAAGTCTTGATTTCGCCAGAGAAATTTAACCATGGGGATGGTCTTTCTCCGTAATACCCAATCTTGAGAATCCAGAATACGAACAGACTCTTCCACATATGTAAGGTTAGGCTGAATCTGGGGCACCGAGTCAAGGACTTGATGATCACTATGGACACACTTCCGCAACTAGTTCACATGGAACACATCATGGACACCAGAGAAGGTAGCAGGCAACTCCAGCCTATAAGCTGATACTCTGATGCGCTCAAGAATCTGAAAAGGTCCCACGTACCGGGGGTCTAACTTGTGGTTCCTTCCAAACCTTTTAACGTCTGACATCGTTGAAACTTTAGGAAAAACAAAGTACCCAACAACGAACTCCAGATCAATCCTTCGTTGATTAGCATATTTCTCATAACATTCCTGTGTCATACGGAGCTTTTCCTGAATATGAGTCACGGCACAATTCATCTCTTCAAGGGCTTTTGTACCTAGCAACGGTCTCTCACCAACCTCCGCCCAGAACAAAGGAGTCCTACAACGCCTCCCATATAAGGCCTCAAATGGGGCCATCTGAAGACTCTCTTGGTACTATTATTGTACGCAAACTCAATGAGTCTGAGACGCTCATCCCAAGCACCACCATGATCCAAAATATAACACCTCATCATATCTCTACGATCAGATTTACCCTCTCCGTCTGACCATTCGTCTATGGATGGTAGGCAGTGGAATACGTCAAGTCGGTACCCAACCCCTCCTGTAAACTCTTCCAAAAATGAGACGTAAATCTAGATTCTCGATCCGATATGATACTGAAAGGCACTCCGTGTAATCTGATAACCTCATCAAGGTATAATTCAGCTATCTTCTTCATAGAATATCCAATCTTAAAAGGTACAAAGTGAGCACATTTAGTCAATCTATCAACTATCACCCAAACAGAGTCGTGCCTACGGGGAGATCTCGGTAAACCAGTGATGAAATCCATCGAAATACTCTCCCACTTCCAACTTGGAATATCAAGTGGTGTCAATTTACCTCCAGGCCTTCTATGGTTAGCCTTAACACACTGACACGTATAACATACCGACACAAACTTTGTTATATCATTCTTCATTACTGACCACCAAGCGATTTGCTTTAGATCCTTATACATTTTAGTGGAACAAGGATGGTAGCCTACACTGGAACCATGAGCTTCAGTATAGATCTTAGCACGAATGTCACCAAAAGCAGGAATGCAAAATCTACCCCGATACTTCAAGGTACCCAACTCATCCAAGGAGAAATTAGGTAGCTCTCCATTCTCAGCCCTACTTCGGAGATATAACAGATCCGGATCATCCTTCTTATGTGCTCTAGTAAGGGAAATCTAAGAGGGCTCTTCTGCTTCTAGACTAGCAGACACTGTACTACTCCCAACCTCAATATCCATCAACAAGAATTCTTCCACCAAGGACTGTACCGACAGATTAAAAAATTTTGCGGTCTTTCTACTCAAAGCATCGACTACTACGTTAGCCTTTCCTAGATGATAGAGAATCTCCGCATCATAATCAGCCACATATTCTAACCACCGACGCTGGCACAGATTTAGTTCCTTCCGAGTGAAGAGTACTTCAAACTCTTATGGTCCGTATAGATCTTGCATAGCGCGCCATACAATAAGTGTCTCCAAAGTTTCAATGCATAAATTACAGCAGCAAACTCCAAATCGTGTGTCGGATAGTTTCTTTCATGAATCTTTAGTTGCCTTGATCCATACGCGATTACCCTTCCATCTTGCATCAAAACACAGCCAAGCCCAACGTGTGATGCATCCACATACACAGTATACTCAACTTATTCAGTGGGCAAAGTTAAAACTGGAGTAGTACATAATCTCTTTTTTAATTCTTGGAAAGCTTCTTCACACTTATCACTCCAAGTAAATGCGGTATTCTTCTGGGTAAGTCTAGTCAGAGGAGCAGACAACACTGAAAACCCTTCCACGAATCTTCTATAATAGCCAGCCAGTATTAAGAAGCTTCTAATCTCCTTAGGTGTAGAAGGTCTCTCCCATTACATCACAGCAGAAATCTTGGTCGGTTCTATGGAAATACCATCCTTGCTTACAACATGCCCCAGAAAGGACACCTGAGATAGCCAAAACTCACACTTGCTCAACTTTGCATAGAGTTTATGCTCCCTCAGGGTTGACAAAACCAAACGCAAATATTGAGTATGATCCTCAACACTACGGGAATACACAAGGACGTCATCTATGAACACGATCACGAAACGATCCAAGAACTCCTTGAACACTCTATTCATTAAATCCATGAATACAGAGGGTGCATTGGTCAAACCAAAGGACATCACCAAAAACTCAAAATGTCCATGCCGCGAACGGAAAGCGGTCCGTGGAATATCTGCCTCATGAATCCTCAACTGGTGGTAGCCTGAACGAAGGTCCATCTTTGAAAATACCAAGCTACCTCGCAACTGATCGAACAAATCATCAATTCTTGGTAAGGGGTATCTATTCTTAATGATTACCTTATTCAATTCTCTATAATTGATGCATAGCCTCATCGATCCATCCTTTTTCTTTACAAATAATACAGGAGCACCCCACGGAGAGAACTCGGTCTAATAAAACCACACTACAGCAACTCTTCGAGCTGAGTGCGTAATTCGCCCAACTCACGCGGAGTGCCTGAGTTATAGCACACCTCGATCCAAGACTTACAGCTCACTGAGTTATAGGGCCTAGTGTCAGAGTTGTAAGTCTTGGAGGAGAATGAGAGATCCTGAGGGATCTGAGGTGTAAGCTCTTTGAGCTGAGTTTTGGAGAAGTTCCTTGTCTAACTGAAAGTTAGAAAGGTGAGAGGAGAGTGGATGTACCCATAATCTGGGGAACCACTATAATTTCTGTGTGTGCTTTTCTGTGTTGTTTCCTTTTTTCAGGTTCTTGAAAGCTAAATAATTGCCAACACACTAAGTAACTAAATAAGAAATTAAATAAAGTCACAAGACATCAATTAACCTATTCACCCCCCTCCCCCCCCCCTCCCCCGCCCTCTAGCTTGCAAGCTACCTTGAAAACAAAGCCTTTCAATATCTGATATCATTTATATCAACTTGATGGGGTTCCCCTTGAATTTTCTGAGTCAAACCGGGGTGGTTTAGTCCAAGGACATGGGGGCAATCTAAACCAACTGGACGAGCCGCGCTCACCTGAAAAGTACTAAAAGCACCCTCAGAGGGAGTCAAGACTGGCCAACACGCGTTGAAGTGCCCCTCGCAGGCACACATCAATCCCCGGCGTAATTACCACCATGACCCTCCAGAAAACTATAAATAGGCACTCACACCTTCATTTCAAGCCAAGCAACTCTAGAGGCAAGAAAGAGCTCTGAGGTTTTTTGTCGGGATCGTGGACTTAGGCAGATTCTCCGCTCAAGAATTCACTCTGCTCTCTTTTTTGCGCTACTAATTCCTCACGCCTCAAGTGGCGTCAACCGACTCCGCAAGTACATTCTCATTTAGGCTTTGCATCAACTAGAGCGCTTCCTCCAGAAGATCTGTGGACTTAGAAGATTTCCCAGTCAGAATGCTTCTACCAAGGTTCCATGAGTTCGACGACATCCCAAAGTAGAAGCGCTTCCATTGAGGATCTGAGTACTTAGCCATTTTTTCCTCATTTTCTGTACTTGTAACGGAGTAGCAGTCTATTGTCCGTCGAGATCAAACCAATCTTTGTTACATTCCATGAAGCTAGAGTATTATGGCTCGGAACAGTTCCAGCCACGTGGTTTTTCACACTTTCCTGGTTTTCCAAGTCAAAAATGTCTCTTGTCCCTTGCTATAGTTTTCATTAACGGATTGTGCGCCGGCTCGACTCCGAGCTAAGGCGGTCTGATTCTCTGGACCGGGGAAAAGGACGGGTGACCCGCAACAGTTTGACGTCGTCAGTAGGAATGTGTTCCCAAAAGCTCTGACAAATTTTAAGATTGCAGCACCAGCAGCAATGGCAAAAGTAGGTGCACACGCAACAAAACGTGCGACTTGCAAAGGATCTGACTTTCAAGCTAAACAACTTCAAAGACAAGAGAGAGCTCTGAGGTTTTCAGGCGGGATCATGTACTTAGGCCGATTCTTTGCTCAGAAATTCACTCTGAGCTCCTCCTTGCACTACAGATTCCTCACGCCTCAAGTGACGTCAACCGCCTCTGCAAGAGCGCTCCCATCTAGGCTCCGCATCAACGAGAGCGCTTCCTCCAGAAGCTCCGTGGACTTAAAAGATTTCCCAGTCGGAACACTTCCACCAAGGTTTCGGGAGTTCGACACTATCCCAAGGTCGGAGCACTTCCATAGAGGCTCTGAGGACTTAGCCATTTTTCCTCATTTTCTGTACTTGTAACGGAGTAGCGGCCTATTGTCCGCCGAGATCAAACCAGTCTCTATTACATTCCAAGAAGCTAGAGGATTATGGCTCGGCACAGTTCCAACCACGTGGTTTTTCGCCCTTTCTGGGTTTTCCACATCAAAAACATATCTTGCCCATTGATATGGTTCTCTTTAACTGATTGCGTGCCCGACTCAACTCTGAGCTAAGGCGGTCTGATTATCTGGACTGGGGAAAAGGCTGGGTGACCTGTAAAAGTTTGGCACCGTCTGTGGGAATGTGTTCCCAAAAGCTCTAACAAATTTTAAGATCGAAGCACCAACGACAATGGCAAAATGAGGTGCACACGCAACAAAATGTGTGACTTGCAAGGGATCTGACTTTCAAGCTAAACAACTCCAGAGAAAAGAGAGAGCTTTGAGGTTTTTAGGCAGGATTGTGGGCTTAGGATGATTCTTCGCTCAGGAATTCACTATGCTCTCCTCCCTGCGCTAATGATTCCTTACGCCTCAAGTGACGTCAACCGCCTCCGCGAGAGTGCTCCCATCTAGGCTCTACATTAATGAGAGCGCTTCCTCTAGAATCTCCGTGGACTTAGAAGATTTCCCAGTCGGAACACTTCCACCAAGGTTCCGGGAGTTCGACACCATCCCAAGGTCGGAGCGCTTCCATCGAGGCTCTGAGGACTTAGCCATTTTTCCTCATTTTTTGTACTTGTAACGGAGCGGTTTATCGCTCTTCGAGATCAAACCAATCTCTATAACATTCCAAAAAGCTAGAGGATTTTGTCTCAGCACAATTCCAGCAAAGTGGTTTTTCACCCTTTCTAGGTGTATAACTCGTATTCGTCGAGGGTGGACCCCTCCAGAGCCAGGTCAGCATAAGTAAAAGTTAGCAAGTCAAGAGAGAGGTCAGAGTCAACACGCCAGGAAGCAAAAGGCCTGGACGTGTATGGCAAGTTCCCCTCGCATACTCGCCAGGTAGGTGACTAGGCAAGCAACTTGCCCACCCTTGCGAGCTCCTCCAGGAAGTCGCCTAGTCGTCGAGAGTGGGCTATAATAAGATCCACCCCCTCCCCTTTGATTTGCCTATAAATAGGACCCCAAGGGTACGAGGAGAGACGCTTTGGAATCTTGTAGAGATCTCTAAAAATCTTTTCTTGTACGTCAGTTGAGCCTTTGAATTCCTTTTTTAGAGAGACCAGGTTGCGACTTAACGACTATCCCCTTTATTCGCCGCGACTTAGTTACCAGCTAGTATTCCTAGTACCCTGCTCGGCCATTTTTTGTTGTTGAGGAGTTGATTCTTCTAAGCTTCCGGGTATGTGATGAGACCTTCCTGCTGCAACACCTGGGGTCCTATTTGTTGTTTGGCGACTTATGTGCCTTAGTCTGCTAACGGTCAAGCCTAATCGTTGAGCCGGTAACTTTGGGTTGTCTTGATCCGAATTTTGGACTAGGGATTTTCCCGGCTTAAACACTTAGTGCGGTGAGCGTGGATCGCACCGAAGGAGGGAAATCTTCGCTGGTAGGCGAGACGGTGAGTGGAGGAGAGCAAGGCGAGTTAGTCGGCAACTCAGCGGGATTTGGTAAATCGGCATGAGTAGGCAAGTTTGTGACCGTAGCTGCATTCAAGGAGTTTGCAAGGAGGATCTAGAGGACCATTCTCTCAGGTTTCCCTCATCGCCCTGATGTCACGACGACCTCGCCCCATCGCATGACACCATCAGATGAGGAAGCGTCGAAGGCAACCTAGGAAGGAGCATGCCTGGGAGAGAGAATAGTGGCAGATGCAGTCGCGACACTACCCAGCGAGCAGCTAAGGGATCAAGTTCCAAGATCCAGAGCCGCCGGCGAGGTATTGTGATACTCACTAGTGGAGCGAGTATGATGATGATACCAGTGAGTATGAAACTCGTCACCTCCAGGGATGGAGGAGCCCCTTCTGTGATGAGATCCTCGCAGCCCCAATTCCTAAGAGGTTCCGAGAGCCAGTCCTTACCTACTACTCTGGCAGAGATGACCCGGTCAGGCATCTCCAGCGGTTTGAGGACGTAGTGTCCATTCGCAACATATAAGATGCCTGTAAGTGCAAGTTCTTCTCGATCACCTTCAAGGGTAATGCGAGAGATTGGTTCCATCAGTTTCCAGCCTGTTCCATCTACTACTTCGTGGATTTGCGTTGAGGCCTTAAGGAAAGGTTCACGATATCCAAGAAGAGGAAGAAGGAGGCAACTGCTCTCTTAAAGATTGCGTAGAGGCAACACAAGATTCTTGGCCACTACATCGATCGCTTCTAGGAGGAGGTACTGGAAGTTGAGGAGGTGGACAGCTTCACCCTGATGTTGGACCTGAAGTTTGGCCTGAAGCATGGTCTCTTCATCCTAGAGATCGGGTCCAAACCCCCGAGGTCTTTTGAAGAGATGGTGTAGAGGGCGAATATGTTCATCCAGGGAGAGGAGAAGAACCAGGACTTCTTGGCGAGGTTGGATGGAGAGGATCCAGTGAGAAGGGAGAGAGGAGAACCTACGGAAGTATGAGTTGGAAGGCTGTCGGAGAGGCAGGTCGAGAGGAGGAGGGAAGAGCCGAGGAGGAGAGAGGAGTAGAGGAAGAGAGAAGAGCCTAGGAAGGAGGAAGAGTGGAGGAGGAAGGAGAGGCCTTGGAGGCATGGAGAGAGGAGGCCCGTGGAGGCATGGAGAGAGGAGGCCCGTGGAGGCTTTGGAGAGGAGGGGAGAAGAGAGGCGATTCCAGTACCCCGCGAATCGGCCCCAGCGTTAGGTCACGGTTCCAACAGCATGAGAGAAGGAATAGTCACCAGCAGGGTGGATGTCGTAGAGGAGCTGGAGGAGAGGCAATGGTCATTGTCCGACAAGGAAATAAGCATCACTGAATGGAGTAACATTCCAGGCGCCAGGAGGCGGAGATTCCCCTCTACTGCAACTTGAATCGAGTAGAGGGGCGTGGGATGATGGGTTGCCCGGAGTTTTGGGAGGTGAGGAGGATACTGGAAGCTAGAGCAGCGGAGAGTGAGCAGCCTTGGTAAGAAGCGGCAGCGGGACCTGTAGCATTCCAAGTTCCGGTGAGGAGGAGGAATGAAGATCGGGTCAACCTGGGAGGTCCTGAAGAGGTGATCAATGACCTAGGAGGTGGGCAGGTTAGAGTGATCAATGGAGGGACTAGACTCGGAACTTACCACAAGGGGAGCCTCCATCAGATCTATCGGAAGAGCATCGCCTCTACCTCTCAGAGCATCGCATCTACCTCTCAGAATCATCCGTCGTTAGATGAGATCACTTTTTATGAGGACATGTTACGGAATGAGAACCCCTTTCATGATGCCCTGGTCATCCAAGCCGCCATCAAGGACTTCATAATTGACTGAATCCTTGCAGATAACGGGAGTTCGGTGAATATAATTTTCAAAAGGACCTTCATCGGGCTTCAGGTGGAAGCATTCAGGGTCCAAGCTGTGGACAGACCCCCTCTTTGGCTTCTCAGGAGAGAAGAAAGAGGTGGAGAGATGAGTGGACCTTCTGGTCACCCTTTGTGGCACTTCTATCCGATGTCATTTTGTCATCATTGACGCGCCAAGCTGCTACAATGCCATCTTTGGGCGACCCCTCATCAACTACTTCAAGGCAGTTTCATCGTCATATCATCAGTGTCTAAAGTACTATCGAGGAGATGTCCAAGTGAGGATCAGGGGCGATCTGAAGGCTACTAAGGAGTGTTACCTGAATATCGTCAGTACCATCAGCTGGATGGAGGATGCGGAGAGGTTGGAGAAGCTGCTGGAGAAGGAGGAAGGTCTGAGAGCTGCCAAAGAGCAGGAGGTGAAATCACGGAGAGGAGAGCTGGGGTTGCTGAAGATCGGAGGATCTCTGACGCTGGAAGGGAAGCTGGAGATGGACGCATGTCTGTAGAAGAATGTGTACATCTTTGCATGGAGTGCCATAGAGATGCCAGGGATTGATGCTGATGTTGTCTGCCATCGCCTCAACCTAGATCCCAAAGTTGCCCCCGTCCGTCAAAAGTAAAGGAAGAACATCGTCGTGTTGACTGAGCCGATCCGGGAGGAGGTAGAGAATCTACTGGAGGCAGGTTTTATATCGGAGATCCAGTATCTTGCTTGGGTCTCCAATGTTATAATGGTGAAGAAGCCCAGAGGGGATGGAGTCAATGTATCAACTTTTCTATGTTAAATAAAGCTTGTCCGAAAGATTGCTACCCCTTGCCTCAAATCAACGTGCTGGTTGAATCAGACGTCGGATTTCCTGTGATGAGTTTCCTTGATGCTTTTTCAGGGTATCACCAGATTCGGATGCATCCCCCCGACTGTCATGATGTCTCTTTCATCACGAGTGATGGCTTCTATAGCTACAAGATGATGCCCTTCGAGCTCAAGAACACTGGTGAGACCTACTAGAGGATGTTGGGCCATGTTTTCAAGGAGCAAAAGGGGAAAAATCTCGAAGTATATGTGGATGACCTCCTCGTCAAGAGCAAGGGCATCGCGGAACACATAAAGTACCTGGTGGAGAATTTTGTTACCCTGAGGAAGTATAAGATGCGGCTCAATCTGAACAAGTGCGCCTTCAGAGTAGGAAGAGGGAAATTATTAAGTCATCTTCTCACTCCAAGAGGGGTGGAGCTCAATCCCGACAAGGTCAAGGTCATTCTAGAGATGGCATCCCCGAAGGGTTCAAAGGAAATTCAGAGACTAACAGGAAGGCTGGCAGGCCTTAGCCGCTTCCTGTCCAAGGCTGGGGAGAAGTGCTCTCCGTTTTTCAGAAGTTCGAGTGGACTACGGAGTGTGAGGAGGCTTTCGGAAAGCTCAAGCAGCAGCTAACCCAAGCTCCTCTACTCCAAGTCCCACAAGGAAGAGAGCTCGGTATTGGTCAGGGAATAAGTAAAAAAAACCGCTCCTCATCTACTATGTGAGTAGAGTGCTGCGGCAGGCAGAGGTGAGAAACCCTATCTTAGAGAAGTTGGTTTTTGCCTTGGTGGTTTCGGCTCGTAGGCTCCGCCCTTATTTTCAGGCTCACTCCATCAAGGTAGTCTCTGATCATCCATTGCATAGTATCTTGGATGGAGTGGAGCATTCGGGCAGGTTGGCAAAGTGGGCGATGGAGCTCAGCGAGTTTGACATTTCCTATTCTCCAAGGGTGGCAATCAAGGCCCGGGCAGTGGCAGACTTTCTGGCCGACTTCTCGGTCGAGGTAGGGGGAGAGGAAGGCTCTTCTAGATTAGTCTCTTGGAAGATTTTCGTGGATGGGGCTTCAGACAGGAACTCCGTGGGAGCCAGAGTTGTGCTAGTAAGCCCGAAGGGAACTAGGATCGAGCAAGCAGTAGAGATCCTCTTTCCTATCACGAACAATCAGGTGGAGTACGAAGCCATGGTGGCAGGATTGCGTCTCGCCAAGGAGTTGGGGATCCAGGACCTCAGAGACTTCACCGACTCAATGGTGGTCGCGTCACAGATCAGAGGAGAGTTTGAGGTGCACGACCCCATTTTGCGGAAGTACTTGGTCAAGGTCAAAGGTGTGATCGGGGATTTCTGTCCTTCTTCGTCGAGCATGTACCCTGGGAGGGGAATTCAAAAGCAGATTATCTTGCTAAGTATGGTCCTAGGGATGGGGGGACAGTGACCGAGCTATTTTGACTGTCCATCGAGGAAGGGGAGATGATGGAGATCGAGTAGAGGGCTTCTTGGAAAGACCCATTCATTACGTTCTTAACGACGGGTCGGTTTCCCACCAGTGAAGGAGATCAGAGAAAGTTTTGGTACAAGGCTACTTACTACCTGCTGAAGTAAGGAGAGATTTATCGCAAAACCATTTCAGGCTCTCTGGCCAGATGCCTGTCAGAGGCTGAAATTCCTCAAGTCTTTGAGGAGATCCATTCAGGAGAGTGTGGCAGACACTCGGGAACTCGTACTTTAGAGTAGAGAATTCTAAGGCATGACTACTTCTGGCCAACCATTCGGAAGGATGTCGAGGCCTTCTCGAGGAAATGTCCAAAGTGTCAGCTCTTCGCGTCTCTGCAGTTGCAGCCAGCTCAGCAGCTTCGCTCAATCACCGTTCCATATCCCTTCGCCATCTGGGGAATGAATTTGATTGGACCTTTCCCCCAAGCCAACGAATAGAGGAAATTCATTTTCGTCATGATCGACTACTTCTCCAAGTTGATCGAGGCAAAGGCTCTTGCCAAGACCACTTCTCAGATCATGAAGAATTTCATCTGGGGAGAGATCGCTTGCAGGTTCGGGATCCCTCTCACCATCATCGCCGATTACGACCCTCAATTTGCTAGCTTAGAGCTAGAGGACTTCTACAAGCAACTGGGGACGGATCTTCGATTCGCCTCTCTACATCATCTTTGGATAAATAGATAGGTGGAAGCCGCCAACAAGTTGATCATCAACCTCCTGAAGAAGAAGGTCACCAACCTGAAGGGAAACTGGGCAGAGCAACTCCCCTCGGTCTTATGGGCTCTGAGAACAACTCCAAACTCGGCCACGAGGGAAACACCCTTTAAGTTATCCCACGGGTTTGAGGCATTCATCCCGGTAGAGTTCGAGGTGCAGAGCCCGAGAGTGATAGTAGCAAGGGAAGGTCGCGAAGAGTGGTACTTGGAAAATGAAGATTCTCGGAGGCTATCGCTGGACTACATCGAGGAACTTCGTGACTTAGCCTTCATCCTCCAGGAGGAAACCAAGAGGCTCATGGAAAAGCACTTCAACAAGAATGTTTGCCTCAAACATTTCCTTGTAGGATACCTGGTCATGAAGATAGTGGATGTCGCGGGAAGCAGAGCTGTCATTGGCAAGTTACATCCCAACTGGGAAGGACCTTTCATCGTCTAGGAAACCCTAGGCACTGGGGGCTATCGTCTACAAGACCAGGATGGAGAGCAACTAGGGAGTACTTGGAGCAGGGATTACCTGAAAAGGTTCTACCCTTAGCGGTAACCTGTAATTACTCACTTGTATTCACATTTCAATATATGTATTTCCTCGCCCCCGGAGCCATGAGAGGTTGCGAGTTGTCTTCTTTGTGATGATTCATCTCAAGACAGCTAGAAGCATTGAAGTCCAACTCCACGATCAATTTAGGAAACCAGCGTTCGACCTGTTTCTCATATTTAGCCCAGGGCGGACGATGGGACGATGCCTAGGTATTTAAGCATCCTTGTAAGACCGAGCCACTGCACTGACGACCGAGATAAGCTCCCCCTTGCATGTCGACCTAGCTACCCCCGATTGCATCTCTCCTCTGACTGGAGGAACTATCAGGAATAGGTCTGAACACTAACCTCCTAAACTCGATGAAGGATCGAACTCACCAAGTGACCCCTTGTTCAAAGGCGGCATCGGTCTTTGAGGATACTAAAAGACCCGCTCTTAGCGATGGTTTGTCATGTGGGGCAGGATGCATCTTTGTCACTGCCAAGGAGGGATAACCTGCCAAGCCCTAAAAATTGCAAGTTCGCGGAAGGATGGTGGACTCGAGAGTGTCCAGCAGGACCCCTCGAGGACCATTTCCCTTTGCTTGTATTCTGGTTTTCATAACCAAGTGACAGGGCTGAAAATGATCTCCATAGTTGGATTGGGACACGAGCCTTCAACCTATTTCTCCTAAAAAGTCCAGGGCAGACAATGGGATGATGCTCCGGGATTTAAGAGTCCATGTAAGACCGAGCCCCTGCATTAACGGCCGAGATCAGCTCCCCCTCTTGCATGTCGACCTAGCTACACCTAATTGCATCTCTCCTCTGACTGAAGGAAGTATTAGGAACAGGTCTGGACGCCAACCTCCCAAATTTTACGGAGGGAAGATCGTCGTCTCTTTAGAACTTCATTCGTCCTCAAATATGTCAGTATAGTTAATTTTTTGGAAATATTTTAAGCAGCATGTCGAATTACTTCAGCACTGATATAAGTACTCGAGCCATAGAGTTGTCGTAGTCCGAGTCTCTGTACGAGCTCCTCTACTGCATATCGGCTACCAACCCCCTCGGGCCGACTACTTGCCTCATGAGTCAACCTCTACCTTCAAGTGCGAGTATCATTGTGCGAGTACGCGACTACGATTGTGCATATGCAAGCAACAATGCTTGAATATGTGGAGGGACTATACAGATACAAGTGACGACTACGCGAGTACGAGCGATATCAACGTACGAAAAAAGCGCATGGCGAGCTCTCAACCTCTCCGCGCCTATAAGCCTAACGAGTAACGTCAACAATCAAGCATGTGAGTAAAATAAGAAGAACAGACAGTAACGAGGAATTTTTTGTATTATGTACAAGTTACAAAATGCTCCAAGTATACAACTTTGTCTTTACAAGTTTGGACGCAGGAGGTCGCCGACCGAGTATGACTCATCATCGTTAGTATCGGGTTGATACTCCTTATCTCTGATGACAACATCCTCCTCAACCTCGGCGTCATCCTCGCCATCATCCTCATCATCGTTTCCTTCGCTACTCTCTCTGCTGCTGCTGTCACTACTGCTGGAGCTAGAAGCCGAGGAGAGGATGTGATCAGGCGAGTTGGACTCCTCAGCAAGTAGGAACTAGATGAGTTCCAAGACTGTCAGGTGCTCGGCCTCTCCACCGAGGAAGCCGTCCATCCTCAGTTTGGCGAGAACGGCTTCCCCGTTGCTCGCGCTATCCCGCAGCGGATAGCCGACAACTCATCCCCGTGTAAATAGATCCTTTTGCCCATCCCACGGTAACTCGCCTCCTGCTGCGACCCAACCGGGCAAGTACCAGAGGGACAAGGGAGATCTTTGATGGCAACCAGGCGAGTTTCCAACTCGGCGACCCGGACTTGGGAAGCCTCCAGCTCAGCCTTGGTGTTAGCGAGTTCTTGCTAGAGCTCAGAGGACTTCTTCACCATCTCAACCTCGGCGGCTTGTGAGTATAAATGATAATCATAGAAATGAACGTCCAAAATCAGCTAAGTCACGTCGAGGAAGCGACCTACCTAATACTCTTTCACCCAAGCATTTTGTAACCCCAGATCGATTGCCTTCAGTGAGATGATCTTCAGCGCCTTCTCCATATACAGGAGTTTTCTCGCCGTATAATTCCCCATCTCGGCAGTTCGCAGGAGCGAGCGAGACTCTGGTGGGCGAGCACCTCCGAGCTGAGGTCGGACAGGGACTCAGCATATTCCCACACGTACAGCGCGAAGGCGACGTTGAAGGCCTCCCCCTTGTCCTCCCAGTCTTCTGACTAGGCGGGTAGGTTCGTGCTCAATGTCACCTTGTGCTCGTCCTCGGACCAGGAGACCAGCGGGCGACCAAAGGCATCCCTACCTTCCCGCATAAGGTTGTAGTTCGGGTGGTAGTAAGGCACCCCGACATTGACTGGATATTCCCTCTCATCAAAGAGCTCGCGAGAAAGTTTTGCTTGCATGGTCCGGAGACTTGGCTTTCTCCTTCCCCTTGGTGAGTTTCTTCTGCTTCGAGCAGCCCTTATTTTCGGCGTGCGACTGGCCCTTGCTGCTCGCTGGAGGCGAGAACTCCTCAATCTCGGCAGGCGGGTTCGAGGGTTCTTGGCACGAGGATGCGGCTTCCTTCGCCAGAGGAAGTGGTTCTCGCGGGATCTCGCGAGCCTCTACAAGTACCGAAGAACAGTTAGCATGATTTTCAGCAGCGAACAGAGACAATGTAGCGAGTATGGCAGAATCTCGCGTACTTATACCTTCACAAGGAAGGACTTCATCGAGCATGTTGACGTTGATACGCCAGTGGACGACGTCGAATCGTTGTCCACGGAAAGCTTCGAATAACTTCTTGCACTCGCCTTCCAAAATCGGTGGCATGAAGGCGACTTTGGCAGGCTGATGTGGCCTCCTCGGAACACTTTTAAAGTTGCACGCGACGACGACCAGATACTCGCTCCACCAGTAGACTTTATTTGCTGTGCCGACCAACGTACAGATATGGATGCTAAAGAAGATTACTCCCTCGGCAGTCGCGGCGAAGGCGAAGATCTTCCGGAAGACAAAGAGGTCGAATGTGATCCTCTCTTCCTGAAGGAAGCAGAGGAAACCCATGATCATCTCCATGCCGTTGGGGTTGATCTAGGCGGGGACGATGACGAAATATCGCAGGATCTGGCGATATTAGGGCCACAGCAGAAGTCGCAGGCCGACTTTGAAGTGGCAGAGGGGAAGGACTAACTCACTTTCGAGGAAGGTGTTTAATCGCTCGTTCTGGGAGGGTAACCTGGCCAAGTATTCCTCTGGGAGGTGCCTTTGGTAAAATTCCTCCAGATCTCGCTAAGTTATGGCAGACTTCACAATAACGTCTGTGAAGTTAATCGCATGAGCTTGTCGGCAAGCGCTGGCATCATCAGCGACCATCTTGAGCGAGCAGTAAGTGTGAGGATGTTGGGTATTGCATCCACAATAACCCAGATTTGCATGAAGTCACCCTTGAACAAAAATGAATTAAGTTGTATTTGATATCCTTGTTTAAGTTGTGTGTTTGTAGACTATCATTGCTAAGTGTAAACCAATGTTAGTCTACAGTGGGTCATGAACACAGGACAATACAGTGTAATCCCTCACTATGTGATCCAAGGTGTTGACTCATGTATAGCCTCTATATTGGGATACACTTCATATTCAAGCACTTGGAGCATGGGATGTAGATTGGATTCTTGAAGAGAAAGATTTTCTGAAGTTCAAAATTTTTCCTAAGTCCACTTCTCGAGAAGTCTATGTATAATTCTCGAGAAGTAGAGCTAGCAGTTCTCGAGAAGTTCACTTAGTTCTCGAGAAACCTTGGCTAGTTCTCGAGAAGCTTAGCCAAGTTCTCGAGAAGCTCATCCTAGTTCTCGAGAAGTCTCAGCCTATACTTCTCGATTAGCCAGAGACAGACGTGAAAAATTTTCTAAGTCCATCTCTCAAGAAGTCAGCTTAGTTCTCGAGTACAAGTTTCAGTTCTCGAGTACTATTTTTTTTAGTTCTCGAGAAGCTTCACATAATTCTTGAGTAGACTCAACGCCTTTTGTTCTCGAGTACTTACATAAGTTCAAGACGTATAGTTCTCGAGAAATCAGCCTGTTCTCGAGAACTTATTCATACTTCTCGAGAACTGCTGTCAAATTTTTCAGAAAAATTTACTTAAGTCCAGATCGACGGGATTTTAAAATGAGACATCGTGATTGGTCCACGTGTCGTCATTAATGTCAATTCTAACTGTTAGGGGAAATCCTATATAATGTCTTTTCATCAAGACTAACCCTAAGCGGAATCCGTACTCTCTATTATTCTGAATCGGCCGTCTCTCTCCAAGAACAAACTTATAGAAGTTGTCGTCGCCGCTCAGGAAGAAGATCTACACGACTTTTTTCGATCAAGTTAGACTTGATGTTCAAGGAATCTTCATCTTCTCCTTGATCGAGTAGGTCAAAGTTTTATCAGATCAGATTTACAGAGGTTCTTCTTCAACAAATTCTGAAAAAGCCGTCAAGTTCAGAAGAAGACCTAGAGTCGAATTTTTCCAGATCTGAGACAAATCTTTGTTTGAATTTCAAATCTCTTTGTAATTTTGTAGGAGATTATTCTCCGAGTGTAGGAGCGTTGTTCTCCGAGTTATAGGAAGTTTTCATCTTTCGAGTGTAGATCCATTTGGATCGAGATTGTAGGAACTTTTTTCTGAGGCGTAGGATTGGTTTTCAATCCGAGATAGTGGAGTAGTCAGATCTAGTGATTTACTAGATCGGTGAGGGAAAGTGGACGTACCCAAGGTTAGGGAACCACTATAAATCTTCTTATCATCTGTGATTGCTTGATTGTTTGTGCAAGTTTTTTTAAATTGTTTATTCCGCAAATAGACGCACAATTCACCTATTCACCCCCCTCTAGGTGATTTAGGTAGACAACTTAACACTTTCAATTGGTATCAGAGGGAGGTTGGTCGTTAAAAGGTTAACACCTTGATCAATTTTCTCTCTAAGTTGTCTCTTGAGAATTTTCAAGCAATGGATAAGGCTAAAGATTTTGTCAAGCTTCCCCTGTGCACAAAGAACAACTTTCCCATATGGAAAGAGAGAATAAAATTTTTCATGGAAGCTATGGATCCCCGGATCTTCATGATTGTTGAAGAAGGTCCTTACGTGCCCATGACCATCTCCACTATAGATCCAACCAAGAAGGTTCCAAAAAAGTTGATGGATCTAGATAAGGACGAGATTGCACTTGTCTCTCTTGATAAGAAAGCTAAAAATATAATAGCGAGTGCAGTCGATTACTCTATGCTGCAGAATCTGATTCACTACCAATCTGCTAAGGAGATGTGGCAGTCTCTCGTCACTCTGATGGAAGGTACACAAGAAGTGAGGGATGATAGAAGATCCCTATTGAACCAGAAGTACGAAGCCTTCAGGCAAGGGCCAAAGGATGCCATTGCAGATACATTTGAGAACTTTTTCAAGATAGTTAACGGCCTCAGAGTATATGGCCGAGTCTTCACCAACGGGAAACTGAATGACAAGTTCCTAAGATCCTTAACCAAGGAATGGGACAACAAGGTATGTGCTATCAGGGAATTTGGAAAGCTATCTGAGACAGATTCTCAAAATCTCTTCGGGAAGATGATGTCGTATGAGCTTCAACTCAACGCGAGGAAAGCTGAAGAAGATAAGAGCAGGTCTGCATCCAAAGAGAAGTCTGTTGCTTTAAAGGCAGACACCTCCAGGAAGTCAAAGGCTACCTCTCCAGCCCCAGCACAAGAAGCTAGTGAAGAAGAAAACTCGGAGCCAAGTACCTCGGGATCTGAGCTATCTGAAGGAGAGTTCTCCTTACTCTCACGACAGTTCAAGAAATTCTTGAACAAGAAAAAGCAATGGAAGGTCAAGGATGCCTCTCACAGAAGATCACGACATGACGGTGATCGACACATAAAAGACTCAAGCAGCCATGACAGATATGGTTCTAAACAGAACAAACATATTTCGACTGACAGAGTTTGCTACTGTTGTAACAAGCCAGGTCACGTCATAGCTGACTGCCCCCACAATAAGAAGAAGGGTGGCAGGAGAGAAGAGAAGAAGTCCTCGTATGGCAAGAAGAGGACAGAGAAGAGCCTGATAGCCAAGAAGGGCAAGACTCTTAGTGACTCTGACTCATCTGAATCAAGTGAAGAAGAGGAAGCCTACTTTGGACTTATGGCTCAATCAGATGATGAACAAGAGCCCCAGTTCACTGGGGAGGTAAAATCTCACACCCCTCTTTCAGAATCTAAAGTTTTTGAGCATGATCATGAGGACAGCTCCTCTGACGATGAGTCTGAACTCATGGGCTAGTATAAGGAGTTGATCGTGGCTTACGACAAATGTCGAAAGGTTGTGAAAACTCAGGCAAAAGAGATTAAGTCTCTAAAGTCCATAGAAAGCTCTCTGAGAGAGGAAGTCGTTAAGATGGACTCACTCAGAGAAGACTTAGATACTGTTGTTGACGAGTTCAACAAGGCTATCAAGCACCTTGATCTGAAGGATGAAATAACCAAGGGATTGGAAGACTTACTAGAAGTCGAAAAGAAACTTGTTGAAGGTTTCTCTAAGCCAAAGGTAGTTCTTCCTCTTGTTGTTGAGTTCTCTACTCAGGCCAAGGGTGTTGGGCTAGGCCATGTAGGAGCTCCTAGTAAATCTTCTAGGAGGAATAAGGCTCAGAGGAGAAATAAGGCCGCCAAGAAGGCCTTGGCCAAAGCAAAGGGGAAAGCCCCTCAAGATCAGACTGTCTTTAAGAAAGTCATATTTCCAACAAATGAGTTTGATCTTGACTCGTCCTCGGTCACTTGACTAGACCTACTTATGTAGAGCCAAAGTCTCGTTACTAAGGATGGACTCGCCCCAGAAACTTTGGTGAGAGTGTCTTTAAGGCACCTTATGAAGAAGTCATTCTTCAGCACTACGGCCCTTATGATCATGGTCATAACTTCGTGAAAGCACCAAAAGTAAAAACCATTGTAGAAAAGCCTGTGATGGAGAAGAAATCATGTGATTGCCATCATCATGAAGCTTCTTCCTCCAAGAATGCTACCCCTGCTGGACCAGTATCCCAGAAGGTCAAGCAGGAGTTCCTAAGGCAAAGATACAACAGGTTCGACTGTTGGTGTTATGGCAGAATTGGTCATTTTTTCATCGATTGTTGGTTTAATCCAAGAAATTCTGCAACTCCTCAAGTTGGCAACATGAGAATGACCACTCATGATGTTAATCCTCGTAGGGGGAGTGTTCTAACATGAGACCAAGGACCCAAACATGTTTGGGTTCTTAAGGCAAACTGATTATGATTCCAGGGATGTCCAAAGGCCACCAAAACGTCAATCTGGTATTTGGACAGTGGATGCTCTCGGCACATGACCGGGACAAGAAGCCTACTTCAAAATTATTCTCCAGTGTTGAACGGACCAAAGGTCATCTTTGGAGGTTCAGACCGCGGGATAACTAAAGGCTACGGTATGATCACTAACGGTAGTGTATCCTTTTCGGATGTAGCTTATGTTGAGGGATTGGAACACAATCTTTTAAGCATAAGCCAACTATGCGACAAAGGATACATAGTTGAATTCCACGCTGACAAGTGCCTGATAAAGTCTGTTGACAATATGGAAACGATTCTATCTGGCTCTCGAAGCAGGAATATATTTTGCTTTAATTTCATTTGTATAGATTCTTCTACACCAGTGTGTTGTTTAGCAAAATATAGTGCGTCTCTTGGTGACCAATGGCACAAGAGGTTAGCACGTATTAATTTTAAAACTATTAATAAATTATTCTCCCAGAACTTAGTACGTGATACCCCGAATGTCAAGTACGTCAAAGATAGACCTTGTCATGCATGTGTAAAAGGCAAGTAAATAAGGGCTACCTTTAAAAGTATTATTGACAAAAATTAAGGTAGATGTCTCCATCTACTTCATATAGACTTGTTCGGTCCTCTGCAAATTAGAAGCTTGGGAGATAAGGAATATACATTGGATATTATTGATGACTACTCGCGCTTTGCGTGGGTGTTCTTTCTGAAACACAAGTCAGATACCTTCGACATCTTTACTAATTTTGTCAGGAAGATCCAGAATGAATACAACTGTTCCGTAGTTAAAATCAGAAGTGACAATGGAACAGAGTTCAAATCTGGGACCATGACAGAATTCTGTGAAAGCCTAGGTATCTTTCAGGAGTTTTCTTCTCCTCGCACTCCACGGCAAAATGGAGTAGCTGAGAGAAAGAACAGAACACTCATAAAGGCCTGCAGAACTATTTTGAGTGATGCTTCACTACCAGAGTACTTGTTAGCTGAAGCTGTCAATACTGCATGCCACGTGCAAAATCGAGCACTCATCAATAAGAATCATGATAAGACACCTTACGAACTTCTAAAAGGCAAGAGACCAACCATTTCATATTTTAGAATTTTTGGCTGTAAATGATTCGTGCTTAACAATGGTAAGTATCATACTACCAAGTTTAGTGAGAAAAGTTTTGAAGGTATTTTTGTAGGTTATAGTAGTCATAGTAAGGCATACAGGATTTTCAATAGAAAAACTCCGGTTGTAGAGGAATCCATACATATTGTATTTGATAAGACGAACCTGCTGCAAAGCAAATCGTCTAGTGTGCTTGTTGAATATGCAGGTACAAGACTGAAAGAAATCAGCTTGGATGAACCGGCTGAAAGGGAAAAATAAAAGTTCATCAAGATCACTACTCCAACCCCCATTGTAGAGGTAGTTGATCAAGATGAAGAAACCATCCAAGTTGATTAAGTCACTCTAGTGGCTGAAGAAGTTCCAGATGCTAGAAATCTAGAGCTCAGACATCTGAAGGATCACCCATTGGACCAGATCATAGGAGATCCCCGGGATGGTGTCAGAACTCGTCGAGGTACAACTAACGAGAATTTATATTTAAGTTTTCTCTCACAGGTTGAACCAAAGAAGTTTGAGGAAGCAAACTCGGACGCATCATGGATCTTGGCCATGGAAGAAGAACTGAACCAGTTCAAGCGATGCAAAGTTTGGAAACTAGTTCCTAGACCCAAAGGTAAGAATGTCATCGGAATGAAGTGGGTCTACCGGAACAAGTTGGACGGGGATGGAACAATCATAAATAATAATGCCAGACTCGTCGCCAAAGGATACCGTCAAGAAGAAGGGATCGACTTCGACCAAACATATACTCCAGTGGAAAGGCTGGAGGACATCAGACTATTCCAAGCTTATGTTGCACTGAAGGGCTTCACTGTCTACCAAATGGACGTGAAGTCTGCTTTCCTGAATGGTGACATAAAGGAAGAAGTGTACATGGAACAACCCCCAGGTTTTGTTGATCCTAACTTTCCTGACTATGTTTATTTA
Organism: Platanthera zijinensis; assembly: GCA_039513925.1. NCBI lineage: Eukaryota > Viridiplantae > Streptophyta > Magnoliopsida > Asparagales > Orchidaceae > Platanthera > Platanthera zijinensis. The sequence goes on from CM077083.1 coordinate 33,147,737, forward strand.
TTATCGAAAGCATTGTACGGTTTGAAACAAGCTCCTCGAGCTTGGTATGAAACGATATCTACCTTTCTCCTCGAGAACAAGTTCACAAGGGGAAAGATAGATAAGACATTATTTCTTAGGGAAATTAAAAGCAAGATTTTGCTAGTGCAAATCTATGTCGACGATATTATTTTTGGTTCTACAGATGACAACCTCTACAAAAAGTTTTCTAAACTTATGCAAGAGAAGTTTGAAATGAGTAGTATGGGAGAGCTGAAGTATTTCTTAGGACTTCAGGTGAAACAATCTGAAGATGGAATTTTCATCTCACAGACGAAGTTCACCAAGGAGTTGATTAAGAAATTCGGAATGGAGAGTGCAACCTCTATGAGGACTCCAATGGCCTCAGTTATGTCTCTGGACAAGGATGAGAAAGGGAACCTTTTGATGAAACCAAGTATAGAAGCATAGTTGGATCCTTGTTCTACCTTACTACCAGTAGACCAGACATAATGTTCTCTACATGTGTCTGTGCTAGATTCCAAGTGAACTGTAAGGAATATCACTATGCTGCTATAAAGCGAATCTTGAGATACCTTAAAGGTACATCGAATCTTGGCTTATGATACCCAAGAAGTAATGACAGCGAACTAATTGGCTTTTCAGATACAGACTTTGCAGGTAGCAAAGATGACAGAAAAAACACTTCCGGGACGTGTCAGTTCCTTGGAAGAAGGCTTATCTCATGGAGCAGCAAAAAGCAAAATTGTGTCGCAATCTCAACGGCCGAGTCAGAATATATTTCTGCCGGCAGTTGTTGTGCACAATTGCTTTGGCTAAAGAACCAGCTAGAAGATTGCAATATGAAGGTTAAATACATTCCGTTGTTTTGCAAACACTTAGTTATGATAGTCTGCAAACACACTTAGCTATGATAGACTGACATTGGTTTACACTTAGCTATGATAGTCTGCAAACACACAAATTAGTAATAGGGTGTTCCAACAGATCTCCGTTTCCTGAGTAATTAAACCCAATCTCTGGACAGTGGGTCATGAACACAGGACCATACAGTGTAATCCCTCACTATATGATCCAAGGTGTTGACTCATGTATAGCCTCTCAATTGGGATACACTTCATATTCAAGCACTTGGAGCATGGGATGTAGATTGGATTCTTGAAGAGAAAGATTTTCTGAAGTTCAAAATTTTTCCTAAGTCCACTTCTCGAGAAGTCTATGTATAATTCTCGAGAAGTAGAGCTAGTAGTTCTCGAGAAGTTCACTTAGTTCTCGAGAAGCCTTGGCTAGTTCTCGAGAAGCTTAGCCTAGTTCTCGAGAAGCTCAGCCTAGTTCTCGAGAAGTCTCAGTCTATACTTCTCGAGTAGCCAGAGACAGCTGTGAAAAATTTTCTATGTCCATCTCTCGAGAAGTCAGCTTAGTTCTCGAGAACAAGTTTCAGTTCTCGAGTACTATTTTCTTTAGTTCTTGAGAAGCTTCACATAATTCTTGAGTAGACCCAACGCCTTTTGTTCTCGAGTACTTACATAAGTTCAGGACGTATAGTTCTCGAGAAATCAACATGTTCTCGAGAACTTATTCATACTTCTCGAGAATTGTTGTCAAATTTTTCAGAAAAATTTACTTAAGTCCAGATCGACGGGATTTTCAAATGAGACATCGTGATTGGTCCACGTGTCGTCATTAATGTCAATTCTAACCGTTAGGGAAAATCCTATATAATTTCTTTTCATCAAGACTAACCCTAAGCAGAATCCGTACTCTCTATTATTATTAATCGGTCGTCTCTCTCCAAGAACAAACTTACAGAAGCCGCCGCCGCCGCTCAGGAAGAAGATCTACACGACTGTTTTCGATCAAGTTAGACTTGTTGTTCAAGGAATCTTCATCTTCTCCTTGATCGAGTAGGTCAAAGTTTTCTCAGATCAGATTTACAGAGGTTCTTCTTCAACAAATTCTGAAAAAGCCGTCAAGTTTAGAAGAAGACCTAGAGTCAAATTTTTCCAGATCTGAGACAAATCTTTGTTTGTATTTCAAATCTCTTTGTAATTTTGTAGGAGATTATTCTCCGAGTGTATGAGCGTTGTTCTCCGAGTTGTAGGAAGTTTTCATCTTCCGAGTGTAGATCCATTTGGATCGAGATTGTAGGAACTTGTTTCCGAGGCATAGGATTGGTTTTCAATCCGAGATTGTGGAGTAGCCAGATCTAGTGATTTACTAGATCGGTGAGGGAAAGTGGGCGTACCCAAAATTGGGGAACTACTATAAATCTTCTTGTCGTCTGTGATTGCTTGATTGTTTGTGCAAGTTCTTTTAAATTTTTTATTCCGCAAATGGACGCACAATTCACCTATTTACCCCCCTCTAGGTGATTTAGGTAGACAACTTAACACTTTCAGAGGAGGAAGAGCGAGGGGAGAGAGAATGAAAGAGAAGATGCGAGCAAGGGCAGTTACTCGCGAGCAGTGAGCCAGAAATCACAACAGCATACTAAAGACTCACCTACCCCTTCTATTTATAGGCAGAGACAAAGAAGGGGGTGTATATAATTCTCGCGCGATTATCCACCTAAGTCGCGTCCTAACAAAAATATCAATCCTAGCTACAAACAATATCTCACATAAAACATCCCAGAATCTCGCCCGCTCGCCAGAACCTGCACAGACAAGTCGAGACTTCGCAGAAAGAAGACAGGTAGACAGAAAAAGCATAAATCAAATACAAGCTCGACAAATATAACGTGAGATTCAAACTCGCTTATTACAAATGAAATATGATTCTTTACATAGTCGCCAAGGGACGAGTACAAATGAAAATGAAGAAAGTAAAAAATCTAAGTTCTAGGAGACCCTCGATCAAGAAGATGTGGATGTCGCCCGGCCCAGCCCATCTCGTGTGCTCGGTGGAAGTGCTTGCTAGACACCGCCAACGCGTTGTCGCCTCGTTGCAGTTGCTCCTCCATCCTCGCCAGTCGCCCAGCAGACCCCATGCTCGCACGCATGCCTGCCAATTCCTCGTCATAGAGCTGGACGCGATGGTCTATCATCGCTAGTCGTCTGTCCATCTCTTGGATCATGTAGAAGCGAGCCTTGTAGGCCACCAGGCTTTCCCGAAGTTCTTCCATCTTCGTCATCCTAACCTCTAGTGTCGAGATTCGGTGATGAGACTCGCAAATGGCGAGTTGTTCGAACTTGGCCTCTAGTTCGATGTAGGCGCAAGCGGCGGCATGGCGGTATTAGTTCCCTAAGAGCCCAAGGGCGTCGATAAAAGCCACTCTAGGAGTTGCGGGGTGACCTATCAAAGCATAATGAAAGTCGTCGAGTCATAAGTAACCAATCAATTTTCAGAACAGATCAGCAATGGCGCGAGTTACCTTGTCGAGGAGACTGAGATCGCCGAGGGGAAGGACTGCGGCGAGTTGATTCTCGTGGGCCTGATGACTAGCCGTCAGGGCGCTCGACAGGCTGCCCCTGCCCGCGACCCCCAGGATCGCGATTTCCATTCCTCGGCGGGAAGTAGTTTGGGCGCTATCTTTCCAGATCTCGCGTCGAGCTCTCTGGAGGGATCCGAGGGACCGCGACCTCTGGGCAAAGTTGAGGGCGATCTTCATTGCTCGGCGGAAAAGGAGGAGGCGACGATAGTATAGTGCTCGCCGGTTATTGCGGGCTCACCAGAGGAGATGGCGCTGACAGTGGTGTGCTCGGTTTTTGCAATTTAGTCAAAGGCGGCGGCGGAAAAGGAGTACTGCTCGCCGCCGGCAGAATTGTCATAGCCGCAGGTGGAAGAAGGCTTTGCTCGCCTCCGATTGCGGGGACTTAGTCGTCGGAGTATCTTTCTTCCTCGACGCAGGGACTTGTGTTTCTAACCCCTTCTTGGAGCCAAGGTTGATCCGGACGGTGTGCGCGGTTCGGAGCATAGGTCGAGCTTCGAGTGTGACCATCGGAGTTAACTCGCAGGGGTGCGACGTCCAGAACCCCGCCTGAAGTTGTCGCCGAGGGAGTTGCAGATACATGGACAAGTCAGTATGGGGACAGATCAATCAGCAATTTTTGTAGAGTTCGGTAAGATGGAGACCTTGCGAGGCAGCGAGATCTTCCTACAGCTGTGCTTGAGACCCAGCGACTTCGGGAGCAGGAGGAGAAGCAGGCGAAGGGAAGAGAGTGAAGTCAGGAACAAATAGCTCGGGGATGTCACTCAACCCGAGGTCGTCGAGGAGTTGTTGGGTGCTAGTGGAAGGTTCGGGCTGGTTGGCCAGGGATGCGACTTTCTTGGTCGGGGAGGCGACTTTCTCCACTGCTGAAGGCGGGTTGTCGGCTTTGGAGGTGAGCGTCTTCTTCAACTTTTTAATTTCTTCTTCTTTGCGGGAAGGAGGTCGGCATCGACTTCTCCTTCTCGCATCCTTTTAGACCTTGAAGGCTCGAAGAATCCCGACAGTGCGGCAAGGCTCTCTTGGTAGGCTTCCTTGGCGAACTTCGACATCGCGTGCGAGTGCAAAAAGAGTTCCTCAAAGATCAGTCACCCCCATATTTATAGAGTTCAACAAACATCCATCAAGAGCGAGTAACTCAGATACTCAGCCAAAAAGTTTGTCGAATAAGTGTTGGATGATTCTTTCCTAGTTCCTACATCGCTTGAAAAGAGCGGGGATTGTGTACAACCTATATCCGTTAAAGGTGGACCCCTCCAGAGCCAGTCAGCAGAAGTCAAAGTCAGCAAGTCAAGATAGAGGTCAGAGTCAACACGCTAGGCAGCGGAAGGCCTGGGCGAGTATGGAGAGCTCACCTCGCATACTCGCCGGGTAGGCGACTAGGCCAGCTACTCGCCCAGCCGTGCGAGCTCCTCCAGGAAGTCGCCTAGTCGCTGGGGGGATATAAATAAGACCCATCCCCTTCCCTTGGATTTGCATATAAATAGGACCCCAGGGGTACGAGGAAAGACACTTTGGAATTTCGTCGAGATCTCTCAAACTATTTTCTTGGACGTCAACTGAGCTTTTGAATTCCTTTTTAAGAGAGGCCAGGTTGTGACTTAACGACTATCTCCTTTAGTCGTCGCGACTTAGTTACTAGCTAGTCTTCCTCGTACCCTGCTCAGCCATTTTTGGTTGTGGAGGGGTTGCTTCTTCTAAGCTTCCGGGTACGTGGTGGGACCATCCTGCCGCAGCACATGGGGTCTTGTTTGTTGTTCGGCGACTTTCGTGCCTTAGTCCGCTAGCCGTCGAGCCTAACCGTTGAGCCGGTAACTTTGGACTATCTTGATCCAAATTTTGGAGTAGGGATTTTCCCGGCTTCAACACCGGGTTGTCTACGTCAAAAACGTCTCTTATCCATTGCTATGGTTTTCTTTAACTGATTGCGCGCCCAGCTCAACTCTGATCTAAGGCGATCCGATTCTCCGGACCGGGGAAAAGGTCGGGTGACCCGCAACTCAACTCAACCCAAAATATACTCTGTTTTTGTTGTAAAATCTAGTACAAACGCAGACACAGCTATAAAGATTGCAGATAATCAAGAACATAAAATATAGTCACATAATTTATATCATAAATATATAGATTCAAATACAAGGGAAAATATGAGAAAAAAATGACCATCCGGCAAGTACACCACAGATGCTCCGAACACGCACGATCCCGGGCCGAAATCTGAGATTTGGACTGCAATTCGCCTCCCGGACGCACAAGGTTCAGCGAACTTTCAACGTCTATGTCTGACGTTCAACCGCACCACCACCAGAGAACAACGCCGCCACCGAAGAACAACACCACCACCGGAGAGAAACCACCGTCGAGGCTAACTGCACTCACGCACGCCGTCAACACCACGTCTCTCCACTCCAAAGAACGTTCACTGCAACGCCAACAGCAAACTCCACCAAGCTCGGCGGCAACATCCTCTTGCAACACCGGCGGCTACCTCCTCCAAGACCAGCGACAACACTCAAGGCCGGCAGCCACTCCGAGTGCACGAGCGAGAGAGAGAAGAAATTGGCTTGATCGAACTGCTCCTCAAAAGGCAGCTACAAGTCGGCACCTCCAAAACTCACAGGTGGCACACTTCTCCACGGCTATAGGGTTGGTTCAATTTTTGAATCGTCCTACGGTGGACATTTATATTCCAAGTGTACAATCACAAAGAAGAAAATAGATTATTTTTCTCTCCAATTTTGACCACCACCAACACTTAAACAGGAAATTTGTTTTCCTTATTTTCATGATTTAGGCAGCTCCGCATAAGGGACGAGATTAAATGTCAATTCGGATCCGAGCAAAACCGGATCTGAACCAAACCAACAGGTTCAACACAACCCAAAATCTCATTGCAGTGACAAGTAGTTCATGGAAATCAAAATTTGAATATGATAAATGGAATACTCTATAAGGAAGAAAATTTCGCGGAGGCACATTGTAATATAAGTTCGAGTTTTGAGTCCATTGAAGGCCTTATTAGAATGCATGCATCCAACCTGAAATAGATTATAACATGATATCAGAGTAGATCAAGACCACCAACTCACTCCCAAGCCTTCCATTAAAAAGGAAATTAACACATTATAGGTCACATGAGGGGAAAAGCAGCATAGCATAAAATGCATGCGACTTCCGGCAGTTACAAAAAATTTGGTCCCCCACATGACCAACCAAGTTTACCACCATGATCTCTATACATAACTTGCAAGATATATTTCACACATTTTGGGCAGGATTAACACAGCGATACAAAATAATCAAAAATAAAATAAAATAAAAATAAAAATCTACGGTTCGAGCCGTGCGGATTTCTTCAACTTAGGAACTTTGAAATCAGAATGAAATAGCGGTGATTGTAACGGTTCCAGCGAAGGAGTTCTTCTCCCCCTCTGCCCAATCAGACCTTGATGAGGCATCTGATAATAGTTGGGACATAATTAGAATCAACACATAGCAAAAGAAACATCAATACAACAACATGAGGGAGATTGAAATAAGATTTCACTTGATTCAAAGGAATTGGAGGAAATGCAAATGAAAATTACTTTATAATTTTGTATTTGATTCATTTGTAATTAATAAGCAACTGAATCTATCTACGAAATGCGAATAAATTGATCTTTTTCATTAGATCAGTTTCACATTTCATTAGAAAATAGAATGAAATTTTCATTTTTCATCCAACAAACAACAAAATAAGGATGAGAACATATGTTTACAAAAGTATTTTTTTGCTGATGGCTTCTCTCTCTCTCTCTCTCTCTCTCTCTCTCTCTCTCTCTCTCTCTCTCTCTCTCTCTCTCTCTCTCTCTCTCTCTCTCTCTCTCTCTCTCTCTCTCTCTCTCTCTCTCTCATTCCATACGATTTCCAGCTCCCTCCAGCCGCTGCCTAGATTGCATTGCTCGTGAAGGAGAAAAATAAGTTGAATTACAAGTCTAAAATTCCACCGTAAAGACCCGCTATAAAAGCACATGTATATATATTTGTACTGCAATATTTATTTTTTTAGATTTGATATAATATTTATTCCAATTCTCAAATAAATATTTTTGTTTCCTTTAAAATTATATCAAAATAAAAATCAAAGTTTCATTCCCACAGTCGAACATATTCCATAAATTCTTGTATGGATGCTAGTGGCAGTAAAAATGGCTGTCTACAGAAAAAGTTGTGTAAAAAATTAGAAGACAATGACAAAGGAGCAAGAAAGCCAGGTAGAAAACAATCATTCCGGGAAGAAATTTGTTGCAAAATCAAATAATAACAAAAAAATTGTCAGATCAGAAGTAGTTGGATATGCAACTTACAAGAACATTACTAGGCGTGGGCTTTTCAAAAGTGACCCTATGGGAGCTCCTACGCTTGTAACTTGTGCCGGCGTCACAACTGTTCAAATAACGTTTCCTTGAACCACTCTGAGTTTCTATGACCATGCTCGGGCCACTCTGCAACTTCCCGGCATATTTACTTTTCCCTCTCGAGTTGTCCTGAATATTTTTCTTCCAACCTCCCGTAAGTTTGGAAATCTCTTCCTTCAAGTTCTCAATTACATTTTCCTTCACCATGGCTGACGACCGGAGCTCATCCATGTCACTGCTAATCTTCTCCATTTTCAGATCAGCCAGTTGCCGTTGCTCAACATGCTTTCTGACTTCTAGCTTTAGAATGCCTCTTTCAGCTTCCAACTTTGCAATAATCTCATCCTTTTCATTGGCTTCTGCACGCTTGCTCTTTAAGAGCGCAATATAGTAATTCTCCATCTTCTTAAACTGGTTCCATACAAAATCCTTCTCAGCTAACAGTGCAGAAATTTCAGCATCCTTCCTTGAACTGAGCTCTCTGTGTGAATGCTTTCGTTTTTTTATTTCCTTTTTCAAGGACGCAACAGATTGATCCTTTCCATTTAAATTTCCTGAAGGCCCGGAGACATTGTTTGAATAATCTGCATTCTCAGCGGCTCCAAAAGATTTCAGCTTTTCCTATATTGAGAATACCGCCAAAACTCAATAAAATAAAGGACTAATTGCGAAGAACTCTCCTCTAACTTTACACAATTCAAAGAGCTCCCCTCTATTTTTCAAAAGTATCAAAACATCTCCTCTAAGCTCACGTTGTTAACATACATGCATGCATAAAAAAAGTTCTTTTTAGGGTACATGTATGTTAGCAATGTGAGCCTAGAGGGGATGTTTTGATAATTTTGAAGGATAGAGGAGAGGTGTCCTTGCAATTATGCAAAGTTAGAGGGCAGGTCTCAGTAAATGACCCTAAAATAAAACAGAGAGTTGAAGGAAAACGTGGCTTCTCTTTAATGGATGGTGAATATACTTTAATAATACCTTGAGCTCACCCATCTCGATAGATTCTGCCTCCATACAGGAGCGGAAGTCTTCCAAATCACTTTCAGCAAGGTCTGATGAATAAAGAAGGATAAAATATTCAAAGATCCTCAATAGCATGTCAGAGAAAAATTTTGAAAATAATATATTGCTCATAAAATATAAATATTGAAAAAAAATTATTGACGCAGTACGAATCTACAGATAGCGAACAAAATACCCTAACCCTACATGCAATGTAAATGCGCACGCGATGAATAAAATTGACCAATGACAAACCCTTAAATGAAAATGGGGATGAATGCAAGCACACAAGAAACACACAATTCAATGAAAAAAAACTCATAGCATAAACACCAATGCAAATGTAACATCTCAATCATGCAAGTATGTCTGATGTGCAATTAATTAAACAATATTAATTTTAAAATCCTCGTACTTTCAATCTTAATTAAAAACAAATGTCCAAAATTAATAATTAGGCGAGTATTGCAGAATAAATTGAGGGTGCACTAAAAATTGAAATCCAAAGCAAATAAGTGTTGATAGTCAATAAAGAGAGGCAATAAGAATTAATCTAAGCCAACACATTACTAACAATATAAGTTGTCCGCACAATGAGAAGATCTAACTCAAGTACTAAAAGTTCACCGAGTAATGGATGTAGGTGGTGGTGGTTGTTCGGAATTATAAACGCTGGTATTTGGGATTGAATCAGGGCTGACAAGGGGAATGTGGGTTGTTTTAGAGGGGGATGGTGGCTTACTAGGACATGGGAATGTTTAAGGACTGTGGGGCATGCATGCAGGCCAGGGGGGGTTAAAAGAGATTGAGGGTGTTTGGAGGTAAAGGGGGTTGTGGAGGGTCGGCCGGGTGAATGTTGAGCTGGTGGGGCAGCAAAGGGCCGGGGAAGTGAAGGGGGGTTGGAGGAGGTAGTATCTTGTTGCGGGAAGGAGATGGAAGGTCATCGTTGGAGGAGAAGAGGGCTGGACAAGGAGAAAACCCAACGGGGTGGCTAAGGAGGGCAATGCCGGACTTCTGGGAAGGAAGGGAAAGGATCAAACAACGAAGATGGGTTGGAGGAGGCGGGGAAAGGTCATAGGGTGTGATGAGGAGGGATGGATTTGTGGATTTGTCGGTGGGAACGACGATTAGAAGGCTCGTTAGTAGCTGGAGGGTCGACGAGTGGTGGTGGAAGGGGGCGTCGCACCCCCTGTAGGAAGAATTCCACGACGCCACACCGTGGGAAGGCCTTCGGCGTCGCACCAAAGGGGTTGACCGAGCGGTTCCTTCTAAAAACCGTAAATCCTCAATGGCCTTTTGAACCGGTAGTTGCTTGCATATAAAGGGGGAGTTTGGTTAAGTATATCCACGACAATGATCGTCCGGTGGATAATTAGCATAAGTCCCAAAATACAAGTCCAATAAAATAAAACAAAATATATAAAAATGTGAAAAATCGAGAGGAACGCGACGGCGGTCACCAATCATCCATTTGATGACCCAACAATCATCGATCTCCGTCAATTATGATTTGATACCGTATAAGGAACTGGTTAAGAGCTGAGCATATGCACAATCTAAATAATCAAAAGAATAATGATTGACTCAAGAGGCTCGGATCAAAAGAAAGACATGTTGAGTCATCTTTCATTTCTCAACCATTCATTTAGAGTGCAAAATTATCACCTATTTCATCTTATGTATCTGAAATTACCCCAAAAATTCCAAAAATCCACCTGTTATTGCACCTCCAACCAAAACATGGGAGGACCTCTAAATGTAATAAAAATTGCCTTGATTTAAATGAAAACATTGAGGCTATATGTTGGCTAATGTGCATTGCCTCCATGATCCCCCGTGGAGAAATAGTGCCCCTATTCTAAATACATGCAGGGCCTTCGATTTAAAAGCACAAAGTTAAAAGATGCATCTTTGGCAAGTTCAATAATAAGACGTGCGTTGTGGTCCAAGGACTATACCACTCATGGGAGTGATTTTGGGCCAACATGTCATTAGGAGATCAAAATTGGCCCCTATGTAATCTTATGTATGTGAAATTACCCCAAAAGTTCCAAAAATTCACCTTTTATTGCACCTCAAACCAAAAACAAGGGAGGACCTCTAAATGTAACAAAAACTGCCTTGATTTAAATGAAAAGCATTGAGGCTATATGTTGGTTAATGTGAATTGCCACCATGATCCCCCGTGAAGTACATGCAGGGCCTTTGATTTAAAAGCACAAAGTTAAAAGATGCATTTTTGATAAGTTCAATAATAAAACATGTGTGATGTGGTCCAAGGTGTACCTCAATCTACAATTCCCTAAAAACATGTGTGATGTGGTCCAAGGTGTACCCCAATCTACAATTCCCTTCACGGTGTATGAATCAAGGAGAAATTGTCAATAGAGAAATTTCTATCATCTCACATGCACATCAATATCCAACCTCCTAACCATGATAAAAAATACAAAATAAAAAAGAAACAATAAAGTAATAATGTGCAGTCTGTGCACAAAGGAGTCAACAAATATCCTCAAGCTTGTCTGGGATGACAAATTCAAATTCGACTAAGGGTTTGTTTGGATGGGCGGCGGGAGCCGATGGGGGAGAAATTGACGCGGGGTTTGCGACCGGAGGTGGGGAGGCGGGGCTGGAGACAGAGTCTCGCCGACACTTTTGCGAAGAGATGCAGGAGCAAACACCATTGCCCGCGCGAGGCGCCGTTTGTTTTTCCGCCTTGCGGCGTCCCGCACCAGAGATCCGACGCGGAAATAAACGGACCCTAAAGCATATAAAATGCCAATCAATGTGATACTCAACTATGGCGAGGAAGATGTAGAAATCCCTTAAAGTCTAGTGGAAAAATCTAAAATGTGCACTCAAGCACAAAACCAAAAGGAAGGAGAAAACGGAAGCTAGTCAATTCGGCAAGTCTACGATTATGCATTTGATTGGTCATGAATCCCTCTACAGGTTGCTCTTTTCGATCATGAAATTATTCCCTTCTACAAATTTCCATACAAGGCCTATGATATCACCATGCAAAACAGAGCTCAAGATTGTGGACACAATGAACATGGAGTGAAGGATTGAAAAATCACCAATTTTTTTACTAATTAAACAGATTACACCGAAATATCCTGAATGATAGAATCATGAAATCTTGACTAGGTTTGTACTCATTCCTCACCACCATTCTCCCCACTATATTTTCTAAGCTTAAGAACATAATCCAATCAAAATTTAATGACCTTAAGAAAGAAGGCTGTCCAGTTCTCCAACTTAGCAAATAAGGCTAGAAAGATGATGTAATTCTTTAAGCATTCTCACCTAACTGAGAAATGCATTTACCAAACTTTTATAGAAATGCAAGCAGAACAATTCTAAGAAAAATGTCCAGAATAAACACAAAATACTAGAGAAGAATTTCATAAATTAGAAAGAAAAAAACTTCCAGCAATACAAATTTCTCAAGATGAATCCAAAATAAAGGGAATTGTTATAGGTACCGCAGTTTTGGTTATTGACACCATTTTGTTAAATGCACCGCACATGGCTAAAGGCACCCTGAATTGCTAATTGCACCACAAAAAATTTAAAGGCACCGCAAATGAAATATTGAGCTCATGGAGTGAAAATATTTGAGGCCATCATCTGCCAATCCCTAGTGGATACAACCCATCAATAACCCAAGGAACGACACCGAATTCGGCTTCACTGCGACCATCAACATCTGACGAAAGAACGATATTGCTTCCTTCCCGTGCTCATGAACATCAAGCCCAAACAACGAGTTCCACGTGAAATTTTCTCGATTTCACATCCGATTGAAAACAACACGGGCTTGTTCTATGCTCTTGCATTTCGCGTACATGATAGCGCATTTCCTACGAAAACATTTCTATCCAAAAACCCGTTTTTTCAGAGAATGTGTACCCAAGTGCCAAGTTCCAATGCACCAAGGTGTGCTCAGGATGAGAGTAACTCCACTGCAGTGAATCTCGCTGGAGAGGCGAGCGGGAGAGCCTGCGATGCGAGAGAGCAACGCCTAGGGTTCGGTTCGGGGCCAGGAGAGGTGCAAATTAGTGCGGTGCAAATTAGCGTGGTGCTATTAGTTTTTGTTATGAATGAATTTATCCCCTAATTTTAATAATGTGGTGCCAATAGCCAAAATTGTGTTGCCTATAACAATTCCCAAAATCTTAAAACACTTCAGAACAACATAATTACCCATAAAATTGAAAGATTTGACGACAAAAAAATCTCAAACATCTGAAACGAAGGAGAATCAATGAACATAAAAGCTAGTTGGAAAGCATGCGAAATGGGGAGAAAAATCTCACCTAACTGCATCTTCCTGCACAGCGCTTCCGACTCCTTGAACCCGACAAAAACAGCCATCCTGGCATCCTCAACCAGACGAGTTTTGGCCTGCTCTTCCTTCATCTGCCAAAAAAAGGAAATCTTGCTGAAGAAACCCTAGAAAGAAATGGCAAAGCCACTCAATTGTGTCCAGTGCGAAGGAATCCGAAAAGATCTACCTGAGCTATGTGGGACTCAAGAAAATGAACGTTGTTCACGAGGAACTCCCGATCGTTAATTAGGGCTTCGATATGAGACTGCTGGGACATGAACATGTCCTTCAACGTTTTGTAGATCTGGCTCCATAGGAATTTATCGGAGGAACGAAGAGGACTCTCTTGCGGCTGCTGGCCCATCGCCGGCAGCCTTTCCGGGATCTACGGAAGAACTCAGCGATATGATTCGAAGGGGTTTATGGTAAGCTTCTCGGTACCGCTTCAGGGAGAGAGATTCGTCGTTTGGCTTCCACCGGAAGTTTTCTCGAGCTTGAAAGAAAGAAGGGGGATAGAGTGGAGTTAGGGGGAGGAGAGGACCGTTGGAGGGTTCTAAGTAGGTGGCCGGATTAGTGAGAAAGGGCTCCCGGGAGATATTAAAAAAAATAAAATTGGGAGTTATGTCCAAACCCGTTAATAAAATTTTTATATCTGCCATTGGTCCTAAATAAGGTTTTGAAAACTGGACTGAAGAACTAATTGGTGAGATCAAAGGTTAAAGGTTCTATCAGTTGGATTGATTGGACCGAGGTTGAATCATGATGTTGATGTTAGATAAAAAGAAATGGGCGTTGTTATTGGAAAATTTTTAGGTCAGGCGAACGTACCATCCCACCATCAGGAAATAAATACTTCCTTTTTTGGTGGGGCCCACCTCCATTTGAAAATTTTCCCCAGCCCGGCCTCCTCCTTCCTCACCTCTCGTCGGAAGAAACGGCGAAAACCTAGACGAAAACGACTGCAAAACAATCCTCCCGGCGCTTCCTTCCTTTCTTCTCCGTTGAAGGACTTAGAACTTCTCCCCATTCTGATCCTTCCTCCGACGAAAATCTCCTCATTTCCTGCTGTGGAATCATCTCAGTCGGTGTCTTTTCTCTTTCCAGCGGGCGCCTCCATTGTTGGAGGACGTAGATCTTCTCCCCATTCTCTGAGAAGGTATTTTTTCTTCTGATTACTTTGAATTTTTCAAAACGCATTGTGGAGTTGTGGTTGCAGTTGTTTTTCTTGCTCCTTTTTTAGTTCCAGCATGCCCGGGAGCAATGTGATGTGTAGTTGTAGTTGTATTTTTTCAATGTTCTGTTTCGATGTTTGTTTGCAGTCGTTTTTTTAGCATGTATTTGCAGTTGTATTTCCGTTCACTGCTTTGCAGTCGTTATTTTGCCTGTAGTTGCAGTTGTATTTTCTTCAATGCGTTGCAGTCGCCTTTTCAACCCGTAGTTGCAGTTGTTTTTTCATTCAATGTTTTTCAGTCGCTTTTTTAACCCGTAGTTGCAGTTGTTTTTTCGTTCAATGCTTTGCAGTCGGTTTATTAGCATGTACTTGTTGAATTGCAGTCGCATTTTTATCTCACAGTTGCAGTTGTATTTTCGTTCTATGCGTTGCAGTCGCATTTTTATCCCGCAGTTGCAGTTGTATTTCCGTTTAATGTTTTGCAGTTGTTTTTTTAGCAATCAGTTGCAGTTGTATTGTCTTTGATGAGGGTATAGCAGTCGTTCAATGCTTTGCAGTCGTTTTTTAGCATGTATTTGCAGTTGTATTTCCATACATGACCCACAAACATTTTTTACCCACAGATGTAGTTGTACTTCCATTCAATGATTTGCAGTCGAATTTGGTATTCTTAGTTGCAGTTGTTTTTAGTGAGCCTTCTGATTTTGTAGTTCCAGCATGCCCGGGAGCAAATACTTAAGTTGCAGATGCGCGCCTAATACCTTCACGGCCAATGTCAGACCCCTTTTAAATAGATTGTCGGAAGAATCTATAGAAGCCCTTAGGGATGCCCGTCTCCTTCCTCTCTTCCGAATGCCACCTATTCCACAAAACATACCAATGTTGTATGTTTTGTTGAGGTTATACAACAAGGACAAGCAAGCCTTCCAGCTTGGGAAATATCTTGTCAAAATGACCGTCAATGAAGTGGCTCTTATATTGGGTCTCCCAAATGCGGGTCTTCACTTTAAGTTTTCAAGATCACCCGTTCTGGACAAGACCCACAAGAAATTAACTGAAGAGATTCATAGAGCTGCTGATGAGGAGGGGTCTCATCATGATGAGGGTATAATATTAAGTATGTTGGTTAATTATTTAATAGCTATGTTCTTCTTTCCGTTGAAAAGTTTGAAGGTTCCTTCCTGTATTACCGAGATCACATGTCTCCCCGAGTTCTTGAAATATAACTGGCCTCTCGCCATCCATGAGTTTCTTCATCTACAGTTCGATCATTTAAGTCGTGTAAGCGCTGTTCGAAATGCTGGTAGCAACATTGGTTCCTTGGAGGGATGTGCCACTGTATTACTGGTATGTGTTGGTATTCCTAGTTAGCAATGTTTTTTTGGTTTCATGTTTATTCTTTTTGCTCTAACTTTTGATATTTGAAGGTGTGGATGTACGAACACACAAAGCTTCAACCTCCGTTGGTCGACCTAGCACGCCCTAGAGTTTGTCGCTGGTCTCCCACCCTTAAGTACAGTGCCAAGTTTTGCATGAAAGTGCAGGACAACTTGTTCATCAAGAATTATGTACGTGATAGAAAACATAAACTTATTTTTTCAAGTAATCTTCTACTGATCATCATCATTGCATTTTACTGTTATTTGTAGGTCATTAGGGAGTTTAGAAATGTGCTTGTTGAGGAGAAGGTCTTACTGGGGGATGAAGATGATGAGTCAGATTTTGAAACACGACCACCGAAGGAAGAAAAAGAAAAAAGGGTGAAGTTTGCCACCATGGATTTTGTTGGGGAAAAATTAGGTTATGAAAATAAGATAGATGAGAAGAGGAGTATGAGAAGTAAAGAGAGATTTTTGACGAGGATGATTAGGTCGGAGGTGAAGAGAGCAAGGAATGAAACTGACGAGGGTTGGAGAGGTCTAGAAGACCGTCTCAAGGCATACATCAAAGAAGAGGTTGCAGGGTTGAAGAATTTTTGTGAGTCATGGTTTAAGTCCTTACAAAGTGAATGTAAACCAAGTTTTTCATCGGTTCCGACCACACAGCTGTCACAACCCACTTCCACACTTGAGAATATCATTCCTCCTAAAACAGAGGTAATTACAGTTAGCCCAAGAAAGGTGAAGAAGGCCATATGTAAACGGGCACCTACCATTCATGAGACAGATGTACAGTATCCCGGGAGATTGCTTCTAACAAAAAGGGCCAGGGAAAGTGTTGATTATGTTCTCTGCAAATTTGTTGACAGGTTGATTTGCTTGTCTTTTTAAATTATTTTGGTTGTAATGAAAGTTAATAACTTCCAAATTTTTTTTCTTCATCAGGAGTATGTTGATTTTTGAAAGTGGGAACATATCAATGTCTAGAGGCGATGTAGATGATCTCCTTGGCCAAGGCTGGGTCATGGACAATCATTTAAATGCCTACTCTGTGGTAATCGGTGCGAAAAGGAGAAGGACTCCTCAAAAAATTAGAAGTTTTCTATATGTGTCCCCAAATCATGAGGTATGATAGTAATTGCACCCAGTTCTTTCATTTACATTGTAATAGCATTGTCTAATATGCAATGTCTAATTTGCAGTATTATAAAAGAAGTAATGCTAGAAATTACACTACTCTTATCAGTCATATTACGGAAGAGGCCGTTAATTCCTCTGAAATAATTATCATGCCTTGCCACCTAACTAGTCATTGGGCATTATTGGTTTGTTGGATAAAAGAGCAGCGATGGGAATTTTTTGATTCGCTCCCAAGCAGCCTTCATCGGGCCGGCATACGTGCGAACGTATGTATAAACAACACCACTCAATATTTTATTGTTGCTTACTGTTAATCATTAAATTCAATTACATTAATTTGTCACATGTAATACAGCTGAAGGCGCTCCAAGATGATGTTCCCGAGGCATTTCCTGAAGGTTTCGTAAATTGGCCGGTAGCGGATGCGGTCGGGGTGCCGTGTCAAGACAATAGTTGGGATTGTGGAGTATTTGTCGTAAAGTTCATGGAAGTCATTTCATCCACGGAAACCATATCATGGGCAGATCAGAAGAATTGGCAAGCGGACATGCCGCGGTTTCGGGCGGAAATTGTGGCAGAAATTTTTAAAACTTTTTCAAGCAGTATTTCAGAGAGCATTGCTAGACTAGATTCTTCAGATGCATGACTAACTTAAATTTATAAGACAATATTTTATTATAGATAGTTTAGAATTGATGCAAACGCTAATTTTGGAATGATATATTTATAGCTTGGTAAGGCTTTTATAACTGATAATTTTATGTATTGACACACAGTGAAACATGTTCATAGGGAGAAGTAAGTTACTGGGAGTATAATGATGGAAATGAAACATCAAGTATGTTTTGTCCTTATAATGAGCTGGTTTCCATTGTTGAAATCCCTAGTTTTGGTGAAAGATATGTATAATATTGCTTAGATAATATTGCTTAGATATTATTGCTTAGATATTTCAATCCTCTTGTTGCGCATCCTAGCGGCGATATTGTTGAAGATCACCGGGGAACACTAAATTTTGGAATTGATGCAAACGCTAATTAAGAATGACATATTTATTTATGTTTCTCATCCATGGTTGACAAGCTGCATGAATGTATAATAATGATTATTGGCATTATTTGTGTTCTTTTTTTAGCATGACTTTGGCGTGAGTGCTATTCTGGCAAGCTCGTCAGAATTAAGAGATACCATTAATTTATACATAGCCGAAATTAATTGCCATTACCATTATGATCTCAAATTCCAAAGACATGTTCCATTTCATACATAGCCACATCACACAAACATTTGTCCAAATACCGTTTTTACTCATGGTCGCACAAACATTACGATTTAAAGACATCGGGAATGCCCGGAAAATCAAAAGATAAATTTACATAAAATTCATCATTCAGATCACTTGGAGCTTCATTAAAATTTTGTCTTGGAGCACCTGTTTTTGTATCATCTTGATTCTCTGCTGAAAGGTTGAAAAAATTGATTTCTTGCACATCTCCAAATGTTTGTTCGGCGGCTACGGTCTCCTTCTTAACTGTGGCTTTTTTCCCTACAAAAAATAATTTATGTAAGTACATTGGTCAATCTAATTAATCAAAGTTATAACAATCTTTAAAAGGTTAATAGTTTTACTTGGTTTTTTACTCCCTGTCTCCCAATACCCCTTCAATCTTGCATTCGATATTCCTTTTGGTTTTTTTTTCACAGGATCTCTAACCAATGGTGTGTTTTTGTCATTCTCATCGCTCAAACCTCTTCTCCTCATTTCAACGGCCTCAACTATCTCATCTGCTTCATTTGCTAATACATGCAATCGTCCCAGAACATGTGCCTTTGCATCCTTGCTGTTCTCTACTCGGTTCGCAAGGTCATACGCGAAACGCATCAGGTGATTTCTAAATATCAGATTAGAGTTACACTCTATTATGCCGGGAGTATTTGGTAGATATATGCCCTTCTTAGCATCACGACAGAATCGTTTAAGCAAATATACGGGTGGAATTTCTCTTAAATTTTTCAAATTATATATTCTAAGAATATGCTTGCAAAGAATGCCTCTGGTCTCGAAACCTCTGCATGAACAAGCGGTCTCATTGGTCTTCGAATTATAGCTAACAAACCATCGTTTGTCATCACTACCATCACAAAGCTTCGTAACGTATAAATAATTATCTTCATCATGTCTCGTTTCATCAACTACACATACGCCCGCAGCACCCTCCATGAAAGCTTGTTCAAATCTAACAAACATTTTACTTGTGTAGAACTTAGACACATGTTTAAGCATCGCACAACTTCTGACCTTTAAGCTTACGGCCCCTTGCTTGCATCTAAAATCTTCGTCTCGTTCTCCTCGCCGCCAAGACCCCACCAATTTATCCAACCCCATGAAACACTCCACCAGAGTACTGGTTGCCTTCGAACATCCATGCAATCCATTATTGGCAGATTCGCTTCGTTGTGTTGACAATATACCAAGATCTAACACATCCTTGTTGAAGGCTGTAGACCAGTTCCTCCTTGCTCTATGTAAATCCCCCAGCCATCGGTTTTCTTGCAAGTTTCCTCTGCTTATCATCTCATTCCAGTATCTATCAAACTCGAGCTCACTGTCGCACTTACTCATGCATTGATAAAAAAGCCCGCGTACAGTTTTCTCATTATTAAAGCATGGGACTTTTGAAGGCGCTTTCTTGGAGATATGCCACTGACATAAACGGTGACGTGTCCCAGTAAATACTCTTTCAATAGCAACGGCCATAGCTTGGTCTTGATCCGTGAATATAGTTGTCGGTAGTTTGCCACCGACAAATTTCAGAAATGTGTTGAAGACCCAACAAAATGAATCGATGGACTCCTCAGAAATAAAGGCACCACCAACAAATACATTCTGCCAGTGATTGTTGACAGCGATAAATGGTGCACAAGCCAAGTTATACTTATTCAATCTGTATGTTGTGTCAAAGATAACTACGTCACCGTAACAGTCATAATCGATTTTGCTTTGGCCGTCCATCCAGAAAAAAGAAGTCAATCTACTCAACTCATCAGTACGAACATCGTACGAGAACATGTTGTCCTCCAACTGTTTCTCTTGTAGAATCTTCAGCAAACTAAGTGAATCTCCCCTTTCAATTAGCGCCTTCTTTTCCCGCTGCACAAAGTTGTAGGCATCCGATTTTGAGAAGCCCACATTCTCGAACCCACCGACTTCATTAGACAAAAAGTTGTACGCGTGAACAGTTTTAACTCCTGCGTCCGTCAGATTCTTAATAAGGCTACCCTGCATTTTTGAAATGCTGCGGGCCGATCTCAATAGATGCTGCTCGTTCTCCATCGCTAACGGGTGATTGTGTTCCTCGACAAACTTTGTAACTGTCCAATTCCGACCCTCTGTATCAGTGGTAAAATAAATGCATGCGAGACAACCGGTGCGTGTTTCTAATTTACGATATTTTTTGGGTGAGGGTCTCACCCTCTTCAATCCAGCTTTAGCGCAGCAAAATGCTCGACATTTTATAATCCTGGTGTGTATCCAGTAACTCAAATGTTCTTTTCGAACACTAAAACCCATGCTATGAGCATACTCACAGTACATAGCATACGCTTCATCTTCTGAGTGCACAATTGGAAAAACAACCTGTTGTCTGTTGACCTGAAAGAGTACAAATGTTTAGAAGACCATATCAGAACGCAGTTGAATTTTACATACAAAATGCAGTTGAATTTTACATAAAAAATGCAGTTGAATTTTACATACAATTGTAAAATACAAAACCATATCGTTTCAAAATGGAATGCAGCACTGCCACAAGAAAAGCAAGCTTACATTGACCGTTTCATCACCAACAATTTTGGAAGAGTCCTGGGCACTTGTTCCCCCCTGAGCCGACATTTTCTTGCACCTATCAGAAAAATGGCCATGAAAAAACCTTGAAATTAGTTCTAAAAGTAAAGAGAAGGATTAACTGGTAGATACTATCCTTCGGAAGAAGACGTACGAGTACGTGCAGCGGAAGGATGAGCTCGGGAAAGGAGAAGGGCCTAGGCTACCGCAGAGGAGGGAGCACAAGGCGGAGAAATATTTTCAGATGGCGGGAGAGCGGCGGAAGGAGAAGATTGGAAAAGGGGAAGGGCAAAATTTTCCAAATGGAGGTGGGCCCCACCAAAGAAGGGAGTATTTATGTCCTGATGGTGGGATGGTACGTTCGCCTGACCTAAAAATTTTCCGTTGTTATTAGCACTGCAGTTTTGGCTAGTTGCATCGTACTTTCACCTAGGTTTTCGCGCCTTTTGGAAATACGTCTTGTATATGCAACTTTTGTGTTGAACACTTTTTCTAAAAATGTATGTACAAGACGTATTTCCAAAATGCGCGAAAACCTAGATGAAAGTGCGGTGCGACTAGCCAAAAACTGCAGTGCTACTAACAGCACCCAAAGAAATTATATATCATGAGTCATAAATTCATAATATATTATGGTGATTGTTATGGGCAAATCAATTTTGAATAGGTGCAAATCAATTTTGAATAGGTGCAAATCAATTTTATGGGCAAACCAAATATTTATATGTGCAAACCAAATTATTACGTGCAAACCAATATAACTTTTAAAAAAAAAATTAAAAAAATATGAAGAGATGGTTTAACAACAATATTATAAAATTTAACGTATTACAAAAGTTTCAAATTCATCATCGAAATTTTCTTTTAATGATTAGTACAACTTTTCGAAATTCTTTTTTTTCGCTGGAGAAATACGAAAACAAATGATGAAAATGAGAAATACGAACGGAAATGTTTAAATCTTCGGCTTGCTTCAGATCAAAGGAGCTGAAGATGAGCGAGAATGTTCGAAATAAATAAATTTGGAGCTCCCGCAGTGGTCAGAAGCTAAGATGTTTGATAGGTGTCATCACATATGGCGGCGTTGTAGGTGTCATCACGTATGACGGCGTTGTAGGTGTCATCACGTATGACGGCGTTGTAGGTGTCATCACGTATGGCGGTATTGGCGGTGTCATCACGTATGGCGGTATTGGCGGTGTCATCACGTATGGCGGCGTTGGCGGTGTCATCGCGTATAACGACGTTGGTGGTGTCATCACGTATGGCGTCGTTGGCAGTGTCATCACGTATGACGGCGTTGGCGGCGTTGGCGGGTATGGCTGCGTTGGCGGGCGTTGGCGGGCGTTGGCTGGCGTGGGCGGGCGTTGGCGGGCGCGGCGGTGGCGGTTGTGGAGGTGATAGGGAAATGGTTTTCCCCTATCAATTTTACCGTAACATTTAAAATAATTGTTTAAGAGTTTTATTTTAAAAATTGGTTTGCACCTATCCAAAATAGGTTTGCCCATAACAATTACCTATATTATATATCGTGTAAATATCAAATTGAGCAAAAATATAAATAAGTAATATAATTATAATATGCATAGAAATAAAATGATATATTGTAATAAATATTATAGCTAAGATTCGATAATATTAAATATTTTTTTGAAAATTTATATTATTATTTAATCTAAATAATAAATATTGTACGACCATTTTTCTGTGTATTTAATTATTTATACTACATTAAATAGAGTTTTTTCTAAAATGATGATTCGTAACCACCGTGTTCACGACCGTCACCGTCATGTCAAACGGAGCCTTAAATTGATTCAAATCATCATTTTTTATATTTTCTTTTTTTAAGCTTTTTTATTTTTCATTTCTTATCACTAAAATAATGTTGCAAAATATATATTTTTTCAAATTAGTTGTCGGGTGGAGCATAATAATGCTTGGTGCGCACCAAAAGCTTCCTCGAATGAATGCAGCTCCTTCGCCACCTAAAATATTGAAAGTCTTTTAAGGATAGCTAAACACCTAGAGGAGGGCGAATATGTTTCTTTTCAGTCTTTTGAACTTTTTTAAAGGTATACTTGATGTGTTGTTATTAAGTTAGTTACTTTCAAAAACACAAAGAACGCACAAACAATTTATAATGGTTTTCATATCTAAGGTACATCTACTTTCCTCTTTCACTTATGTAGCAATGAGCTAGATTCGGTCAACTCCTCCAAAACTCAGATCAAACTTACACCTTAGATCCTTCCAGAATCCTACAGCTCAGAGTGACTTCCCACTCCTACAACTCAAACTGCTCAGTCCTACCTCAGAGACAACACCAAGTCTCTTACCTCAGGCTCACAAGCAAGCCCTACCTCAGTCTTTATAACATAGGCCTACCTCAGATCCTCTATAGGAATTCTACCTCAGACTTGAGAAAAACTCATGCATTCAGCCTTTATAAATCAGGTCTACACTCAGATCTCAGTGAGATCTTACACTCAGATCTCAGTGAGACAATAAAAATTCAATAAGAGATACAATGACTCAGGAACTTAAGTTTTGGAGTCTTCTTCTCTAGCTGTTACACCAAACAAATTCTCTTCACCACAACAATAGAAAATGATCTTCAGAATATAAGCAGGTTGTGATGTGTGAACACTTGAAGAGATCTTCTTCTTCCTCAAGCTTTTTTGAATAATTGTTTCGTAGATTGTTAAGCTTGAAGATGGTGAAAATTATTTCTCTCTCTGCTGGCGGCGACTTTTTTCGACTTAAGGCTTCAAAAAAAATTCTAACAGTTCTTCAATCAGTTCTGCAACTATTTTCGCAAAAGTCCCACACACTATTCTTTTATATTCCAGCAACTACAAAGGCTAAATCATGTTTAGCTAAGCGGCACGACCAACTTTAATGGTTGAATCTTCCCAAGATTGCATGTCAGAGGAATATGGCGATTTCCGTCTTTTAGCGTGCAATCTGCGTCGATTTGAATTTTCTACGACGTCTGTTATATAGACAAGGCGTCATTTGACTTAGAATAATTTTTGATCTTCTGTATAGGCGTTGAGTGCTGGAGGCAACATGACTTTGTCAAATTCCTTGATCGCTGAAGAAGCGTTGAGAGACAGTACTTAAATCAACTCATTTTACTTAGGCATTGAGTGATCTCTTATGTCTTGACGCATTTATACTTTGATGACTTTTCCCTTTCTGATGAAGCATTGAGTGAAATCTTTCTAAAGAGGCGTCAAGCGACTGCAGTTAACTCAGCGCATTATATTTAGGCGTTGAGTCAAGTCTTATGTCTCGACGCATTTGTACTTAGATTTTCTGTTTCACTACTGAGGCGTTGAGTGAATGATCATCACTAGATGCATTTGAACTTAGACAATTTTACAGCTTCAATGCAGAGGCGTTGAGAGAATGACCTTCATTCGACGCATTTATACTTGGTCTGAAATTCTACTCTTTTATTGAAGGGTTGAGAGAGTAGCATTCAGTCAGCGCATGAGTCTTGAGCGTCGAGTGATGTGAGATGACTCGACACATTTGAAATTAGGCAAATTCTCTACTTCTCTTCTTAGTCGCTTAGTGAATAACAATGAGTCAACACTTATAAATCTCGAGCGTTGAGTGAAGTTAGATGACTCGAAGCATTTGTACTTAGTAGATTTTTCACTTTTGGAGTGTGCTGACTTATTCCCAAACTGTTAGTCAAACAAATATTGATTTCATGTACATGATAACTTAGAGGAATATCAAATACATATTTGTGTATATTATTAACTTATGATCCTTCTTCAAATCTAGGACATTGTGGTCAATGTTCCCAACAATCTCCTGCTATTTGAAGAAGTCAGAATCCTAGTCAATGATATACACCACTTCAAAACAGATAATATAGAATAACTAAAAATAAGCAAGCACTCAGACAAATAATGTGGAATAGTTCAGATAGCATTAATAACAAAAAGGCGTAATGTCTACAATAAACATTCAACATTCTATAGTCCTTGGGAACTTAAAATTATAACATTGTTAAGGATTAGGTTCCCTAATTACAATGCCCCCAAGATTTCCTTGTAGTCTTTTTCCTAGCCTCTTTCTTTTTCTATCTTTGCCTTTCAAAATAAATGTAGGGCTTTGGATGGTATCTGCAAGGTTCTTGGGCATCCACTGGTACAGTTAGAGCCATTCGGTCCTTTTTGAATTTTTACTTCACTTCTTCTTGCTTTTCATAATTGGCCCATTATATAGAGCTGTAGAGCTTGGCTCTATCAGACTTGTTTTTTTTAATCTGATTCCAGACAGCCAGTATGATTGTCTTAGAGGTTGGGTTCCACTGTACATAATCAGGCCTGGATTTCTGTTCTTCTCGATGTCTCTTTTTCCTTAGCCTTACCTCTTCTTCCTCATCAGCAATTTCTTTGCCCTTGTCCTTTGATATTTGTTGAGAGGTGGGACTGAATGCAATTACATCATTAGGAGCAACATCTATAATATTAGCTTCAACATCAGCTCCAACTCCATCTTTAAGAATTACAGGCTCATCATATATGATGAGATCTAGGCCCAGTGCTTCTCTGACTATATTGGAAGTCCATATTGCATGGTCTCCACTGGCTCTTATCATTGACCTCTCCCCCTTTATGACTTCTTCAGTAACTAGATTGGTCAGGGATTTTTTGGAGGAGGATATCTTGTTAGCCAAGTGATTGACACTAGTTGTTACATGATTCTTAACTCCCAGCATGTGATCATCAATGATTTGAGTGCAGACATCCATTCTTCTTTCAACCATTTTGTGTGCTCTTCCATGTGGGCTTTTGTCATATTATGCACCATTTACATGTTTTTCAGCTATAGCACACTGATTTTGGATGATATTCCTCTGGCTCTGCTGAATTTGTTGAAGTTGAAATGTTATATAATCTACAGTTGGAGCAGTTCTTAGGAAGAATTTAACTGTGTTTTCTCTCAGCAGGCTGACCTCAAATTTGATGAAAGTGATTTCAGTTGAGAGATCCTTCCTTAATTCTTTGGCTGAATCATCCACATACCTTTTAATCTTTCTTCTTTGCTCATCCAGGATCCCTCTTAGTTGTGATAGAAAGGAGGTGAGAATCTCCTCATATAGTTGAGTAGATGTTGTATAATCAACTTCTTCATGAATCTCCTGTATGTCTCCTCTTATCTCAGAATCAGTAATTTCATACTCAGAGGAGTGATTTGAAATGTTAACTGTATGGATAAGCTCCTCTTTCTCATGCTCCTCAGCAAGAGACAATACTACATCTCCTTGGATTTCTCTTACAGAAACTTCCACCTTAGCTTCATCTTCTTGAGCAGGGAACTCAATATGAGTCTCACCCTCAACTACAACACTAACTGTACGTGTTGATCTCCCCCTAAACAACAGTACTTAGTATGATGTTCTCCCCCTCAACATGATCATCTTGTACTGGGATCTCTCCTTTAGTATCAACACATATATTTTCGACAACAAATGTTACTATGTCTTCAACATTCTTCATAATTATGTCTTCTTCAATATCAGTAAGTGACACTCTACTTGGAACTTCCTTGACAACAAGCTTAGAGGAAATTGAGACTTGTGCACTTACATCCTCTTGTCAGAATCACTTGAACTGGATAAGTGAGGGTTGTGGGGTTCAATACTACTACTATCTGATGAGCTACTATTGGAGTTGTCTTCAACAACTGTTTCAACTATCTTTTTCTTCTTCTTTTCAGTCTGCTGAGGGTGATTGACCAGCACCTTGCCCCATATATCAAACATCTTGATATCCATTCTTCTCATGTGATGGATATTTGCAGATAACTTCATATACAGAATACCTCGTACAATATTGAGAAAAAATAAATATAGAATTCTTCCCAAATTTGGCTCAAGGATGCACTCAATTATCTTATCAAAGATCACCTTGCCCCAATCAGTTTTCTTGGAGAGAATTACTCTAGCCATTAGGTCAAACATCTTTCTTGAGATCTTATCATGAGATCCAGTTTTGCAGATTAAAACTTTTCCAATGATGTCTGCCAAGTACTTTTCCTTCAAGTTCATGTCTTTCCTGAGTACAGATCTACTGGTGTGTTTGGACAGACCACACCATTTGAAGGCATGTAACGCCCCCATCGTTCACATAGAATATAACAAAAGGTCCGGTCGGGGCCCAACGTCATATTCCACAGACAGTTAGTGGAGTTACATATTAAAACCAAACCAAGCGTGCATCCTAACTCAGAGTGCATTCTAGCGGAAGTATTTAAATTATTAAGAACCCAACCATAGGAATGTCTACTAAGCAAAAGTTGGAATGATTAACAAAATACACAAAAAGTCTTGGTCTTAAGGCCTTACATCTATTTTCTCAATAATAAGTGTTTTACTGATATCGACATGCAGGCCGACCACACATGAAATAGTAAAACACACTTTGCTTGACCTTTGAGGGCCGACACAACAAACAGGGCATCAGTCTGCTACTTCCCACTTGGCTCAGCTACACATGCACAAAAGCATTCCACCCCAACAGTGGCAAACAAAGCAACGATCAGCATTAGCTGACCAAATTATAACGACCCCCCCCCCCTCAACCGGGGCGACAGTGTTCCTTCCCTGCAACAATTATCATGATCACAATATACACGAAAGTGCAACTTAAGCACCAACCAACATAAATGTTGGCTCTACCAACCAAACACAATGTGCACACATGACACATATCGGTGTACTAGAATCACTCAGGGTCCCACCTTTTCCATCATGACAATCACTGTTGTTAAAGCACCCACACAGGGATCTATATAATTCCCAGCACCGTCATCAGTTCTAGTCTGGACAGACTCACCTGAGCATTACTAGCCTGGATTAAAGCCACAGCTCTCTCCTATGCCAACGACAATTGTCACGTACTTTAGGTTTGTTCAGCCGAACGACATAGTGCGGGTACAATTCAGCTCTTTCTCGTTGCTCAGATCGCCGTGATAATTAACGACATCGATGGGGGCCAGCTTCCCCTTTCTCATAACACCAAACATACATAATCATGTTATGTTCCAAGCCTGGCACTTGCGACCACCAAAGCTGGGTCCTTCAAGCTCTTAGCTTGTTTGGTATTGCTTTCACAATAATCCTGATTTGAAGAAGTCTCCCTTGAACTAAGATGAATTGAGTTGTATTTGACAATGCTTTCAAGTTATGTACTTGCAAGATTTAATTGTTAAGTACACACCAATGTCAGATTTTAATGAGTCATGTAACACAAGCCTATGTAATATAATCTCATATTGTGTAGGACATGATGTTGACTCGTGTGTAATCTCTCTATGGTTTGTACTTCATTTTCAAGTGCATAGGAATCAAGGAAAAAGATGGATGCTAAAGTCAGGAAGAATCAGAAATTTTCCTAAGTAAAATTCGTCGACTATACATGTGAAGTCTCGTGTCATTCGTCGAGACATCACGTGAATACTCGTGGAATTCATCGAGTTTACTCGTGAAATTTCTGACAGTTTCTTAAAACTTCTTCAGAAATGACTAAGTTAAATTCGTCGAGTATATATGTGAAGTCTCGTGTCATTCGTCGAGATATCACATGAATAGTCGTGGAATTCGTCAAATGTTCTCGAGTGGTCCAGCGAGTTAACATAAAATTTTCTTTTGGTCCCATTTTGGACTAAGTAAAATTCATCGAATGATCTCGTGTAAATCGTCGAATGATCTCGTATAATTTGTCGAATGCTCTCGTCGAATTCGTTGAGTGGTTAACCAATTTGTCGAGTGTTCTAAGTATGAAACGAGTCATTTCGACGAATGGACTTAACGATTTTTCTAGTTCGATTTTTCCGACGGGCTTTGTTTCAAAATGACGTTCATGTACAGTGCACATGTAAGCTTGTTATGGAAGGAGATTTCTAGCCATTATTGATGGAATCCTATATAAATATCAAGGATTTCATTTCAATAATAATGAATCGCAAGAATCGCAAAACCTAATTTCAAAATTGTGAATGACCGAGTAAATTTCTTTCCCGATCTGCTGTTTTCAAAAACGCTCTTCCCGACGACCTAGAGTTCACAATCGCTGATTCTTCTCAAAGAAAAATTTGACAAGATCATTGCTTTCAGATTCTTCAAAGGTGTTCTTGATCTAGTCGGATTCCAAAGCTCTTTGATCAAGGTTTTTAAGTTTTTAAGTCTTCTCCTTCAGCCTTCATTTCAAGATCTACTCCAAGAAGGAAGAAGATTGAATCCATTCAGATCAGAAGAAGAAGATTATTTTTAATATGGAAACTGGTAAAAATTATTTTCATTTTTATAGGAAGTTTCTACTTCCGAATTTGTAGATATGTGTTGTTTGGATCGAGTTGTAGGAGAGGTTGTTCTCCGAGTTATAGCAGCGTTGTCTCCGAGTTGTAGGAGTTGAGGCTCCGAGGTATAAGATTGTGATAATCTGAGTTTTGGTGAAGTAGCCGTGTCTAGCTTGAAGTTCTAGATAGGCGAGGCGTGACAGTGGACGTACCCATTCTGGGGAACCACTATAAATCCTTGTATCTGTGATGTGTTTATGTGTGTTTGCTTGTTACTAATTTTTATTCCGCTAAAAGACACAGAGCTCACCTATTCACCCCCCTCTAGGTGATTTAGGTAGAAAACTAAATACTTTCAATTGGTATCAAAGCAAGTTATTCGTTAAAAGGTTAACACTTTGAACAAGACCTCATTCTAGTTGTCAAAGCACAAGATTTTATGTCATGGATAGAAGTAAGGATATGTCCCTCATGAAGCTGTTTGTGTGTTCTAAGAAAAACTTCCCCATGTGGAAGAAAAGAGTCAGGTTCTTCATGAAAGCTGCCGATCCAAGAATCTTTCAGATTGTTGAAGAAGGTTTGCATGTGCATATGATTGCTTCAACTATCAACCCAAGTCTGATGGTTCCTAAGAAGATGCTGAATCTAAATAAAGATGAGATTGTCCTCGTATCTCTGGACAAGAAAGCAAAGAACATTATTGCAAGTGTGGCGAATGACTCCATGTTGTAGAATTTAATCCACTGCAAGTCTGCTAAATAAATGTGGACTTCTCTGATTGTCCTCATGGAAGGAATGGAGGAGGTTAGGGATGATTGGAAATCCCTCCTCAACAAGGAATATAAGGCGTTCAAACATGACAAAAGAGCATCGATAGTTGAATGCTACGAGAGATTCTTCAAGAACATCAACGGCCTGAGGAACTATGGTCGGTCATTCACAAACGGTGAACTTAACGACAAATTCTTGAGATCCCTAACAAAATAATGAGATAACAAGGTTTGTGTGATAAAGGAGTTTGGTAAAATCACCAACACTGACCCTCAGAATCTGTTTGGGAATCTGCTTTCAGATTAACTTCAGATTAACACGAGGAAAGCTAAAGAGGATGGAAGCAAATCCTCAACCAGAGAAAAGTCAGTGGCCCTGAAAGCTGAAGGGTCAAGGAATACTAGAGCAGTTTCTCCTGCCAGAACACAAAGATCAAGAAAACTCAGAGTCATGTCATGCTCTAAAATGTCAGAAAGAGAGTTCTCTTTACTCTCTAGACAATTCAAGAGAATGCTCAGCAAGAGGAGGAAATGAGAAATCAGTCTTTCTCATTTAATTATAGGAGATCACGTGATGATGGTTGATAACTTCCCAAAAGAAGTTATCTAGCCACGTTTTCTGATATATTACTCAGCATATCTGACACGAATAAACACAAAAAGCTCTAAAAATGAAAGTAATTGTTTGATTATCTAATTCAAAACTAATTTGGTCTCTTTTCATTGTATGTTTACTAGTGGTGCAAGAGAAATAGGCTCATGGACGGAAATCTGCCAAAATATCAAAATCTGGAAAAAGGTTGCAACACCCCGAAAATGAAGGTTGCAACGTCTCCTGGGCGGGTTTTAGAGTTTGAATTTCGAATTTTGCTATCTTTTCAAATATGGAAGGAGGCATCCCTTGACATATCTGGAGGCGTTTTTAAAGGACAAAAGGAAGGACAAAAGAGGGGAGTTCTGGACATATGGAGGAGAGCTTTTGGAGGAGAAGAACCATCTTGGGCGACAAACCCTAGGCAAGAAGAAGAAGAAGACTACTCCGGATCGTCAAGAGCAACGGATTTTGCACATCCGAGTGAATTATTTCCTGAAACTTTTGAATTTTCTAAAGCATGTCTAGTAAGATCCGTCTAATTTGGTTTCATCTCTCCGCCATGAACTAATTTCTTAGATCTTGTGTGTTGTGAGTACCTTACTTGTTGTGATGACTTGATTCAATATTTTGACTTAATGATTGTTTGATTTTCTATCTTTATTGGAATTGTGTTCTCTATTTGTGGATGTTTTGAGTAAGTGTTCATCTTCTAATTAGCATGACGAGATTCGAGAGAGGAGTTATGCTAGTCTAGGGTTGAATCCTTTATATTATGTGGCGAGATTCGAGAGAGGAGTCGCATATTTCTTTAATCAAAATTCCATCTTTTTACTGCACTGCGAGAATCGAGAGAGGAGCGGTGTAAGTGTAACCTAATTTCCAATATAACTTCGAGAGAGAAAGAGATTTCCTCTTGAGTTAGCATTGTGGATTTGTGCGCTTTTCATTACTTTCTTTCCACCCAAGTTAGAGATAACTGGGGGAATTTGGGTGACCGGATCTCGGAAATCGTGGGATAAAGAGATCCGCTTTTAAATCCTTTCAAGATAGAAGTCAAACAACTCATGAAAGCTTTTTCTATAAAAAAATCGTCGCAATAGGTAAGGGAAACTAACATGCAAGATTGCTTCCCTAAAACTTGGATAACAATATTTTCTTGTCCGCGCATTTTAGCTTTTTTTCTCAAGAGTATTTCTCTAAATAAATCTAGAAATTCACCTTAATTATCATCTTGAATTTAGAGAACGGGACGAGCTAGTAATTGTGATCACTAGGTCAATCACCTCCTCGAGGGAACGATCACTTCTCACTTTATATTACTTGATCCGGCACGTGCACTTGCGTAAATATACATCTATTTCAGGCGTATCAAGTTTTTGGCGCCGTTGTCGGGGAGGTGCTTCTGAGTTAGTGTTAATTATTTTCATAATATTAGTGAATCCCTAGTACTTAGAGATCAAGTCTTTGTTTGTTTGTTTGTTTATTTGTTTGAATCAAGTTTATTTGAAACTCTGTGCAGTGTATGTCCAGGTATATGCAAGTAGAATTATTGCCTTTGAATTCTGAAATTAAGCGTACCTGTAGACAAACCAGGAGAGACTTTAGGACCGTTAACATTATTCATCCTACAATGGATAATCATGTGCAAAACAACGTTGATGATAATGAGGAGCATGTTGAACAAAATGTTCAACCTAATGCTCCTCGCATGACATGTTACGACTATAATACACCTCTAAGTGGGGGTTTGCATTTCAGCATTGCTCGTCCGGCAATTGCAGCAAATAACTTTAAAATGGACCCACTAATCATGCAACAAGTTCAATACAATAAGTTTGGGGGTCTCAGTCATGAGGATGAAAATTCTCATTTAAAAACTTTCTTAGCCATCTGTGATATGTTTAAGTGTAACGGGGCATCCGATGATGCAATTATGTTACGACTGTTTCCGTCCTCACTAGAAGGGAGGGCTAAGGATTAGCTAGATTCTTTACCTGATGATTGTATCACAACTTGGACGCAACTAGTTAAAAAATTCTTACATAAATACTTTCCTCCTTCGAAAACTACAAAGCTAATAAGAGATATAACAACATTCACACAGGGAAACATAGAGAAACTATACGAAGCTTGGGAGCGTTTTAAGGAGCTGCTGAGAAAGTGTCCCCACCATAGGTTAGCCCTACATCAGCAGGTTTCCACCTTCTATAATGGGTTGCAAACTGCAACCATGATCTTAGTAGACGGGGCTGTCGGAGGATCGTTACTTAAGAAGTATCCCGAGGATGCGTATGCAATCCTCGAAGATCTCACTGCAAATAACTATTAAGCCTATGAGCGTCAAGGGAACAACAACACGGTTGGTATCCACCAAGTGGACCAAATCACTTCTTTGGCCGCTCAAATGGCATCACAGTTCAACCTAATTAATAAGAGATTAGATTCATTATCACAGCCTTCATCTAGTGCTCCATTGACGGTGGAGCAATTAAATCAAATTTCTGAAGAAGTAAATTATGTAGGAGGAGCACAAAGGCAAATTCCACCTTGATTTGCCAATCATTATCACCCCGAGTGGCGAAATCACCCCAATTTCTCCTGGAAAAACAATCAAGGGGCGAATCACCCACAAGGGTTCAATCAAAATATGAATCACCCTCCTATCAATAATAACTCTCAACCCCAACAATTAAACCAAAGGAAGATATCAGATGAGTTTATCTTAGGCATGTTCCAAAAGTATGACTCAAGAATGGGAGGAATAGAATCTTCGTTAAGATCACTAGAAACAACTATGGGTCAACTTGCAAATTCATTAAGTCAAAGACCCATTGGAACTCTACCTTCTGATACCACACTAAATCCAACAAAAGAAAATCATAATAATCAATGCAAAGCTATTGCCTTACGGAGTGGTGTAGAGATTCCAAGTGGGGAGGGGTTGCTTGAGAAAGCTAGGGAAGAAGAGGCGAGTAAGATGCCGAGTGAGTCGAACACATTAGAGAAGGAGGTGGGAGAGAAGCAAAAAGAGAAATTAAACCAAAAGAAAGACGTAATCTACCCACCACCCCCATTTCCATCTAGACTGGCTAAATCCAAACTTGACATACAATTCTAGAAGTTTATGGATATTTTAAAAAAGCTAACTATAAACATCCCATTTGCCGAGGCCCTTGAGCAAATGCCTAGTTATGTTAAGTTTATGAAGGATATCTTGGCAAAGAAGAGAAAGTTTGTTGATAAAGGATAGTGGCATTGACTGAGGAGTGTAGTGCTATATTGCATAAAAAGCTGCCACCCAAGCTTAAGGATCCTGGTAGTTTCACAATTCCTTATTCTATTGGAGTAAAGTTTGTTGGGAGAGCGTTATGTGACCTTGGAGCGAGCATCAACCTGATGTCATTATCTATCTATAAGAAGTTGGGTCTAGGGGAGATTACACCTACATCTCTTACTCTACAGTTGGCCGATAGGTCTCTTGCATTTCCTAAGGGAATTGTAGAAGACGTGTTGGTTAAAGTGGAGAAATTCATTTTCCCGCTGATTTTGTAGTACTTGATATGGATGAGGACAAGGATGTCCCCATCATTCTTGGTAGACCATTCTTGGCCACCGGAAGAACACTCATTGATGTTCAGAAGGGTGAGCTTACGATGAGAGTTAATGATGAGAATGTGACATTCAACATCCTCAAAGCCATGAGATTTCCGGATGATAAAGAGGAGTGTTTCTCCATTGAGGAGGTGAGTGCACCTATACGGATGATGCATAATGAAAATAATTGGGAGCACAAAATTCTTAGTGCTTTAACAAATGAAGAAATAGAAGAGGATCCAGATTCAAAGAAAACTGAGGAAGCGTTATGTACTTTTGAGCATTTAACAAATGCTAACGCGTTTGAGTTAATAAGCAGGTCAAGCGAGCCGGAGATCATGAAGCCTTCTATTGTAGAGCCACCTATGCTTGAATTGAAACCGCTACCCGAAAACCTAAAGTATGTTTTTCTAGGTGAGGATAACACATTACCGGTTATTATTGATGCATCTTTAGTAAAGGAGAATGAAGATAAATTGATTGCGGTTCTTTGTGAGAATAAGAGAGCATTAGGCTGGACCATTGCAGACATTAGAGGGATAAGTCCTTCAATTTGCATGCATAAAATCCTTCTAGAGGAAGAGTCAAAAGAGTCAATAGAACCTCAACGAAGACTTAGCCCACCCATGAAATAAGTGGTCAAGAAGGAGATAATCAAATGGCTGGATGCGGGTATTATATATCCTATCTCCGATAGTCGGTGCGTAAGTCCTGTTCAGTGTGTGCCAAAGAAGGGAGGTATTACGATAGTTAGAAATGAGAGCAACGAGTTGATTCCCACTAGAACGGTAACTGGATGGAGGATTTGTATGGATTACTAAAAGTTGAATAAAGCGACTAGGAAAGATCATTTCCCACTCCCATTCCTTGATCAGGTTCTTGATAGGTTAGCAGGAAATGAGTATTTCTGTTTCCTAGATGGTTACTCAGGGTATAATCAAATCATGGTAGCTCCCGAGGATTAGGAGAAGACAACCTTCACTTGTCCTTTTGGAACATTTGCATTTAGGAAAATGCCCTTTGGATTATGCAACGCTCCTGCCACATTTCAGCGCTGCATGATCGCTATCTTTACTGAACTAATTGATGAGGGGATCGAGATCTTTATGGATGATTTTTTAGTGTTTGGGAGATCGTTTGATGAATGTTTAGAAGTGCTAAAGAAAGTTTTGAACAAATGCATTCAAGCCAACTTAATTTTAAACTGGGAAAAATATCACTTCATGGTCAAAGAAGGGATTGTTCTGGGACACAAGGTGTCCAAGAAGGGTTTGGAAGTAGACCGAGCGAAGACTGGGGTTATAGAAAAATTGCCCCCACCGACTAATGTTAAGGGAGTGCGTAGTATTCTGGGCCATGCAGGCTTTTACCGTCGTTTCATTAAAGATTTTTCTAAAATCTCTAAGCCGCTAAGCCAGTTGTTAGAGAAAGATTCTCACTTTAATTTGGACGAGGAGTGTTTAGCCGCCTTTCATACATTAAAGCAAAGTCTAGTTTCTTCACTGATTATTATTGCACCTGATTGGTCTCTACCATTCACCATTATGTGTGACGCAAGCAATTTTGTTGTGGGCGCGGTCTTAGGACAAGTGCACGACAAGGTCTTCCACACAATCTACTATGCTAGCAAGACACTGATCGACGCACAAATAAACTACACCACTACCGAGAAGGAACTATTAGCAGTTGTTTTTGCTTTTGACAAATTCCGCTCCTATTTAATATTGTCTAAGGTGATAGTTTATACGGACCATGCAACTATACGATTTTTGATAGAGAAAAAGAATACTAAACCTAGATTGATTAGGTGGGTACTCCTCTTGCAGGAGTTTGATTTGGAGATTAAAGATCGTAAGGGGGCGAAGAATCCTGTAGCAGACCACCTATCACGTCTAGAGTCTGAGTATGAGAAGAATGTTGACATTGAGATTAGGGAGAATTTTCCTGATGAGAGTCTGTTGGCAGTATCGGAGGGGAATACCACGTGGTATGCTGACATCGTAAATTTCATTGTGAGTAACATTTTGCCATCAGATTTAAATTATCAGCAGAAGAAAAGATTTCTTCATCAGACCAAGTTTTATCTTTGGGACGCCCCCTATGTATTTAGGATATGCGCTGACCAAGCCATTCGTAGGTGCATACCTGAGATGGAAGTTCGTGATATCCTAGAAAAGTGCCATGCATCTCCTTACAGAGGGCACTTTATGGGAGAACGAACTGCTATGAAGGTACCAGAGGTTGGTTTCTATTGGCCAACGCTATTTAAGGATGCTCACTTGTTTGTCAAGGCGTGTGATAGATGCCAAAAGACGGGCAATATTCATCGGGGGGCAAGTATGCCTATGTCCAATATTCTGGAAGTACAGGTATTTGATGTTTGGGGCATAGATTTTATGGGGCCGTTTGTGAATTCAGGAGGAAATTTCTACATATTATTGGCAGTAGACAATGTGTCAAAATGGGTAGAGGCCATTGCCACACACAAAAACGATATCAAGGTTGTACTCAAGTTTATAAAAGCAAATATATTTATGAGATTCGGCACGCCTAGGGCGATAATTAGTGATGGGGGCTCACATTTTTGTAATACACAATTTAAATTACTTTTTAAAAAATATGGTGTAACACATAAAATGGCCCTAGCATATCACCCGCAAACCAATCAATTAGCCGAAGTCTCCAATAGAGAGATTAAGTCCATCTTAGAGAAGACAGTGAGTACAACCAGGAAGGATTGGGCATTTAAATTAAATGATGCGTTATGGGCTTATAGGACCGCTTACAAAACGCCCATAGGTGTGACTCCCTTTAGGATGGTGTATGGAAAGGGCTGTCATTTACCGGTAGAATTGGAGCATAGAGCTTTTTGGGCGATCAAGAGACTTAACTTTGACTTTCAAGAAGCGGGTAAAAGAAGGCTTCTGCACTTAAATGAGTTAGAAGAGCTTAGATTTAATGCTTATGGGAACACGAAGCTTTATAAAGATCGGATTAAAAATGACACAATTTGAGACTGCAGAAGAGAGAATTTAGGAGCGGACAACTTGTGCTTTTGTATAATTCACGCCTTTGATTATTTCCAGGAAAGCTGAAATCGAGATGGTCTGGAACATTCCGAGTTGTTGAGGTGTTCCCACATGGTGTAGTAACAATATGTAATGAGAAGGACGGATCAACTTTCAAGGTGAATGGATAGAGACTAAAAATTTATTATGAGGGTGGTGACCAGCGCGATGCGATGGTCATAAAATTTCATTGACGAGTACAAGGAGAGTTGTCTTGCCGAGACGATTAACTTAGGCGCTAAGTGGGAGGCAACCCATCGCTTTATGTTTAGTTTATTGTTTGAATTTAGTAATTTTTCTTCCAGTTTTTCTTTGGTTTTGATTAGGTGAGTAGTGGTGGAGCAATGAATTCAATTGCTGAAGGGAAAATTGGTAGGAGCAGCTTTGGTAGTTGCAACGCTGACAAATTTAATTTGTCGCAACGTCCAGATTTCTATTTGGAGGGGTTAAAGTGAGTAGGCGCGGGTGTTGCAACGACAGCGAAAATAAATGGTTGCAACCTTTTAGTTTCGGCCAGTATTGAGGAATGGGCGGTCAATTCGGCGCTGAACCGACTGAAGGGATCCATACAAAGTACGCCACGTGACCCCGGTTCACTTGAACCGGGCTTCTTCTTATTGGAACCGCTAAAGGATCAAAAAATCAAAATAAAAAAAAAGGGGAAAGAAAATCGAATCGACGCCCGATTCCTGCCCTAATACGCGAGAATGGAGGAGTCGGCGAGATCTGCGGTGAATTGCGGGGCGTAATCGGCGGCGTGAGTGGCGGCGAACTGCTAGGAGTTGATTCCCAGCGAGCCCATCCCCATTTCGCGACTTGACGACGAGTGCAACTTCGCCGGACCCTCTTCTACCGTAGCATCTCAAACCAGATCAGGTAATTTTCGAAAACGCCTAGCACCATTCTTATTTCAGTTCTTATCTCCATGCCCGATTCTCGAAAGTGTGAGGGTGAGGAGTTCCTGATCTTACTAAAACCATAATGTAGAAATGTCGACCAAAAGGAAAAGGAAATCGATAGCGAAGAAAGCGTTACGGTTTGTGAGCGAAGCTGCCGCATATAGATTTGAGAATCTTAAGACGTTGCCAGTGATTTATGAAAGGGGATTCCTGATGGAGAAGCGAGCGTGGAGCCTTCCCTACGTTCTCCAAATGCATGAGTTGCACTGGGATACGTTCTGCCATCACCGGTCGGAGGCCATTCTATCCTAGGTATACGAATTTTACGCAAACGCTAAACAAATGGAGGATGAGGTGGTGACGGTATGAGGGAGGCTGGTCAACATATCGTCCAGTGTAATCAATGAGCTGTATGGAGTAGGTGCTGATGAAGAATTGGAGAGTCTGAACCATCAAATTACACCGGATGAACTGGCAGCTGCGATCTGCAATTCACCAGACCCGGAATGGTCAATGAGGTCGATGAAGGCGCTGAAATCCACATCACTGTCGAGGGAAGCTAAGGTGTGGCTTCTTTTCATAAATGCTACCGTTATGCCTACCCGCCACCTGAACAACGTCACGTTTGTACAACCCCGTATTCGCGGAGTAGGGTCCCTTCGGCAAGCGCAGAGCCAGTTTTAAGCTTTTAAGCTTTTTGGATATTTTGGACTCTTGGTGGCCAATTTTGGCTCTAGCATGGAAATATACTAGAAGGGGGAATGAAAATTGTCTCCCCCCGGCCCTTTGAGCACTCGCTCTCGCCTATTCGCACAGGCTCCGCAGCTCGTCGCCTTGCCGCTCTCGCCAAGCGCTAGGCCGCAGCTCGCCGCCTTGCCGCTCTCGCCAAGCGCTAGGCCGCAGCTCGTCGCCTTGCCGCTCTCGCCAAGCGCTAGGCCGCAGCTCGCCGCCCTGCCGCTCTCGCCAAGCGCTAGGCCGCAGCTCGTCGCCTTGCCGCTCTCGCCAAGCGCTAGGCCGCAGCTCGTCGCCTTGCCGCTCTCGCCAAGCGCTAGGCCGCAGCTCGCCGCCTTGCCGCTCTCGCCAAGCGCTAGGCCGCAGCTCGTCGCCTTGCCGCTCTCGCCAAGCGCTAGGCCGCAGCTCGTCGCCTTGCCGCTCTCGCCAAGCGCTAGGCCGCAGCTCGTCGCCTTGCCGCTCTCGCCAAGCGCTAGGCCGCAGCTCGCCGCCTTGCCGCTCTCGCCAAGCGCTAGGCCGCAGCTCGCCGCCTTGCCGCTCTCGCCAAGCGCTAGGCCGCAGCTCGCCGCCTTGCCGCTCTCGCCAGTCGCCAGGCCGCAGCTCGCCTCAGGCCGCCGTCTCGCCAGAGGCCGCCAGCTCGCCCAAGCTTCTTTTGGCCATGCTCTTACCATTGTGCCCTTGGCGTGGAGTTACTTTGTTACCCCTTGGCGTGGAGGTTTGCTATTGGCTCAAGGCCAATTGGCCTTGGGGGCGTTTTGGTCATTTTACCCCTAAGACTTGGAAAAACTATAAATAGACCCTTAGGGGTGCCTTGAAGAGGGACTTGTCATTTCTTTCCTTAGCCACTATTTTCTCTCTGGCTTCCCTCCAAGGCACCTAGCTCAAGCATTGGCTAGGGAGGGGGAGACCTCAAAGGTCTTCCGGGTGTGAGGTGGGACCTCCACGCTAGAGCCGAGGGTCAGTTCATAGCTTCCTAAGTCTTTGGTCCGTGACGTTCTTCTGAGTGTAGTAGGTGTGAGGTCACCCCTTTCCCCAAGGGTCGAACTCCACAGAAGTCAATTTTGGCTTCGGTCATTTTTGGCTTCAACAGTTTTGGTGCGGTGAGCGTGGAGAGTGACCAGCACAGAAGATCTCGGGAGAGTGTCATGGCCGGAGATTAGGGAGGTAGTGATGACCTCGGTGGTTCCCCCAACCCAGGACCCTTTGTAGGAAGGGAGGAGTTCATGGCTTCCATCGAAGGCATCATGGGGATGCTTAGAAGCATTGCCCCTCGGGCTGACAGCTCAACCCCCACCCCCCAGGGACTAGCTCCCAGGGGTCTCGGCGAGCTAACCCAGAGTGGTCTCGGCGAGCTGGCTCCCAGGGGGCAAGGCGAGATCACCCCAGCAGGGGGAGAAGTGAGTATGCCGGATAGGAGGCCTGGGAAGGAGAGGATGGTAGAAGGGGTTGAGCGAGACCTCTCAGGCCGGGAGCTGTTCCCAAGCCCGGCGAGAGCTAACCCCCCAGGCGAGCAGGTCGCGCGAGTGGAGGTGGCGAGAGCTCCCCTTAGGGGGTCACCCTTCAGTGAGTTGATCATCTCAGCTCCCGTTCCCGAGGGGTTCAGAGAGCCAGACATGGTTTACTATACCGGGAAGGATGACCCCGTCCAGCATCTGCAATGGTTTGAGGATGCCGTCTCCATCAGGCCGATGACGGACGCCTTCAAGTGTCGCCTCTTTGCGATCACCTTGAAAGAGAAGGCGAGGGACTGGTTCCATATACTCCCTCCGAGGTCCATCTTCGGGTTCGAAGACTTGAGCCGGAGCTTTCAGCTTCGCTTCTCCACCTCCAAGAAGAGGAAGAAGGGTCCTGAGTCCCTCTTCCTGTTAAAGCAAAGGGCTGAGGAGTCGCTGGCCCACTACGTTGACAGGTTCCAGGAGGAGGTCCTTGACATCCAGGAGGTGCCAGGGTATGCCCTCCAGATGGCGTTCACGGTGGGGTTGCGCGAAGGGTTCTTCAAGATGAGCTTGACTCGAAAGGCCCCCCTTTCCTTCGAGGAGCTGATGGAAAGGGCGGCAGAGGAGATAGCCATGGAGGCAGCCAACCCGGCCTTTGTAAAGAAGTTGGCAAAGTTGACAGAGGTGGAGTCGAAGGAGCAGGGTGGCTCAAGGCATCATGAAGGGAGAAGGAGAGAGGATCATAGAGCTCAAGGGTTCCAGAGACAGGAGGATCCGGAGCCAGGCTGGAGGCAGCAGGGAGGACCTGCCCATGGTCTAGGAAGGGCTCTCATCCAGGATGGAGGGAACCATCATGGGGGCCAAGGGAGGTTCAACTTCCAGAGGCAAGCCCCAAGACAGCTCCTGCCCCCACCCCAGCAAGCGATGGCGATTGGCCGAAGGGATAGGAGGAATCGCAAGGGGAGAGGGGGAGGAAGGATAGAGTTGCCGTACTGTGACTTCCACCAGTTGGAAGGTCACGCCACGGCTACCTGCCCTGAGTTCCTGGAGGTGAGAGGGGCGAGAGCTCCAGCCCAACAGCAGCCGGAGCGGATTGAAGCTCTACCCCAAGAAGGGGGTGATGATGTGTGTGAGGACCGGGTCGATGTAGGACCCCGAGGTGGTATAGCTGTGATCCACGGGGGGGGGGGGATCGAAGCCGCTCGGAAGGCAAGTCTCCATGTGATGTATCGGCGGAGCGTTGCCTCGACATCCCAGACCCCTCCCCCGGAGGAAAGGGTCACCTTCTCATCAAAGGACATGCCAGAGCATGAGGATCCCTTCTGCGACGCCCTGGTCATCCAAGCAGCCGTCGAAGGCTTCACCGTCTCCCGGATTTTGATTGATAACGGAAGCTCGGTCAACGTCATTTTCAAGAAGGCGTTCGAGGGTATGAAGGTGGAGCCAAGGAGGATAGTGGCGTCGGATGGACCTCTGTTCGGATTCTCAGGGGAGAGAAAGGAGGTGGAAGGTGGAGTCGGACTCCAGGTGAAGTTGGGAGGGACCTCAAGGAACTGCAGGTTCGTCATTGTGGACGCTCCAAGCAGCTACAATGCCATCTTCGGAAGGCCCCTCATCAGCGCCTTCCGGTGCGTGCCCTCATCCTTCCACCAATGTCTCAAGTTCAACTCAGATGGGATCCAGGTCAGGATCAAGGGAGACTCCAGGATGGCGAGGCAGTGCTACGTCACGGCAGTCAACACCATCTCTTGGTTGGCTAAGGCAGAGGAGATGGAGAAGATCATGGAGAGCCTGAGCAGGGTTGAGGTGGCCAGTGGGATGGAACCTGATGGCAACCACTAGGCCCAGGCCCCCTGAAGAAGCCTCGCCTCGGCGGAGTCATGTATCTTTTTTATGTTTATGTTATTGTAAGGAGTCTAGCCCCCGACCAGTAGAGTCGAGAGGGTCATGTAACCTATCTTCTTTCCCCCGTTAGAGGATGTTGGAATTGAAAAAGCTTAGGTGACATGCCCAACTCCCAACCCCCGAGAGGATCTCCTCATACCAGGCTCACACTAGCTGGCAGGGTCGAGAGTGTTTCGGGGGGTGGCTCATTTCTCCTTTTGCTCCGAGATGATTCCGCTGTCAGGCTCTCACTAGCTGGTGGGTTCAGGTTGATCTCTCGTGGGAGCCAAGCCCTTTTGCTCTGAGATGATTCCGCTGCCAGGCTCTCACTAGCTGGCGGGTTCAGGTTGATCTCTCGTGGGAGCCAAGTCCTTTTGCTCCGAGATGATTCCGCTGCCAGGCTCTCACTAGCTGGTGGGTTCAGGTTGATCTCTCGTGGGAGTCAAGTCTCTTAGCTCCGAGATGATTCCGCTGCCAGGCTCTCACTAGCTGGCGGGTTCAGGTTGATCTCTCGTGGGAGCCAAGTTCTTTTGCTCCGAGATGATTCCGCTGCCAGGCTCTCACTAGCTGGTGGGTTCAGGTTGATCTCTCGTGGGAGCCAAGTCCTTTTGCTCCGAGATGATTCCGCTGCCAGGCTCTCACTAGCTGGTGGGTTCAGGTTGATCTCTCGTGGGAGCCAAGTCCTTTTGCTCCGAGATGATTCCGCTGCCAGGCTCTCACTAGCTGGTGGGTTCAGGTTGATCTCTCGTGGGAGCCAAGTCCTTTTGCTCCGAGATGATTCCGCTGCCAGGCTCTCACTAGCTGGTGGGTTCAGGTTGATCTCTCGTGGGAGCCAAGCCCCTTAGCTCCGAGATGATTCCGCTGCCAGGCTCTCACTAGCTGGTGGGTTCAGGTTGATCTCTCGTGGGAGCTAAGTTCTTTAGCTCCGCCCCCATGAGGTCAGATCCTTTTACCCTGAGGGGGTCTCGCCACCCAGGCTCTCATCAGCTGGTATGGCAGGTTGACCCCCCTAGGAGGTTAGATCCTTTTACCCTGAAGGGGTCTCGCCACCCAGGCTCTCATCAGCTGGCATGGCAGGTTGGCCCCTCGGAAGAGGCCTCATAATCTTTCGACACCGCGAGAGCAAGCTACACTCAGCGAATACGTTGGGTTGGACGTTTCTTTCCGAGCTTGTGCCAACCTCGAAAAGAGCGGGGATTATGTACAACCCCGTATTCGCGGAGTAGGGTCCCTTCGGCAAGCGCAGAGCCAGTTTTAAGCTTTTAAGT
Organism: Platanthera zijinensis; assembly: GCA_039513925.1. NCBI lineage: Eukaryota > Viridiplantae > Streptophyta > Magnoliopsida > Asparagales > Orchidaceae > Platanthera > Platanthera zijinensis. The sequence goes on from CM077083.1 coordinate 33,191,010, forward strand.
TTTTTGGATATTTTGGACTCTTGGTGGCCAATTTTGGCTCTAGCATGGAAATATACTAGTAGGGGGAATGAAAATTGTCTCCCCCCGGCCCTTTGAGCACTCGCTCTCGCCTATTCGCACAGGCTCCGCAGCTCGTCGCCTTGCCGCTCTCGCCAAGCGCTAGGCCGCAGCTCGCCGCCTTGCCGCTCTCGCCAAGCGCTAGGCCGCAGCTCGTCGCCTTGCCGCTCTCGCCAAGCGCTAGGCCGCAGCTCGCCGCCCTGCCGCTCTCGCCAAGCGCTAGGCCGCAGCTCGTCGCCTTGCCGCTCTCGCCAAGCGCTAGGCCGCAGCTCGTCGCCTTGCCGCTCTCGCCAAGCGCTAGGCCGCAGCTCGCCGCCTTGCCGCTCTCGCCAAGCGCTAGGCCGCAGCTCGTCGCCTTGCCGCTCTCGCCAAGCGCTAGGCCGCAGCTCGTCGCCTTGCCGCTCTCGCCAAGCGCTAGGCCGCAGCTCGTCGCCTTGCCGCTCTCGCCAAGCGCTAGGCCGCAGCTCGCCGCCTTGCCGCTCTCGCCAAGCGCTAGGCCGCAGCTCGCCGCCTTGCCGCTCTCGCCAAGCGCTAGGCCGCAGCTCGCCGCCTTGCCGCTCTCGCCAGTCGCCAGGCCGCAGCTCGCCTCAGGCCGCCGTCTCGCCAGAGGCCGCCAGCTCGCCCAAGCTTCTTTTGGCCATGCTCTTACCATTGTGCCCTTGGCGTGGAGTTACTTTGTTACCCCTTGGCGTGGAGGTTTGCTATTGGCTCAAGGCCAATTGGCCTTGGGGGCGTTTTGGTCATTTTACCCCTAAGACTTGGAAAAACTATAAATAGACCCTTAGGGGTGCCTTGAAGAGAGACTTGTCATTTCTTTCCTTAGCCACTATTTTCTCTCTGGCTTCCCTCCAAGGCACCTAGCTCAAGCATTGGCTAGGGAGGGGGAGACCTCAAAGGTCTTCCGGGTGTGAGGTGGGACCTCCACGCTAGAGCCGAGGGTCAGTTCATAGCTTCCTAAGTCTTCGGTCCGTGACGTTCTTCTGAGTGTAGTAGGTGTGAGGTCACCCCTTTCCCCAAGGGTCGAACTCCACAGAAGTCAATTTTGGCTTCGGTCATTTTTGGCTTCAACAACGTTGGACAGGGCAGAACTGATATATCACATTTTGAAGGGGCATAGGATTAATGTGGGAGCGATAATCAACAACCATTTGAAGATGAAAATCCGGGAGGACAAGGCCAAGCTGCTATGGTTCCCAATCTTGATCACGGAGCTTTGTAGGCAGGCGGGGGTAGTCTGCGGTGCTGAAGATTTGGTTACCCAAGTGCGAAGGCCGATAACTAGACAGGTGGTGGAGGTGAATATTAAAGTTGGGACTGAGATGGACAGCGGTTTTAAGACACCTCACAAAAGAATAGGAAGTAGACCTTCAACGTCATCTGCCGGAAAGCGGGAGAAAGTAGCAGTACCATCCGGGGAAGGGGTCACATTGCATGAAACTATGGATAGTATTGAGTTCATAAAGGTATACTTGAGATGCCAGCACTGCTACTTCCGTTCCCGACTAGATATTATGGAGAGGAAGATTGATAGGCTCTTAAAGAGAGCAAAGTTGCAGGTGGATGAAGAGCCGTTTCGATATCAGTGGCAGTTCGACGACAAGGGAGAGTTGCTAGCGGCTGATGGAAGCACTCTCAACCCAACCGAATTCGATGAAGAAGACAAGGATCAGGAGGAAGAAAGGAATCAGGAAGAAGAGGCGGAGCCAGAAGGCGAGGAGGATCAAGAAATGGATGAACCCGAAGAAGACGATGAGGGGGGGTCTGATTAGATCCTTTTTGATTTATTTGTTTTTGGATGACCGTATTAATGGTTGATGGATACTATTTTGTTTCTTTTATGCTCTGGATGACCTTGTTTTGAACTATTTTGCTTAACTGCACGGTGAATAGTTACTCTGCACTGCTCACATGATATGATATGATCTTGCGTATTTATTTGGACTCATTAAGTTGCTAGATGTTTTGGAAAGCCTAAATTTAATTTACTTTATTACTCTTCTCTTATGTTCAAATAGATATAACATGATTTCGGCTATTGCTATAATTGAAAGTTATGACATGAAAATGAAGGCGATTAAGTTATTCTGGTTCATTGTTGTTGTTAATTCATGCAGTTACGAACTTTATTAGACTGCCTCCATGTTTTGTTCTCTTCTGCCATCACCAAGATAAAAGTTTGGCATGCTAATATGGTACGGAGTACTGTAGATCATCGGAGCAAATGGGGAGCACATTAAAGAAACTCAAGAGACTCAGAGGAAATCATTTCCTTATCAGGGGAGTTTTTACTGTTTCAATTTCATTTTTATTTAATTCATGCAAAGGCTGAGTAGTATAGAAAGAATATTATTTTTTATATAACACATTAACCTTGCTAGGGCCTAGCAAACCCTTAAGTGTGGGGGTGTTGGCTAACATCGCTCCTGCAATTGTGGTGGTAGATAATTTGATCACTCGTAATTGTAATATTTCGTATATTGACCGTACTTAGTGATAAGTTATTCTTGAAGTTCAATGATAATTAATTGGTACGGCTAGGGAATCCTAGGAGTTCAGATTTTGAATTTGAAATTAGCAAGATTTTTTTTGATAAAGCACTCTAAGGCATTTGATTCATGCACATCCTTCTCCAGTTTTCGTTTACTTCTCAGAAAACTTTTGATGTTGATTTCTAAAATTAGGAAATGGGGTGAGCAAGAACTAAGTAATAATGTGAGTCAAGATAATGTTTTAGTAGCTAGACCATTTTGAACTTTCATGAGATTCTTTGATTGGTTCTGTATCATTTTGCTACCCACTACTGAATGACCAAATTCCCTATATTTCACTAGTTTTATCTTAATCTACTAGCCATTTATGGGTGTTTCAATTCAGCATTTATATAAAAAAAGAGAAAAATTGTGAATTGTCATAGTGATATGCGGCCTAAGTATGTACACGCCTATCTAGAATGATCCCAGCTGTGACCATATAAAAAAAAGGAAATAATCAAAACTTTTGTCATAGTGATATGTGGCCTGGGTAGGCAATTACATACTTGGAATGATCCCAACTATAGGCACAATATGTTTATATATTCAAGGCTTAAGGATTGAACCTCGTAATATGGTGAAAGATTGAGATTATTAACTAGGGAATTACCATGCCACTATTTAAGCCTATTCATGAATTGCCAACCAAGCCAAAGCTAAACCTATGCTATCGTATGCTACTAATTCTTGTCAAGGCTAGCGTAATGACTTAGCTTATTCTTACCCTTTTGAATTATTAAGGATGTTCAATGAAAAAGTACGGGGGAGTAAATAATCTGAAAGAAGGCGCACACACTACACAAAATTCTTTAGTATGCTTTATCTTTTATCAAGTTAATGGATTTGTGATGTTTGAACTTTTAATGATAATCAAGCTTATCAGTTGAGTAAAGCGAACTTCTTGAGTATCTTGGACTAATGCAGGTAAAGATAGGATTGTTCTAATTTGGAGTGTGATAATTATCGGGCACTCATTCGAAATAATTATTTCTCTTTGCTCGGGTCTAACAAATGTTCAAGTGTGGGGGTGTGATAACTTCTCAAAAGAAGTTATCTAGCCACGATTTCTGACATATTACTCGGCATATCCGACACGAATAAACACAAAAAGCTCTAGAAATGAAAGTAATTGTTTGATTATCTAATTCAAGGCTAATTTGGTCTCTTTTCATTGTATGTTTACTAGTGGTGCAAGAGAAATAGGCTCATGGACGAAAATCTGCCAAAATATCAAAATCTGGAAAAAGGTTGCAACACCCCGAAAATGAAGGTTGCAACGTATCCTGGGTGGGTTTTAGAGTTTGAAATTCGAATTTTGCTATCTTTTCAAATATGGAAGGAGACATCCCTTGGCATATCTGGAGGCGTTTTTAAAGGACAAAAGGAAGGACAAAAGAGGGGAGTTCTAGACATAGGGAGGAGAGCTTTTGGAGGAGAAGAACCATCTTGGGCGACAAACCCTAGGCAAGAAGAAGAAGAAGACTACTCTGGATCGTCAAGAGCAATGGATTTTGCACATCCGAGTGAATTATTTCCTGAAATTTTTTGAATTTTCTAAAGCATGTCTAGTAAGATTCATCTAATTTGGTTTCATCTCTCCGCCATGAACTAATTTCTTAGATCTTGTGTGTTGTGAGTACCTTACTTGTTGTGATGACTTGATTCAATGTTTTGACTTAATGATTGTTTGATTTTCTATCTTTATTGGAACCGTATTCTCTATTTGTGGATGTTTTGAGTAAGTGTTCATCTTCTAATTAGCATGGCGAGATTCGAGAGAGGATTTATGTTAGTCTAGGGTTGAATCCTTTATATTACGTGGCGAGATTCGAGAGAGGAGTCGCGTATTTCTTTAGTCAAAATTCTATCTTTTTACTGCACTGCGAGAATTGAGAGAGGAGCGGTGTAAGTGTAACCTAATTTCCAATATAACTTCGAGAGAGAAAGAGATTTCCTCTTGAGTTAGCATTGTGGATTTGTGCGCTTTTCGTTACTTTCTTTCCACCCAAGTTAGAGATAACTGGGGGAATTTGGGTGACCGGATCTCGGAAATCGAGGGATAAAGAGATCCGCTTTTAAATCCTTGCAAGATAGAAGTCAAATAACTCATGAAAGCTTTTTCTATAAATAAATCATCGCAATAGGTAAGGGAAACTAACATGCAAGATTGCTTCCCTAAAACTTGGATAACAATATTTTCTTGTCCGCACATTTTAGTTTTTGTCTCAAGAGTATTTCTCTAAATAAATCTAGAAATTCACCTTAATTATCGTCTTGAATTTAGAGAACGAGAAGAGCTAGTAATTGTGATCACTAGTTCAATCACCTCCTCGAGGGAACGATAACTTCTCACTTTATATTACTTGATCCGGCACGTGCACTTGTGTAAATATACATCTATTTAGGGCGTATCAATGGTGATCACTACAAGAAAAGCTACAACAATAACAGGTATAAATCGAAACCAAACAAACATATTTCATCTGACGGTGTGTGCTACTGTTGCAATAAGATGGGGCACATGATTGTTGATTGTCTGCACAAAAAGAAGGAAGGAACTATAAGAGAGAAAATAACTCCTTCCACGAGAAGAAGGAAGAAAAGAGCTTCATAGCGAAGAAGCCAAAGACACTGAGCAACAACGACTCAAATGAGTCAAGCTCAGATGAAGAGGCCTACTTTGGGCTAATGGCTTAGTCAGACGAGGGTTAAGGCAACTCCCAATATAATGGGAAGGTAAATTATCACACAATGCTCTCTAAGTCGGAGACTGCCTCGGATGGTAATGAAGACTATTCTTCTGAGGATGAGCCAGATTTATTGGCCCAGTATAAGGTACTACTAGCAGGATTTGACAAATGTCGTAAGATAGTTAAATCCCAGTCCAAGAAGATTAAGTCTCTCAATGTAGTGGAATCTTATCTGAGAGAAGAAATTGAAAAATTAACTCCTCTCATAGATGAAGTCCAATCCTTGAAGAGGAACTACTGATCTCTACTAAATAAGTACGTCTGAAAGAGAAGGTCATCGATGAACTGAAATAAAAGTTGTTGGCCGAGAAGAAGCTTGTAGTAAGCTTCTCGAAGCCAAACACTGTCCTTCCTCTCATAGATGGATTTTCGGCTCCAAATAAGGGTAGTGGAGTGGGACACAAATCCGTTAAAGGTAAAGAGAAAGCTCTTCAAAGTCACACCACCTTCAAGAAACTTATCTTTCTAACCAACAAGTATGATTTTGAGACATCCTACAACCATTTTGCTAGACCAACATACCTTGACTCTAATAAAAAATGTCAAGGATGGAGCCGCCCTAGAGACTTTAGAATGTGTGCTCTAAAAGCACCTCATGAAGAAATTATCCTTAAGGATCATGATGCATTCGTTCATGGACCGAGTGCAAAGAAGACAACTAAGGTAAAACATGATGTTGTCAAGCCACTTGAAATAAAGAAGTCGTGTGTGTGTTGTAACCATGAGGATTCTACCTCCAAGTCAGTTGCTCCCATTAGACCACCGGTTCATAAGGTAAAGCAGGAGAACAAGAGAAGAAACAATATGTTTGATTATTGTGTTATGGCAATGTTGGTAAATTTTCCTAAACCCTAAAGAAGACAACTAAGGTAAAACATGATATTGTCAAGCCACTTGAAATAAAGAAGTCGTGTGTGTGTTGTAACCATGAGTCTTCTACCTCCAAGTCAGTTGCTCCCGTTAGACCACCCGTTCATAAGGTAAAGCAGGAGAATAAGAGAAGATACAACATGTTTGATTATTGGTGTTGTAGCAATGTTGGTAATTTTTCCATTGATTGTTGGTTTAATCTCATGAGTTATAAGACTTCACAAGTTAACACTGCAAGAACGACCACTCGCAATGTTAATACCCCCAGTGGTGTGAAGCTAACCTGTAACCAAGGACCCAAATCTATTTGGGTTCCTAAGGGAAATTAGTTTGTAAATGCAGGTTTGTCCAAATGCCAACAAAACGTCTATTTGGTATTTGGACAGCGGATGCTCTCGGCACATGACCGGGATAAGAAGCCTACTTCAAGAATATACCAATGTTGAGGATGACCCAAAAGTTATTTTTGGCGATTTAGATAGAGGAATTGCTAAAGGCTACGATATAATTACTAACGGTATAGTATCTTTCACAGACATGGTATATGTTAATGGATTACAACATAATCACATTAACATAATTCAATTATGTGAGAAAGGCTATATGGTATAGTTCTACAAGGATAAGTGCCTGATAAAGTTGTCTGATAACTCAGAAACTATTTTAACAAGCACTCGGAATAGAAATATTTTCTGTTTGAATTTTCTTTGCTTAGACTTTTCTACACCAGTGTGCTTTTTAACAAAAGATAGAGTGTCTATGATTCTACCAAATGCTTATTTTGCTCCATATGGACTTATTTGATCACTTATAGATTTGTATTTTATGAGGTAAGGCTTACACATTGGTTATTATTGATGATTACTCACAATTTATATGCGTGTTCTTTATAAAACACAAGTCAGATACATGACTCCACTAATTTTGTTAGTCAAATTCAGAATGAATTGAAATGCTCTGTGGTAAAAATCAGAAGTGATCATGAAACATAATTTAAATCTGGTGCTATGACAAAATTATGTGAAAGTCTAGATATCTTTCATGAGTTTTTCTCGCACTCCACAACAAAATGGAGTCGCTGAGAGAAAGAATAGAACTCTCATAGTAGCGTGCAGAACCATGTTGAATGATTCTTCATTACCAGAGTATTTTTGGGTGGAGGCCGTCAATGCTGCTTGCCACGTGCAAAACAAAGCGCTCATAAATAAGAACCATTGTAAGATACCTTATGAACTATTGAAGGGCACGAAACCAACTGTTTCTTGTTTTAGAATCTTTGGTAGCAAATGTTTTGTACTTAATAATGAGAAATATTACAAAATTAAGTTTAGTAAAAACTATTTTGAAGGTATTTTCGTAGGCTATAGTAGACATAGTAAAGCCTATAAAATTTTCAATAAGAAAACTCTGATAGTAGAAGAAACTTTCAATGTTGTATTTGATGAGACGAGCATAATACATAGCAACTCCTCTAGTGTATTTGTTGAAAATATAGGTACAAAGTTAAAAGAATTAAGCTTGGAAGAAAATGAAAAGGAAAATGCTCCAAACAAAATCAAAGTCAACACTCCAAGCCTGGTGCAAGAAGAACTTCAAGATGAAGAGCTCCATCAAATTGGTTAATATGCACCAGAAGTAGCAGAACCATATGGTAGCATAGAGGATGCGAGGAATCTAGTGATCAGACACTTAATAGATCATTAAGCTGATCAGATCATTGGAGATCCTCGTGATGGAGTAAGAACAAGAAGAGGTACAACTAACAAAATTTTGCATTTAAGTTTTCTCTCGCAAATTGAGCCAAAGAAATTTGAGGAAGCAAATAAAGACGCTTCATAGATCATTACATTGGAAGAAGAGCTCAATCAATTTAAGAGATGCAAAGTTTGAGAGCTAGTACCAAGACCCAAATGATACAATGTCATCGAGACAAAATGAGTCTTCAAAAACAAGCTAGATGAAGATGGCGTAATTACAAAGAATAAAGCTAGACTTGTAGCTCAAGGGTACATACAAGAAGAAGGGATCGACTTCGATCAAATCTTTGCTCAAGTGACCAGACTCGAAGCGATCAGGTGTTTCTCGCATACACTCCTCATACAGGATTCAAGGTTTATCAAATGGACGTAAAGTTAGCCTTCGTTAATGATAATTTAAAGGAATAAGTATACGTGGAACAACCTCCAAGTTTTGTAGATTCTTCATTCTCTGATTATGTTTATTTCCTTCATAAAGCTTTATATGGTCTTAAACAAGTTCCTCGAGCTTGATATGAGTCTCTATCTAGCTTTTTTCTTGAGAACAAGTTCACAAGGGAAAAGATAGATAAGACATTATTTCTTAGGGAAGTAAAAGACAAGATTTTGTTAGTGAAAATCTATGTCGACGATATTATTTTTGGATCTACGGACGACAATCTTTACAAAAAAGTTTTTTAACTTGATGCAAGGGAAGTTTGAAATAAGTAGCATGAAAGAGCTGAAGTATTTCTTAGGGCTTCAGGTGAAACAATCTGAAGATGGAATTTTCATCTCTCAGACGAAGTTCACCAAGGAGTTAATTAAAAAATTTGGAATGGAGAACGCAACCTCAATGAGGACTCCAATGGGTTCAACTATGACTCTAGACAAGGATGAGAAAGGAAAACCTTTTGATGAAATCAAGTACAGAAGCATAATTGGATCCTTGCTCTACCTTACTGCCAGTAGACCGGACATAATATTTTCAACATGTGTATGAGCTAGATTTCATGTGAACTCTAAGGAATCTTATTATGCCGCTGTAAAGAGGATTTTGAGATACCTTAAAGGTACTCTAAATCTTGGCTTATGGTACTCAAAAAGTAATGACTGTGAACTAATTGATTTTTTAGATGCTGTCTTTGCATGAAGCAGGGATGATATGAACAGTACTTCTGGGACGTGTCAGTTCCTAAGAAGAAAGCTTATCTCATGGAGCAGTAAGAAGCAAAATTGTGTTGCAATCTCAACCGGTGAGTCAGACTATATCTCTGCCGATAGTTGTTACGCACAACTTCTATGAATAAGGAATCAACTTGAAGACTAAAACCTAAAGTTGAAGGAGATTCCTATGCTTTGCGACTCATCCAATGCTATCGCAGTTGCTCACAATCTAGTCTCCCACAGCAGACAAAGCACATCGAGATAAGATATCATTTCATCCGGGAGCATGTGGAGAATGAGGATATCAATCTCAGTTATGTACTGACGGATAAGCAAGTTGACAATATATTCACGATGCTGCTGGACAAGGCCAAGTTTTCTTTCTTCAAAATGGAACTTGTTGTGCTCAACAAGGAGTCATGATAATCCAGAAATCAGTCAAAGAACAGGAATTCTTCATCTTAAGAAATCTAAGAAAAATTCGTCGAGTATACTCGTATAATTCGACGAATTCGTCGAGACTTCTTGTGAAATTAGAACTTCTTCATGATTCATTTCAATGAATTATCCTAGAATTCACTAATCATTTCGACGAATTTATCATGCTTCCTCTAGTCATTTCGACGAATCAATGAAGATCTGAATTTTTATTTCTAAGTCACACTTATTGGTGTTGGAGTTACCATTGTGATCTAAAAGTGGTCAAATAGGTAATCTCATTATCAAAATTATATGAGTTTGCAGGGTCGCACATAAGGGTATGTGGAATTTCATGTAGAAGATGAGTCGCTGCAATCAAACTTCGTCCAAGATCCATCAAATCACCTCAGGTATATATAGATGATTTGGATTTACATTTTCAAGCTGACCGCCGCAAGAAGAAAAATCAAGAAATAAGCGGAGGAGTAGTCGGGTGACCGACTTCAGCTCATTCACCCAAGCTTGAATTAAAGGAGTTGCTTGTGCACTTTTATTTTTATTTTCCTTTTTCTTAACAATAACTGTCTAGCTTAAATACGGGAAAAAGAAAAACGTTTTTGGGAGACACTTCTTTTTTATCTTTTTAAGTTCTTGCATTTTTTCTATGCATTTTCTCTATGCATTTTTCTTTTAATTTGTTTTATTCTTTTCTACTCCAACTTGGCTTATAAACATTGGGAACAAAGTTTATTTTTAAGTATGCGGGTGGAATCTCCTATTGTTGTTTTTATTTAAAAATTCAAAAAAATGATGAAAAAACTTTTCAAAATACAAAAAATTATAAAAAATTTAATTTCTTGGAAAGGGCCATATTGAGCTTTCATCCCACAAAACCGTCTAGTACCTTGCGAATCCGTCATTGAGTGGTCTTCAGAAAGTCCAAGTAATAAAAAAAATTAGGATTAATTTTTTTTAGAAAAAATCCCAAAATATGATAACCCATCACTTAGTTTCTTTGTTATTTTCAGAAATTTAGTTTGAGTTTATTTATAAAAAAATTTATAATTTTTGATTTGCTAGTCTTTTATTTCATCATTGTTAGTTAGATTAAATTTCGGTGATTTAATTTTAAGAAATATCTGATGAATTCAATTTGTTTAAAGTAATTTCTTTAGCACTGTTTCTCTTTTTATTTTAATTAGTTTCAATTTTGTGACACTTTGCTTAATATTTTTTGATTTCAATTATATTCACTTCATGCTTTAAGATTCTTAGGAAAATTCAATGTACTATTGTTGCTCTCTAAGTTTTTAATTTAATCTAAATATTGTCTAGCAATTTTCTTTTTTTATTATTTTCTTATTAGATCATATTTCATGGGGATAAGAAGATAAAATTCATTACCACTTGGTAAACATATGTATTTTTTTATTGTTAGATTATATATCATGAGAATCAAGCATTCCTTGGTACACATATGCAACTCCTAAGAATAAAAGATGGAGTAAGAGGATAAAATTCATTACTCCCAATCATTTTTGTTTTTATGTGAAGAGAGAAATATATATATATATATATATATATATATATATATATATATATATATATATATATATATATATATATGTTCATATGTTATGAAAAATGAGAGGATAAAATTCATCATTTTTTTAGTAAATATATGTAAATATCAAAAAAATAAGAAAAAAATAGATGAGAAGAGATAATAAAATTCATCACCTCCAATCAAAAACCTCTTCATATTTCTTGTTCCCCAAACCCAATTGGCCAATAAAATTATTTTAGATTTAGATTAAAATACTAAGAGAACATTGGTAGTAGTTTGCATTTTTTCTTTAAGTCTCTTTTTAATTAAGGTGTTAAAATTTTTAATCTAATTTTGTTTGTTAACTACTCAATTTTGAATGCTAATTAATTTATATGAGAAATCTTTGCTAAATAATTTGATCTTCTCATTTTTATTTCATAATTTAGGACTTCATCATTGAATCCCTAAATTTTATTTTTAGCTTTCTTTTGATTTAATAAAATTTTAGTTTAATTGAAAATTATATTAATTTCTTATAAATATTTCTCATAGTTTTACTCTGGAATAGACAAATCTTAAGTATGTGGGTATTTGATAAATCAATCTTTATAATTTTTTTAATATAATTTTATTTAATAAATAATCACTTTTTATTTAATTTTATATTAATATATGTCTAAATTGCTTTCTTTTCTAATTTCATGTATAATTGGATTTCAAATATCAATTTTAAGTTCATGACCATGATCTGGAGGCATTTTTTTAAAAAATTAACACTTTTGGCTGCGGATAACTGAACTTCAAATGATCATAGTTTTCAAACTAGGAAGAGTTAGGGGACATGCAACCAATCAACGGAAAGAGGACGACATCCTCTACAAATTTAGAGACTTTCAAAAGTACACCCCCATGTTACGGGCATGACATGGGCTTGAACACGGGCATGTCTAGGGAAAGATGCAATTTTCTCTAAAAAGCTTCCCAGTGTAATTTTAGAACTTTTTCTAAGTACATGCCCCCAAGTCACTGGCGTGACCAGGGTGTGACTTACCCGAAAACTGCCGAATTAATGCCAGATTACGTCATTTCCAGCCGTTTTCTGACCCGGTCAGTACACGCCCCAATTCATGGGTGTGACTAGGGGCGTGACCTAAAAATTAACAGATTTTAGCGGTTTTTGCGGGCTTTTATGGTGGCAGTTCCATACCTGACACGCCCTAGGTCACAAAGTGGAGCGATCATTTATTTATTTGAAAGAGGTATGCTGAATATCATAAAGAGGCTTGAAGAGAAATAACCCTTGATTAAATGGCGGTTGTGGTCATTGAAGCCATGTGTTGATGATACAATATTGCACACCAATAATCCAATATAAGTGGAAAAGGGACTAGGGTGGAACCCTTGCGTGTATAAGGGCACGAGGTAAGATGTAATGAGAAGGGACTCGGTTATGCTTGAGAGCATGGGAATGTGTAAGATTTGTATGTACGTGTGTGTGTTTTGCCACACAGTGTTTGATCATGTGTTGAGAAATAATGTGGCAGGTCAACTAGCTTGTCAGTCATCACACCGACGGAAGCTGACAGTTGTACCTAGGACGGTTGGGCTAGGCTCTTTGGTTCTTACTTCCCAAAGACCCCTTCCGTGCCTGTTGAGCCGATTGGGATGGGCTCTTTGGTGTTTACTTCCCAAAGGCCCCTTCTTTGATGTTAGGCCAGTTGGGTTGGGCTCTTGGTGCACATCTACCCAAGACCCCTTCTGTGTCGTGTACACAGGAGCTCCGCTTGTTGGAGGACGATAATGTTGATGCATATGGAAGCCTAAGCCTGGTAGTGTGGATACTCTCCTAGTAGTGGAAATGTCCACTCCACTATCCCCGTTTGGCCACGACAGGTGATGCCGGAGAGGATCGCTACCTCTCAAAAAGTGGGAACTAAGTTCTATGTTGACATAGTAAGTGTGTGTGTGTGTGTAAGCACGAATGAGTCATCATATTGCATTCATTTCATTGCATTGTATCGCATAAGATACTCATCATATAAATTTGTATGTGCACTTTTATATGATGAGTTACTTTGATGTGCCCGATTCTTAACTTATAAATTTGTATGAGTTTTTTTTATAAGTTAAGTTAAAATATGTACTTATAATTTGATATGTTGTTAGAGTAGATGCGCCTCTACATATTAATATCTACTGTTGTTACTTGTTTTTTTGATGTGATGATATATATATACCTGAACTACTAGATTAGCAAACTCTCATGTCACCTGTTTGATATTTATACTGCTGCTATATTGTGCTCCTCTTTATTTTCCTCCGTCCGGTGCCTAAGAGTCACCAGGGTGAGCGGATGTGAAGCTACTTAGTCTTTATGACTGATGGTTGCTACGTCTACCATTTTCGGAGGATACCCCGCAGGAGGGCAGTAGCAACACCTTGTGCAAAAGGACAGCCAGTCCAGGGGGACAAAGCCTAATATGACGATACCCTCACTTCCTTCCATGACAGATGTGAGTTTTAGAGTGTTATGATGTAGCCTTCGGGCAGTTTGTGTACTTTGATATTATAGGAGCTAATGTAGCTTCCTATTATAATATACTACTTTTGGACATTTACCTTCTTAAGGATCATGACTTATGTGTTCTTCTATTTATTGGGTTGGCATTTGTGATATCGAAAATTGGCCGGGGAATAGGCGACTTGTATTACAGATTATCCCTTGTGTTAATGCTACCACAAGACAACAATTCTGAGCATAAAACTTCCCTAGCCCGTGCCATTTTTTTCGGGAGGGGGGGGGGGGGTACTACACCTGCATCCGGTCAGTGTGCTCTACAGCACCAGCCTCCGGGTAGCGCGCTCTACAACACCTACCTCCGAGTAGCGCACTCTCAAGAATGGCCTTCAGGAAGCACGATCTATAACATTTGCCTCTGGGCAGTTCGCTCTATAATACTTACATCTGGGTAGCGTGTTCGAAGTATCTGCCTTTAGGCAGTGCATTCTCAATATCTGCCTCTGGGAAGCGCACTCTAGAGCATCTGCCTCTGGGCAGTGTGCTCTTCAACACCTTCCTTAAGGCAACATACTCGCAGCACCTACCTCCAGGCATTGCGTTCTCAACACTACCTCTGGGCAGGGCCCTCTACAGTACCTGCTGTCGGGAAACGTGTTCTCACATCTACCTCCGGGTAGCGTGCTCCATATGACCTGTTTCTGGGAAACCTGCTCTCAGCATCTACCTTCGAGTAGCGCACTTTACAGCTCCAACCTCCGGGCAGCACGCTCGCCGTCCCAACAACGTATCACTATCGTCAATTAAAGGTCCTCCCTTCTCCTCTACAGTAGGTAGTGGGGACATTAGGGCCTACCCACCCTTGTATTGGCCAGCAATTCGAAGCATCTGCCCTTCATCATTTCTCTGGAACCCCAAGCCCCAACAATCTCCTACTATCACTGATCGATAGTCCGCCCATCTCTATCGCACTAGGTCGCGACGTCTCCAGGGCCTGCCTCCCTCATGCTCGCAGTGGAGGTGGCACATAAACTTCACCGTTTCTTTAGGTCCACACCCCTATGACCTCTCACAGTTGCAGAACAAAGGTATGCCCTTCTCCATTGTAGTAAGTCATGACACTATTAGGGCCTACCGTCGATGGTCTACCATTCACCGCCACACTCGATGACATCCCCTACCTCGATGATTTAGACCTTTCACTACCCGGCTGAAAGCGTCCGCCCTTCGCCCTGGTAGTAGGTTACAGTATCACCTCGGGTATCGTGCTTCAACCGCCAATATCAAATAAACAAATTAGAGTTGCCTGCGCAAAATGCCAATTCCAATACCACAAATGCTCGATTATCATCATACACATACTCAAAGCTGGAGTAGTTAACAAACAAACAAGCAATACAAACAGAGTGACCAAGGCACCACAAATGAGGTATAAATCCACTGCATAATGTAGATGTGCAAAGGAACAATAAAAGACGGAGCTACACCTCGTCTACATCAACATCAGAGCCCTCACTCTTATTCTCAGAGAGATCTCCAATACCAAATTCGGCTACACCGAAATAACGAATCTGCGGCACTGTGTGGGGGATCTTCACCTCCAGTCTTGCAGGTATCCCATACTGTTCCCATCAAACATCGACCTGCCCCACAATTATCAAGGAGCACTACTGTATTGGCTTCCCCTGCGAGAAATGCCTTGTTACTTGATAAGAAAAATTCGCGCAAATCTTTGCTAATATAAAGCGACGAATACACGTGATGCCCTTTACGCACACCTCGCGCATCTATGCCCCGTACACATCGCGCCTAGCACAAGCTATGCGCACACTGCACCCATTATGCACACCACCCCTAGTGCATGATGCTCTCCATGCATGTTCCACCCTCCTCACCTCTAGTGCATTTTGCTACGCACATACACCACCGCGAGCAAGCCCTTCACACGATAACTATCCTATCTTTTGCGTCTTTGTCGCATCAATCACCTCTATAATGATTGTTGCAAGTCATCATACACACAATTCAACAAAAAGTCCCCGCCCTCCATTTACACAGTCTATGGACTCCAGGGAAATGGGTGTAATTTATAGGGTCCCCGTATAGCGCTAAGATCACACCCACGCGCGAGGTGCGAGTATCGGAAAAAATCCCCACTAACAGGTAACCAACCAGTAGTGGGAGGTCGGCCGAGGCAAAACCACCCTTGCTCAACCACCTGACCCTCCAACCACCCAAACCGAGGGGCCCTTAGGCCCTCTGACTGCCCAAACTTGGCGACCCCTTGCCACTTGGGATGGGCGTCCCCCAGGCCGCCTACCTCCTTGTCGGTTCCCCACAAAGGAGACCAAGCCTCCTAGATCCGGCGACCCTCTAGCCACCCACACTAGACGACCTTCTTACCGTCTAGGATTGGCAGTGCCTTGGCAGTCCGTCCCCTCGCCGGTGCCCCTACCGGGGGCACGATCGCATAAATTGGGCGGCGTAGCAGGAGACAATCCACAGAGACTTTGACTTCTCTAAATGAAGTAGGAGACAAACTACAAAAACTAGGGCACATAGAACACATTGCGCAAGCCTCCAAGCAACAGTCAAAGTCTCTAGTGCGCTCAAAGCACTTCTCTACCCACTATAGCAAGCAGATGACTTAGCTCTGTGAGTGGTAGCCTATCAGCCTCCGATCCCAGCTCTCTTGTAACACCCCAAATCCCGATTTGGAGTTTAGGCTGGATGATACGGCCTGGGACACAGCCGTGTCCCAGGGCGTGTCAAGCTCTCGGTACTCGAGTGGGTCTTGGGTAGGACTCGAGTGGGCGTCGAGTGTGTCTCGAGTAAGGCACACGGCCTGGGACATGGGCGTGTCCCATGGCGTGTCCTTCACTATGCGTGTCGAATTGTCAACACAATTTCAGCCGACGATCATTGAGTGAGGCGACACGGCCTGGGACACGGGCGTGTCCCAGGGCGTGTCCTGCTCGGGTTAGAAACTGGGCGCTATTGAGTGGCGTTGAGTGTAGAATACGTTCTGTGACACGGGCGTGTCATAGGGGCGTGTTTCGCACACGGCTAAGGACACGGGTGTGTGCCTTAGCTGTGTCCTTCTCTGGGGAGTTGGTCCAGTGTTGATTGAGGAACACGCCCCTCGACACGGGCGTGTACCTTGTGACACGGGCGTGTCAGGGCTTGAAACGGGCGTGTCTTAGCCCATATTCTGGTCTAGATTGAGTCGGTTCCTTAGCCGCTTAGGGAACACGGCCTGTGACACGGGCGTGTCACAGGCTGTGTTAGCCCAAAAAATAGATATTTGGGAGAAGATCAAGGCCATTCATTTCCTTCTATTTGGATCCTGTGGTCCAAGCTTCTCCCTGCAATGATAAGACCATAGATTGAGAAGTATTTCTCATTCTATTGCCTTGACCATTCTCTTTCTAAGAAGAGAGAAGGGAGAGCTTGGAGGAGAAAGAAGGAGAAGGGTTCCGGCTGCCGGAGGAGCGTCAACGGTCCGACTCGAGATTTGAGGCCAACGTTGTGGAGGCAAGGCCGTCGCGGTGATTTTCATCTGGCTAATTTCTCCATGGCTCCAAAGCGTTCGTCAAGGGTAACGATCTCCTTCTTGGACAAGTGAAGTCCTACTTTATGCATGTGCATGAGATCCTCCACCAAGAGGTGGAAAGCGTAAGTGATTCCAGCGGTTGAGTCTGCATTTAAATCCGGAAATGAGTAGTACGGAATAGGCATGCTGTGTGAAGCCCATCTGGACGATTAGTCTGTATTGGTGATGTTTATATTGCGAACCGGAGAAGACTCCGTGTATAAAACGCTTAGTTTACGGAGTTGGTTAGGATGTATGTGAATTGGGGGTTATGTAAACTCCTTTTGTTGTGGACTCTGCGTGAGTTATTTGATGATTGGGGAAGCTTTGCGTAAGCTCCTTGTGTTGTGAGTGCATGCGTGCACTGGTTGCTCTGCGTGAGCTACGAAGCTGCGGCTGACCGGGAGAGGATAGCCGACTCGCGTCAAGTTGTGCGCAACTGACGAATTGAGCAACGGGAAAGTGTTGTCCTGTCATTGGTTATTTGGGAGATCGATTAGTGGCAATGCAAATGGGGGCTGCGGCCATACCCGACTTGTCACACTACTGCAGTAGGTTGGTCTGATATGCTCAAGTATTGCTGGGAGGTGATCACCTCTGAGTGGAATGGGCGCGAGAGGTCTCCATCATGCTTGTTGTAGTAGACTATTGCCCATATCCAACAAGTTAAGCACCTCTGATCGGTGGTGTTACCAAGGGTTGTTCGGTACACCGTAAATGTGCCCTGAGTGCACGGAGCGTCGGGCTGCAACCGACGTTTGTAATGTTGTTGTGCTTGCGACCATTTGATGTGATATTTATATAGTGGTGGACATTCAATGGTTGAGTTCTTGCAAGTAATAAGCTTCCGCTAGAATGCTTTGGGATAGGTGCGATGGTATTTTGGTATTAACCTGTGACCTCGCCGTCTGTTTATGACATATAGTGTGGGGCCCCGGCCGGACCTTCTATTATATGTTATTTAACGGGTGGAGTCGTTACATCTCTCCCCCAATAATTATAATGAGGAGCGACATGCCGCTCTCACATTCTTTAAAAGCTTTGTAGTAACACAAGAAGATAATGGAAGTTTGTCGGCACCGATCCGACCACGTGATTTTTCACCCATTTTTGGGATTTCCCATGTTAAAAATTTGGCTTGCCATCTGACTCAATTTTTGTGACTGCTTGCACGCTCGATCTCTCCCGGTCTAAAACAGTGCAATTTAGACCGGTCTATAGGAGCCTCAAGTGAGCCACAACAATTATTATTTTAAAATCCTAATAATGTTTAATAAAGAGAATTGTTAAGAACACCCTACTTTTGGCTAGTTGCACCATTTGTTAAAGACACCGCACATTGTTAATCACACCACAATTGAGTTAAATACACCGCACTTAAAATTTGAATTAAAAGTGGTTTTTATTGAATTACAATATGAATACAAAAAGCCACTAAATATGTTGTCCAAATCGATGTGGTCTTCATGTTCCTGTAAAAAATAAAGGAAGCAATTTAAAATCAACATTCAAATATGTAAATTTGAAAATGTAAGTAAAATAATAATAATTATTTCTCATCCAAAACACAAAATACTTGATAAACAAATTCATGAAGTTTGTTCTAAATCTTTGTGATTATCATATTCTACACAGAATTAGATTTTTTTGAAATAACAATTATTCAACCATTCAACACAATAAAAAAAGAACATTGAACTATTTAACAATAAAAAGAGCAATAAAAAAACGAAATAAATATAATACCTTAAAATTGAGAATGAACTCAACACAATTATCTTCAACAAAGAGAAGAAATCGGCCGGCTATGGAGTATACCCTAGATAGATCAAAGGAGGAGGAAACCCTTGAGTAAAATTGGCTAATAAGAAACTCTAGGTGACAACAAACAAAACCCTAGAATCACTTACCCGACGGAGGGAGGAACAATGTCGGGAGGCGGGAGGAGGAGCAGCGTCAGGAAGAGGGGCATTAATGGTGCTCTTGGCGGGCATCGACGGCGGGAGGAGTGACGCCAAGAGGAATGGGGGCGTCAGGTTCAGGAAGTTACCGAAAGGGAGAGGGAGTCGCAGGAATTTAGGGGGCTTGCGAATTAGCTGAGTGCGAGTAGGATTTTTAGAAACAAGGTTTTAAGTACCCAAAATACCCAAATGCGGTGTGACAAGTCATTTCTAGAGCTAAAATTTTGGTCCGCCACCCGGACCTAAAGGAAGGTCCGGATGACCAATAAAATGCTTGTATTGTGATGGACCCCACATGACAATATTGACGGTGTATTGCGGACCCCACATATTTACAAACTTCTCCTCTTTTCTATTGGTGCGGAGCTAGAGAAAGGTCTGCCATCCGGGCCTAACTTTTTCTCCATTTCTAGGGTGCCCTTAACAATTCCCTAAAACTTGTACTAAATATCAGTTTTTTTTAAAAGTTAATATATATTTTTAAGAATCATCCTCACTGTCGATCTCTTCTTCGTTCATCGCACAGTTGCATTTACGGAGCACAAATGGGTGCCTCGGAATCTCTCATTTCCAAATCCCCGCAGCCGCAAGTAATCATCGTCACTATTGATCTCCTCTTCCTTCACCGCACAGTATTCTCTTTCGAGAATTTCAATCTACTGCTCTTTGTTCGCAGCCATCGATCGATGAGATAACCACTGTTTCCGAGAGGGTGGAGGGCACTGACCCTATACTGGAACGGATCAAGACCTTAAAGATCGTGAGCTCTTTTTTTTTATAGTCCTCGAGGTTTTCTCCTTCCATTGATTTTCCGCTTCCATATCCTTATAAACGATGTTCGTCGTGCAGGCGAAGCCTCTGCTGATATCACCGCCGCCGTCAGAGAGTAGCTTGTCAGATATCCTTATCAGGAAACCCTCGACTTCCTCCTCCAATTCCACTATTTCAGGTGAGATCTTCCTTTCTTCACTATCCATACTTACGTTTGCCCAGCTAGTCTACTGTAACTTCTTTTCTGCTTTATTCCGAGGTTAATGCTTGAATGCTGTTTGTATTTGAGCTGGACTATAGAATATTGCGTTGTTCCATGGTTAATGAATTTTGTTGAGAATACATGCACATGTTAGGAAAGTCATGTAGCATTGTGCACTGAGTATAAAAATCTTGTCCCATTCACTTGTAAGCAGTTGGTTTAGAGTAGACTTATCTTGAAACATAAAAAGTAGTCCCATATCTAATGTCAAAGATCCTATATGGGAGGGTGCCGTTTAAGACAATAGTCCTACAACAGGACACTCATGTAGTTCCGTGCTTCTAACAAATTTTAGATTGGATGGAAGATGGGGATTGTAAAGTGATTGCTTTTTAGAAGAAGAGTAGAATAGAACACTTATCTTGAGATAGCAGTGCAATTTCTTGAATACTGGTAAAATGAAATTGGAAAACCTAAATCAAACAATAGAAATATACTTTTCTAGGTTTTAATATCATTATTTTATACAGGAGGATAGAGCTTACGACTTGAAGATAATAACAGAACAAATGAGATTTGCATAACAAATGAACACAGGAACTTACACCAATGGAATAATATGGGAAAAAATGTATCAGATGTCCTGAATGAAATTAAATGATGGAAAGGGCCATAGGATAGGAGATGTAGGCAGTACATATATTTTTGTTTTATTCAATCAAACATCTATCCCAATTATTAATCTAATGTTCATGTTCTCATCATAGAATTTTTCATTATAATATCTAGAGGGAATGCATATTCAAATAGTAAAGAGAACTTTATTTATCAACATTATTATTAACAACTTTATCCCAATTATTTTGGGTTGATTTAAATATATTTATAAATATTTTTATGTCGAGTATTGCCTGACATTTTATGCCTAGACTATGCAATTCATGCTGAACAACTTTCTTCTATGTAACCTTGGACACCTCTTCTCATACTTAATCATTCAACACTAATTCTATTTACTTGTCTAATTGATTCATTTTCTAACATTTATTGAACATGTTCAAAGAACCTGAGTTTATTTTCTATTATCTTAGGTTCGATATATGTTGCTTCCATTATAGTTTTAGCATATTCATTCATTAAGTCGCCATTTATATTTTGTTTTTCAATCCTAGTATTCTCATTTATGTATCAATGATTTTTTTCTTATCCAATTCTCAAGTACAAAAACATCATTGACCTAATTGTGATTTTATGGAATTTATCTCTAAGTTTCCTAACATCCGAACACTGGAATTGGAATTCTGTTGCCCCAATTCCAATTTCCAATTCCAATTCCAGGGGGCCGAACGGACCGTTATTGGATTTGTTCAGAATGCTACAGATCATTCTTTATTCATTCGACAAACCTCGGCTGACCTTGTTGTTCTTGCAGTATACGTGGATAACATTCTTCTTACAGTAGATGATAGAAACGGCATTTATATGCCAAAGAAGCATCTGCTTCAGAATTTTGTTACTGTTAGAAAAGCCCATGTAATGGGCCCATTATTGGGCCCCTTTTATTATTTTTCCTTCTCTTCTTAGTCTCACATCTTGAATAGGATTTCTTCTCACCTTCTCTCTCCTATATATTTGTATTCTCTCATTGTATTTTGATACACAAGATATACATACAAGTTTTGAGCTCTCTCTACATGGTATCAGAGCCAGGTTACGGTACCGGCGATTTCCCTGTTTTTACCCGCCCACAGACCGCCTCCCTCTCCTGTCCGCTTCTGCGGACTCTCCCTGCGGTCTCCTTGCCGGTCTCCCTGCGGTCTTCTCTCTTCTAACCGCACTTGTCTCCTGTCCTCCCTCCCTCCATCGACCTAATTGTGATTTTATGAAATTTATTTTTATGTTTCCATGAAATCCTTTTATCGCACACATGACTCTCATGACATCCCTTCATTTTTACTACCTGACCTTAATTTTAGAGATTATTTCACCATTCTTTTGAATAATAGAACCAAAGTACTAGAACCTATCACATTTAGATATCTGTTATATTTTTATTGCTGATTGTTAATACTACATCATTAGAAATTTGCATTTCATGTACTCGATATTTCTTTTAATATTAGATGGCTAAATAATATCTCAAGGATTTTAACATTTCACTTAACTCAGTAGACGCCTTATTATTTATCTCAAAGTTTTCATGATATCCTTTTATTGCCCAAATTACTCTCATGATGCCTCTTCATTTTTACCACCTGACCTTAACATTAGAGATTACATCCCCATTCTTTTGAATAATCGAACCAAGATACTAAAACTTATCACATTTAGATATCTGTTGTTGATGGTTGTTAATACCACTTCATTAGAAATTTGCGTATCATGTTCTTGATCTTTATTTTATTAATTCAGTAGATGTCTTAATAAAGTCTCTATGATTTAACGTTTCACTTAACTTAGTAGCCGTCTTATTAATTAGTACTTTGTCATCTACATAAAATACCAATACCAATCACTTTACTTTGGATATCCTTTGTAAGTATCTCCATAACATTAAGGGCCCGTTCGTTTGGGCGGAATTGAAATTCGATGTTGGAATTGAATATTGGTGACTAATTCCAATTCTAGCGTTCACCTAATAAATAATATTGTTGAATATTGTGGAATTGATCAATTCTTTTGTTCGTTTGTGTTGGAAAAGCCCATGTAAAGAGGCCCATATTGGAGCCCTTTTAGTTAGTTTTCTTCTTTTCTCTTCTTTAGTCCCATATCATGTATAAGGATCTCTTCTCTCTTTCTCCCTCTATAAATATGTATTCATACCTTGTATTTCATTATTGAGAAAGTATATACAAGTTTGAGGTTTTCTCCACATGGTATCAGAGGGAATCGGTCTCTCCTTGCGGCTAGCCCTCTGCTAACCGTCCGACCTTCTCTTTTCGCGCAGGGCGCAACCTAGTTTCTACCCGCCTGCGGGTTCCCGTGCGGTTACCTCTTTCTAACCGCGGCTTTCCGCGCGGTTAGTCTTTTTCTAGCCGCTCCTCCCTTCCTCTCTCTCTCGTGGCTTCCACCTCTTCTTCTTCTCCTCTTGGCCCCCCTGTTTTTATAAGACTCTCTGACTGGTGGGGCTTTCTACCTTCTCCCTCTATCCGCGCGGCTTCTTCTCTACCCGCACGGTTTATCTCCCTGCCTCCTTTCTCGCGCGGCCTCTCTTGTAATTCTCTACCCGCAGTTTCCGCACAGCCTTTCTCGCGCGACTTCTTTCTTGTGCTGCGAGCACTCTATCTGCTACGAGTTCTTTACCTGCTGCGGGCTCCTGCGGACAGCTTGCCGTGCTGTTTGATCTTGACCGAGCCTGTTCTCCTCTAAACCACCGCTGCCCCTTCTCTGCTTGTCGAGCAGTTTGGTCTTCTGCTCCTCTACCCGTTGTGCTTCTCTTCTAGCTGAAGCGGGCTTGCCCTGGTCTACCCGCTGCGGACTCGCTTCTCTTCCCGCTGCGGGCTTGCCTCTGTTCTCGCTGCTGCCAACCTTGTTCTGCTGACCGCTTACTCTTCTGCTCTTCTCTATCTGCTGCGAGCTTGCCTCGGTTTCTCTTCTTCCCGCCGCGGGCTCTGCATTTTGGTCGCGACATCGTCTCTTGCCGCTGGTGCTTTGCCACCGAGACCGTGCGGATTCCCCAACCCTCTATTTAAAGTGGCTTCCTCGTCTACCCTCTCTGTTTTCTTGGTCGCGGCCTCTTCTGTGCTTGCCTCCTGACCACTGCCTTCCATCCCGTGCGGTTTTTTTTCTAACCGCCCGACCTGCTCCTGGACTACCCGCGCGGCTTTCCCTTCTAGCCGCTGATCCCCTTCTCGCCGGTCTAACCGCGTGGCCATGGGATCTTCTCTTGACTCTACTGGACATGCGGCTTCCTCCTCTGCTGACCGCCCGACTCCTGCTCCAGAACTCTGGGACGAACTGCGGATTACGACTATCTCGTTAGCCGGAAATAAGAACATCGTGGAGTGGGTTCATGCGGTTCACTGTGTCCTTCAGTCCAAAGGCTTCCTGCATCACTTGACTCAAGCTGCTCCCGCTCCTCCTACTGACGACTGGTTGCGCAATGACGATCGTGTTCAGACCTGGCTTCTCAACTCCCTTGATGGAAAACTGTATCGCATGACCATGTATCATGAAACGGCCAAAGCGATGTGGGATGAACTTCATTCCCTCTACTCCGGGAAGGATAGTCTACAACACTTGTATGACATCATCACTAATCTACAAACTCTTGATGTTGGCGGGGCCACTGATCTCACCTCCTTTGTTGCTCG
This sequence comes from Platanthera zijinensis, assembly GCA_039513925.1. Lineage (NCBI taxonomy): Eukaryota > Viridiplantae > Streptophyta > Magnoliopsida > Asparagales > Orchidaceae > Platanthera > Platanthera zijinensis. The sequence goes on from CM077083.1 coordinate 33,215,447, forward strand.
GGCCAAAACTCTGGTTGAAGCATGAATTCAACATCAACCTCCTACCACAGATCTTGCTGCACAACGAGTTCAAAAAGAAGCCGTGGGCGTCGCCATGATGATGGCTCGTGTGCCACCACATCTTCATAGCATTCAGGCTCAGATCCTCTCCTATGCGGTTACTCCATCATTATCGGATGTATGTTCCATGTTGCTCAAGGTCTCACCATCTCCGGATAGTTCTGGAACTCCATCACCGGCTCTCCTTCAGCAAACTTCTGCGCCCTTACTACCCCTTCCACCTTCTGCTCGGGGGGGGGGGGGGGGGGTACCAGCTCTCACGGCCGCGGTCGGGGAGGCCGACCACGACCAAAGTGTTCATTATGCGGGAAGGATGGACACCTTGAGGCCACGTGCCATCGCCGTTGCTGCCCACGACTCATCACTCACTCGTACTGACATTGACGAGGTCCGTCTTCAACTCCAAATCTACCCTCGACATAACAGCTCCAGAGGGCGAATAGGTTACTTCCATATCAGGACCCGCGAGAGAAATAGTGGTAGCCGCTGCAATATCAACAACAACCAGCGCACTGGCAGGATCAGTCATGTCCGCTGGAGGAGAAGCGATCTTCTTCGATTGAGGTTCAGCCACAGTTGCAGCTTTAATCACTCCAGAGGATTCGCCAGCAAGGCGAGCAAGGGTTTCAGGCTTCTTCGCTACGATCTTCTTCTTCACGCGCAACTTGATTTCATCCTCGCGCGTTGAAATCACTGACTTCATCTTTCCGAGACCTGTCATTGCGGTCTGGAAAATGCTAACCGCAAGCGGTGAGTATCGTCCCGTGGCTGAAGAAATTTTCCGAAAACTACAGAGCTCCCGGGGATATTTATAGACTTCCCAGCATTAAAGACAGTCGCGGTCTCACTGTTTAAGCCACAGTCGCGATCTACCACCTAATGTTTGAGAAATTAATTTTTATTGTTTTCTTTGAAATCTTAAAATACGTCTCCCTAACTACTACTCTATGTTGCTTGGCCAAGTTCTCTATTGGAATTGCCTTATACTCTTTTTAAAACTCATTCTTTTTCTTTGTAAAAAAGAAAATTTCTATTTGTGATCTCGTGGTTTCATTTTAACAAGTTACTTAATGTTCTTGTTGCTTAAAATATATGTTTACTATTGTAAGGTCATTGACCACATTAAATTATAAATACTTATCCCATTGTGTTTATGCTATCATTTGATACTCATCACTATGAATCCTCTCGTACCCATAACATTATACATGGAAATCATGTATTTTGTTACTTCAAGTAACTCAGAGATTTTCATTTGGTCCAAAAAGATTCATATTCAGATTTATCAATTCGACAAACACAAGTTGTATCAAAGTTAATTTATTGGTTTATTTTGAAATATAGTAGGGTTATTCTATTTAGATGCATCGAACAACCATTAAGTTAGAACAGTCAACAAGTACAAGTTGACCATTGAATGAATGGTTAACAATTTTGAAAGCAGGGAGAAATTACCAATCTCCATTCAAAGTCTTGGAAGGGGAAAGAGACTCAATAATGTCAGATATGAGTTAATATTAACTTTAATTTTTACAGAATATGAGCAAAGATTATCCAAGTACAACCTTGACACCACCTTAATTCCCATCTCCTTCCCTCCACACCGTTCTCAATACACCCCCATACCAGAATAACTCCGTTGACCCTTTTTCCCAAACCACAAACCCGTCCCAATTGCACCTCTTGTTAACTATCACCCCATCAAGCTCAATCGTTTCCTCCTAATGGGGACCAACCACATCCCTTAGAGCACACACATCAGGGCACATTATGTGTCAATTTTCATTATCCCCAATTATAGGCTCATCATCTCGGAGATCAGAATATGCAAATGCGATACAAAGATTTTTTCATATTTTATTAGTTTTTAAAAGTTTTGCTTTTTAAATTTAGAGTAAATGCTGTGATCGGACAATTTGGCCCTTTGTAAATATATCTTAAATCTACATTGTTTAAAACCATTGTATTAGGTCATATGGAGATATTAAGGATCTTGGAACATAAAATTCCGCAGTCAAGATCAGTGCTGAAGCCGATCCCCTTCTCTACCGCTCGAGTGCCGAAGCTTCATGTTACGCCTCTCCCGACAAAGACGATCCTCCTCTCACTCCTAGACCTAAGTAGCTGCTTCATACTCCCATCTTCTCATTCGCAACTCTAATCGACCCCTGCATTGCTTCTCTCATTCCCAACCCTAATTGACCTCCCCACAACCTCAACCTCTTATTCCCGCCCTCTACCGACCTCTCCCAAAACTTCATCTTGTTATTCTCGGCTCCAGTTGACCCCTTATTTGCTCCTCACTCTACTACAAGCCCTTCCTAACCCTTGCGAGCCAAATTGCAACTCTTCCATTGCCCCAACATCCCTATCCTACCGATACCCCAAACTTCCGAAACTACTTGAGTTTTTTTTAACTTTAGTTTCAGTTTTTTATATTGTGCTAGCATACATCTATGATCTATATTTGAGTAACATCTGTCTTACAATATTTTTAGCAGAAGTATAAAATTTATTCGCTCGATATTCAACATATGACTCTTTTAGTATTGTACAATCAATTCATGTTTTCCCTATTTGAATTTTTGTAATCACTTGTGTTAATTGCATGAGCTTTAAATTTATTTTATTAGAATTCAAGCAGGTTGGTTGAAGCGGAGAGACGCGTCAAGGATCTTACACGTTCGTAAAGTACCATTAAAACTTAAAGGCAAGTTTTACCGTATTGCAATTAGACCAGCGATGCTCTATGGTTCTGAGTGTTGGACTGTGAATTGTGTACATGAGCAAAAAATGAAAGTTGCAGAGATGAGAATGCTTAGGTGGATCTGTGGACACACGAGATTGAATAAAATTAGGAACGGATGTATCAGGGATAAGACAGGAGTGGCACCAGTTACAAAGAAGATGCGAGAAGCTTGACTAAGATGGTTTGGACACATACAAAGGGGACCATTAGAGACACCTATTAGGAATTGTGAGAGTCTAGTCATTAGGTATGTTAAACGGTGGAGGGGTAGACCAATAAAGACTTGGAATGAAACTATAAGGAAATACATGATGTACTTGAGCATTAGTGAGATTATGACTAAAGATAGGGCACAATGGCAACAAAGGATCCATATAGCCGACCCCGCTATAGTGGGATAAAGGCTTGAGTGTTGTAATTAATTGAGCTTCAGAATTTTGCATGTTAACTCGTTTAATTGCTTTGTATTAGTGTTAATTTAGTCCTTTTTAGTCATCGGTAGTGTGTCCGCCTGTTGTTGTTGTACACAGATGCTCGTGACGTCAGGATTTACTTTATGCATTTTATTTTATTAATTCCAGATATATTTTTTTCTATTTTGTCCATTTATTCTTCTGCATTTTTATTATTGTTATAGAAGTTGTGGTGGTGTATTGATGCAGGGGTATGCACGATTGTTCACAATTATTGATTAAAGAAGAACACGTTATATTCAACAAAACAAGTGGGGCGCTAATACTTGAAAGCACACACTAAATAGTTCCCGCAATTCATTACAGTTCATAATACTAAAGCATACAAGATTACATCTAACAAAACATGATCCAAATTTGCAATAAAAGAAGAACTAAGCTCCAAGCAACAACTTACACGCGGAGGCGATGTCGGAATAGGTCGATTGTGGGAATCCAAGGTTGCTGCTGTTTTAGAAGGCGCTGGAAGGTTGATTTCTGAATTGGTGGGGCCCGGGTAGGGAGCGAGGGAGGTCTAAAATAGGGCGAGATGGATGGCTTATGATGGGGTGATGGAGGGTCACTATAGGGATTAATGAGGGTTATAGGCGTTTGGGGAAGGATTCAATAGGGCGGATGTAGGATTTGGGGAAGTAGATGGGATTCTGGCGGTGGCTTGGAGGGAATGAAGTGTGATCGATTGGAGATGTAGATGAAGTCATGGACAATGGCCGACAAGGAAGGCTTCTTGAGAGAGGGTGGCTGCAGGATTTTGGGAGTAAGTTTAGCGCTAGTGGGAGAATTTGGAAGGGAGTTGGCTATGCACTGAATGACATCGGCGGGCGCTGTTGCTGGAAGTGTTGGCTGACGGGAGAAAGGCCGCAGTGAAGGGTTTACGGGAGTGTCGCTGGGTTGATGGAAGGTGGTGGCAGTGAGGGAGAGCGGTGAAGATGGCCAAACGGGGCCCTGGAGTCGCACCGGGGAAGGGAGGGGTTCTCAGAATCCACCGAGAAAGGATCGCCAGTTTCCAAAATTGGAGAAAACCAACGATACCCACGATCCAATATATGCATGCATATATACACAAAACTAAAGTTGGGCACCCGAATCAGACAGATCATATCGTTCGATCTGATCGGATGTCAAATATAACTAAAAATAAATAAAATAATAAATAAAATAATAAATAAAAAATACTCGAAACGACCGTCTGTACGCTGCCGTGGACTCAGATCGCCCGAACGGGAAGCGGTTCATTGCCTCTTGTGGGAATAGATTTGTGTTGGACATTGATCTCCATCAACTCCCCTGGGCTTAAAAGTACTTATCTCTGATGTGTGAAGACGATCATACTCTCGGCGTAGCCTAGGGGCGAGTGTCTCATGATCCTCTAACAAAATCCTAGTAGCATCAAAAATTGGGCGATTGCGCCAACGAACAAGATATCACAAAATATCTCGCCCTCCTAATGTTGTGAAGTCATGACCAATGATCTAAAATTTCTCTCTGGTGGGAACAAATGACTCTGAATGAAATGTATCTCCATCTGACTGCTGAACCGGTGAAACCGTCGATGGTGGGAGGTTGCTCTTATGGCACGACTCATCAGGTTGGGGCGAGGATGCAGTGGTAGGGACCAAAGGAGGCTGAGGCTCAGGGGTGGGTGTGGAGAAAGGATATACATACACGCACCCCTCGCAGTAAGGATTTTGATTCTCTATATTGAATACTCGACTAATTGCCATATTTTGAGGGATGTTAATTTCGTAGGCATTCATACCGATTCTTCGCATGACTGTATAGGGACCTATTCGGTGTGCGCTTAATTTCATTGTTGTGCCCAGTAGGAACCTCTCAGATCATATGCGAATTATCACTTGCTCTCCGACTTCAAACTTTTGTTCCCTCCTGTGCTGATCTGCTTGAGTTTTATAAAATCATTACTTAGTGCAATTTTCTTTCGGATTGGCTTATGAAGTGCATGCTTATGCTGGATAAAAGACTCCACAGGCTCACTGGGTTGGGCCTCTAAGGGATTGTCTCAACCAAATCAATGGGCTTCTTAGGTTCATAGCCTAACATGATGTGAAATGAACTCCAACCTGTGGCCTTATTATTGAGCTATTATATACAAATTCGGTTATGGGTAGAACGAAATCCCAGATAGTAGGACTATTCTGAATTAGACACCGCAAAAGAGTTCTATTGAGAAAATTGTCCACAATATTTCTGCTTTGTAGAGATCCTCACAATACAGATGAACACATAATGTATTTGATGAGTATGTTTAGTTGTGCTAATTTTAGGTACTTGATAGTGCCAACCCAACATAAGGCTAGATCTAGTGTCATTAGATATAGTTTTGCCAATATAATCCCTCATCGTGCAAAACACAATGTTGATCTCAGATCTAGATTGTGTTGGACTTGGCACTCACTTATAAAGGTCAGTAAGGAAAGTCAGAAGGTTGGATAGTGCAAAAGATTTAAGTTCAGGAAGATAAAATTGTTCTAAGTTAAAATTTGTCTAGACATATAGTCGATCGGTTAAACAATCTAATCGATCGTGTAGAAAACTTAAGACGATTCGGGTTGATGTCTTCTGAATATAAAAATCTGTCTAAGTACAAATTTGATTAAACAATCCAACCATTCGTGCAGAAGAATGAAGTTGATTCGAGTAGATATTTTGTGAATGAATAAATCTAAGTATAGATTTGACTAGACATCTAATCGAACGTGCATAAGGATCAAGACCATTCGATTAGATGTCCCATGAAGCACAAGATGACTGGAAGTCTTGAAGAAGGAAATTTTTGGCTAAGTTCAAATTCGACTGGACATCTAATCATTCAACTAGACTCAATTGACCAGACATGGAGAAGAAACAAAAATACATAAATTTTTTTCTAAGTCCAGAATCAGCCAGATTATGCTATCAAGAGGAATGGACAGTCCCATTCGTCTAGATGTTTAATATTCGACTAGAAGAAGTACTGTATGAGTCAGTCGACTACATACTTTAGGGAGAAATATGTTCTAAGTTAAAGGTCTGGGAGACGTCAAACCATTCGACTAAATATCAAGCCGATTCGACTAGATATCTAGTTGATCAACCAAACAAGTTTACATTCGTCCAAACGCACTGTTTCGTCAATATTCAATTTATTGCCTCCGTCGATTGGGCTAATCAGAATAGTTCTTTAAGGAAGAAGATTTCTGACATAAAGTTAGATTAAATTTGACCGTTTAGGATTCAGTCATATAAAAAGGAAGAGATCGTGAAAAGCTAACCCTAATTGACAATAAATTAAAAAACAAGAGATTTCCCCGTCTTCAAATTTTAAGTGCTTTTTCTAAAAGCTCAAGCTCAGAGAAGAAATCATTTGAAGCAGTTTCCTTCATTCTTCTCAAGATCAGATCAATTCAGGCTTGTTGAATTACTTAAGGGTCTTCCAACTAGCAGCAAACAGAAGATCTACTGAGATGCAGAGGAAGACATTTTCACTGAAGCAACATTTCTCAAGTCCTCTGCCAGAAGATAAAGCTGAAGCCATTCTTCATTAGGCTTCAAAAAGACTCCAGGAATTGCAAGATCCATCTTGTTGAGTCTAAGAAAATTTTGTAACTCTCTTCTCGCGCGGTCTCCCTCCTGCTATCCGGCGCGACCTCCTGCGGCCTGTTCCTGCTCGCCGCTTTCTGCCTTGTCGCAGAATCGTTCTCGCGCGGTCTGCGGCCTGTTGCTCGCCGCAGCCTCTTTCTATCTGCTTGAGTGTTCTTTACTCGCCTGCCTCTCCTCTGGCCCGCGATGGATCCTCGATTCTGGTGCCACTCATCACATCACCTCTGTTCGGCCTCCTCAGTACTTGTCTTCCCCTCACCCGAAGTACATTACTGTGGCCAATGGGGCTTCTGTCCCTGTCTCTGGATGTGCTGATATTCCTCTCACCCCTTCTCTTCTCCTGCGCTCGGCTCTTCATGTTCCGGGCTCTCCTTCCAATTTACTTTATGTTGGTCGCCTTACTACTGATTTACATTGCTCAGTGACCTTTACTTCTTCTTTTCTGATACAAGATCAGCAGACGCAGACTATCATTGGTAAGGGGAGACTGCAGGATGGGCTCTACCTTTTTGATGACTCTCCTACTCTCCTCGCCTCTGTCTCCTCATCAGATTGGCATCAACATCTTGGTCATGCTCCTCTCCCAGTCCTCCAGAAGGCTCTCTCGGATGTATCTCTTCCTGCTTTCCAGTGTGAAACCTGTATTTTTGGCAAACAACCACGTTCATCGTTTCCTTCTCATTGTACTCGGAGCTCCGCTCCTTTTATATTAGTACACTCCTATATATGGGGTTCGTACAAGATTACTAGTATTTCTGGCTATCGGTACTTCCTTACATTTATTGATGATTACTCGCGCATGACATGGTTGTATCTTCTTCGCGATCGTTCTGAGCTTCCCCGCGTCTTCCGGGCGTTCATTCTTGAGACTCGCACTCAATTCTCTGCGCCCATTCGCACTATTCGTACCGACAATGCGCGAGAGTACACTGGTCATGCCTTCGCGACCCTCTGCTCTGACTTCGACATTATTCACCAAACCTCGTGTGCGTATACTCCACAACAGAATGATGTCGCAGCGCAAGAATCGTCATCTTCTTGATGTAGCTCGCTCCCTTATGCTTCAAATGAAGGTTACCAAACCATACTGGAACTTTGCGCTCTCCACATCCTACTTTCTTATCAACCGTCTACCGTCCTCCGTCCTCCAGAATGCTACTCCGTTCGGCCTCCTATTTCCCTCCACTCCGCCTTTTCCTGTTACTCCTCGAATATTTGGGTGTACTTGCTATGTTCACCACCTCGGCCCCTATACCAATAAATTGGATCCCCGTGCGGCCAAACATATTTTTGTAGGTTACTCGCGCACTCAAAAGGGGTATGCGTGCCATTCACCTACTACCCGCAAGGTTACTGTCTCTGCGGACGTCACTTTCCGGGAAGATCTTCCCTTCTTTTCTGCTCTGGATATCGTTCCCATTCCAAAGCCCGTCGTTCGTCCTATCATCCCTGTTCCCCGCTCCTCATCATCTCCTCCTCCTGCCCAGCCTCCGGTCCGTCCGCCTCCACCTGTTATTCGGGTCTATTCTCGTCGTTCTCCTCATCCCGTTGCCCCACTGCAGCCGGCTTCGACCTCTGATGCTCCACCACCTGCTTCTTCGGTTCCAGCCTCCACCGCTCATCCACTGGCAAATTACGTCTCTCTACATCGCCTTTCACCGCCACTTCGTCACTTTGCCACAACATTATCCTTTGTTTCTGCCCCTAACTCTGTGCAGGAGGCGCTTCAACATCCAGGCTGGAGGGCTGTCATGGAGGAAGAAATGACGGCCCTTTGGGCCAACCAGACCTGGGCCCTGGTCCCTTTACCTCCCGGTCAGCACCCTGTTCGGTGTAAATGGGTTTTTGTCATCAAACATGCTCCGGATGACACTATTGCCCGACTGAAGGCCCGACTGGTGGCCCGTGGCTTCACTCAGCAGCAGGGCCTTGATTATGAGGAAACTTTCTCTCCGGTGGCCAAGCTCAACACGGTTCGTGTGCTTCTCTCCGTGACTGTACACTGCCGCTGGCCCCTTCATCAGCTCGATATCAAGAATGCCTTTTTGAATGACGATCTTCAGGAAACCGTCTACATGCGCCAACCGCCCGGGTTTGAGACCACGGGGGAGTCTCATGCGTGTCTTCTAAAGAAATCCATCTATGGTCTCAAACAATCCCCTCGGGCGTGGTTTGACAAATTCAGCAAGGTGGTTCAGGATATGAGTTTCACTCGGAGTTCTACTGACTTTTCCCTTTTCACCCGACATCGGGCAACTGGAACCGTCCTTCTGTTGGTTTATGTTGAAGACATCCTACTTACTGGGGATGACTCAAAGGGGATTTAAGCGGTCAAACAACATTTGAGCACCGTGTTTCAGACCAAAGACCTAGGGCATCTTCGCTACTTCCTCGGTCTTGAGGTCGCACGACGACTGGATGGGCTTGTCCTCTCCCAACAGAAGTATTGTCTCGATCTTCTCAAAGATGCTGGCCAGTCTGGTTATAAGCCAGCTAATACCCCGATGGAGGCAAATCACAAGCTCTGTGATCATGCCTCTGATAATGATCTGCTTTTCCAGAACCCGGAATACTATAGATGCCTTGTCGGAAAGTTGATCTACCTAACAGTCACGAGGCTTGATATATCGTTTGCTGTTGGGGTTGTTAGTCGGTTCATGCATGCTCCCCGGGTTTCTCATCTCCAAGCTGTTGAACGGATTCTCCGGTACCTTAAGGCAGCTCGGGGTCAAGAGCTTGTTTACAAAACCTCCACCTCTGCTCCAACATTGGTTGCTTACTCTGATGTCGATTACGCTGGTTCCCTGGATGATCGGCGGTCGACCAGTGAGTTCTGTACTTATTTTGGAGGTCATCTCATTACATGGAAAAGTAAAAAAACAAGTCGTGGTCGCTTGATCCTCCGCAGAAGCTGAATACCGATCGATGACATCGGTTGTCTCTGAACTCACATGGCTTGAAAGCCTTCTTGCTGACTTGGGAGTAAAACTTCCTTCATCTGCTGTTCTATTTTGTGATAGTCAAGCGGCCATACACATAGCAAAGAATCCGGTGTTTCACGAGCGTACGAAACATATCGTGGTTGACTGTCACTTCATACGGGAAAATGTTCAAATGAAGAAACTTGAATTAAAGCATGTTCCGGGCACTGATCTAGTTGCTGATATTCTCACGAAGGCTTTATCAAGTACCTTGTTCTACCAGTGTTTGTCCAAGCTGGGTGCATATGATCTATACGCTCCAGCTTGCGGGGGAGTGTTAGAGAAGCCCATTTAACTAGGCCCATTTTGTATTTTTATTGTTATTTCTCTCTCTTCTTTAGTCCCATATCTTGTATAGGACCTTGCTCTCTTTTTCTCTCATTTATATATTTGTACTCATTCTTTGTATTTTACGCAAGTGAACATATATACAAGTTTGGTTTTTCTCTTCTCTACAGTAACAAACTCTTAAACTTTTTTATAGGCCGAGCATAGGGTCTTATGTGACCTGAGTGTAGGGTTCTGTTTTGAAACCTGGGGTAGAATTCCTGTTTTGAATCTGAGTTGTAAGATTCTGGGATAAAATTCGAGTTAGGGTCCTGTGGTTGGGGATTTGAGGTAGGGAACTGAGTGTGTTCCGGAGGTAGGAGTCTTAGACTCTGAGGTAAGATTTGGAGATCTGAGTTTTGGAGGAGATTGTTGAGGCTAGCACATTGCTAGATAGGCGAAGGGGGAAAGTGAACGTACCCATTTTGGAAAACCACTATAAATTGTTGTGTCCTTGTGCTGTGATTAATCTTTTAAATCTGCAATTATTTTCAAAAAGTGCAAATACCTATTCACCCCCCTTTAGGTGTGTAGACTGCCCCTTAACTTACAAGTTCCTAGACTATGGTCGACAATCTCAATTTGTTCATCCATCTGTGGGTAGTAGACGGTGGAGAACCTCAAAGTCTTACTCGTTTTATTTCATAACGTTTTCCAAAAATAGCTCATGAAGCGAACGTCGCTGTCGAAAACTATAGAAGTGGGTAGTTCATATTACTTAAATACTTCTATAAAAAATAGAGCGGCCACATGAGAAGCAACATAAGGGTGATTTCCGAACAAGATTACATCCAAAGATTTGCACGTGCAGGAGGTGACGAAATATATCGATTGAGGGAATCCAAGGTTGTAGTTTTAGAAGGCATTGGAAGGGTGATTTCTGAACTGGTGACGCCTGTGTAGGGGAGTGGGGGAGGTTTAAAATAGGGGGACGTGGCTGGCTTGTGATGGGGTGATGGGAGGGTGATGACAATGATTAATGAGGGTTGTAGGCTGTAGGGGAAGGATTCTGGAGGGGGGACTATAGGATTTGGTGAAGGAGCTGGGATTTTGGCGGTGGTTTGGTGGGAATGAAGTGTGGTCGGCTGGAGATATAGACGAAGTCATGGACAATGGACGACAAGGAAGGCTTTTAGAGAGAGGGTGGCTGTAGGATTTTGGGAAGAATTTTGGCCCCGGTGGGAGGATCTGGAAGGGAGTTGGCTATGGACTGAATGAAAACGGAGGGCGCTACTGGTGGAAGGGCTGGTTCATGGGAGAAAGGCCGTGGTGAAGGGTTTGCGGGAGTGGCGCTGGGTTGATGGAAGGAGTTGGCATTGAGGGCGAGAGATCAAGATGACCAAACGGGTTCTTGGAGTCGCACCAAGGAAGGGAGGGGTTCTCGAAATCCACCGAGAAAGGATCGGCAGTTTCCAAATATGGAGAAAACCAACGATACCCAAGATTCAGTACCTGCACGTATATGTACACAAAACTAAAGTAGGGCACCCAAATCGGATGACTCATGTCGTTTGATCCGATCGGGCGTCAAATACAACTCAAAATAAGTAAAGTAATATATTTAAAAGACTTAGAATGACCGTCGTGACTCAACCGTGGACTCAAATCACCCGGACATAAAGCGGTTCACCGCTTACTATGGGAATAGACTCGTGCAGGACAACGGTCTCCATCATGTATTCCCTATAATGCAATTATCTAGATCTTATGTTTTTACTCGGCGTTAGACAGAGACGTAATTTTTTGATTTGGGCGAATCTAGCCAAATTCATTTTCTTAATCCCCTTTCGAGGCTTAGCCAAATTTTGAGCATTATCTCTTTTATTTCCGTTAAAAAATTTCTTTTATTAAAAATGTTGTTATAAAATAATATGACTAAAAACAGGGAAACAATCTAGAGCAAGAAAGAAAACAAAAAGAAGAAAAAAGGAAAAAAATGAGAGTTATCTTTTTGTAATCCAGCGGATCTGTATTGATTCCCATTGACCGAATTCAATGTATTGGTCCTACCAGTATATATAGCCAGTTTGATTTCTTTCCCATCTTTTGATTATATCATGCTGATATTAAGGGCGTGAAACAAGCAACCTCTTGTCATTAACGTGGATATCCAATTATTCCACCTACTAATCCTTGTGGGTATATAAAATGAGAAGCTGTCATTCAAAAAGAAGTGAGGACTATTACTTTCTTTACAGCCGCCTCTTACAGATTTGAGCCATGGGTTCCTTAGCCTTCCTTTTGCCTCCTTCCTCCCAACCTTCTTCCAGGTTATCTTCTTCCCACTTTGTTTTTCCACGGATTTCTACATCATCCTACCTCCATGATCTTGTCTCCACACTGTCCTCCTTGCAAGCCACCACCGCCTTTACACCGTTTGTATGAGTCTCATGTCTTCCACTAGACCTCCCACCGACCATCTTACTCTACATTTTCATACTCGGTGAATCTTGTGATTCGCCTGTGTCTAGCTAGAGTATGCAATCTAGTTTTTGAGGAAAATTTAGTTGTATTTCTTTTTCTTTTCCTGCAAAATTAGTTTTATCTCAAACAACTAGTTTGCTATTTGAGTTCATATTGATTATTGCAGGATTATCGATCTTTGAATCTTTTGTGTTGCTAAATAAAATTAAATTTCTAATCTTCTGAAGGGTTTTCTCCAAATTTGCTTTGTTGAATCTAATGTCAATTTCTTTAAATTGCATCTACAATATATTTGCATTCATCCCATCGTGTGCAACTGTGAGTGCATCACTTGTATTCACATATTGAATTTTGATCTTTGTTGAAAAAACTCAAAACTTGTATGTATTGCTTGTGTATCAAAAGACAATGAGAGAATACGAATATATAGGAGAGAGAAGGTGAGAAGAAATCCTATACAAGATGTGGGACTAAGGAGAGAAGAAGAAAAAATAATAAAAAGGGGCCCAATAATGGGCCCATTACATGGGCTTGTCTAACACTCCCCCGCAAGCTGGAGCGTACAAGTCGTATGCGCCAAGCTTGGATAGACACTAATAGAAGAGGGTACTAGGTAGAGCCTTCGTGAGGACATCCGCAACTTGTTCAGTACTCGGAACATGCTTCAGTTCAATCTTCTTCATGTGAACTTTCTCCCGAATGAAATGACAATCCACTTCAATATGCTTTGTTCTTTCGTGAAAAACCGGGTTCTTGGCTATATGTATGGCAGCTTGACTGTCACAAAGGAGGAGAGCCGGTGACAAAAGTTTTACCCCAAGGTCAGCAAGAAGGCTCTCAAGCCACGTGAATTCCGAAACCATAGATGTCATTGCCCGATATTCTGCTTCAGCTGAGGATCGAGCAACCACCGCTTGTTTCTTGCTTCTCCAGGTGATCAGATGCCCTCCAAAATATGTGCAAAATCCGCTGGTTGATTGGCGATCATCGAGGGAACCCGCATAATCAACATCAGAATATGCCACCAATGCTTGGGTTGAAGATGAGGTTTTGTAAACTAATCCTTGGCCAGGAGTTGTTTTAAGGTATCAGAGAATCCGTTCAATGGCATGGAGATGAGAGCTTCGAGGAGAATGCATATACCAACTGACGATACCAACAACAAAGGATATATCTGGTCTTGTTACCGTTAGGTAGATCAGTTTCCCAACAAGACGGCGATAGTATTTCGGATTTTGAAGCAGAAGATCAAAAATCCGAGGCCTGAGCACATAGCTTGTGATTTACATCTATTGGAGTGTTCACATGCTTACAGCAGGAGTAGTCTGCACCATGAAGGAGATCGAGGCAGTACTTTCGCTGAGATAGGACAGGGCCATCTGGTCGTCTGGCAACCTCCAGACCCAAGAAATACCGAAGGTTCCCCAGATCTTTTGTTTGAAATACGGAGCTCAGATGTTGTTTGACCGCCTGTATTCCGTTTGAGTCGTTTCCAGTAATGATGATGTCGTCAACGTAAACCAATAGGAGAACCGTTCCTGTTGCCTGGTGGCGAGTGAATAACGAGAAATCTGCCGAGCTCCGAGTAAAGCCAATTTCCCATAGGGGCTTACTAAACTTGTCAAACCATGCCCGTGGGGATTGTTTGAGACCATAGTGGGACTTTAGAAGACGACAAACCCGAGACTCCCCCGTGGTCTCAAACCCGGGAGGTTGCTGCATGTAAACCGTTTTCTGGAGATCGCCATTCAGAAAGGCATTCTTTATTTCGAGTTGAAGTAAGGGCCAATGTCAATGCACAACCACGAAGATAAGGACACGAACCGTGTTAAGTTTGGCCACAGGAGAAAAGGTTTCGTCATAGTCGAGACCTTGTTGTTTGGTGAAGCCGCGAGCTACCAGACAAGCTTTGAGTCTGTTAATGGTCCCATCAGGAGCATGCTTGATGACAAAGATCCATTTGCACCCAACCAGTTTCTGACCATGAGGAAGGGGTACCAAGGTCCAAGTGTGGTTTGCCCAGAGTGCAGTCATTTTCTCGTCCATGGCGGCGCTCCAGCCAAGAGTTTGGAGAGCCTCTTGCACAAAGTTAGGAACAGAAACCAAGGACAGTGAAGTAGCAAATGTCCGAAGGTGGGGAGAGAGGCGATGCAGGGAGACAAAGTTCGTCATCAGATGAGCAGTGGAGGCGGGCACCAGATCAACAGGGCTTGGAGAAGCTGAGGTCGAGGACGACTGCAGAAGGGGAACGAAACAAGGAGGACGGCGATTGTATACTCGAATGACAGGCGGCTTGGAAGGAGCATGAGCTGGTTCAGGTAGAACCTGTGGAAGAGGCGCAGTAACGAGGATGACAGGTCATGGGAGGGATGGTGTTAGAGGTGTCGGTGGTAGATGAGTGGGTAGAGGAGGAGAGAAGAACGGTTGATCCTCCCGGAAGGTAACATCAGCGGACACGGAGATCTTCCGGGTAACCAGAGAATAACACACATAGCCCTTCTGAGTACGAGAATAGCCGACGAAAATATGTTTGGCCGCCCGGGGAGCCAACTTGTGCGTGGACGGACCCAGAAGGTGGACGAAGCAGGTGCAGCCAAAGACCCTGGGTGTGAGAGGGAAGGCCGAAGCGGAGGGAAATAGGAAGCTGAACGTATTGACGTGGTGGAGAACAGAGGAAGGGAGACGGTTGATGAGGAAATAACCAGTGGAGACCACAAAGTTCCAGTAGACTTTGGGAACATGCATGTGAATCATGAGGGAACGGGCAACGTTGAGCAGGTGTCGATTCTTCCGTTCGGCAACGCCGTTTTGCTGGGGGTGTAGGCACAGGATGTCTGATGAATAATACCGAACTCCGCGCACAGATTTGCAAATTCATGGCTAGTGTATTCACGAGCATTATCAGTGCACAACATTTTTATGGTAGTGGAGAATTGCATACGAGTCTCTAACACAAAAGCCCGAAACACTCGAGAAAGCTCAAAGCGATCACGAAGTAAGTAAAGTCACGTCGCACGAGTAGTAATAATCAATAAAAGTGATAAAGTAGTGATAACCAGATATACTAGTAATTTTGAAAGGACCCCAAACATCGGAGTGCATTAAATCAAAAGGAGCCGAGCTCCGAGTACAATGTGCGGGAAAGGAAGAACGCGACTGCTTGCCGAAATACAAGAATCACACTGAAAGGGAGAAATAGATACATCTGGAAGCGCCTTCTGGAGGACCGGATGAGGGGCATGCCCAAGACGGCGATGCCAATCCACGGAGGAGAGACATCGAGAAGGTAGAGCCCGTTTTGCAGTTGACCCCTACCAATGGTAATCCACGTCTGCCGATCCTGTATCAAAAAAACAGAAGAAGTGAATGTGACAGAACAATCCATATCAGTAGTAAGACGACCAACAGACAATAAATTAAACGGGGAGTCCGGAACATAAAGAGCCGAGCGAAGAGAGATGGAGGGGTTGAGGGAGAGGTTAGCGCAGCCGGAGACCGGAATAGTCGCCCCATTAGCCACGGTGATACACTTCGGATGAGGAGCATCCGAGTAATTGGGCGGCCGCAACGAGGTGATGTGATGAGTGACACCCGAGTCCAAGATCCAACGTGGACTGGAGGAAAAACAAGCAGTACCTGCAGTGGAGGTGGAGGCAACAGAAGCCGATGGAGGGCTGAGCAGCCCATGGAGTTGCTGTAGCTGTAGGCGAACGACCTCAAGGTCGACACTTGTGTCAGAAGAGCCGTCAGCTGCAACAACAGCAGTCAGACGAGGAGGGTAGTCGTTTCTTGTAGCAAACTGCCTCAGTGTGGCCGTCCTGGACGCAATAGGAACACTTTGGGCGGCCCCGATCACCACGCCCCCTTCCGCGGGAGCCTGAACGTCCACCACGAGCAGAAGACGGTGGGGGAAGGGGGGGGGGGTCTGCTTGAGAAGAGATGGAGAGGAGGGTGTAGGAGTATCCGGGGGCGGTGACACTCGAAGGAGCATAAAGCAAACATCATATAAGGAAGGAGTAGTAGCCGAAGCCAGAAACTGAGCCCGGATACTCTGAAGGTGTGGTGGGACACGAGCCATCATCATGGCGATGCAGACGACCTCCTTTTGAGTTTGCTGAGCAGCAAGATCAGTGGTAGATGACTGATGATGGATCCAGGCTTCTGCAAGAGTCTTAGCACGAGCAACAAACGAGGTCATGTCCACAGTCCCGCCAGTGTCGAGAGCCTGAAGATCGGTAATAAGTTCATAGAGGTGCTGGAGGCTGTCCTTGCCCGAGTATAATGAGTGAAGCTCATCACACATAGCTTTGGCCGTCCCATGATACATGACCATCTGGTAGGGCTCACCCTCCAGGGAGTTGAGGAGCCACGTCTGAACGCGACCGTCGTTGCGCAGCCAGTCGTCGGTAGAAGGAGGAGGTCCCTGAGTGAGATGAAGCATAAGGACCTTGGCCTGAAGAACTCGGTGAACCAAGTGCACCCATGAGATGAAATTCTTCTTTCCAAACAAGGAAATTGTGGTGATCCGCAGCTCATCGCGGAGGTCAGGAGGATAAGCCGGGTTAGCCGGGCGACCTGCAGGCGGAGTAGCCTCCTGGTTGGTGGAGTCAACGGAAGAACCCATAGAAGCGGAGGCAAGGCGCAACGGCTAAGGAAGAGACCGCTGCGAGAAGAGACGAGAGACCGCACAACAGACAGGCCGAGAAATCTTGCACGACAAGGCCGCGCCGGACCAGAGAACTTAGCGGGCAGTCACAACGACAAGAGCAGCAACCAAGGAGAGGGAGGCCGCAGGGAAGAGAAACGCCAAGAGAGAGGGAGACCGCGACCAAAATGCGGGAGCAAAAGACAGACCACACGGTCTCAGTGAGCACACCATCGGTCAGAAAAGAGAGACACGCCGCGAGAAAGAGGACTCGAGCGACAAGAAGAAACCGCGAGGAGGAGAGCTCGCGCGGTAAGAAGAAGAAGTTGCGAGTAAAAGGACTCGAACGGCAAGAAGAAGAAACCGCGAGGAGTGCTCGCGCGGGAAGAAGAAGCCGCGAGTAAGAGGACTCGAGCGACAAGAGGAAAGTGGGTAGGAGGGAAGACCGGGCGAGCGGTCAAGCTGTTAAAAAATTTTAACCGGACAGACCGGAACAAGAGCGATAGGACCCGTGCGTCAAAGAGGCCGCGCGACAAGAAAGGTGCTCGCACGACAAGAGAAGAAGCCGCGGCGAGAGCACTGGGAAGAGGTCGTAGCGGATAGAAAAACAGGTCGCAGTGAGAGAGTCTATCCGCACGGGAGTGGGGTCCACAGGCCAGGGAGAAAAAATGGCTATAAAAGAGCGTAGAAGAGAATGAGGAGGTGGATCCACGGGGGGGGGGGGGGGGGAGGAGGAAGCGGATAGAAAACAAGAGACCGCAAAGACCGAGCGGTTAGGAGAACGACAGGCCGCCCGGTTAACAAAGGAGCTGGGCGGTTAAAAAAAAGACAGATCGGGAACCTACTCTGATACCTTGTTGAAAGAGCTCAAAACTTGTATGTATTGCTTGTGTATCAAAATACAATGAGAGAATACAAATATATAGGAGAGAGAAGGTGAGAAGAAATCTTATACAAGATGTGGGACTAAGGAGAGAAGAAGGAAAATAATAAAAAGGGGCTCAATAATGGGCCCATTACATGGGCTTTTCTAACAGTCTTTATAGCTTTGTCTTGGGTCAAATTTGGTATCAAAGCCCCATGCTTACCACTTCATATATCTATGTATTAAAGGCTTATTGGTTACCATGGCAGGTTATAGTAACTCTGATGTCCAAGACATTAGCCTTTATATGGAGATATCGAATGATGAATTTCAGATATTTATGTTAGATCAATTTGATTGCATGAACAAACACTTAAAAAGCCTGAGGACCAACCCAATTGAGTGCTTTGTTGTAATATTTCTTAAATATTTATAAGATAATATATTTTTTTCATTTTTAAAAACCTTGTTATTATATATATATATATATATATATATATATATTTGTTGAGGGAAAAGAATTAATCGCTATATCATTACATTATAGGCTCTCATATATATATGGGTGTACATGCGGATAATACGGTAACAACATAAAACCCATTATTCTAACATATTCCAACACTCCCCCTTAAGTTGGGCATGTAATGTCTGTCATGTCCAACTTGTTCAGTATTCCGTCAAACGAGTTCTGACTCAGCTCTTTGGTAAGCACATCTGCAGACTGCTGGTTTGATGGGACAAACGGGGTACTAACAATCCCCCTAATAATATTTTTCTTGATGAAGTGTCTGTCGATCTCCACGTGCTTGGTGCGATCGTGTTGCATCGGATTGTGGGCAATGCAGATCGCAGCTTTGTTATCGCAATAGATCCTGATTGGACCGTCACACTTCACGCCAAGGTCCTTCATGATCGTCTTGATCCACAACCCTTCACATAGCCCTTGTGCCATAACACGGAATTCTGCCTTTGTGCTGGATCTGGCAACATGTTGTTTCTTACTTCTCCAGGTTGCCAAATTACCCCCAACAAGGGAACAGTACCCTGATGTTGATCTCCGGTCATCAACTGATCCTTCCCAGTCCGCATCCTTATAGACCTCTACGGTCAATGCCTCATTGGGTGAGAACAAAATTCCCTTTCCAGGAGTGAATTTGAGGTACCTCAGAACTCTGTGTGCAGCATCCAGGTGATGTGATCTAGGTGAATGCATGTACTGACTAAGGACCCCCACAACATAAGATATGTTTGGTCGAGTGTGAGAGAGATAGATAAGCTTTCCCACCAATTGTTGGAAGCCAGGTACGTCATCAACAACTTCTCCATCTCTTCCAAGTTTGTGATTGTCCTCAATTGGGATATTTGCTGGCCTGCACCCGAGCATTCCAGTCGTCTCAAGGAAGTCTAAAATATACTTCATTTGAGATATAAAGATTCCATGCTTGGATCTAGCCACCTCGATGCCCAGAAAATACTTGAGAGGGCCAAGATCCTTCACTTCAAATTCCTGAGACAATCTGGATTTTAAATGTTCATCCGCTTCGGTATCATCGCCGGTTATTATTATATCATCTACATAGACAATGAGAGTAGCCACCTTACCCACACTATGTTTCACAAACAAGGTGTGATCAACATTGCTCTGTTTGTACCCAAAAGAGATCATAGCCCGGTGAAATCTCCTGAACCATGCACGTGGAGATTGCTTCAAGCCATACAAAGCTTTCTTCAACCTGCAAACTTTCCCTGCCGATCCTTCTTGGCTAACACCAGGAGGTAAGGACATGTAGACTTCCTCCTCAAGGTCACTGTGAAGAAATGCGTTTTTCACATCCAACTGAAGGAGACTCCACCCTTTACACACACACAACACATGAAAGAAAGATCCTGATGGAGTTCATTTTTGCGACTAGAGCAAATGTCTCCTGATAGTCAATGACCGCCTCATAGTGAGGACTCAATTCCAGAGGAGGACAGACGGATGTACCAGCGTCAATTTTCTGCTTTTGCCGGGCACGCCACTTCTCAGTGGCTGTCTTAACATCCCCGGGTAGAGCATGCGGTTTGGAGTCTGACACCATCAAAACGACAGCAATTTGGGAAGATTTAGGATCAGGTATGTGTAAATATTATACGTATCTTTGGAAAAACTTACATTCCGTGACAGACGCGTCCTGCACTTTCTTCAACCGACGAACATAATAGCTAGTGTCCAAACACTCCCTCTCCAAGTAACGGGCGATTCGCAAACCGGCCGCAGATAAGACGGGAGGGAAGAAAGCTTCATCATCTCGAAAGCTAGAGATGGTGCTGAGACCGCCCAAGTTGCCCTTGAAGAAGGCAAAGCGTGATCGCCAGCCCGCGGGATTGCCCTCAAGGTTTAAAATGCGCATCTTGTTCGAGCCGTAGTGCAGCTGGCCGCACTTTAGAGCTCGTGTCCGGAACAGGGAACAAAATACTTCCAGGGAGAAGGTGATCCACTGCGACCTCAGGTAAGTCACGTAGGACATAATTGTAGCAACCGAGTTTGGCGACAGCTAAGCGAGAACTATCTCGAAGTATTCCAATACTTCAACTACCTCTGGGAAGATGGAGAGAGTCCACCCTGCTTCTAAGTGGTCGAGGGGGACCACAAGTTCATCCTTGAACACGTTGTTCACCCTCTCCTCTTTTTCCGGCAGGCACACGGAGAGATGCCTGCCGAGCGGATGTCTTGACAGGTGGACAGCTAAGCCCGCGCGGACAATCACGGGGCTAGGTGGATTGTCGCTTAAAAAGGAGATCACCACTCAGTTCGAAGGGAACGAGAGTTCGCGCCATTCGAAGAGGTAGCCCACCATGCCTTTTCAGTTATGTTGAAGCCCGGGTAGGGTCCCCTATTTATAGTGTTTTTGAGGGAAGTGAAATAGCACTTGCGGGTACCTCTTTGAAGTGGTGTCCGCCTGTAATTGCATCCCCAAAAACTCAACCGTGCGAATTAGCCGCTCTCCGATCGAATTAGGAAATAAAAATATCAAAGCAGAATGAGACAAGTTTATTGTTGTATTAACTGCTAACGACTACAATAAATCAATTATGGAAAGAACAGGATCCGACATAAAGAAGTACGCGCGGTTTCAACTGTCCGCCAGAATGGCCGATCCTTGCCTTCAGCTCGGCGAGTTCCGTCTCTAGCTGGGAAATTCGCGTTAATGCATCCCGCATAGTGCGCAAGGTCATCACGAACGTATGCCCTTCCTGGGAGGGTTCTGTGCCATATATCAACGAACAAGAAGTGCGTCGTCAATGATATCAAATGTTATTAAGATACTTTGCAAGCGTTTCCGGACTGGTCGCAGGGTCCATGTGCTCCGAATCCTCATCTCTGAAAATGTCAATCAGAGTGGTCGCAAGCGTTTCCGAACTGGTCGCAGGGTCGTCGCCTCCAAGGGAGCCGAAAGCGCTGAAATCGATCTCTGGTGAAATCGGTACCTACGCAGGACCAAATATGGGACCGTTGGCTATTTCAGGGTCCATACGCTTAAGGAAGGCCCTTCGTGGAATCTCTCCTCGCATACGCGCAACCTGTAGTTGTGAATGAGCCCGCGACTGCTCCCCTGGGTTCGCCCCCACGACGGGCGGAATGATAATCGATTCTCGGGACTTCAGCAAGCAGGCAGGAGTAACCGCAGGATCACGCAACAACGGCCTCCCGACCATGCCCTGGTCGCCAACGGTCTCCACATGCCTCGTCCGCTTCATCGGCGGTTCGCCCTCAAGTATGCGCTCCGGTTTCTTGTCGGTATTCGCAGGCACATGGGCGACCTCTTCTTCCGGTCGTGCCATCCAGAGTTTGGCCTTCACCGTGGCATCCTCTTCTCGGTTCTTTCCAGCTTTCTCAAACATTGTGCAAGTAATCACTCCTTCAAAAGCATCGAACACGGGTGCATCCGTCAAGTTGACGGTCGCTGGTGCTTCCCCGACGTTGGACATTCCCGCGGCCATCCGCAGGAAGGATGATGCCTTCGTCAACACCTCCTCCCAGTAGCATTGCAGATGATTGACCCTCTCAACAGGTCTATCACTGCTTGGAGCGTTTCTTCAGCCGCGACGGCTTTCAGGGTGGTGCTACCGGTGTTCGACAGCATCCTGACGGGGAGGGCACTCCTGATCGCGGTTTTCCACAAATGTCCCCGTGGGCATGCTACGCTTGACACATTCCTGGCCGGAGGTCACAACAATGAAGTTCCAGCCAGTTCGCTAGCTCTCTCCATCAGCTTTGCCATGACGGTTTGATTTATGTCGGCCATTCTTGCAAGGAGGTCGCAGAGCAAATGTTCAGGAGGGGTGGCTAGGGGAGTGGTCCCGTCTGCACTATTTATAAATTCCAAGTGACACGACCCGCGGGTCGCAGTCTTTGCGATTACAAGTCTACTTTTTTGAAACACGCACGGGCTCAAAAAAGTGCGAGGATTATGTTAACTCAAATCCTGCTATGGGGGACAACATCAGACGACACCAGAGGCAAAGCAGTTCGTGGTCACTATGGTCGCTCGCATGCACTCTCCGCACCGAAGCGGGCGCACGGTAATGTTCGACGCGAGGTCAGGCAATCTCTTAGGAGGTAGTTCAGCAGTCTACCCAAGAAATCGCGACGAGTATCATTCCTAGGCTCGCACGGACTCGTCTTTTCTGCATCAGCGTAGGTGGCACCGCGCGGTCACATGCGGTCTCTCTCAACTCCCCGCCACCCGACTCTTCGTGTACTATGGGAGGCGATGCATTTAATGCTGCATTTAAGAAGACATTGAATGCCCGTCTCTTCGTGAACCGTCCGAGCAACCTACCCTCAAATATAAATAAAGACCAGGGATGCTCGAACGGGAACAACAGACTTAGCGCAGAACCTACCCGGTTGTTGGTGCAGACGCTAAGTCTCTCAGTCTTCTTCTCTCCTATTTTTTGCACACCCCTCGGGGGTACCCACACTTCTCCATTGTAATCCTTTTCGATATAATCAAAAGTAGTATCGGAGCAATGGCACCAAGGAAGCCGATAATAAAGCGCACAATGTCTTCCCGTGAAAGACAGTAGTGGTCATTCACAGCGGAAAGATACGAGATGGAAGAGAGTGGTATCAGAGCAATGGCACCAAGGAAGCCACACTTCTCCATTGTAATCCTTTTCGATATAATCAAAAAGCCCTCCGCAAGAGTGTCATTTGCCGCAGCGGGTCAGCCTGTTGTTTGCCGCTGCCAGTGGCACCCTAATTTCTGTGCTCGTTCTCCTGCTCTCCGAGCCCGCATGACAGAGTAACCAGTCGGTTACAGTCTCCGATATCTCCTCTGAACTCCCTAGTTGGTGGCTGAGTGTGGAAGAACTATCTGACAGATTTTGCACCAACACATGAGATCTCCAATCACATGGGTTGAGTATCCACCGTTGGCACCAAATCATGTGGGCTTAAGCCTCATTCCCCTCGATGACAACAAAATCTCCCTTCGGGACAAATCCTTGGTAAGATTATCAGTCAGATTCAATTCCGACTTTACATAGTTAAGTGATATCACTTTTTTTTCTTTGCTTCATAGATTTGTACCTAATTCTCATGAACTTAGTTATTTTAGAATTAGTATTGTTAAAAATAGTTAAATCAATAACATATTTATTATTACAAATTTACAATGCAATGAAATAACAAGAACTTGTTTAGCAAAAATAGGAATTTCATAAAGTAAATTTCTAATTCATTCTACTTTAGCACATGTATTGTCCAAAGTTATAAGCTTGGATTCCATGGTGCTTCTTGTTGATTTGATAGAAAAATTAGACAATTCTTTATTCATCCGTATAGGAAATATTTAAAGGGTTACAAAAGGCTCATAAAGGAAGGCGAAAAAATGTGGGACTAAACCATCACACGAGGAAATATAGTAATAAAAATAAACTCATATCAACACCACCCTCAAGTTGGGTGTGTGATGTCGACCATACCCAACTTGCCAACATGCTCTTTAAAGAAACTACTGCATAATCCCTTCGTGAGGAGGTCTACCAATTGTTGTTCAGATGACACAAATGGAGTCACCACAATGCCTCTATCTATATTTGTTTTGATGAAGTGTCTGCTGATTTCAATATGTTTCGTACGGTCATGTTGCACAGGGTTGTGAGCAATATTGATCGCAACCTTGTTATCACAGTATAGTCTGATAGGCTCGCTGCTTTTAAGCCCAAGATCTGTCAAGATAGTTTGTATCCATAACCATTCACAGATTCCATGAGCCATAGCCTTGAACTCCGCCTTTGCGCTAGATCTGACAACCACATGCTGTTATTTGCTCCTCTAGGTGACTAAATTTTCACCCACCATAGTGTAATACCTAGATGTGGACCATCAATCTTCAATCGATCCAGCCCAGTCAACATCTGTGTACACCTCAATAGCCAGTTCTTCATTTGATAAGAACAAGACGCCCCTCCCAGACGAGGACTTGAGATATCTGAGGATACGATGAGCAGCGTCTACAAGACGGGCCTTTGGGGAATGTATATATTGACTGAGCACTCCTACAACATAGGAGATATCTGGGCAAGTATGCGACAAGTAGATCAGTTTTCCAACTAGCCTCTGAATGCTGGGGATGTCTTCAATCGTGTGACAATCATCTCTTCCAGGTCTGTGGTTGACTTCAATTGGAGTGTCAGTTGTTCTACACTCACTCATTCCCGAGGCTTCAAGGTGGTCAAGAGTATATTTTCTCTGTGATATGAATATCCCATGTTTGGACCTCGCAACCTCAATACCTAAGAAATACTTAAGGTTTCTCAAGTCTTTCACTTCAAATTCTTTCACCAGTCTTACTGTAAATGCCTGAATCTCATCTTGATCGTCTCCTGTTATAATGATGTCATCCACATAAACTATCAGAGCAATTAACTTTCTTTTAGGCTCCGTTTGTTTCACAGGAATTGAGATGCAGGAATTGGAATTGACTTCAATTTCAATTCCCGCAGGAATTGGAATTGAAGTCTAAGTTCAATTCTGCTGTTCGGCTGACTGTAGAATTCTGTCACAGGAAAAGGCCGACCTAACGAACGGACCCTTATTGTTTTTGATGAAGAAGGTATGATCTCCATTACTCTGGGAGTACCCGAAGCATGTCATTGCCTTGTGAAATCTTCCAAACCGGGCTCTAGGTGATTGTTTCAAGCCATACAAAGCCTTTCTCAGCTTGCACACCTTGCCTTCAGACCCTCTAGAAGTGAGACTAGGAGGTAGAGCCATGCATACCTCTTCTTCCAGATCACCATAAAGGAACACATTTTTCACATCCAGCTGGCTGAGGCTCCATCCCTTACAGACAACACACGACAGGAGAATACTTATAGAGTTCATCTTAACAACCAGTGCAAAGGTTTTATGGTAATCAATTCCAACCTTCTGAGTGTATCCTCTTGCAACTAACCTTGCCTTGTATCTCTCTACAACCCCCTGAGTGTTCTGTTTGACAGAAAATACCCTTTTGCATCCCACAATAATCTTTCCTTTAGGCAGATGTACCAGATCCCATGTGTGATTTTTGTCAAGAGCATGCATTTCTTCAAGCATAGCCGTCTTCCACCTGTCATCACAAAGGGCATCCTGCTATGGAGTAAGGATGGAAGTAACAACCAAAGAGACAAAAGTTTTATGGGAATCCGTTAGGGACAAATAGGAGACGAACTAAGATAACGAATATTGTGTAGAAGTACCTTCCCTTACAGTAATGGACCCTGACGACAGATCAGATGTCTGCTCTAGGACACTGATAAGGGCTGGTGCGTTGTTCCTTTGGGACGACGAGTGTAAACCTGCAGGGGCTTGACCATAGGAGCAGCAGGAGTTGGCACAGGGGCAATAAGAGACGAAGTTGAGTGATAGTGATATAATAGACGAATGGGTAATGAAGTTAAAGAACTCACTTCCAACATAGGAGATGCCCCCCCCCCCCCCCCCTAAAGTGAGGGCTCGTAATAGCTCTTAGATTCAAGGAAAGTGTCGTAACAAAGACCTTCATATGAACCGGGTCAAAACATTTATAACTCTTTTGAGTAAGAACATAGCCTATGAAAACACACTTGTGAGCACGAGGATTAAGTTTAGTTCTTTGGTGAATATAGACAAAGCAAACATAACCGAATATACAGAGTTGTAGAGTAGTAGGAGGCACCCGAAGAGTGTGAAGTGGTGTTATACCTAAAGACACGTGAGGGTATACGATTAATAAGGTATGCGGCAGTGAGAACATCCCCCAAATAGTACTTTGGAAGGTGTATTTTAAGAAGAAGACACCGACCAACTTCCAAGAGATGACGATTATTGCGTTCGACCACTCTATTTTGAGTAGGGGAGTAAACACAATATGTTTGGAAGAGAATGCCATGATGAGCAAGTTAGCGGTTAAATTGAGAATCAATGTACTCGCGGGCATTGCCAGTGCGAAGAATTTTGATAGAGGTATCAAATTGCGTAAAAATCATTTTGTAAAACCGCTGAAATAAAGGAAAAACCTCATCTTTAGCCTTCATAAAATATACCCATGTTGTACGAGAGAAGCAGTCAATGAAAGTTACAAACCAACGACAACCAAAAATAGAAGAAACAAGGCAAGAACCCAAACATCATTGTGAATAATATGAAATTGTGCAGAACTAGGGGATGAAACGTGAATAAAAGACGCACGATGTTGTTCTAAATATCCGCTGCGGTCTCCAAAAATAGATAATTTCGGGCAATCGAGTCAACTATAGAGTTTGTCAACCATGACATCACGCGGGAGTTCTCAGACTCCCACTGTAGCCAATCCGAAGAATCTTTGGCAGGTGTCGGTATAGTCCCCAGAACATACCCGAACAATTGTTTGCTCTTCAAGGCAAGAGTAATAGCCCGAGACCACAGGAGAAAATTGGAACCATCCAGTCGAATAGTGGTGATTTGAGCGGTATTGTGGTCATGACTTGACCGAGCCGAGCCATCAGACGACAAGGTAACAGAGGAAATTCCGACACCGAAAGAGATAGAGAGAGATGCATTATTCCCCGACATGATATGCAAAAACAAAATACACGAAATACCAAGAGAAAACACCACAAACGCCTGGATAGAAACTAGGGTTGTCTTATAGAAGAAGGAACGATACCACAATCATGAAGAAACCTCTAATAAGGTCCGACATAGGAAATGCCATCTGTTTTGAGCCGCATTTCCGGTGTCAAAAGAAAGGAATAGCCGCAATCTGTTGGAAAAGAGCCGAAGAACGGAGGAAGAGGAGGTTGCTAGCTGCGGAGGCTTCTGGAGAATGAGGGAATTGTTGGCGGAGGACGACAAGACCAATGACTGCTGGAAGCCGCGAACTCCGGAGAACGAAGATGCTGTTGTGGAAGGAACGACTACTGTTGCGCGAGCAGATGCGGAAGAGGAGCGGGACCGATGCCTGTTTGCGGGTGGAAGCGGGAGCACGACTGTTTGCGGGCGGAAGCAGACGCAGAATCAGCGGGGGATGGGGGATACACGAGAGATGGAAGCCCTAAGACTCAGATACCATGTTGATTTGAGAGAAAAATTAGACAATTCTTTATTCATTCATATAGCGAATATATTAAGGGTTACAAAAACTCATAAAACAAGACAGGAAATGTGGGACTAAACCATCACACGCGGAAACATAATAATAAAAATAAATTTAACTCAACACTTCTGGATATTATAGTTTGTTTTGTAAAGGCCCATGAAATGGCGTCTCCTCTTAATAGGAAAATATATCCTGTTGTAGATTTAATGATTAACGATTCAATATCCCAATTAACATCTGAATATTTTTCTAATACTTCCGAAAAGCTTTTATATACTAAACTATAATCAATAGTGTCACGATGATATTTAAATATTCTAGTTAATGTTAACCAATATTTACTACTAAGATTATTAGTATATTTACTTAATCTGCCTACGGGATAAGAAATGTCGGGGCTAGTGCGATTAACAATATATAGTAGTGATTCTATCATTTGTGCATATTTTTGTTGATCAATTGATTTACCAAAATTTTTATAAAGTCTTATACTAGCATCATAATAAGTAGGAATAAGTGCAGAATCATAATTATTAAATTTATATAGCATTTTCTCAATCGACCGAGAAAGAGATAACGATACACATGTATCTGATTTACTTAGCTTCATGCCTTAGATGACATTAGTTACTCATTTCATATCAAATTTAGATGATAAGTAATTTTTAATTTCATTAATAATTTTCAGAGGCGTTTCAAAAATTAAAATATCATTTACATTAAGATATTGTAAAAAAATTACATTGTTATCTTGTTTTGCATAAATACATTTATCATATTCATTAGATATAAATCCGAAAGACAATACAACGGAATCAAACTTTTGATGTCATTGCCTCAGTGTTTGCTTTAGTTCATAAAGAGACTTTACAAGTTTACAAACTTTATTTCTTGGCCTTTAATTACAAAATCTTAGGGTTGAGTCATATAGACTTTTTCATCTAAATCTCTATGCAAAAAGACGGTTTTGACATTAATTTGATGAGTGATCATCTTATGGATCAAAGCAGATAACTAGAACACGGAGAGATGTGATTCTAGCTATGGGCTGTGTTATCAAGGCGCATGCCAAGGTGCCGCCTAGGCGCGCCTGAGGCGCTGGGCGCACTCCGGTGCGCCTCGGCAAGCCTTAGGCGGGTGATGCGCCTGAGGCGCGCCTAGGCGCATCTGAGGTGCACCCAAGGCGCACACAAGACACACCTAGGTGCACCCAGACACACATAGACGCCCAATTCGCTGAAATTGGGCGTCCAATTTGTTGATTTTATTTTTTCTCATTTTTGCGCCTCCGTGCCTCAGGCGCGTGCCTGCGCTTTGTGCCTAGGCTTCAGAGTCCCTTTGCGCCTCGGTGCGCCTTGCGCCTTTAATAACAGGCTATGAGGGCATATGTATCTAGATAATCTATCCCTTAATTTTGAGCATAACCTTTAACAACAAAGTGAACCTTATATTTCTCTATAGAGTCATCCAGATTTAGTTTCTTCCTAAAGATCCATCTACAACCTATTCCTTTGGTATTGGGAGGTAGATTAGTCAGAATTCAATTTTTATTTTATCACTCAGTCAAGCCTTTATCCCACTATCGTGGGGTCAGCTATATGGATCCTTTGTCGTCATTGTGCTCTATCTTGTGTCATAATCTCACTAATGCCTAAGTACATCATGTCATAGTTTCATCCCAAGTCTTTATTGGTCTACCCCTCCCTCGTTTAACATGCCTAGTGACTAGACTCTCATAGCGCCTAACATGTGCCTCTAATGGTCTCCTTTGTACATGTCCAAACCATCTTAGTCGAGCTTCTCGCATCTTCTCTGTAATTGGTGCTACTCCTGTCTTATCCCTGATACATTCATTCCAAATTCTATCCAGTCTCGTGTGTCCACACATCTACCTAAGCATTCTCATCTCCGCAACTCCCATTTTTTGCTCATGTAGACAATTCACTGCCCAACACTCAGAACCATAGAGCATCGCTGGTCGAATCACAATACGGTAGAACTTGCCCTCAAGTTTTATTTTATGATATAAAATTATTTTTTAGATTCTTTCCTGAATGGAGAGCCTGAAGAGGTCACGACTTATTCATAGGAGTTGGGAGCTTCTTCAACTAAGT
Source organism: Platanthera zijinensis (assembly GCA_039513925.1). Lineage (NCBI taxonomy): Eukaryota > Viridiplantae > Streptophyta > Magnoliopsida > Asparagales > Orchidaceae > Platanthera > Platanthera zijinensis. Next base: position 33,245,281 of record CM077083.1, read on the forward strand.
GAAGTAGTCCCTTCCAAAGGTTCTTTTGGTTTTAACTCTTTTACTTCTTCTAGGTTCATCAAATTCTAATGGTTTAATATAAGAAGGCTGTGGTTGTTGAGATGAATTATTTAATTTATATGAAAATTTATCTTCAAAACAAACTACATTTCTAACTTTTATAATTGCGTTGTTAGAGATCTCACTAACTTGGGAGTTAGTAATAAGAAATCTATTAGCACTACTATCAGATGTATATCCTATAAAGATAGAGCCTATGATTTTAGGTTCTATCTTTTTCCTTTTAGTCTTAGGAATTGATACCTTAGCTAAATACCCCCACACACGAAAAATTTGGAGGTTAGGCTTCCTTAATTTAAATAATTCAAAATGAGTTTTATTATTTTTTGAAAGAATCCTATTAAAGATAAAAGAAGAGGTAAGCAATGCTTCTCCCCAAAGATTTTCTGGGGCATCAGACTCATCTAACATGATATTGACCATGTTCACAAAAGTCCGATTTTTAGGTTCAGTTAGTGCATTCGATTGAGGTGAATAAAGAACAGTTACTTGGTGAATTACCCTTGTTCTTGCAAAATTGGGTTTGCTCATTTGATGTGTATTTTCCACCTCGATCGGATCTAAGGATCTTGATGAAAGAACTATTGATTTTCTACTTCAGCTTTGAAAATCTTGAAATATGAAAATACTTCATCATTTGTTTTTTTAATAAATATATGTAACAATGTTTAGTATGATTATCTATAAACGTTACACGATATTCATTTTCACCTCTAGTAGGTTGACGATTTGTGTCACACACATTCGAGTGAATTAACCCTAAAGGCTTAGAAGTTCTTTCAACAGATTCAAAAGGTTTTCTAGAAAATTTAGATTGCACGCAAATTTGACATTTAACATTTGGTGTAATAAAAGATATCATTCTTTTCATGCAATCAGAATTTATGTCCTAATCGAGCATGTCAAAAATTAGAAGAACTAGGAATTAAAGAAGATAAAGTGTGTTTAACTTTCAAATCAATAACATTCAACTTAAATAATCCATCACAAACAAATTCTTTTCTAATAAAAATGTCTTTCAAAGTGATTACAACTTTATTTAACTCCAAAATAATTGTATAACATTTTTTCACTAACAAAGATCTGTTCACAAGATTCTTCCTAATTCTTGGAACATAAAACACATTATGCAAGGCTAGTGTCTTCTCAGATTCATTAACCCGCGTTCAAGTATTTGAGGTGAAGAAGCATCTCATAAGATTACATTTCCTCCACCGATGTCCTGAAAGGTGGAAAAATAAGAATGATGAAAATAAATATGAACATTTTCTCCAGAATCAAGTCACAAATCAGATGAACAAGTGAGAAGAAGAGTAGGAGTATAATTCAACATGAAGATAGGTTAATCCGGTGCTTGGTTCATGTTGGCCTGAGGCTTGACCTATGAGATTTGCCTGTTTTGGGTCCCGTCTTCTTGTAGAAGTAGTTGATAGACAGATGATTTGTATGGCCGCAGATGAATCACCATTTGCCTTTACCTTGATTTTAGATTGAAGAACTAGGTTTGAAATGATTGAGTTTCTGATGGCGGGAGCCCGGACAAAAAAGCTTCTTATGATTTTTACCCTTGGCTTTGACGTGATGGTGGGATGAATTGTTGTCATGAGATTCAGTTAAGTTGATTTTAGGAGCAAGATCTTTGAGGTTTTTTGAATTCTTATTTTTATGTTTTTCCTCTATGTAGATAGCATTTTGGATTTGAACATAAATAAGTTCGGGTTGATCATGACTTATTCTAGTGCTAAGCACATAATATGAATCAGGAAGGGCATCTATAAGACAAGATACTAGATAATTTTCAGATAATATTGAGCCATCGACTCAGATTTTGGACAACATCTCGTCAAGTTGTTGGAATTTAAGATTAATAGACTTAGAGACATCAATCTTGAATTTGTGAAGGTTTGAAATATTATAGTATTCTATACTCGTATTGTCGAGGTTATAACGCTCTTCAAGAGCATATCACAAATTCTTGGTCGTACGATATTGGAGGAAAACATCGTAAAGGTCATCAGACAAATCATCAAGGATTCTGTGATGTTGACAATGATATTCTATATCTACTGGATCTCTATACGAGGTACGTCTAACATAAGTTCTAATGGTGTCTGCACTAGAAGATGAAGACGACGAAAGAGATGAAACAACTATTATTGCAACATCATTGAGGTTTGAGATTTCTACAGGAGTATAAAAAATGACAGATAATAAGCTTAAGGTATTAACACCAATATTCGACTTGGGCTTGCCAATGGCGAAAATCAGTTCCATTAAATTTTTTGGGTTTGATCCCGATAAAATTTTAGATCTAGATGTCATAACAAATTTCTCAAATAAAAAATACATACAATAAATTGCATTACTATTGAAAATGAGAACAAGTACAATTATTTTGAGATTTGATTTTATCAAGGTTGTCAGGATCGCGATCCGGATCATAGGATCTTACGATTCTACGATCCAGATGTTGTAAATTGATCCTGATTTTGTAAAGCGATCCTCGATCTGAACTTACTATCTGATCCGATCCTACCTCACAATGATCTCATCTAGGATCTCGATCCTGACATCCTTGGATTTTATTATCTTGTTATTCTTAGACTTCCTAAAGAATACAAAATGACGAGTTCTCATTGGTACTAGGCATTTTGTGGGATAATAGCCCAACAAGACCCTTTCGTAAAAGACTATGTGATGTGGATCTGCAACTTCTTTAGATTGTTGTAATATTTATTATATATTCACAAGATAATATATATTTTTTCGTTTTTAATAACCTTGATATTATATATACATATATATTGATATAATCATAGCTGAAAATAAGAAACAAAGAATGCAAAATTGTAGTTTTAGAATCGATCCCGAGCAAAGTGTGTGATCATTGCCATAAAGAAGTTGCACTACCCTTCGACAGGGTTTTCACCGATGCTCACTTCTCCAAGGTACAACACTCTGCTAGATCCCAAAAGCTTCGATGTGCACAAATACCGAAGAGGCACAGAGCACCCGAACTCTCACTTGATGAAACAAATACAGAAAGAAGATCGCAAGGAAAACATTAACAACAAGCAAGAATGAGGGAGATAAGGAAATAAGTGTGTAAAGATCCATTCTCAGAAAACTCTTATATAAGAGTCTAATAAAAACCGCAAGCGACAATCACATATTAAATTTACAATAGTTATAGTAAGTAAAGTATATTTTGTTATATTTCTAACGTAAAATATTTAAGGCAGAACGTGCAAAAATGTGTAGAGAAAATGCATGCAGTAAATTACATCGTAGCGTGCGAATACTTCTGAAATTGACGTAGAGAAGTCGATGCAATGTCGAGAGAAATCGATGTGGTGATGAATTCTACTCAAAAGAAAACTATGTGGTGGTCTGCGAATAGTAATGTATTCGACGTAAAAGAAAGTCGACGTTGCGTCAATAGAAATCGACACAACTATGCAAAGAACAAAAATCGATGCCACGTCGATAGAAATCGACGCAACTATGCGACAAACAGAAATCGACGCGGCGTCAAATAGAAATTGATGCAAGTAGCGCATGATAGAAATTCAACGCTACAGGGAGAGAAATCGACGCAAAAGGAAATCAACGCAATATCGAAATCTCTTACAAAAGTCTAACTATTTTGTACGAAAAATGCAATTCAATTCAATTATTTCACAAATCCCAAATTCAAAATCCAGATCCGTTCCAGTGCGGTGTGCACGCGTGTGTAGTTCGTAATTTCTCCTTATGTTTCTTTGAACAAATACGGAGTGAATTTCTTTATATACTCATTAACATGAGTAGAGATAAACATGATAGGACTAAAAGTTTCATCCTTTCCATGAAAAGGTTTTCCCTCTAATTTTTTGGATTGCCTCCATTTGTTTTTGAAGCTTTTCATTAATTATGAGAAGCCAAACACCAAACACCAAACTAGGTTCCATTGAAACATTACAAATTAAATGGTTTAAATACACAATTTCTAACATGCTTTGACTACTAACATTGACAGATTAACACCTAAAAGTAAGAACCACAGGGAGGACGCACAATTACCCAATGCTTGTCTAATTCTAATCAGGTAGCAACAAACTAAGGGAGATATTTTAGTGACTTCCGAGGATGGTTGGGAGAGCATTGTAGGTAGATCCCTCGAGTTCGACATTGTGGATAGCGGCACGACGCCTTTCAGAGGATACTACAACCTTTCTATTTATCTGTTTGAGACTGCTCTGGCGGATGGAAGAGGTGATGATTTAGTAGAACTTTCTCAATAGAACTCACTCTTTTTGAAGCTATTTTAAATAAGTTGTTGCTATTTGGGAGAAAAAGAAAAAAACAACTGATGGAAATTGTAGAGAGAAGTCAAAACTTGTATGTATTGATTGTGTAACTAAATACAAGGAGAGAATACAATTATATAGGAGATGAGAAGAGAGGAAAAAATCCTATACAAGATGTGGGACTAAAGAAGAGAGAGTACAATGGGCCTATTTTGGGCCTTTATACATGGGCTTTTCCAACACTCCCCCGCAAGCTGGAGCATACAAATCGTATGCGCCAAGCTTGGACAGACATTGATAGAAGAGGGTACTAGACAAGGCCTTTGTGAGGACATCCGCAACTTGTTCAGTACCCGGAACATGTCTGAGGTCGATCTTCTTTAGTTGAACCTTTTCCCGGATAAAATGACAGTCGACTTCAATATGTTTAGTTCTCTCGTGAAAGACTGGGTTCTTGGCGATGTGTATAGCAGCTTGACTGTCACAGAGGAGAAGAGCTGGTGAAGGAAGCTTTACACCCAGATCGGTGAGAAGACTTTCAAGCCATGTTAGTTCCGACACCACTGATGCCATAGCCCGGTATTCTGCCTCGGCTGATGATCGAGCAACGACCGCTTGTTTCTTGCTCCGCCAGGTGATCAGATGTCCTCCAAAATACGTGCAGAAGCCACTGGTGGACCTTCGATCATCGAGGGACCCAGCATAGTCAGCATCCGAGTAGGCTACCAGAGTCGGAGTAGAAGAAGATACTTTGTACACCAGTCCTTGTCCAGGAGCCTTTTTGAGGTATCTGAGAATGCGTTCAACCGCCTGAAGATGAGAGCTCCTGGGGGAATGCATATATCGACTGACGATACCAACAGCGAAGGAGATATCTGGTCTGGTTACTGTGAGGTATATCAATTTCCCAACTAGGCGACGGTAATACTCTGGATTATCTAGTAGGGTATCGGAGTCAGAGGCCTGCGCGCATAACTTGTGATTGACATCCATTGGGGTGTTAATTGGCTTACATCCTGAGTAACCCGCGTCATGAAGAAGGTCAGTGCAGTACTTTCGCTGAGAGAGGATCAACCCATCTGACCGTCTGGCGACTTCTAGGCCCAAGAAGTATCGAAGGGGACCCAGATCTTTCGTTTGAAAAACTGTGCTCAGATGAAGTTTGACCGCCAGTATCCCATTCGAGTCGTTCCCAGTAATAATGATGTCGTCCACATAGACGAGTAGAAGGACGGTCCCTGTAGATCGGTGGCGAGTGAAGAGCGAGAAGTCGGCGGAGCTTCGAGTAAAACCAATCTCCCGGAGGGCCTTACTGAACTTGTCAAACCATGCCCGGGGAGACTGTTTGAGACCATAAAGAGCCTTTCGAAGATGGCAGACTTGAGACTCCCCCGTGGTCTCAAACCCGAGAGGTTGTTGCATATAGACGGTTTCCTGGAGATCACCGTTCAGAAACGCATTCTTGACATCCAGTTGGAGTAAGGGCCACTGGCGGTGTACCGCAACAGAGAGGAGAGCCCGGACTGTGTTGAGTTTGGCCACCGGGGAAAAAGTCTCCTCGTAGTCGAGGCCCTGCTGCTGGGTAAAGCCACGAGCCACAAGGCGGGCCTTTAGGCGGTCAATAGTGCCGTCAGCAGCATGTTTAATAACAAACACCCATTTACACCCAACGGGTTTCTGACCGGGAGGGAGAGGGACGAGAGTCCAGGTCCGGTTAGTCCAGAGAGCAGCCATTTCCTCCTCCATGACAGCCCGCCAGCCAGGATGTTGGAGCGCCTCCTGCACAGAATTAGGAACAGAAACCGAGGAAAGAGAAGTAGCAAAAGTGTGAAGAGGGGGAGAGAGGCGATGGAGAGAAACGTAATGAGCCAGAGGATGAGCGGTGGATGTCTGTACCTGATCGTCCGGGCGCGGAGTGACCGTGGTGGAGGCGGACTGCAGTGGGGCCATAGAGCAAGGGGGGCGACGAGTATAGACCCGGATGATGGGAGGTGCGGGTGGTACAGGAGGTAGAGCTGGTGGAACCGGTAGCAACGGCGTCGTAACGGGGAGAACTGGTCGTGGGATGGAGGGAGGTGAAGGAGCCGAAGGGAAAGGAGTAGGGAGAGAATCCGAAAAAAAAGGTTGAGTCTCGCGGAAGGTGACATCCGCAGAGACAGAGAGCTTTCGAGTAGCAGGAGAATAACAGAGATACCCCTTCTGAGTACGAGAATAGCCCACAAAGATGTGTTTAGCCGCCCGGGGATCCAGTTTGTCCGAGGGCGGGCCCAGATGGTGGACGTAACAAGTGCTACCAAAGATACGGGGTGGTAGAGGGAAGGGCGGAGTTGAAGGAAACAACAGGCTGAACGGAGTAGCATAGTGGAGAACGGAGGAAGAGAGACGGTTGATGAGAAAACAAGCCGTGGAGACCGCAAAGTTCCAGTAATGCTTGGGCACATGCATTTGAAGCATAAGGGAGCGAGCTACATCAAGTAAGTGACGGTTTTTACGTTCGGCAACGCCGTTTTGTTGAGGCGTGTAGGCACAAGATGTTTGGTGGAGAATCCCGAATTCAGAGCATAAAGTAGTGAAGTCGTGGCCAACGTACTCACGAGCATTATCCGTACGCACAGTTTTGATAGTGGTTTGAAATTGGGTACGAGTTTCAACGATAAATGCACGAAAAATGCGAGGAATCTCGGAGCGATCACGAAGTAAGTATAGCCACGTCAGGCGAGAATAATCATCAATGAAAGTAATAAAGTACCGGAAACCAGATATACTAGTATGTTTATAGGGTCCCCATACATCAGAATGCAACAAATCAAACGGAGCAGAGCTCCGGGTACAATGAGCAGGATAAGATGAACGCGGCTGCTTGCCGAGGATACAAGACTCACACTGAAACGGATGGAGAGATATGGTAGGAGGCGTGTCAAGAAGGTAGAGCCCGTTCCGCAATCCGCCTTTACCAATGGTAGTCTGCGTCCGGCGATCCTGTATGACAAAAGAAGACGAAGTGAATGTCACGGAGCAATCCAGATCAGCAGTAAGGCGACCAACAGAAAGTAAATTGAAGGGGGAACTCGGAACATGAAGAGCCGAGCGGAGAGGAAACGACGGGCTGAGAGAGATGTCCGTCGATCCGGAGACGGGAATAAGAGCGCCATTTGCCACGGTGATAGACCGCGGGTGAGGAGAGTCCAAGTATGTGGCAGACTGCTTGGACGTAATGTGATGAGTGGCACCGGAGTCCATGATCCAGGATGAACCGGTGGAGAGACAAGCCATACCTGCTTGGGAGACGAAGGTGGAGGCCAGGGAAGCAGGAGGCGGGTTGAGCAGGCCCTGGAGGTGCTGGAGCTGGAGCCGGACGACTTCATGGTCCGGAGAGGCAGGAGAGGAGGCATCTGCGGCCACCGAAGCCGTCGGGCGAGGAGGATAGCCATTCTTGCGGTAGCAGGTTGCTTCAAAGTGACCGTCCTTGCCGCAGTATGAACACTTCGGCCGCCCCCTTCCACCACGTCCGCGGCCCCGAGAGCCAGAGCGGCCACCACGAGCAGAGGGAGGCGAGGGAAGCAGGGGCGGAGAAGCCTGTTGAACAAAAGCCGAGGAAGTCGGTGCAGGAGTATCCGCGAGTAGACTAACTCGAGCGGCGAGAAGGAGCAAACCGCACGAACAGGCGCCGAGCGGGTAGGAGGAGAAGCCGCGAGTTGACGAACTCGAGCGGCGAGAAGGAGCCCGCAAGTAGAAGATGTCAAGCGGATAGGAGGGGAATTCGCGCGGGCAGAACGAGAGACCGCGCGAGGAGGATGGAGGGTGGGGTCCACGAGAGAAGGGAGAGAAACTATAAAACGGGGTGGTAGGAGGAGAAAAGAGAGAACCTGGAGCTAAGGGGAGAGACAGCGGACTGTCCGTCGAGCCTGCGGACAGCGAGCGAGTAGCCGCGGGTAGACACAAAGGGAGACCGCTGGAGAGCCCGCTGGAGACCGGAGACAATCCGCGAAGAGGCCGCCAGAAGGCGGCGGGTAGAAGAGGTTAAGACCAACCTCCCTCTGATACCATGTAGAGAGAAGTCAAAACTTGTATGTATTGATTGTGTAACTAAATACAAGGAGAGAATACAATTATATAGGAGATGAGAAGAGAGGAAAAAATCCTATACAAGATGTGGGACTAAAGAAGAGAGAGTACAATGGGCCTATTTTGGGCCTTTATACATGGGCTTTTCCAACAGAAATCAAAAAACTGGAGCCGACTTCTTTTTCATTTCTCGCTATTTTCATTTCTTGCCTCCTGAAAAATTGCTGTTGCTGTCGGCAGAGAGGCTCTTGTCGCCACCTGCTTCTGCGGTGGAGGGTTGTCAACGAGGGAGAGAAGAGGCCAAGCTGGCGATCACGGGAGTTTTCTCCGCTTCTTTTTTAACTCCGGCGTTAGAATCGACCTAGAAATCGCGTGAAAAATTGCTGTTGTTGTCGGCAGAGAGGCTCTTGTCCCCGCTTGCTTCTGCAGTGGAGGGTTGTCAGCGAGGGAGAGAGGAGGCCAAGCCCGCGATCACGATAAAGAGGTTCTTGTCGCCGTCTACTTCTGCGGTGGACGGTTGTCAGCGAGATCTACACCTGAAAAAGGGTTGTCGTCGCCTGCTTCTGGGTGGAGGGTTGTCGTCGAGGGAGAGAGGTTGATCCACTGCGGTGGAGGGGTTGTGATATGACCCGGCCGTCACACACTGTTATGAGTATATGTAGCCCTATAGAGATTATCGTACATTTCCTTATTGTATTATTTTAATGTTTTGTCTTATGGTAGGGGCTTTCATCTATATAAGGAGCCCTAGGGGTTGAGTCCATCTTATCTTTGAGTCTTGAGTGTTTTGGCTCTCTTGGAGAGTGGAGCGTCGAGGAGGACCCAGCCTCTGGATGCTTGGCGAGACTCGTCTCAATTGTATCTTTGCCGTTTAATGTAATGTTGTTCACTTTCTTCATCTAATTACGACCGTATTGTAACAAATTGGTCCGACTTGCTGGAGATTAGGGTTCTTCTGAACCCTAATAACACCCGCTGACCTCCTTCCTGCAGCTGGATCCGCCGCTACTGATCCGACGATCCGGCTCCAACGTCTCCTTCTCGACGCTCGATCTCTGCTCCAACGAGTCCGATCCCGCTCGCCGCAATTGATTCGACGCTCGATCTCTGCTTCAATTGGGCTCCGCTCCGCTAGCTGTTCCGCATGCCGCTCCTTGTCCTTTCGGCCTGATCTTCACTTCCGCCGAGACAAGCCCCTCTAGCACCGCCGACTACTTCAGCCTCCAACACCGTCAGTTGCTTTTTGCAACTTTTGTGGCGAGCCCAGCGTCGTCCACCTCGGCTTCCTCCCTGTTCCGTATCGTCTGCTTCCGCTCCGCCCTTTCGCTGACTGCTCCGGCCATTCCAGCGCCGCCTACGGCTTCCAGCAGCGCCTCCGCCGTGTCCAGCGCCGTCAACATCGGCTTCCAGCGGCCTCCTGCTTCTTCACCGCCTTCCGGAGGCTCTCCTGTGGCTTCAGCGGCCATCCGACGGTCATTTCTCCTCCTCGCACCCTTCCGATGTGTCGGGCCACCCTCTTCCACCTATTGTTGCCTTCCGTTGGCCTTTGCCTCCCCTCTTAGCCGCGGCCCATGCCCAAGACTCGGGCCATGACCCCCACGCCGACGAGAACACCTCCACCACGACAAGCTCAGACTTTCAACGCACGGATTACATCGAAGCCCAGCTGGCGGACCTCACGCTCCTCCTTCGAGGACTTACCGCGGTAGTCAATCGTCCTCCGACCCCTCCACTTCCACCGATTCCAACCGTTCCCGACCACATGAGATTTTTACACTCCACGACCGACTGTGCCCCGACCCACCTCCGTTGAATTGAGATTCCGGTGTTCGATGACACTGATCCTCTTGGGTGTATCGCCCGCGCCGAGCAGTTCTTCGACTTGCACGCCACCCCCGCCGACCAGAAGGTCCCCCTCGCCACTATTTATATGGAAGGCTCACCGCTCCATTGGGTACAATGGATGCACCAACAGGCACCTGACATGTCCTGACCCACATTGAAGGAGGAGCTCCTCCGCCACTACGAGAACCGCCAGGCGGGTAACGCCTTTAAGTGCCTCGTCTCCGTTCGCCAATCTTACTCTGTGACCACCTACATCGACGAGTTCATCACGGTCGCTACGCATGTTCCTGGCTCTGCCCCCGACCACTACTTGGGTTATTTCCTGATGGGCCTGCACCCCCACCTCCGTGCGCGCCTGCGGGTACACAATACGACCACTCTCTCCCGCAAAATGGAGCAGGCGAGGTATCTCGATGCGGAACTCTACCCAGATCAAGCATTCTCCTCAACCTGGCCTCCCCAACCGCCGTGGCCATTACTGCAACCTCTTCTGCACGTGGACCCTTTGCCCCCACTTGGGCCCCAGCTACAACTTCCACCTCCCTAGCTGCTAGCTCCACGTCCACCGACCCCTCGACGACCCCATCATCTATCGTACCAACAACAAGCCGAGCTCCGTTGCAAGGGCCTCTGTTTTCGCTGCAAGCAACCCTACTCGCACACCCACGTCTGCCCCTTTAGGAATCTATGTGTGTTGCTGGGATCTGAAGATACTGATCCAGACTCCGGGGAATTAGACCCGCTGACGCTTTTTGATGACCCCTTTGGCTCTCGACCTTGAGGACAAGGTCATTTTTCGGGCGGGGCGTGTTGGTACGACGCGGCCGCCACACACTGTTATGAGTCTATGTAGCCCCATGAGCATTATCGTACATTTCCTTATTGTATTATTTTAATGTTTTGTCTTGTGATAGGAGGCTTCATCTATATAAGGAGTCCTAGGGGTTGAGTCCAGTTTATATTTGAGTCTTGAGTGTTTTGGCTCTCTTGGAGAGTGGAGCGTCGAGGAGGACCCAACCTCCGGATGCTTGGCGAGACTCATCTCAATTGTATCTTTGCAGTTTAATGTAATGTTCTTCGTTTGCTTGATCTAATTACGACTGTATTGTAACAGGTTGCGTTCGTAGGGGGATAGCCATGAGGAAGAGGACGGGATGTGAAATCTCGAATGAGGAAGAGGACCGGATGCAAAATCCAAAAATCACTTTTACGGGTGTCAGACGCGGGGGGTGACTAGCGCTCCAAAAATCTGTTAAATTGGCTTGTTTGCATCTGTGATTTTCAAAAAGCTGCCCCCAAACAATCTAAAATCAGCTCTGGCGGTTGGAATAGAGCTTTTCTAGCCGCCAGAGCTGCGCCAAACAGAGCCTAGATCACATGATCGAGACGACATTGGATGGATCTACATCATAATATCTACTACGTTGGAGAGAACACCAATCCACCAACCATACTTGAGTGGCGTCCGGAGAGCTACTACAATTCTTACTGGCTTGCACCTGTTCTATTATTTTACATGTCTAGTAGATGAAATTCTAGAATATTGTACTATGGTAAGCCTGTGGAAGAATGTAAGCTATCTTCTTATTTAATATCGTGCTCCTGTTTGCAATTAAAAATTGGAGTTATCAATTTTCAACTTGTTCAAACCCCAATTTCCATAGCTTGAATTCCATTCATAGAGATGATATACAAACTAAGAAAATGTCATTTTTGTTATAGGTACTTTGAATCCTAATGTTCTGTTGGAACTATTCTCCACATATCGAGAATGGCAGGTAGAAAAGGCCAAGGAAATTAGTCAGAAGCAGGTAATTTTTATTTACACAAAGTATGTGAATCATTCTCTACACTTTATAATCTTCACCGTACCATTGCTCTCTTTGATTGGAGTGGGGAGTGTTAATGTACCATAATTTCAAAGAATCAAATAAAACTTGTATGATATACCCTCTAGAGTAAAATGCGGGTAATATCAAAATAAGTTCCAAATAAAGTGATGCCTAATTAACAATGAAATGTGTTAGAATTAATGCATATATTATGAAATTTTAACATGTAAACTTAGAGGAGAGGTCTTGATAATTTTAAAACGTAGAAGGGGATGTCCCCATAATTTTCTCAAGTCCTAGGGCATTGTTTCGTAATTATTCCTATTGGATGATACTCGGGTTCATCAATGATGATATTCATAAAACAATGAGGTGCATACATAGGTCATATAGAGCTCCACTAATGCATGGTTGGGAAGGATTTGATGTATGTAACACCCCTTCTCAGTTTTACAATAATCAGCCATCCGGCCGGGTCAACGATATAAAGAGAACTAGGAAACAGTATTAAAACTAGCATGTAACAGGTAAAAAGAAACAACTACCAAGGATTTAAAACTTACAACGGAAGCTAAGAAAGTAAACAAAGGATAACCACATACCTCATATCTGGATTCACAGAGCCACTAAACATGAATATGAGTGAAATAACTGAAAATCTGTAATAACATTATAGGTCTGATACAAGACATATATGAAAGTCCCGGCGTATATGCTGAATAGAGAAAACTGAAAGTGGAAGCAACTACAAACTGACTCCACTTAACGCTCATTTTAGGCGTAGTTTCCCACCTGGGTCACCTGTAAAAACGTTGCCCACGGGGGTCAGAGTAAGGAAAAATAACTCCTCCTAGTGACACTAAAAACATTTTGTCATATGATGAATTCATGTCTTTAGAAAATTGTTTTGTGCATTAAAAACATTTATGTTGTATGTTATGCATGTCTTCACAACACTTCCTGGTCAATACGTCTACTTGTTCTATGTTCGTGACTTTCAGTTCACTAACCCAAGTCCCGACGTTCACTAACTAGTGTACTGTCTCACGTCAGGTCTATACTTGAGTTCTTGGTGGCTTCTAGCCTGCACATCTACTGGGAGGCTCTAGGCAGAGTAGCTCCTAATGCGCATCTGAAACTGACGACCCGAGACCATCTGACGAACTCAATTGTTCTAGTATCGCGCGGACACGGTCTCGAATCTACTAATTGTCTCAAAGGGGAGTCAACTCCCAAGACTGTACTGCTCATAGGGTACCATACGCCTTATGAGAAAGGTAGTGCGCCTCTAACTAGCACGAAAAGACTTATGTGTGCTTACTGGCCTTTTTGATCTGATGCTACTCTGCTTGGGACATCTCTTTTGGTGTACTACTGAGCGACCCTTGACTTTCTCATGGTCGACTAGAAGGGACATTCACGCACTTGGTTGGACAAATTCCAAGCTTACGTATACGGGTAAAGGTTTCGTACCTAACGTTACTGTTCATGAACTGACTACTTATGTCTTGGAGAAGGGTGTCGTCCTACACATTTTCCGCGACCGTTTTCCTATCACCACATCTTTCTATGCATGGTCATGATATTTGTACAAAACCTACACATGCGTATACAAAAATATATTTCTTGCTATGTCTAATTAGTAGGAATTAGGTTTCCTTACAGTGGTGTTGCGACGCTCGTACACTCGGCGCGGTGACAGTTGATTTTCCGAAGGAAATCCGACTGCTGGGGACTTCAGAATCTTGCCCCGAGGCCACCAAAATCTTGCGACCCAAGACAACCCTACTTTACACATTTTCCCTTTAAGGTTTTCGTTGGAAAAATTCTAATAACTTAGGGTAACCCAAAATCAAAGGATAACATAGAGTATTACCTTTACGTGGGAGTGACTGAGGCTCTCGATGCACCCAACTCAAATTTTGCGGTGGATTCCGTACTCCAAAACCTATTTAGGGCAACAGGACGAAAACCTAGGTTAGACTATCTTCCAAATCGAAGGATTTTCATGAAGGAATAGAGACAAGGGAGAAATAAAACTCACCGGAAATTAATGATTTCAACTTCCACCGGTTAGGGTTGAATCCGACTCTTCCACGACCAAGGAAGGAAAAGGAACACCCACCGGCGCCCGTAGAGGAAGGAGGAGAAACCTGCGTTGCTATCTGGAGGGGGATCGGCCGGCGGAAAGGGTTGCGGGAGGCGTCGGCTTGGCGTCGCCGCGGATCGGCGCTAGCGGGAGACGGACGCAAATCGTCGGGCTGCGGTTTTTCTTCTCCCGTGAAGAAGAGAGGCGTGCGGGTTAAAGAACCGTGAGATTGCGGTTTTCATTATTAACCGTATTAAGAGAGGGGTTAAAACTACTATTGGCACCCCATTGCTATTAATTTTTGCTATACGCAACTCACTCCACACTATACTAACGCCTTTGAACTTAAACGATTTCGCCGAGCAACTTTACTAAAATGAAATGTGTTACACTATCATTATGACTAACACACTTCTCAAATTAACGATCGTGAATAGTAGCATTATACCTTGACGACGCGCTTTCTCGATCAAAATCCGTCGCGACTCGACCCTACAATTAAAATTAAATTTCGCGTCAAAACTATGGATGTTACAATGTAACCAGTCTTACCCTACCCATCGCGAGAAGTTGTTTAGTGACTCGAAATTGGGACTTCCAGAAATATTGAGGTTCGTCCTCTTTAAAAGTCTTCGGACTTCTTAAAGCTCACTCCAATGCATTTTGCTAGGATGAGAGTCTACTCCATTTAACCATGTCTGATGCTTCTCGACGAGTATTCCTACTCTCTTTCCAGAGAACATTAAGATTTTTAGGTTATTTATGTATTGTATTGTATTGTTAGGTTAGGTTTCTGAAGAAGAATTGATCACCTTATTCACGAAATGACGCAGGAGGAGATAGAGAACAAGATTGATACAGCAGATGCTCTGGCTGGAAAGCTTCTCCAACGTTTCAATTATTCAGTTTCATCTATGAGAACAACAGCTCGCAGCCTTGCTGAAGGTATCTTCATTTTTCAATCATCAGTAAAAAATATATATGAATTGAGTTTGGATTATGTTTGACTCGGTTGGTTGACTATCGTTCCCAACATATGAAAAAATCAAGTTTGTTCAATCATAAAATGAATCAATTGAATGAATAAAGATTTACGATTTTCATATGACAATAACATTTAAGATTCATGAAATTTTCGAGATATTTCCTGATTTTTAAGTATTCAAAATTTTAAATAATAAGGATGGGTAAATGAACTTTTATGTGTATGTGCATGGATGGATTTTTCTCCACTTTCAAGGATAGTAAACATTCTCCATACAATTAGGTTTTGATGTTATCAAAGATCAGTTGAGAGTTATTTACAAGTCGAGTATTTTTCATATTATTATTATTACAAGCGCTTATAGGTGTAAGTGGGGTTTAGTCCCATATCGGGTGCTTATGTTTACAAGTCTATTGTAATCCTATATACAACCCTCTATGGATGAATAATAACAAGTATTATTTTCCTCTTATTTCAACTTAGTATCAGAGCCCAAATCTAATTTCTGTTTCCGCTACCGCCTCCCGTTCGCTTCCATCTGCTTCCGTGCTTTGAAGCCGCCGACCCGATCCCGCTCCCATCTCTTGCTCGCCCTACAGGAATGACGAGCGGCGCTCACGACACAGTCGGCCGCTGAGAGGGACATAGCCGCTGTCCCTCCATGAAACCACCGACCCGTTTCCCATTAACTGCTGATCGTTCTTCTCCTTCTGCTGCGTGACCTAGGTCGGCCCTGTCTGCTCCGGCACGACTCCTGCTTCTCTGAAATCTGCTCCGGCACCCCCTCCCGCGTCGAGCTCTCTTCCGCTAGATCTGCTCACACCATGGAAGATCCGCTGCTCCGCCGGATTTGCTTCTCCCAGTTTCGTCTGTGGTGCCGCCTGTGCTTTCTCCTGCAGCTTCGGCACCTCACGTGCGGCGTGGTTCCTCCTTCGCATCTCTTTGTGGGACTGCTTGATCATTCGCCATGAGTGACTCTTCAGCGTCATCACCAGGTGTGATTCAGCCTCAAATGAGTGATCCTCAGCGGTCCCATGGCCACTCCGACTCCCTGAAGATTACTACCATCCCGTTAGATGACACGAACTATCTTGAATGGTCCCGGATAGCGCAACATGTCATACGCAACCATCAGATGTTTGGCTACATTGATGGAACTGTTAAGGAGCCCCAAAAAGCTGATCCCTCCTGGAAGCGATGGGACTCAGAGAACTCCCTGGTGGTTTCATGGCTTCTTCATTCTATGTCTCCGAAGGTTTACCAGAGTTACATGTTGATGAACTCTGCCTTCGAAATTTGGACCCATGTCCGTGAGACGTATTCTCAAATTGACAATTCTACACAGGTTTATGAACTTACTCGCCGCATTTTGGAACTGCGGCAAGGCTCTATGACGGTATCATCGTTCTTTTTTGAGTTTGAGCGTCTATATCAGGAGTTAGACTATTTCTCGCACTTCACTCCAGTGTGCACTGCGGATGCTGTTCAGTTAAACAACGGGAGGATTGCTTTCGACTTCAAGCCTTCTTGATGGGCCTGAATATGGAATTCGACATGGTACATACACATATCCTTCACCGATCCCCTCTCCCGTCTCTTCGGGAAGCCTTTTGCATGGTCCTCGGTGATGAAGACTACCGAAAGTCTCTTAATACAAGTACTCCCGAGCGCTCTTCCTTGACTAGCGTTGGCCGTGGTCACACTCTCAACCCTAGCTTGTCTGCTCTAGTTATGATTATGGTCGCAAAGGGCATACTCGGGAGATGTGCTACAAGCTCCACCCACATCTTGCCCCTCGTGGTCATGGCCGTGGACGGGGGCCAGGGCATGGGGGACATCACCAAGGTGGCTCCAAACCTCATGATGCTGCTTACTCTACAGACGTCTACGACGAGTCTTCCAGTGCTGTACCAGGGCAGCTTACTGCTCTTGAATTGGATGCTTTCCACCGCCTGCTACACTCTCAGCCTGATCAGCCTCCGAGTGCTTATGCTTCCATTGCCTCTATTGCTATGCCAGTGCCCATGCCGCCGCTGCCTCCTCCTATGAGTGGGTGATTGATTCTAGTGCCACACACCACGACTGGCTCTTCAGGTTTTCTCTCTTACACTCCTTTGTCTGGTAAGGACAAAGTTATCTCGACTAATGACTTGTTGTCTGTCAAGTGCTGAGGCAGAATACCGTGCAATGTCACAAGGCACGTGCGAAGGCCTGTGGTTGCGTACAGTTCTACATGACTTAGGGTTTCCCGCTACGTCACCGTTCTCCTTGTTTTGCGACAACAAGACAACAATCAGTATATCCCATAATCCAGTACAACATGACATGACAAAGCACGTTGAAGTGGATCAACATTTTATCAAAGATCACTTGGATAAAAAGGCTATAGTCACACCATTTGTCCACTCTAAAGATCAACTGACAGATGTGTTCACTAAAAGCTTGGGGTGTGACGCATTCAGTGATGACATCAATAAACTTGGAATGACTGATATCTTCCGTTCGACTTGAGGGGGAGAGTTGAGAGTTATTTACAAGTCGAGTATTTTATTATTATTATTATTATTACAAGCGCTTATAGGTGTAAGTGGGGTTTAGTCCCACATCGGGTGTTTATGTTTACAAGTCTATTGTAATCCTATATATAGCCCTCTATGGATGAATAATAACATGGAAATATTATTTTCCTCTTATTTCAACTAGATCTACATCCATTCTCCTTACATCCTTTGTATTAATTTCATGCATGATTCAAGAATTTTAAAGGCCATCTAATCATCAATTAGATTCATTAAAATTTTGTCGTGGATAATTTTGATTTGTGAAACATATGAGTAAAATCAAACATTGAATTGCATTGTTGAAGTTGTCCTTGACTTTTTCATAGCATTGAGGAATGGTTAAACCATCATGAATATTAATGAAAATCGACTTACATATGTTACAAATTATAATTGATGATATGATGCTGAGTTGGAAGGTCATCAAAAGCGGTAGTGGAAGAAAAAGTCTTGAGTTCAAAGATCATCAACAGCGGTAGTGGAAGAAAATCATTTTCTCTTAGGTGGATAAATGCTGCTTGCCCTCTCTCTCTCTCTTCCCCTCTTCCTCTATCCCTCTCTTTAGGTATACAAGGTTAATTACCGGGATTTATCCCATGATTTGCATAATTACACGGACCTTCTCTCTACCTTTTAAAATTACAAAAACCTTCACCATGAATTTGTTTACAATGCTACAAAACACCGCTTCCAGTTAACATGCATTACATGTGCAATAATGATGGTTTATAGTAAAAATTAATTATGTAAACTTGGAGGGAGGGGTTTTATAATTTTAAAAACTATAGAGGAAGTATCTGTAATTATGCAAAGTCTTAGAGGTGACCCCACTAATTATCTCTCCCCTCTCTCTATGTGTGTTATATGTGTGTTACACTGCATTGATTAATTCCCACACAAATGTAGGGAATATATAGGAAATACAATTGAGACTAAGAGCCCACGGGCAATGGGAGACTAAAAATTGAAAATATGGAATAGTAAACCTATCTCAGTATCTAATACTTTCTTTCAAGCTGGAGCATATACATCAATCATGCCAACTTGTTATAGAGATTAAAGAAGATAGTAGAAAAGGGTTTGGTAATGATATCTGTAAATTCTTTATCCGCAGTGACAAAAAGTGCATATGCATTTGTGAAGAATCTCTTCACAGATGAGAGAAAAAATTCGGTCCTTTCATAAAAGAACGAATTTCTAGCTCTATGAATAATAGCCTGATTATCACAATACATAAGCTGATTAGTAGTATAGATTTCTCCCGTATCATTTAACAAAATTTTTGAGCCACTTGAGTTTACATGCAACTTGCGCCATCCCTTGATATTTAGATTCAACACTGGACCTGGAGACAACATTCTGTTTTTTGCTTCTCCAAGTGACAAGATTTCGTACTAAAAATGTGCCCTGATATCGATCTTTTATCTTGTTTATTATCAACATAGCTTGTATCTAAGTAAACATCTATATGAAGGGGACCGTACTTCTTAAAGAGTAAATCTTTGTTAGGAGAATTTTAACATATTCTAGAATTTGTATGTCAGCTGCAAGATGACATTGCCTTGGTTTTGCATAAATTAACCATTCTAACTGCAAAGATGATGTCTGGTCTTGTTATAGTTAAAAAAATATAAGCTTTCCTACATGTTGTCGGTAGCGGGTAACATCTTCCATAAGAGGAGATCCTTCATCCTAGACAGGGGCGGATTTAAAGGGGGGTCATGGGGACACTGACACCCATTTTTTGCGCATATCTATTAGGTGTTATATTTGTAAACCAAAAATATGTATAGGTAAGGTAAAATTTTAAAATGTGCACCCCCAAATTTCTTAATCAGCTGCCCGGGTTCACCTATTTCGAAATTTCGATTTCGATCTATTTCTCCGCCTTAGGTCATTTCCTCTCCCTACCGTTGTCGCGCTGTCCGTCTGTCCCGCTCCGGCGCTCCGCTAGCCGCAGCGAAGCTAGGTGCGGCGGTGCTTAGGTCATTTCTCTCCAAGATTCCAACCGGCAACCAGACCGAATTTCATATAAGGTATTTCTTGATTTTCTATTTTTCTTCCCGGCGTTCCCGCTCCACTTCTACAAATCTCCATTCTCTAGAGCTTCTCTCCTCCCCGGCGTCCGGCGCCGTCCATCTTCACCGTCGACACTCGACAGGTCGACCCTGTGGCCTGCGTGGCTCAGCTTTTCAGATTTGATTCCAGTGGGGATCCATTCTCAGCTTTTCAGATTCGATTCCAGATCCATTCCAACCATCTCTCCTTTTCGATCTCATACTCATCTCTCTTTTCTAAGCTTAATAACAAGTTTGATGTGGTGAGTATGAAGTTGCTCCATTGTATGATTTGTTTGAATCTCATTAACTCCTTTGGTTGTTTTGACAAGCAAAAGGTGCTCAGACTTGCAGAGTTTTATCCTAATGATTTTTCAAGTTTGGAGTTGTTTAATCTTGACTTTCATCTAGACAATTTCATTGTGCATATGAGAAGCGATGAGAGGTTTTTTGACTTGAACGACCTTGGTCATCTCTCTATGAAACTTGTTGAAACTGGGAAACATATTGCTTATCAACAATTATACAAGCTATTGAAGTTCGTACTGATTCTTCCTGTGGCTACTACAAGTGTTGAAAGAGTCTTTTCGGACATGAATTATGTCAAGAACAGATTACGCAATAGTTTGGGCGATCAAATATTGAATGACTATTTGGTTACCTTCATTGAAAGAGACGCATTTTTGAAAGTTTCAGATGATGATGTGATTGATCGTTTAAAAAAAATGAAGACTCGTCTTGGACAATTGTAATTTCTTCTGGTATTTGGTAATTTTTAATTAAGACATTTATATGTAATTGTGTATGACTTTATAATATCAAGCATTTTTCATTTTCTATATTATGCTATTAAAATTTTTGTTGTGCACCACCATTTCTAAATTCCTGGATCCGCCACTGATCCTAGAGATGATCAATGCTCATAGACATAGGAATTTGAGCTAGTTTTGTTCAAAGTAACCCAGTCTCTTTGAGAAAATCTAAAGCATATTTTCGTTGACAAATCCTAAGGAAATATTGAGGTTCTCCAAGATCTTTTGTCACGAAGTGTCATCATAGATACGTTTTGGTAACCTCCATGCTGGATGTATTAGTACTTGCGTGAATACTATTGTCAGCATAGATGGCTAAAGAAACAGTGTCAGTGTCAAGACAGAGTGGTCTGCGTGACTACAACGAAAATAGTGGATGATCTTGTAATGATCAGTTTGCCCATCTGGGAGGTATTTGACCACAAATACCCAATAACAACCAACAACATCAGTCACTGATGCAGAGTGAACACGAGTCTAAGTATCTCGAGGATGAAGAGTGAAATTTTTTTCATCCATAGATGCTTTCCAATGTGAAATTTGTAGAGCCTCTCCATATGTGTAGGGAGACCGGTGGCCTATAAAGCTTGGGCAAATTTGCTACATGTAGAAATCAATTGATTATAAGAGACTGCATTAGCAATAAGATGGGTGGTGTATGACCATATATACCTTTCCGTAGAGTAATAGATAGGTCTGAATCAAAATCCACCAGTGGAGACGAACCTTCAAACGAGGATGATGTTGGCTTAAGAATGAAATCAGGGACCTCAAGAGTAGAAGGAATATGAATTACAGTAGCAACAACAAGTACTTAGTGAGAAGGAGAAGGTGCTAAGAATGAATCCAAGATATTGGTCTAAAGGAGCCTAAATGAGGAATGAGCCATTATACACGGGCCTTCTCTAATACTCCCCCGCAAGCTGGAGCATATAAGTCGTATGCACCAAGCTTGAGAAACTATCTATATAGTGAGCGAGGCAAGCCCTTAGTGATAATATTAGAAACTTGATCAGCAACTGATACATGTCGCAGAATTAATCTTCGAAGTTGAACCTTCTCTCAGACAAAATGACAGTCGACTTCGATGTATTTCATGCTCTCATGAAACATAGGATTTTTAGTTATATGGATAGCAACTTGGCTATCACAAGAGATAACGACTGATGATGAGAGTTTGACTCTGAAATCAGTAAGTAGACTTTCTAGCCATGTCAGCTCTGAAATAGCGGTGGCCATGGAACGATACTCTGCTTCAGCAGAGGAGTGGGCAACCACAGTCTGTTTCTTTCTTCGTCGAGTAACCAAATTTTCGTCAAAATATGTGCAGTATCCACTTGTAGATCGACGATCATCACGAGACACAATATAATCAGCATCGCAATATGCAATAGGAGACAGAGAAGTGGACGGCTTATATACTAGTCCTTGACCCAGAGCATTCTTCAATTATCTAAGAATACGTTCTACTGTCTGAAGATGAAAAGTCCGCGGAGTATGCATGAAGCGACTGACCACACCGACAACAAAGGATATATTGGGTGACAATAAGATAAATAAGCTTGTCAACGTGGCGACGATAATACTCTGGATTACGGAGAAGTTAACTAGAATTCGAACCATGAGCATATAGTTGGTGATTGGCATTCATAGGATATGTGTATCCATAGGCTTACACCTAAAGTAGCCAGCATTATGAAGTAAATTGAGGCAATATTTCCGCTGAGACAGGTCAAGACTATCAGGTCATCAGGCTACCTCAATCTCCAAGAAGTATCAGAACCGACCCAAATCTTTAATTTTAAAGTGAGAAGCAATATGTTTCTTGATTTGCGTAATGCCACTCGTGACAAGAATATCATTAACATAGACCGGATAAATCACCGTGCTTGATGGATGTCAGTGAACAAATAAGGAGAAGTCTGCCGAGCTATGGGTGAATTCACAATCATGAACCACCCGGCTAAACTCATCAAACTGCCCGTGGAAATTGTTTGAGGCCAAAAAGAGATTTCTTTATATGAAAAATTAGTGACTCTTCCGTGGTTGCATAACCAGGAGGTTGTTGCATGTATACATTCTCCATAAAATCGTCATTAAGGAAGGCATTCTTGATGTTAAGTTGATGCAACGACTAGTGTTGATGGAAGACAAGAGAAATTAAGCCCCATACGGTGTTAAGTTTCGCAACTAGAGAAAATGTCTCCTCATAATCAAGACTGTGTTGTTGAGTAAAGCCTTTGACAATAAGACGGGATTGATGCAATCAATCATCCCATCAGGATGATATTTCACGGTGAAAACTCACTTACAACTTACCACAGACTGATTAGGAGGACTTGGAACGAGGTCCCTAGTACAGGGCCCAAAGCGCATTTATTTCCTCATCCATTGTTGCCCGTCACCCCAGATGCTAAAGGGCCTCCTGTACGGAAGAAGAGAGTGAAAATAAAAGACAAAAAATTCGCAAACCTGCACTAGTCAGAGGAGAGACAATGCAGGGAGACTTAATTAGAAAGTGGATGAGCAGTAGAGGTTGGTGTCGAATCAGCAGCTTGCGAAACCATAAACAATAGAAGAGAGCGGGTTCTGTACTTTGGATCGAGGATAATGAGTGTAGAATCAAAGAGGAGGGGCCGAGGTGTGTGGTGTAACGGTCCGATTTATTAGGTTACCGTCGCCCTTTATATTTGTAAATTCCTTTCTTCTGAACATCAGCGAAAAGCAGGTATATGAACAATTAAAGATTAGGCATAGACAGAAAATCTCAACATTATATAAAAGCAACTCACGACCTTCTTTTATTTATGAAACAACTGATACAGTATCATACATATCTAACAGATGACTCAGTATATTAACACAAAAGCGGAGTCATCACAAAATCTGAGTTACATTTAAAGATTTACAACATGATCATAATACACTATACTCGTAACTCAGATCAAAACTATACTGTCACACTTGACATAAACATGAGTAGACTACTTAAAATAAAACTGGAATTCATCGTGGGGGCAGTCAGGGTCGCGGCAAGCTTCCTTGTGGGCATCCATGTAACCAAAGACAGTTGTGATAACATCAATCCAGATTTTGTACCTCTTTTCCTTACGAGAAGGGGCTCCAGTAGGATTAGCGGGAGTAGCCTCCGCCTTGACCTGTTTTAGTTACATTTTATATTAGTCAAAGACTAAATGAATTCTCTTTTATAAAATGTTTTAGTCACATTTGTAAGGATTTTATAGCTTATTCTCATGATTACATCATATATATATTTTTACATTATTTTCTTATTATTGAGCTTTTCTTCTTTCGTTCATCCTTTTCTCATCAAGGTACGTTGCAAATCTCTTTTATGTGGATTTTGATTTGCTCATCACTGTCTCCTTTACTTTTTCTTTTATTATTAGGCAATGTTAATGGAATATTAACAATTTGTAACATTTGTATAGCGCGCTTATGTGCCTTTTCATATTCGCACACCATTCTTAACGTGCCTTTTCATATTCACACGTTAACTTTCATTACATTATGATTGGGAGGACATTCACCCCACCTCCACTGTTGGGTTAACCCTTAACTTAGCCCATTTTATTGCTTTATCTTTTTACTTTAACTGAGTGGTTCTCTTTCCTTAAACGTGATCTTTTATGTTATTCATTTTCTTTGTTATGCGATTACTTTAATTGCTAATCCTTACAATACATATCATAAACATAATATATAATTGAATCATTAAGCAATTAAGTAATTATGTAAAGGTGAGAACTCACATTAGCACTTCCTTTCCCCTTGTCCCTTCGACCACCGTCATCGCCTTGTTTCCCACCACCTCTCGACGCCATTCCTAAAGTGAAAAATAATTAAAGATAGGTATAAGTTGATGTTTTAATTAAATTTAACACCTCGAAACATTCTTGACGACTCCACTTGGCCTAATTTGGTCAAGGGTCGTTTAACTATACTATTATGGGAATAAGGGTTTTTCTGGTTCAATTGGCAAAGTAACATCTTGCCCTAGCACTGAATTAGTGAAAGGCAATAAGCCTTAACCTCCAATAATTATTTGGAGTTTTAGGGTTTCTCCTCTTGAATCCTAAAGTAACAAAATTTGTTTAACCTAACTAGGGTTTAATCAATACCCATGAAAATCATGGATTTAGGGTACAAATCACTTTCAAAAACTTTTCATATAGCACAAATAAAAGGAGTTGGAAAAACCCTAAATCCTAGGATTTCTACTAGTTTCAATCAGTGAAAAATCTTTGAGAAAGGAACAAAAGGATTAGAGAGGAAGAGATTACCTTTCAATTGGAAGAAAAATCAGAGAAAACGAAGGAGAATCGGGCTTGCGGTGAAGATCGGCGGTTTCGGCCATTCCGTCGCCTGCAACGAGCTCTTAAGGAAAACGGGAGAGAATAAAATGAACCACGACTTCTTTGCTTGGTTAATATCGGGCGCCGCTTAGTAAACATTCGCCACGCGTTACTTTGACCGACATTTGTTGGTTCAATTTTATTAAACCGGTTCAACTTGTAACTGATGTGTATTTTCTATTAGCACACCACATGATCTTAAGTGGTGTTACAATTCTCCCCTCCTTATTAGATTTTCGTCCACGAAAATCCTTAGTCTGACTCGACATTAAACATATGAGGTAAAAGGTTTCTCATGTCTTCTTCTTTTTCCCACGTTGCTTCATGAATACTATGCCCCATCCACCAGATCTTGACAAATCGAACCTCTCGGTTTCGAAGCTGTTTATTTTGCCAATCTACAATCTTATATGGTTCAGTTGGACTAGATAGATCCGATTCTATTTGAATCTGTTCAGCAGGAACTATTTTTTCCGGATCTGTTATGTATTTCCTTAATGAAGAAACATGGAATACATCATGAAGATTTCTAAGTGCATCAGATAACACTAGACGATAAGCTACCGATCCAATCTTTTCGGAGATGACGAAAGGTCCCACGTATCTTGGACTAAGTTTCCCAAGTCGACGAATTCGCGAAACTCCTTTGAAGGGCTTTATTTTCAGACATACCATATCGCCTGTATTAAATTCCACTTGTCGATGTCTGGCATTGTAATATTTCTGTTGTCTATCTTGGGCTATTTTCAATCGTTCTCGAACAAGTGTAAGCTTATCATTCATTTTATTTACTTGATCCTTCGAAAATAACTTATGTTCGCCATCTTCTGCCCAACTTAGTGGGTTACGACACCTTCGCCCATATAATGCTTCGAACGGTGCAATTTGAATACTTGACTGGTAACTATTATTGTACGAAAATTCCACCAGTGATAAGTATTTTTCCCATGAGCCCTTCAAATCAAACACAACCATTCTCAACAAATCTTCCAGCACTTGAATAGTTCGCTCAGACTGGCCATCCGTTTGTGGGTGGAACGCAGTACTGTATAGCAGTTTTGTTCCCAACCTTTTTTTGCACAAGTTTCCAAGTATCTGATGTAAAGCGTCCATCTCTATCAGATATGATGGATTTGGGAATCCCATGATATTTTATAATACTGTTGATATACTGATCGACTAACTTCTGTACTGAACTATCATTTTTCATAGGAATGAAATGTGCAACTTTCGTCAACCGATCAACAATTACCCATATACCGTTGTTCCCAGCTTTACTCCTTGGTAATCCCATGACAAAATCCATGGTTATGTCATCCCACTTCCATTCTGGAATCGGTAGAGATTGTAAGTATCCGCCAGGTTTTTGATGTTCTGCCTTCACAAGTTGACACGTGTGACATTTGACAATATATTGAATTACATCAGTCTTCATTCCTGGCCACCAGAAGTCCTGCTTGAGATCTTGATACATTTTTGTTCTTCCGGGGTGAATTGAATACGTTGTATTATGTACTTCATAAAGGATTTTTAATCAAAGTGCATCAACATGAGGAATACACAATCTTCCATTCAGGAACAATAATCCATCATGCTCTGTAAAAGCAGTTGATTGTCCACTTTTTACCTTTTCCAAGATTTTTAGAAACATAGGATCTTGGTTTATCGCCTTCCTTACCCTGTCTTTAATATAATTTTCTGCTACTAGATGGAAAAATAAACCTTGAGTTTGAGAAGTAGTAGTACATGTGAGCAATTCCAAGTTTTGTATTTCTCGCAACATTACTTTTTGCTCGGTAAGTGGAACAATCATAGGTGCCAAGTGTTTTCTACTGAGTGCATCAGCTACGATATTCGCTTTACCAGGATGATATTTGATATCGACATCATAGTCTTTGATAAGTTCTAACCATCGTCTTTGACGCATATTTATTTCTTTCTGGGAGAAAATATACTTTAAACTTTTGTGATCAGTAAAGATCTCACATTGCACGCCATATACGTAATGTCTCCAAATTTTTAGGGCAAATATGATAGCTGCCAATTCTAAATCATGAGTTGGGTAATTACGCTCCGAATCTTTTAATTGTCTCAATGCATAAGCTATGACTTTACCATTCTGCATCAAAACACAACCAAGGCCTTTCAGGGAGGCATCACTGTAAATTTGGAATCCTTCAATGCCGCATGACATAACTAACACTGGTGCAGTAGTTAATCTTGTTTTTAATTCATCAAATGCCTCCTGACACTCTTCAGTCCAGAGAAATAGAACATTCTTTCGGGTCAGTTTCGTAAGCGGTAGTGCAATCACTGAAAAACCGTTTACAAATTTTCTGTAATAACTTGCTAATCCAAGAAAGCTTCGAATTTCTGTGATTGTAGTCGGTCTTGGCCAATTTATAATTGCCTTTACTTTTGCTGGATCTACAGATAACCCATGTTCGGAGATTACATGACCCAAGAAAGAAACTTCATTTAACCAGAAATCACATTTAGAAAATTTTGCATATAAAGCGTGATATTGCAAAGTTCTCGATACAATCTTTAAATGTTCTGCATGTTCATCTTTGTTTGTCGAATAAACTAGAATGTCATCGATAAATACGATCACAAATCTGTCCAGGAATTCCTTGAATACTCGATTCATTAAATCCATGAAAACAGCCGGCGCGTTTGTTAATCCAAACGGCATGACGACGAACTCAAAATGTCTGTATCGCGTGCTAAAAGCAGTCTTATAAATATCGTCTTCCTTTATGCGCATCTGATGATATCCTGACCTTAGGTCAATCTTGGAAAATACCTTTGCATTACTTAATTGATCAAATAAATCGTCAATACGAGGTAATGAGTACTAGTTTCGAATTGTTAACTTATTCAATTCTCGATAGTCCATACATAATCGAAACGAGCCATCTTTCTTTTTTATGAATAACACTGGAGCTCCCCATGGCGAAGTGCTTGGTCGTATAAAACCTTTATCAAGTAATTCCTGCAATTGACTTTTCAGCTCTGCTAATTCTTTAGGAGCCATACGATATGGTGCCTTTGCTACTGGTTTAGCTCCTTCCACTAAATCGATCGTGAACTCCACGTCCCTTGATGGGGGTAGTCCTGGTAATTCTTCGGGAAATACTTCGAGGAAATCACGCACTACAGAGACTGCAGTCGGCTCACCCGTCACTACATTGATTCCCTTGATCATAACTAAAGTTGCTTCATAACCTTTCCTTAGTTTCTTCATTGCCTTTGATGAAGATATAATAACTTTTGAAACTTCATTCAATCCTTTAAACATGCACTGCATATCATTTATTTTAAATGTAAGTTCTTTCTCTTTACAGTTAATGATGGCTTCATTTTCCTTTAACCAATCCATCCCTAAAATGATATCAAATTCAGATAGGGGTAGAATCGCAACATCTGACTGAATTGGTATCAATGGTTAGCCACACCGTACATCGATGCTTTGTAATCATCTCAGTATTATTGAGCATTTTAACTCTCAATTCTTCAAGAGACGTATGAGGTTCCAACTTTAATTGTTTAATTGCTCTTGTAGATATGAAAGATTGACTAGCCCCTGTATCAAACAATACCTTTAAAAGGTGATTGTGTACATAAATCATACCGGTGATAACAGTATCATCGGCTTTAGCCCCTTGTTGGTTCATATTGAAGACTCTAGGCTGTACCTGTCTGTCTTCTCTAGTTTCTATTACATATCCTGATGTTTCAATTCCTTTTCCTTTATCAACTCTACTCACTGAACTGGTATCAAGATAGTGGAATGTTGGTGTCTGACTAGGACCACTTCTTTCGGACACTGTCTTCTATAACAGACAATCTTGGCGGCGATGTCCCGGTTTCTGACATTTGAAACAAACACCGGTACCTTTCAAACATTCGCCAAAGTGATTCTTTCCGCATTTCGGACATAAAGGCTTCATTGTGTTACTGCTAGCTGCGCTTTCACTTCGGGTTTGAGCTGGAGGACCTCCTTTCTTCCTTTTCCAGTTATAACTTCCACTCTTTCGCGATAAATCCATACTCTGTCCCTCTGGAAGACTCTTTTTCTGAAACTCTATTCGCTTTTGCGAACTCTCTACATCCATTTCAATTAACTTAGCTGTTTCCACCAATTCATTGTAATTTTTAATCCTTTGCGAGATGAGATGTACCCGTACGTCTTCTCGTAGGCCCAATTGAAATCGAAAACATCGATCGCTTTCCTTCGCAACCATGTCTCCAGCATAATAAGCTAATTGTGCAAATTCAGCTTCATATTGCAGAACTGTGCGACTTCTTTGCATTAAACGGAGAAATTTCTCCTGCAGCATTTGTTTCTCAGACGGAGGGACAAATCAATTAACAAATTCTTTTAGAAATTCGGCCCAGGGAATCTCCGAATTTCTACGCCCAACAAATTTACCTTGCCTCATACTGTCCCACCATCGATCAGCCTCTCCTTCCAGCAGGAAAACGAGTAAATCGATTTTTTGATTGTCGGGGCACTTCAAGGCATTGAAGGTGAGTTCAATTCTCTTTATCCAACTTTCAGTTTCCATTGGAGATAACCCACCTCTAAATAAGGGTGGTCTCATTTCGAGAAATTGTTTCACGTATGACTCGTTCGATGATGGTGATTGTGATACAGTTACAACATTATTACCCATTCGAATGGCTTCTGCCAATGCTTGCATGATTTCTGATAGAGGAGGATTTGACCTTTCTCGATTTCGTCCTTCAGCCATACGACTATTGTCCCCTTCAAGTTCTTCCCTTTGTCGTCTACTCAAGTAAGTGCGAAAAGGTTCCTGAAACTAGAAAGATATCGATTTAGATGTTTTAGGTTTGTTGAACTTAATTTATCCCTATACAATTCATATACCCCAAAACCTCCCTATGATACCATTATTTTGTAACGGTCCCATTTATTAGGTTACCGTCGCCCTTTATATTTGTAAATTCCTTTCTTCTGAACATCAGCGAAAAGCAGGTATATGAACAATTAAAGATTAGGCATAGACAGAAAATCTCAACATTATATAAAAGTTACTCACAACCTTCCTTTATTTATGAAACAACTGATACAGTATCATACATATCTAACAGATGACTCAGTATATTAACACACAAGCGGAGTCATCACAAAATCTGAGTTACATTTAAAGATTTACAACATGATCATAATACACTATACTCGTAACTCAGATCAAAACTATACTGTCACACTTGACATAAACATGAGTAGACTACTTAAAATAAAACTGGAATTCATCGTAGGGGCAGTCAGGGTCGCGGCAAGCTTCCTTGTGGGTAGGAACATAGGGATGTGGTAGAGCCAGGATCGGCATAGCCAACGAGGATGGAAGATGGAAAGGCTGGTTCTAAAAAAATGTCACATCAGCAGACATAACGAGCTTCTGAGTTGAAGTGGAGTAACATACATATCCCTTCTGGGTGCGCGAATACCCAACAAACATATATTTATAGCACGAGGAGCCAACTTATCTACGGGGGGTCCCAGGTGGTATGCAAAATCGACGCAGCCAAAGACTCAGGGAATCAAGGAGAATGGATGTTCCCCCAAAAATAAGATAGAGAAAGGCATGACGAAGTTGAGAACAGACGAGGGCATACAGTTGATGAGACAACATACAGTAGCGACAACAAAGTGCCAATAGGCAGTGTGGACGTGCACCTGGAATATGGGAGAACGGGCATCCTCGAGAAGATGGCAGTCCTTTCGCAACATCATTTTGTTGCGGTGTGTAAGTACAAGAGGTTTGGTGGGGGTTTCTGAAATGCATGCCCAGTTTATTCACGGGTATTATCAATGCGAATATTTTCATTATAGCGGGAAAATTGCAATTTTGTTTTAGTTGTAAAGGAGCGGAATAGAGCCAGAAGCTCAGAGAGATCGCACATCGGGTGTAACCATGTCATGCATGAGTGATCATTAATAAACATAAGAAAATAACAATATCCAGATACACTAGCTGTTTTTATAAAGACCCCAAATATCAGAATGCACTAAATCAAAAGGAGCAGAGTTCCGAGTACAACGAGAAGGGAAAACAAAGCGATTTTGTTTCCCATAAATTCATGATTTGTAATCAAAACTAGACAGAAAAAATGGAAGAGCCTTCTAGAGGATGGGAAGAGGAGCATGACCAAGACGCCGGTGCCAATCAAAAGTGCTGATGGAAGAGAAAATGATTGATGGAAGATCCAAAATGTAAAGCCCATTTGAAAATGTCAAATAAGTGCTGGAGGCTATCTTATGGAGTTCAAGATCCAAGATTTAACTGTCATCGTCTCGAAGCCACTGCTCGGTGGGCTCAGTAAGCTTGTCTCGAGTGAGATGATGGAGAAGCCCCTTGGTTTGGAGAACGCGGCGCACCGAGTGCACCCATTACACAAAATTCTTCTTCCCGGTGAGGGAGATAGTAGCGATCCGGTGTTCATTCCAAGCATCAGGGAGAGGAGCTGGAGCAAGAGTCGGAAGTGTCGAGGTAGTAGGTGAAACATTTGTGCCCATCATGGGCGATTCAGAAGCGTGACGAGACCGCAGAAGCTCAAATTGAGGAGGGGTTGGGCGGTTCCAAGAACGATTCGCCGAGAGCAAGAGGTGAGTTGCAGTCTAAGTTACGCGTACTTAGGAGGAGCGGTCTCGGACGCAGGAGACAAGCTGAGTGTTGCAAACTCAAGATGGAAGCAGTGAGCTCAGCGAGCTGAGGAGGCTTGACGAACTTTCAGGAGGTGCGACCAGAGGGAGAATCCACTAGGAGAAGACCATGTGTAGTTCCAGTGGTAACGACAGGGGAGTGGAGAGCTTAGCGTGAAACCGAATAGGAGAGGGCAGTCTTGGCAGGCTTAGGAAGTGTGGGCTCCACAGTCTTGGTTACAGACATGTGTCCGCAAATGGAATAGAAAATCGATGAGCTCAGTGTCAAATGGAATAGGAGAGCGCGGTCTTGGTTGGCTCAGGAAACGCGGCCGCTGCTGTTTCGATTACGAACAAGTGATCGCAAGAGGTGTGGCGATCACAGAGATGAGTCTGCACGAGGGGGAACCTGCGAGGCCGCGCAAGCAGGAAGTTCATAGATGACAGGAGCAGAGGTGAATTTGCAGGAGCTTTGGCGGACTGGAGGGCAGCGGTGGTGGGTCCCAACAAGTAGCGTGAGAGACTATAAAGGAAGCAAGAGAGCAGCGTGAGAGCTATGCAGAGGAAGGCAAAGGAGAGTTGCGGTTACGAGAGCCGAGTCGGCACAATTTGCGGGAAAGGCGAGCTCGGCTCAAGACGGGTACAAGAGTGTGAGCTCAACCAGAAAAAAAATTCAGGATTCGTATGCTGATAACATGTACGAAATGAGAAAATATAAATCATTCTTGAAAAATTAAATTAAAACACTTACAAGATGCCCCTTGTATAGAGAGGAGCTAAGAATGAACCCAAGATGTGGGAATAAAAGAGCATAAGAGAGGAATGAGCCAAATGAGTCATTATACACTGGCCTTCTCTAACTAATACTATGGTGGAAATCAGGAGCTTCAACGGGAGCTTATAAATCAATGGTCGTTTTTTATTTGGACGATTGAAATCAGTGGATGCGTTTAATGCATTTTTATGAGTTGTCTATATTTTTCTGTTATTTTGTGTATTTTCTCTTTTAAGTTAAGTTCAATAATCGGGGCCTTATGTGTCCGGTAAAGGGGATCGAGAGTTGAGAAGTTATGCAGAACTCTTAGTCATTCTGCCTTTATGACGCTCGCTTAGTGCTGAAGCCTAAGCAGCCCACGAACTAAAAAACATTTAACCACCTGATACCTAGACGCCTCCTCCACCTCCTCCTAGCAGCCTCCACTGTATCACCCAGCTGCCTGATAACGAGGCATCGTCTCCCCCATCTTCTCCCACTAGGCACTAGCCCCAGCTGTATCACCCAGCTGCGTAGTTTTGCTCATCTAAAGAAAAATATTTGTCGAGCTTGTTCTATGGGTATTTAATATTCTCGCACTTTCATTAACCCTCGATTATTATGTGTTAGCTTTTATCGTTATTGAATTTGGTTTCATTGCATAAATCTTTAAAATGTTATTATTTGATTAATTATGTATCAAATTTCATTGCATGTGATTCATATAGGTACACTGCAGTATTGTTAAATTGTTTATTTATTATCATTTGTTGCATGTCCGCTTACTTCATCATACAACAAGGTGATCATCTGAAATTACTAAAATCGTCCTTCTGAGTGTAAAAAATCCCGAGTTCCTAAAAACACTCAACCAACCAAGAGATTAAACCAATATCAATAAAAAAGGAGAAACATCAACTTGTATTAAATTCAAACTGAGATACAATGGTGAGGTATACAATCGCGAGACATGATTTCGCTTTGTATTGGACAAAGACAAGAAACAAACAAAAACACAATAGTGACCGCCCAAACTCCCCCTGACCTCAGAGGTCGCACCCTTTATCGCCTGTTCTTCTGATGGAGGTCGCCACGAGAAGATTGGCACAGACTGGTTGCTTAACCGTTGTTGTACAACCCCGTATTCGCGAAGCGAGGATCCCAAGCAAGGCTTAGGGCATGCTAGTAAGTTTTGAGCTTTAGAACTCCTTTGAGGGGCGGGTGCGGCGAGGAGGCAGACACCCGTCCAGCATGGTAGGCTTGAGGGGAAGCCACGGGACCGGCCGGAGTCCGGAGGCGCACCCCTGCCTCGCGGCTGGGCGAAGGCAGGCGGGGCGAGACCGGCCCGGGGCCGGGCTCTCGCCCCTGTCTCGCGGCTAGGCGAGGGCAGGCGGGGCGAGACCGGCCCGGGGCCGGGCTCTCGCCCCTGCCTCGCGGCTGGGCGAGGGCAGGCGGGGCGAGACCGGCCCGGGGCCGGGCTCTCGCCCCTGCCTCGCGCGACTGGGCGAAGGCAGGCGGGGCGAGACCGGCCCGGGGCCGGGCTCTCGCCCCTGCCTCGCGGCTAGGCGAGGGCAGGCGGGGCGAGATCGGCCCGGGGCCGGGCTCTCGCCCCTGCCTCGCGGCTAGGCGAGGGCAGGCTGGGCGAGACCGGCCCGGGGCCGGGCTCTCGCCCCTGCCTCGCGGCTAGGCGAGGGCAGGCGGGGCGAGACCGGCCCGGGGCCGGGCTCTCGCCCCTGTCTCGCGGCTAGGCGAGGGAAGGCGGGGCGAGACCGGCCCGGGGCCGGGCTCTCGCCCCTGCCTCGCTGCTAGGCGAGGGCAGGCGGGGCGAGACCGGCACGGGGCGGGGCTCTCGCCCCTGTCTCGCGGCTAGGCGAGGGCAGGCAGGGCGAGACCGGCCCGGGGCCGGGCTCTCGCCCCTGCCTCGCGGCTAGGCGAGGGCAGGCGGGGCGAGATCGGTCCGGGGCCGGGCTCTCGCCCCTGCCTCGCGGCTAGGCGAGGGCAGGCGGGGCGAGACCGGCCCGGGGCCGGGTTCTCGCCCCTGCCTCGCGGTCTCACAGACAGGCCGTGCGAGACCGACCAGGGGGGGGGGTGCTGACCGGCGGGCGTAAGCTCCTGGTGTTACCGTTTTACCCCCAAGGTGGTTTTTCCCTCTTTACCCCCCGGTGTGGAGGTTTTCTATTGGCTGGAGGCATTTTTGCCCCAGGGGCGTTTTGGTCATTTTACCCCCAAGACTTGGAAAAACTATAAATAGATCCTTAGGGGTGCCTTGGAGAAGCTGGTCATTCTTTCCTTAGCCACAAATCTCTTTGGCTTTTCTTCCTCCAAGGCACCTAGCTCAAGCATTGGCTAGGGAGGGGGAGACCTCAAAGGTCTTCTGGGTGTGAGGTGGGACCTCCACGCTAGAGCCAAGGGTCAGTTCATAGCTTCCTAAGTCTTCGGTCCGTGACGTTCTTCCGAGCATAGTAGGTGTGAGGTCACCCCTTTCCCTAAGGGTCGAACTCCACAGAAGTCAATTTTGGCTTCGGTCATTTTTGGCTTCAACAGTTTTGGTGCGGTGAGCGTGGAGAGTGACCAGCACAGAAAATCTCGGGAGAGTGTCATGGCTGGAGATCAGGGAGGTAGTGATGACCTCGGTGGTCTACCCAACCCAGGACCCTTCGTAGGAAGGGAAGAGTTCATGGCTTCCATCTCAGGCATCATGGATATGCTGAGAAGCATTGCCCCGCGGGCTGACAGCTCAACCCCCACCCCCCAGGGACTAGCTTCCAGGGGTCTCGGCGAGCTAACCCAGAGTGGTCTCGGCGAGCTGGCTCCTAGGGGGCAAGGCGAGATCACCCCGGCAGGGGGAGAAGTAAGTGTGCCGGATAGGAGACCTGGCAAGGAGAGGATGGGAGAGGGGGTCGAGCGAGACCTCCTCGGCCGGGAGCTGTTCCCCAGCCCGGCGAGAGCTAGCCCTCCTAGAGAGCAGGTTGCGCAGATAGAGGTCGCGAGAACTCCCCTTAGGGGGTCACCCTTCAACGAGCTGATCATCTCAGCTCCCGTTCCCGAGGGGTTCAGAGAGCCAGACATGGCTTACTATACCGGGAAGGATGACCCCGTCCAACACCTGCAGTGGTTCGAGGATGCCGTCTCCATCAGGCCGATGACGGACGCCTTCAAGTGCCGTCTATTTGTGATCACCTTGAA
The DNA here is from genome assembly GCA_039513925.1 of Platanthera zijinensis. Lineage (NCBI taxonomy): Eukaryota > Viridiplantae > Streptophyta > Magnoliopsida > Asparagales > Orchidaceae > Platanthera > Platanthera zijinensis. The sequence goes on from CM077083.1 coordinate 33,280,865, forward strand.
AGAGAAGGCGAGGGACTGGTTCCATCAACTCCCTCCAAGGTCCATATTCGGGTTCGAAGACTTGAGCCGGAGCTTTCAGCTTCGCTTCTCCACCTCCAAGAAGAGGAAGAAAGGTCCTGAGTCCCTCTTCCTGATAAAGCAAAGGGCCGAGGAGTCGCTGGCCCACTACGTTGACAGGTTCCAGGAAGAGGTCCTGGACATCCAAGAGGTGCCAGGGTATGCCCTCCAGATGGCGTTCACGGTAGGATTGCGCGAAGGGTTCTTCAAGATGAGCTTGACTCGGAAGGCCCCCCTTTCCTTCGAGGAGCTGATGGAAAGGGCGGCAGAGGAGATAGCCATGGAGGCAGCCAACCCGGCCTTTGTAAAGAAGTTGGCAAGGTTGACAGAGGTGGAGTCAAAGGAGCAAGGTGGCTCGAGGCATCATAAAGGGAGAAGGAGAGAGGAGCATAGAGCTCAAGGGTTCCAGAGACAGGAGGGTCCAGAGCCAGGCTGGAGGCAGCAGGGAGGACATGCCCATGGTCCAGGAAGAGCTCTCATCCAGGATGGAGGGAACCATCATGGGGGCCAAAGGAGGTTCAACTTCCAGAGGCAAGCCCCAAGACAACTCCTGTCCCCACCCCAGCAAGCGATGACAATTGGCTGAAAGGATATGAGGAATCGCAAGGGGAGAGGGGGAGGCAGGGTAGAGTTACCGTACTGTGACTTCCACCAGTTGGAAGGTCACGCCACGGCTACCTGCCCCGAGTTCCTGGAGGTGAGGGGGGCAAGAGCTCCAGCCCAGCAGCCGCCGCCGGAGTAGATTGAAGCTCTACCCCAAGGAGAGGGTGATGATGTGTGCGAGGACCGGGTCGATATAGGACCCCGAGGTGGTATAACAGTGATCCACGGGGGGGGGGGGGGGTGGGGTGGGGATCGAAGCCGCTCGGAAGGCAAGTCTCCATGTGATGTATCGGCGGAGCGTTGCCTCGACATCCCAGACCCCTCCCCCAGAGGAAAGGGTCACCTTCTCATCAAAGGACATGCCAGAGCATGAGGATCCCTTCTGCGACGCCCTGGTCATCCAAGCAGCCGTCGAAGGCTTCACCGTCTCCCGGATTTTGATTGATAACGGAAGCTCGGTCAACGTCATTTTCAAGAAGGCGTTCGAGGGGATGAAGGTGGAGCCAAGGAGGATAGTGGCGTCGGATGGACCTCTGTTTGGATTCTCAGGGGAGAGGAAGGAGGTGGAAGGTGGAGTCGGACTCCATGTGAAGTTGGGAGGGACCTCAAGGAACTGCAGGTTTGTCATTGTTGACGCTCCAAGCAGCTACAATGCCATCTTCGGAAGGCCCCTCATCAGCGCCTTCCGATGTGTGCCCTCATCCTTCCACCAATGTCTCAAGTTCAACTCAGATGGGATCCGGGTCAGGATCAAGGGAGACTCTAGGATGGCGAGGCAATGCTACGTCACGGCAGTCAACACCATCTCTTGGTTGGCTAAGGCGGAGGAGATGGAGAAAATCATGGAGAGCCTGAGCAGGATGGAGGTGTCCAGTGGGATAGAACCTGATGACGACCACCTTGCCCGGGCCCCCTGAAGAGGCCTCGTCTCGGCGGAGTCATGTATCTTACTTTTCTTTATGTTGTAATGAGTCCAACCCCCGACCGAGAGGGTCGAGAGGGTCATGTAACCCAACTTTTTTCCCCTTTTGAGGATGTTGAATTTTGGCAGAGTTCAGGTAACATAGCCTAAGTCCCTTAGCTCCGAGATGATTCCGCTGCCAGACTTTCACTAGCTGGTGGGTTCAGGTTGATCTCTCGTGGGAGCCAAGTCCCTTAGCTCCGAGATGATTCCGCTGCCAGGCTCTCACTAGCTGGTGGGTTCAGGTTGATCTCTTGTGGGAGCCAAGTCCCTTAGCTCCGAGATGATTCCGCTGCCAGGCTCTCACAAGCTGGTGGGTTCAGGTTGATCTCTCGTGGAAGCCCAAGTCCCTTAGCTCCGAGATGATTCCGCTGCCAGGCTCTCAGTAGCTGGTGGGTTCAGGTTGATCTCTCGTGGGAGCCAAGTCCCTTAGCTCCGAGATGATTCCGCTGCCAGGCTCTCACTAGCTGGTGGGTTCAGGTTGATCTCTCGTGGAGGCCCAAGTCCCTTAGCTCCGAGATGATTCCGCTGTCAGGCTCTCACTAGCTGGTGGGTTCAGGTTGATCTCTCGTGGGAGCCAAGTCCCTTAGCTCCGAGATGATTCCGCTGCCAGGCTCTCACTAGCTGGTGGGTTCAGGTTGATCTCTCGTGGGAGCCAAGTCCCTTAGCTCCGAGATGATTCCGCTGCCAGGCTCTCACAAGCTGGTGGGTTCAGATTGATCTCTCGTGGAAGCCCAAGTCCCTTAGCTCCGAGATGATTCCGCTGCCAGGCTCTCAGTAGCTGGTGGGTTCAGGTTGATCTCTCGTGGGAGCCAAGTCCCTTAGCTCCGAGATGATTCCGCTGCCAGGCTCTCACTAGCTGGTGGGTTCAGGTTGATCTCTCGTGGGAGCCAAGTCCCTTAGCTCCGAGATGATTCCGCTGCCAGGCTCTCACTAGCTGGTGGGTTCAGGTTGATCTCTCGTGGGAGCCAAGTCCCTTAGCTCCGAGATGATTCCGCTGTCAGGCTCTCACAAGCTGGTGGGTTCAGGTTGATCTCTCGTGGAAGCCCAAGTCCCTTAGCTCCGAGATGATTCCGCTGCCAGGCTCTCACTAGCTGGTGGGTTCAGGTTGATCTCTCGTGGGAGCCAAGTCCCTTAGCTCCGAGATGATTCCGCTGCCAGGCTCTCACTAGCTGGTGGGTTCAGGTTGATCTCTCGTGGAAGCCCAAGTCCCTTAGCTCCGAGATGATTCCGCTGTCAGGCTCTCACTAGCTGGTGGGTTCAGGTTGATCTCTCGTGGGAGCCAAGTCCCTTAGCTCCGAGATGATTCCGCTGCCAGGCTCTCACAAGCTGGTGGGTTCAGGTTGATCTCTCGTGGAAGCCCAAGTCCCTTAGCTCCGAGATGATTCCGCTGCCAGGCTCTCACAAGCTGGTGGGTTCAGGTTGATCTCTCGTGGGAGCCAAGTCCCTTAGCTCCGAGATGATTCCGCTGCCAGGCGAGGGCAGGCGGGGCGAGACCGGCCCGGGGCCGGGCTCTCGCCCCTGTCTCGCGGCTAGGCGAGGGCAGGCGGGGCGAGACCGGCCCGGGGCCGGGCTCTCGCCCCTGTCTCGCGGCTAGGCAAGGGCAGGCGGGGCGAGACCGGCCCGGGGCCGGGCTCTCGCCCCTGTCTCGCGGCTAGGCGAGGGCAGGCGGGGCGAGACCGGCCCGGGGCGGGGCTCTCGCCCCTGCCTCGCGGCTAGGCGAGGGCAGGCGGGGCGAGACCGGCCCGGGGCCGGGCTCTCGCCCCTGTCTCGCGGCTAGGCGAAGGCAGGCGGGGCGAGACCGGCCCGGGGCCGGGCTCTCGCCCCTGCCTCGCGGCTAGGCGAGGGCAGGCGGGGCGAGACCGGTCCGGGGCCGGGCTCTCGCCCCTGCCTCGCGGCTAGGCGAGGGCAGGCGGGGCGAGACCGGCCCGGGGCCGGGTTCTCGCCCCTGCCTCGCGGCCTCGCAGACAGGCCGTGCGAGACCGACCAGGGGGGGGGGGTGCTGACCGGCGGGCGTGAGCTCCTGGTGTTACCGTTTTACTGTAACGACCCCATCCGTTAAATGACGTATAGCAGAAGGTCCGGCCGGGGCCCCACACTATATGCCACAAACAGACGGTGAGGTCACAGGATAATACCAAACCATACGAATCCTAACTCAGAGCATTCTAGCGGAAGCTTTAAGGTACAACTTTGAACTCTCAACCGGAATGTCCAATATATAAACCACCTTTATATATAACCATGGAATGTACAACAAAGGTTTGGCCTTAAGGCCTTACAGTTCCTCTTTACATACAACATGTTTTACAAACCTCGGCGCGCAGGCCGGCCATACATGAGTAAAAGAGAACAACCAAAACATTCGCTTAGCCTTCAAAGGCTAGCCGCAGCAGCAGCAGCAACAGCAGTAGGGCTTCAGCCCATCACTTACCACTTGGCTCTCCAGCACTTGCACGGGAACAATCCATCCAACCGGTGGCAAACAATGCAACGGTCAGCATTCAGCTGACCCAATTATAACAATCCTACCCCTTTCTCGGGGCATGAGCATTCTTTCCCTGCAAGCATGACATCATCAAATAGCAACTATGTGCGCGCAGGCACATTCAAGCCATCACAACTATCGACCACACGGCCCGACAGTCCGTGCACTCAGGGCACATTCTTGGTGTACCGGAATACCAGGGTCAACACCACCGTCTACACGGTATTTGAGCATTCTAGTCTTTCCGGCGCGCGGGCCTAAGACTCTCATTAGGCGCTCCAACAAAACCTATAACCAGGCTTCCAAGTCGGACGGACCTAACGCAGGTACGGATCAGCCACCCCCCGTTGCTCAAGTCGCCGTGCCACCTCGAATACGGAAGTATCCATGGCTATTTATAGGCGCGGGTCGGTTTCACCTTTCCTGTTCGGCAATCTGCCTTTTCATCGAGTTGCAGCCCAACGGCTCAACCGCTCATAAAGTGGCAACGCACGGCCACAAGAGTTGCATCCAACCCTCTTCATTTCCTGGACATCGTCCAGTACTTCCTGCCGCACCAAGCAACAGGTAGGAACAAGGCATCACAAGCCATAATCACGGAGCCTTCTCCGATATACAAACAAGCATCACCAATCCAGAACATATCCAGATGGGCTTCACACAGCATGCCTAGAGCCGTACTCCAATTCCGGCCTCTAACAAGGGGGACTTCACATATCTACCCCAAGGGACACCACAACCCACCGCACACTCGCGGGGAAGGGTTTTCCCTATGCAATGCAGAAAAGAAGGACTTCACATGTCCAAGGAGGGAGATCGTTACCCTTGTCGATCTCTTCGGAGCCATCGAAAACTAGCCAGTGAGAAAGAACCGCAGCAGCCTTGCCTTCACAACGCCGGCTTCGGATCACGAATCGGACCACGGGAGCTCCGCCGGTGGCTTGCTCTCCTCCTCCTTCTTCTTCCTCCTTTCTCTCTTCCTTAAGCACAAATGAAGAATGACTTCTTCCTTGACGAATTTAATCCAGCCAGGAATCACCTGAGCCCTTGGATCTAAAGAGAGAATCTGAACGACCACGATCTGCCCAAAAAAACCCAAAATTTGGCTGACACGGCCTGTGACACGCCCGTGTCACAGGCCGTGTACCCTTAAGCGGCACACGCAGTTTGAACCGACTGCAAAACACGGGCATCGACACGCCCGTGTCGAACCTGACACGCCCGTGTCAAACCTGAGACACGCCCGTGTCAAACCTGCTTCATCGAGCTGCACCCAGTACACGGGTCGGAACACGACATCGGACACGCCCGTGTCCCACCTGACACGCCCGTGTTCACGGCCGTGTTCAAGGCCGTGTACTTTTCTGACTCGAACAGGCCAATTTCGAAATTTAATTCGAACACGCCCTGGGACACGCCCGTGTCGGAGGCCGTGTCCCAGGCTCGACGATCGTCGACTCCCAATCGTCGACTAACCTGAACACGCCCTGGGACACGCCCGTGTCCCAGGCCGTGTACCCCCGACACGCCCTGGGACACGCCCGTGTCCCAGGCCGTGTAAAAATTCCTGTGCCTCAAAAAGCATTTTGAGTCCTTTGGGGTCTTTTTGGGGTGTTACAACCCTCCCCCCCTTAACAGAATTTCGTCCCGAAATTTGCACGGTAAGGAAACAAGAACCAACAATGCTATAACTATGTTATAACAAAAAGTACACGGTCTACAGTTTATACAAATAACTCGGGAAACTCAGCTCGCATGGTCTGCTCTCGCTCCCATGTTAGCTCTTCACGGCCACAATTGTCCCATCGGACCTTGACCATCCCGATCACTTTGTTCCGCAAATGTTTCTCGGCTCGATCCTCGATCCGAATGGGTCTAACCCTCGTCGTTAGCCCATACTCGACCGGTACCCGATCATTCTCCACTACCTGAGCTGGATCCTTTACCGCCTTACGAAGGGCTGAGATGTGAAATACATCATGTAATCCACCCAAGTCTGCTGAAAGTGCTAGTCGATAAGCAGCTTCCCCAACTCGCTCCACCACCTCAAATGGACCAAGATACCTCGGACTTAGCTTTTTCAAACGCCGAATCCTGGACACACCTTTGAAGGGTTTGATCTTCAAATATACCCAATCATCCACCGCGAACTCCACGTTCCGATGTTTGGCATTGTAGTACTTTGCTTGACGATCTTGGGCTATCAGTAGCCTCTCCCGAATAGAGCGTATGAGCGAGGTAGCTTCTTCGACTTCCTTTTTCCCACTCAGCTTAGATTCGCCTGCTTCTGCCCAAGCTAACGGTGTACGACATTTCCGACCATACAACGCCTCAAATGGTGCCATACCAATACTCGCTTGGTAGCTATTATTATAGGCAAATTCAACAAGAAATATATAATCTTCCCATCTCTTACCGAAGTCTAGGGCGCACATGCGGAGCATATCCTCCATCGTCCTGTTGGTTCGTTCAGTCTGGCCATCCGTTTGGGGATGAAAGGCCGTACTAAACGCTAACTTTGTACCCAACATTTGATGAACGAGCCGCCAATCATTCGATGTGAACCGCCCATCACGGTCACTAACGATGCTCCGAGGAACACCGTGCAGTCGAACAACCTGCTCCACATAAAGCTTGGCCAAGGTTTCCACTGAATCGTCTCTTCTATTTGGAAGGAAGTGCGCCACTTTTGTCAACCGGTCCACAATCACCCTGATTGAATCATGACCGCGTTGAGATCTCGGCAACCCGTGCACGAAATCCATCGAAATATCATCGAACTTCCACTCCGGAATAGGTAACGACTTCAGGAAACCGCCAGGCTTCTGGCATTCTGCTTTCACTAACGCACAGGTATTGCATTCAGCCACATAACGTGCGACATCTTTCTTTAGTCCGGGCCACCAGAACAGCTTTTTCATATCTCTGTACATCTTTGTGCTCCCTGGGTGAACTGAGTACTTTGCAAAGTGAGCTTCGTACATCAACTCTTCCCTCAATTTACCCACACTTGGGACGCACACTCGACCATTTCTTCGTAACAAACCGTTATCCCAAGAGAATTGGCCATCCGGCCCATCTTTTGCATAGCGCTGGAGACTTTCATCAAGCTCCGTTGCTCGCCGAACTCTGTCCGTAAGGTCATACTGCACCTCCGTCCAGTTCAAGCATGCATCGGTTGACGCACCCTTGTCAACGCAAGATATCTCCATTGCTTCCAATTCCTGGATCAAACACTGATCATGCCTCTGCAACCAGCTTGCCCGTACCGGAGTCTTTCGACTCAAAGCATCAGCGACCACATTTCCCTTCCCGGGAGTATAGTGAATCTCGAAGGTGTAGTCCCCGAGGAACTCCATCCATCTTCGTTGTCGCATATTCAGATCCTTCTGATCCAACAAATACTTTAGGCTTTTGTGATCCGTATAGATATCCACTTTAACGCCATATAGATAGTGCCGCCACAACTTGAGCGCAAAGATTACCGCCGCCAACTCCAAATCATGGACGGGGTAATTCCGCTCATGCACTTTCAACTGACGCGAGCCATAAGCAATCACTTTGCCAAACTGCAGAAGAACGCAGCCTAAGCCGCTCCCAGATGCATCACTATAGATCTCATACCCATCGGTACCACATGGCGATGTCAACACAGGCGCCGTGGTCAAACGACTCTTCAAGTCTTCAAAAGCTCGCCCGCACTCCGGCGTCCAAATGAACTTTTGATCTTTCCTCGTCAGCGTGGTCAGAGGTAAAGCAATCCGTGAGAAGTTTTCCACAAACCGTCTATAGTAGCCCGCAAGTCCAAGGAAGCTCCTGACCTCGGCCACTGAAGACATCACTGACCAATCTCGGATGACACTTATCTTCAACTGATCCACCGCGATACCTTCTCCGCTTACCACATGGCCTAAAAAGGCTACTGAAGAGAGCCAGAACTCACACTTTGAGAACTTGGCAAAAAGCTTATTCCTCCGCAGGGTATGCAAAACCAACCGCAAATGGTTTGCGTGATCCTCTTCCGACTGAGAGTATACTAAGATGTCATCGATAAACACAATAACAAACAAATCCAAGTACTCTCGGAACGTTCGATGCATTAGGTCCATAAATACCGAAGGCGCATTACATAGGCCAAACGGCATTACCGTGAACTCATAATGACCGTAGCGTGTTCTAAACGCCGTCTTGGGAATGTCACCTTCCCGAATCCTTAGCTGATAATATCCCGATTTCAAATCCAATTTGGAATAGACCGTTGATCCTGCCAGCTGATCAAAGAGGTCATCAATCCGCGGAATCGGATATTTGTTTTTCTCCGTCAGCTTATTCAACTCGCGGTAGTCAATACACAACCGTAAGCTACCGTCTTTCTTTTTCACAAAGAGAACAGGCGCGCTCCAAGGTGACATACTTGGGCGTATATATCCCTGCTCCAACAACTCTTGCAATTGGACTTTCAACTCAGCCATCTCTTTTGGCGCGACGCGATATGGAGAGCGGGCCACAGGTTTCGCACCTGGCACCAACTCAATAGAGAAGTCAATCTCCCGCTGGGGTGGTAACCCAGGAAGATCTTTAGGAAACACGTCGGCAAACTCTGACACAACTGGCACTTCACCGACACTGGCCTTTGGCTCAACAGCCTGAATTAGCGTGAAGAATAACTCCGCGCCCTTCCGAACAGCATTGACGACTTGGAGTGCAGACAACAGAGTCCCACCAACTCCTCGCATACCAGCGAACTTCGTCACAAGCCCGGTATTCTGGCCCAGTGTAATCTCTTTGGAGTTGCAATCAATAAAGGCACGCTGCTCCGAGAGCCAGTCCATACCAAAGATCACATCAAACTCCGATAACGGTAGCACAGCTGCACTCAAACCGAAATCCCGACTTCCTATGTGCACATCCACATCGCAAGCCCTATCCGCAAGCATCACACAGCCATTCGGCAATAGCACCCTTGTACTATCCACCGTCACATGACTTGGTACCCCAATGCGAGATACAAAATCCTCAGACAGAAAAGAATGCGAAGCACCCGTATCAAACAGGGCTCTCGCCAAATTATTCCGAATCAGGACAAAGCCTGCAGCACACACATCATGCACAAGCTATACATAACCAAAAACAAAAGCACCAGCAAGTACTAATTCAACTCGTACCTGTGACGACGTCACTTTGCTTAATCGCTTCCTGTTGGCCAAGTTGATAGATTCGGGGCTGCGCCTGGGATGCAGAGGAATCAACCACCGCTTTGCCCTTTTCAGCATACGACGCACCCGTCTTCTTTTCCCCTTTGGGCTGCACAACCCGACAGTCACGAGCTATATGCCCCACCCGGCCACAGTTATAGCATGTACGAGAATCCGGCCTTGATGTCGCTCCCGACACAACGGTCGTAGTCACTTGCCCAGATGGCTTGGACCTCTTGCCCCCTTTCTTCTGGTAAAACGACTTGCTTGGGCGAGGTGCTTGAAACTCTGGCTTCGACCCAACCAAGCCCTTATTCCCTTGCACTCGCTTCATGTCCTTCTCCAACGCGCACGCAGTATCAACCAACGCCTGAAACCCTTGGCTCACAGAACTCGAAAGCAGGAATCGCAACTCATCCCGCAATCCTTCATAGAACCGATTCGTTTTCCTTTGGTCATCCGCGAAGATTGTACCCGCATATCGTCCCAACCTGGTAAACTCATGCAAGTAGATATCCACACTATCTTCCCCTTGCTTTAACCGTTGGAACTCATTTTCCATCGCAATGCGTTGCGCTGCTGGGACATGTTTCGCCAGAAATAATCGAGAGAACTCCTCAATCGACACTTGCATTAATTGCTTGCCCGCCAAATGGTGTACCTCAACCTCGTCCCACCACAACCGCGCCTCTCCTTCAAGCATGAAGGTGGCTAAGGTGACTTTTAGAGTTTCCTCCGCCCTGATCGCTGTCATTATCCTCTTGACACGCGATAACCAATCTTCCGCCTGCGTTGGGGATCCCATTCCCGCAAACGTAGGAGGACTGAAGCTCATGAATTGCTTCAACTGTCGGTCAGCTGCTCGTGGATCTACAGCCTCAACCGGCTCGGGTCTTACATCAACACGAACTGGCACTACTGCCGGCTGCGCTTGCCCGGTCGGCTGAATCATGGCAAATAGCGCCTTAGCTACTAAGCGAACAGTTTCCGCAGATGGAGGAGGTGTTGGCACCTCAGCTGGTGCCGCACTCTCATCAGAGCGCTGAGGCTCAGACTGCCCAGCACCACTACGTGTCACCTATAGGTGGACAAGACACACATTAGCGAACGTATGCAAGCAAAACAACACAAAAAGGAACGCGCAGATTCCTCAAACAAGATTTTGTACATTCCTTAATGGACATTCCAGAGTTCATTAGCGTTACAGCAGGTCGCACAAACACGTGCTCGCCACCCCACAAAAGAATTCGACCACGAATTCGAAAGAGGAAGACCGACAAAAGCTGATACCAAAATGTAACGACCCCATCCGTTAAATGACGTATAGTAGAAGGTCCGGCCGGGGCCCCACACTATATGCCACAAACAGACGGTGAGGTCACAGGATAATACCAAACCATACGAATCCTAACTCAGAGCATTCTAGCGGAAGCTTTAAGGTACAACTTTGAACTCTCAACCGGAATGTCCAATATATAAACCACCTTTATATATAACCATGGAATGTACAACAAAGGTTTGGCCTTAAGGCCTTACAGTTCCTCTTTACATACAACATGTTTTACAAACCTCGGCGCGCAGGCCGGCCATACATGAGTAAAAGAGAACAACCAAAACATTCGCTTAGCCTTCAAAGGCTAGCCGCAGCAGCAGCAACAGCAGTAGGGCTTCAGCCCATCACTTACCACTTGGCTCTCCAACACCTGCACGGGAACAATCCACCCAACCGGTGGCAAACAATGCAACGGTCAGCATTCAGCTGACCCAATTATAACAATCCTACCCCTTTCTCGGGGCATGAGCATTCTTTCCCTGCAAGCATGACATCATCAAATAGCAACTATGTGCGCGCAGGCACATTCAAGCCATCACAACTATCGGCCACACGACCCGACAGTCCGTGCACTCAGGGCACATTCTTGGTGTACCGGAATACCAGGGTCAACACCACCGTCTACACGGTATTTGAGCATTCTAGTCTTTCCGGCGCGCGGGCCTAAGACTCTCATTAGGCGCTCCAACAAAACCTATAACCAGGCTTCCAAGTCGGACGGACCTAACGCAGGTACGGATCAGCCACCCCCCGTTGCTCAAGTCGCCGTGCCACCTCGAATACGGAAGTATCCATGGCTATTTATAGGCGCGGGTCGGTTTCACCTTTCCTGTTCGGCAATCTGCCTTTTCATCGAGTTGCAGCCCAACGGCTCAACCGCTCATAAAGTGGCAACGCACGGCCACAAGAGTTGCATCCAACCCTCTTCATTTCCTGGACATCGTCCAGTACTTCCTGCCGCACCAAGCAACAGGTACGAACAAGGCATCACAAGCCATAATCACGGAGCCTTCTCCGATATGCAAACAAGCATCACCAATCCAGAACATATCCAGATGGGCTTCACACAACATGCCTAGAGCCGTACTCCAATTCCGGCCTCTAACAAGGGGGACTTCACATATCTACCCCAAGGGACACCACAACCCACCGCACACTCGCGGGGAAGGGTTTTCCCTATGCAATGCAGAAAAGAAGGACTTCACATGTCCAAGGAGGGAGATCGTTACCCTTGTCGATCTCTTCGGAGCCATCGAAAACTAGCCGGTGAGAAAGAACCGCAGCAGCCTTGCCTTCACAGCGCCGGCTTCGGATCACGAATCGGACCACGGGAGCTCCGCCGGTGGCTTGCTCTCCTCCTCCTTCTTCCTCCTTTCTCTCTTCCTTAAGCACAAATGAAGAATGACTTCTTCCTTGACGAATTTAATCCAGCCAGGAATCACCTGAGCCCTTGGATCTAAAGAGAGAATCTGAACGGCCACGATCTGCCCAAAAAAAACCCAAAATTTGGCTGACACGGCCTGTGACACGCCCGTGTCACAGGCCGTGTACCCTTAAGCGGCACACGCAGTTTGAACCGACTGCAAAACACGGGCATCGACACGCCCGTGTCGAACCTGACACGCCCGTGTCAAACCTGAGACACGCCCGTGTCAAACCTGCTTCATCGAGCTGCACCCAGTACACGGGTCGGAACACGGCATCGGACACGCCCGTGTCCCACCTGACACGCCCGTGTTCACGGCCGTGTTCAAGGCCGTGTACTTTTCTGACTCGAACAGGCCAATTTCGAAATTTAATTCGAACACGCCCTGGGACACGCCCGTGTCGGAGGCCGTGTCCCAGGCTCGACGATCGTCGACTCCCAATCGTCGACTAACCTGAACACGCCCTGGGACACGCCCGTGTCCCAGGCCGTGTACCCCCGACACGCCCTGGGACACGCCCGTGTCCCAGGCCGTGTAAAAATTCCTGTGCCTCAAAAAGCATTTTGAGTCCTTTGGGGTCTTTTTGGGGTGTTACATTTACCCCCAAGGTGGTTTTTACCTCTTTGCCCCCCGGTGTGGAGGTTTTCTATTGCCTGGAGGCATTTTTGCCCCAGGGGCGTTTTGGTCATTTTACCCCCAAGACTTGGAAAAACTATAAATAGATCCTTAGGGGTGTCTTGGAGAAGCTGGTCATTCTTTCCTTAGCCACAAATCTCTTTGGCTTTTCTTCCTCCAAGACACCTAGCTCAAGCATTGGCTAGGGAGGGGGAGACCTCAAAGGTCTTCTGGGTGTGAGGTGGGACCTCCACGCTAGAGCCAAGGGTCAGTTCATAGCTTCCTAAGTCTTCGGTCCGTGACGTTCTTCCGAGCATAGTAGGTGTGAGGTCACCCCTTTCCTCAAGGGTCGAACTCCACAGAAGTCAATTTTGGCTTCGGTCATTTTTGGCTTCAACAGTTGTCACCTTCAGTGGTAAGACTTACCTTAGTTGAAATCAAGTCATTGTATTTCTATTTTGTATTTTACCCATAAGGGTAGTTTTGTCCTTTGTACCTTTTCTCCCCTTCATATGTATGTGTGGGGAGCTCTCCTTGATAATTAATTCAAGCATTTTCTATTTCTCAACTTGGTATTAGAGGCGAGAAAACACCAAACCCTAAACCTCTCGCCCCGACGCAGCCGCTCGCCCCTTTCTCCTCGCAGTTCGTCCCTCGACCTCTCCCCCGATCCCCGTTTTGCTCGCCTCCGTCGCGCATGGAGCCCAATGGCCTTCTCGCGGGCAGCGGTGCATGCTGAAGGAGCGGCCGTCTCCTCATGAAGCATCGCACATCTTCGCCGCTCGCTGATGTCTTTTCTCCCGTCCTCTGCTGCCGCTCCAGCCGCGCATCTTTGCAGCCGCTCCCGTTCTGCCGCACTTCCAGCCGCCTGCTACCGCTCCCGCTCTGCCGCTACAGCAGCACATCTTTGCAGCCGCTCCCTCTCAGCTGCCCTTTGATTGTTCTCGGGCTTCTCTGCCGATGCCTTCTGATCGTTCCTGTAGTCTTTTTCTCTCTTTGGGGGATTAGCTCATTGCTCTTTCTCACGGGCTGTTCCTTCGTCATGGATGATTCCTTGACTGCGGTTGATTCTACCTCCCCGGTGGTTTTGGCTTCCCCGATGGGTGAACCTCAGCGGCCCCCTGGCCATGCCGGCTCCTTGAAAATTACCACGGTTTCACTGGATGGAGCGAATTACCTCGAATGGTCTCGTGCAACACAACATGTTATCCGCAGTCACCAGTTGTTTGTGTACATTGATGGAACTAAGGTGACACCATCTCGGGCCGATGCTTCCTGGCCGCGATGGGATTCTGAAAATTCTCTGGTTGTATCCTGGCTTCTTCATTCTATGTCCCCCAAGGTATACCGCAGTTATGTGTTAATGGACTCAGCCTACGAGATTTGGACTCGAGCCCGGGAGACCTATTCTCAGATTGGAAACTCCACTCAGGTTTATGAGCTCACCCGCCGTATGTTGGAGCTACGACAGGGATCTATGACTGTGTCCACCTACTACTCCGAGTTCGAGCGCATATCTCAAGAGTTGGATTACTTCGACCAGTTTACTCCCGCCTGCACTGCCGATGCAGTACTGTTGCAGAAGCAAGACGAACGATTCCGCCTACATGTGTTCTTGGTGGGTTTAGGAATGGAGCTAGATATGGTTCGGACCAACATTCTTCATCGGTCACCTCTTCCATCTCTTCGTGAGGCCTTCAGTATGGTTCTTGGCGATGAAGATCGTCGTCGTTCTCTCAGCAATGCGACTCCGCTTCCTGACCGCTCTGCTTTTACGAGTACTGGACGTGGTGGCTCCAGTCATACCAGCACGATCCCCACATGTGCTCATTGTGGTCGTCGAGGCCATTCTCGCGAAGTGTGCTTCAAGCTTCATCCTCACCTTGATCCACCTGGATATGTCCGTGGCCGTGGACGGGGTCGTGACCCTGGACGTGGGGGACCCCGCCAGACTGGTACCCGCGCTCATGCTGCTGCTTATTCCACAGAGATGCAGGATGGCCATCATAGCCAGCCCCTGGATCACTTCACTACATCAGAATTGGATGCTCTACGACGCCTGCTTCACTCTCAGTGTGATCCTACTCCCAGTGGTACTTCCTCTTTGTTTGCTATTGCTGCGTTGCCTAGTGCCCATGCTGTTATGCCTCCCCCGTCTGAGTGGATCATTGACTCCGGAGCCACTGACCATATGACCGGGTCCTCTACAGGTTTCCTCCTACACTCCCTTGTCTGGTAAGGATAAGGTTGTCTCTGCTAATGGTACCTTGTCTCCTATTGCTGGCAAGGGGTTTTTTTCTTGTTCCTCTTCTCTTCCTCTCTCTTCCGTCTTGCATGTCCCTTCTTTTCCCCACAGTTTACTCTCTATTAGCAACCTTACTAAATCTCTTAACTGTTCTGTAACCTTTTTCTCTGATTCTTATATTTTTCAGGAACTGGGTACGAAGCGGATACTTGGCAGTGGTAGGAATCGTGGTGGTCTGTACTACCTGGATACTACACCATCATCCCTTGCTCTTTCTTCTTCGGCTGCTACTGCTACTGATGCTCGCCGTTGGCACTTGCGTCTTGGTCATCCGTCTCCTGTTTATCTTCAGAAACTCTTTCCTGCTTTATCTCAGTTTATTCCTAGTTTAAAATGTGATGTATGTGTAATGTCTAAACATGTTCGTCATTCGACATCCCATGTATCTTCTCCTAGTAGTACACCATGTCTGGGGATCTTCCCCGATTTGTCTTTAACTGGCTATAGATGGTTTTTATCTTTATTGATTGTTTTTCTCATACTACGTGGGTTTATCTTTTGAAGAAGAAAGGAGAAGATGTTTCTATTTTTCAAACATTTCATAAGATGATACAAACACAGTTCAATGGAACCATTCGTGTTCTTCGAAGCGACAATGGGGGGGGGGAATATGATGATCGTGGTGCTTTTGGGGCCTATCTCTCGAGCAATGACATCCTCCACCAGACCACGTGTGTCTACACTTCCACCCAAAATGGTGTGGCCGAACGGAAAAACAGGCATCTCCTTGATGTCGCCCGTTGTCTCCTCACCTCCATGCACCTTCCGAAACCCTATTGGGGTGATGCCATCATGACGACCACTCATCTTATCAACCGTCTTCCTTCCCGGGTTCTCGAGTATGCCACCCCTCTCGCGCGTCTTTCTTCTACGACAATTGTTCATACCTCTTCGCTTCCACCCCTCCTGTTTGGGTGTGTCTGTTTCGTTCATGTTCATCAGCCACTCCGTGACAAGCTCGATTTTCGAGCTATCCGTTGTGTTTTCCTTGGCTATTCTACCACCACCAAGGAGTATAGGTGTTTTCACCCACCCTCCAGACGTACTTACTGTACTATGGATGTGACGTTTCACGAAGATGAATCTTATTACTTATTTTCGACTCCTCGTCAGGGGGAGGAAAATAATGATGTTATTGGTGCTGTTCCTCTTCCTATTATCCCCCCCGGGTGTAGTAGCACTCCCACCTTCACTATATCATCCACTCCAGATATCCCTCCTACTTCCACTATGCCATCCACTACAGATATTTCTCATATACCCTTCTCTCATCCATCTCTCATTACGCCGCTACCTCATGTTTATCATCGTCGAAAAACAGGTGAACAACCCGTCATAGTTCCGCCGCTGCCAATGCTGCCTTTGGACTCAGATCCTGATGCTGATTTACATATTCCTATTGCTTAACTAAGAGGTAAGACCCGGTGTACCGAACACCCAATTTCTAATCACGTTGCTTATAATCACCTCTCTAAGCCTCACCAGTCTTTTATATCCTCTTTGTCCGAGATCTCTATTCCTAAGACATGGCAGAAGGCACTTGGCATTCCAGTATGGGCTCAAGCAATGAAGGAAGAAATGTCCGCTTTGGAGAAGAATCATACATGGGATGTCATCCCGCTTCCTCCTGGCAAGAAACCCATTGGCTCAAGATGGGTCTTCTCAGTCAAGTAGAATCCAGATGGGAAAGTCGAGCGATATAAAGCTCGGTTGGTTGCTCGTGGTTATACCCAGAATCAGGGGATTTATTATCAAGAGACCTTTGCACTGGTTGCAAAGATGGACTCTATTCGTGTGATCATATCATGTGCTATTTTAGACTGGGAACTTCATCAACTGGACGTCAAAAATGTGTTCCTGCACGGGAATCTCGAGGAAGAGGTGCACATGGTCTTTCCTCCAGGATTTGTGAAGAAGGGACAAGAGAGCCTCGTTTGTCGCTTACGAAAGTCCTTGTATGGACTGAAGCAGTTCCCGAGGGCATGGTTCGGTAGATTCCACAGGGCCATGATCCAGTTTGGTTACAAGCAAGGACACTCTGATCATACCCTATATGTCAGGAGAAATGAAAAGAAAATTGTTGTTCTGATTGTCTATGTTGATGATATTGTGTTCACAGGAAATGTCACAGATGAAATCTCCAAATTGAAGGCTCGTCTCTCAGCTGAGTTTGAAGTAAAAGACCTTGGAAGGCTACGCTACTTTCTAGGAATTGAAGTAACCCGTTCTGACAAGGGTATTTTTATCTCCCAGCGCAAGTATGTGTTGGACCTGCTAACGGAGATCGGTTTTCTTGGTTGTGCCTCTACAAACACTCCTATGGAGGAGAACCATAAGATCGATGAGGATAGCAATGGTGATCGTACATATGCCCCCAGTTATCAAAGATTGGTGGGAAAGCTCTTATATCTCTCGCATACTCGCCCCGACATTACATATGCTGTTGGGATCCTGAGTAGATACATGCATGCTCCGATAGTCGGACACCAGGAGGCAACTTACCGTGTCCTCCGGTATTTGAAGAAGTCCCCAGGATGGGGGCTAATGTTCTCTAAGAACAATCACTTGCGGATCGATGTTTTCATTGACGCAGACTGGGCTGGATGCCACGATGACCGAAAATCTACAACAGGATATTGCACATTCATTGGAGGAAACCTGGTCACATGGCGTAGTAAGCAACAGAATATGGCGGCCAGATCAAGTGCCGAGGCTGAGTACCGGGCAATGTCCCAAGGCCTCTGTGAAGGCCTGTGGTTGCGTACCCTTCTGCAAGATCTGGGGCTTCAGGAGGAAGCTCCCATACCCTGTACTGCGATAACAAAGCTGCCATCAGCCTATGTTATTAAAGGCGCGCTTCGGGCGCGCCTAAGGCTCCAGGCTCACCAGGCTCAGAGGTTTGCGCCCCCGTGCGCCTTATTTGCGCCTTTAAAATATAAAAGGTGCGCCTGAATGAGATTTTGTTTGTAAATTTTTTCTTCAAAAATTAAGAAAATAATAATGTAAGAACTCAATTATTTTTAATTGATTTAGTGTTTGTGAAAGATAATTGTGCATTAAGACTTACATATGATGCAAGAGATCACATTGATTCTATTTTTTAAGAGATATAAACAATAATAATGAATGATTAATTGGTAGACTAGATGAAGAATTTGATCGAGAAACGAAAATGATGTTTGATGTTGATATTTTAGAATGAATGTGGTTGCGCCTTGCCTTCGTCAGCGCGCGCCTGCGCCTTGAGCCTTGCGCCTAGACTCCAAGACCCCTTTGCGCCTTGGTGCGCCTTGCGCCTTTAATAACTAAGCCATCAGCATAGCACACAATCCAGTTCAACATGACAGGACTAAGCACGTTGAGGTGGATCGTCATTTCATCAAAGATCATCTTGAAAAAGGAAGCTTAGTCACACCCTTTGTTCACTCCAAATATCAGTTGGCTGACATCTTCACCAAGAGTCTAGGATCTGATGTCTTCACTGATGACACTCATAAGCTCGGAATGACAGATATTTACCGTTCGACTTGAGGGGGAGAGTTGAAATCAAGTCATTGTATTTCTATTTTGTATTTTACCCATAAGGGTAGTTTTGTCCTTTGTACCTTTTCTCCCCTTCATATATATGTGTGGGGAGCTCTCCTTGATAATTAATTCAAGCATTTTCTATTTCTCAACTACCTCCGTGCGCTAGTCGTGTTACCGCTGAGCTCGCATGAAACAATTCTACTGCAGATCGTAGTTACATCCACTCGCCAGTCGCTAGCCACCTTACCGCAGACACTAGTTGTAAAGCTCCAAACTGTTACTCTCGGACCTCTTCTCCTTTCCGCAACTTGCTAACCGTAACCTTGCCTCATGATCTGCCGCTCTGTTTGAATGACAGGGGTATGAACCCCTATTTATAGGATAGCAAGGAATATTTCGGAATCTTTAGTATCGCGTGGCGATAGCTTACCGCGGGCCGGTAGCTGCGGTCTCGCGGTCTCACTTCAATTTTTAACACTCCTCCTTGAAGTGAGAACCGAGAACAACACCAAGCAATCTCTTTAATCGCTCAAACGGCCCCTTCGAAAGAGGCTTCGTGGAGATGTCAACAACATTGTCCTTGCTCTCCACGTACTCCATGATCAGAGATCCATCCAATACCTTCTCCCGAATGAAGTGATACTCGATCTTAATATGTTTTATCCGCGTGTGATAAACTGAATTCGTAACCAACTTCAATGCACTCTCATTGTCACCACGAAGCAAGGTAGGTCATCGCACATCCTCATAGATGTCCTCCACCAACCTATACAACCAAATGCCTTCCTGGGCCGCCAAGGATGACGTCTTGTATTCTCTCTCAGCGGTGGAGATGCACACTGAATCCTGCTTCTTGCTGCACCACGAGACAGCTGCTGGTCCGCACATGAAGGCATACTCAGATGTCCACTTCCGATCATCCGCATCTCTACCATAATCAACATCTGTGAATCCGTGCAAGGTGAAGTCCGTGTCCTTTGAAAGGGGGAACAATTATACCTCCGGGTCTTCTCTAGAAAGGGGTGAATAGTGATTTAAAAATATTTATTCAAACTATAAACTAGATTCAGATATTTCTCAGATTCACATTCACAATCACACAACCACAATTAATTAAACACAACAAAAATTAAAGTGCAGGAAATAAAAATAGAATCAGCACGAAAAATAAACACAGAAGACACACGAAATATAATGGTTCTCCAAAATCTGGGTACGTCCACTATTTTATTACTTTGGTAGGAATCCACTATCACAGTGTCCGAGTCTTTTGATAAAGAGACTCTCAGAACTAGGGACTTGGTCATTTGATAAGGAGACTCTTAGAACAAGACCAAGTCTTTTGATAAGCAGACTCTTAGAACTAAGACCGAGTCTTTTGGTAAGGAGACTCTAAAAATCAATACACTAGATCTTTTGATAAAGAGATCTTGAATCAGACTGAATCCTTTGAAGAGAGATTCTAAAAACTCTTTATTCAATAATAGAAAGTGAGAGAGTAAGAGAAAAAGAATTAAGTCTTTAGAAATTGAATCCTCTTTTAGCAGGTTCTGAGGATTCTCGACACTTTAGTGGACTAGATCTTTTCAATAGACGAATCTTTGTTGAGAAAGTGCAATGATTATAAGCTCTATGATCCACTGTCTTTCAGCTTGTTCTCAGAATTTTTTGTTGCAGCAAAAAGAGAGAGAGAGAAAATCGACAATTTGTCTGATTGATTCCTTGAATTTTATTGTGTTGGTTCTGTATTCTCTTCTTCTGTTTGAAATCTGGCTATATCAATTTCTGAATCATTTTGAATTGCTTCCTTTAGAAAATTATCTTCAGAAGGAATAAAATAAAATAATATCTTTCTATCTTTGTCTTCAGTAATTTTGTCGACCTCTTCAAATATCTTCCATATATTCCTCTGAAAGTTTATTAGAAATCTCTTTCCTTATTTCAGCTTTCTATGATTCAGATAACTTCCATAGTTATTGTCTTCTAATAAATCTAAATGAAGGTCTCTGCAATTTTCATTCTGGATATATATCAACACTGGTTTGAGTTCTGGTAGAAAGTGCGTCGAAATCTGCTTCAGAACAAAACTCTGCCGACTTGACTTAATACTCGACGTTACGCCGTTATCTTACGTATGCGTCGACTTATGCTCTGGAGAGGCGTCGACATTACCTGAGAAGATGCATCGACAGTTTGTTGAAGATACGTCATCTGCTAGTCAATGCTGCGTCGATATCTTCTCGACGCAACTATGCTTTGGCTGATTTTCTTCCTATTTTCAGTTTTCCTTTCTTATGCCCTTGATTTAACTGACTTCCTAAGACTTCTATGACCAAATTACCCTATCTATACAACATGGGTAATTATCCTAGGATGTAAAATTAGTTATAAATAATTTTTTAAGTTAAATCATAGGGTTTTTTCCAACATCCTTCTCGTTGAACAACTCCATTTCCAAGGTTGACTTCCCGTACTTCAGTATCCCCTTTGCTGTCTCTAGATGAGGCTTCCTGAGCTCCTGCATGTATCGACTTACTCAGTCAACGACAAAAGAGATGTCCGGCCTCGAAATCAACAACGATTATGACCGCCACCAATAAAAGAAGAGTAATTTTGAACATAAGAATGAATGAAGTTCGATATGTGAGGTTTCAGTACCTGAAATATTTTAGGATCCAGAAGAATCCTTCTTTCATCACGCCAAAGTTTCAAATCAACTTCGAGTGGAGTAGAGCTGCTCTTCCTCTCTTTCATACCGAATCTCTCTACGATCTGCTTCGCATAAGCCTTCCTCTCCACCTCCAAACCAAGGAAATGGTGCGGTTCACCAAGATCCTTTATCTCAAACCGAATTGATAGCTTTGCCCTAAGCTTTGATACCTCTCCTTCATTGTTCCCTTTCACGATCATATCGTCGACGTATAGTAACACCAAAACATGGAGATCCCCCTTCTTGACAAACTGAGCTGAGTCTGAGTCAGATGCATAGTACCTGCAGAACTGTAGGTATTCCCCAAATTTTCTCGTACCAGTCTCGAGACGTCTACTTCAATCCATAAAGTGTCTTCTTCAACTTGCAGACATGTTCTGAATGAGTCTCAAATATATATTCCGGTATTTGCAGCATACTGATGTCCTTGTCAATCTTTTTGTAAAGAAAAGCATTCTTCACGTCAAGTTGTCAAATCCTCCAATCATGGCACGCCGTCAAGGAAATCACCATCCGCACCGACGTCATCTTCGCCACAGGACTGAATGTCTCTTCGCAGTCCTCTCCATACTGTTGTGAGAATCTACGAGCAATAAGACGAGTCTTGTAGTGCTCTATGCTTCCTCCTGCCATCTTCTCCACCTTATACACCCACTTGCAAGTGACAAGTGCGATGCTAT
Source organism: Platanthera zijinensis (assembly GCA_039513925.1). Classification (NCBI taxonomy): domain Eukaryota; kingdom Viridiplantae; phylum Streptophyta; class Magnoliopsida; order Asparagales; family Orchidaceae; genus Platanthera; species Platanthera zijinensis. Next base: position 33,302,767 of record CM077083.1, read on the forward strand.
CTACCTTGGGCACAAGGTCTTAGGTCGCGTTCTTCTTCAGGGATGCCATCTCCTCATCGAAAACATCCTTCCACTCTTGCACTCCAATAGCGTCCTCAAAGCACGATGACTTTGGTTCCTCCAAAGGTCCTGCAAAGAAACATGAACACATGCTTACCATGTTCCCTTCTTTGTACCGAGCTGGTGGAGCGATGGTCCTCTTCGACCTTCGCAAGGTCGGACACTCTCCACCACTTCCGTTATATCCTCCGCATCAGCTCTCCCGAGTTACCAGGGACATCACTCCACCTGCTTATGGAACCTAAAGCACCTGAACCTGAGCTTGATAGAGTAGGAGCTCTTGGAGACATAGGAAGCTCCACGAGAAAGTCATCAACGACTCTCATTTCTTCCTTCTACTCCGCTTTACTGTAGCTCTACAGTAGAATTTCCCTAGTATGACGTCAGGTTGCCAAATACCACATTACGCGAGACAATGAAATGCCGTGTCTCCAGATCCATGCACTTCCATCTCTCCTTCCGCTCGTCGTACTCAATGAAGACACTTCCATGCCAGTACATCTTGCTTGGTTCTGAGAGCATCTGGGATATTCACAAAGCAAGTAGAACCAAACACCCAAAGGTGCTTCACACTCGACATCTCGAACATAAACTCACGAGGAGACTTCATGTTAACAAGACTTAGTGACATCCTGTTGACAACATAAGTAGCACAGACCATTCCCTCTTCCCATAAGGCCTTGGATATGCCTTGCATGTAGCCAGCTCTTGCAAGTCTTTGCCAAGTGATGAATATTCCTCTCCGCCACTTCATTCTATTGTGGAGTATGTGCACAAGATCCCTCTTGATCTCGTGCCTTCTGCAAAAGTTAGATAACTTAATGGAGGTAAACGCTCCTCCATTGTTCTTCCTCAGCTTCTTGATCCGCAGTCTCAACACTCCCTCAACAAGCTTTTTGAACTACATAAACTTATGGAAGACTTCTGAATTCTCCTTCACGAAGTACCCTCACATGTATCGTGTAGTCATCAACCAACACCATCATGTACCTATTCCCCGAGTAGGTGGGGGTGACACACGGTCTCATCAGATCATTGTGAATGCACTCCAGAGGTGCCTTGCACCTGGGCAAATACTTGTCAAATGGGAGACGATGCGCTTTCCTAAATTGACAGCCCTCGCACACATGATCGTCGCCAAAGAAGGATAGCCTAGGCAAGCCTCTTTCCGGGCTCTTTGCCGTGATAGTCTTTAGCTTGTCCATCCCAACATGCCCCAACCTCTCATGCTAAATGACAACACTGTCATTTGTCCTAAATCATCTCCACATAGAAGCTTGTCGACAGCACGAATAAGTCCTTCAAACAACACCCAGTGTGAGTAACATCAACCTTCACTACATATATGTTCCTTAAGAGCTTTACCTCTGTCAGTCCGAACAACATGTGGTTACTAGCATCCATTGCGTTGATTACTGAGAATAAGTTCTTCTTCATACCTGACACGTGATGCGCACTCTTCAGAGTTAGTTGTCTCCCATCACTGCCTAAAGATATCGTCTCATCTTTCTACACCGCATTCACAAAATCATCTACCCTAATGATCACATCATTTCGCTTGTACACCTGAAGAGAAGAGAATTTTGACTCATCTCCAGTGAGATGATGACTGCACCCAGAGTCAACTATCAAATCTTCCTGGAAGTTTATGGAGGCCAAAGCATCGACTGATGTTGCCGTCATCTCTGCTAAGAAACAGTTTCCCCACTCATCTCCATCTTTGGACCCTCCTCCTTTCTCCGCTGCATGTCCCGACTGAAGATTCGCCTTGCAGTTTTTTCTCATGTGACCCTCCTTGTGGCACCTGTAGCACCTGAGTCACTTCTGACCTCCATCAGAGGCCTAGGAGGAGCCTTGCCTCCATATTGGTGTGATGAGGTAGAAGTACTACCACCATGAGTCTTCCTCTTCTTGTCCCATTTCTTCTTCTCAGAGAGCAAAACCTCACTATCTTCCCCTGAGATAGAACATTTAGACATCTGCCCTGCTAGGCTCTCCTGAAACGCCAATAAGTTCTCCAACTCCAATAAGGATGGTTGGGTAGCCCATTGCACTGAGATGATAAAAGCAACATAATCCTTCCGCAAGCACGGATAATGATTCTCTTTAACTTCGCCTCAGATATAAGCTCATCTAGATCCAATACTGAGATCTTGACACAGAGATTTTTCGTCTTTAAGAAGAACACATAGATTGACAACTTTCCCTGAGTGGCTTTTGCTAACTCATTATCTAGAAGCTGCAATCTTGCAACGTTTTTCTTATTGAACAGCCTATCCAGAGATCCCCAAATTTCAGAAGCCGACTTGCATCTCATGATGTGATCAAACAAGTCTGGAGAGATCGCCCGTTACTTCCGCAGGCGCTAGTCACAGAGCTCCAAACTATTACTTTGAGACCTCTTCTCCATGCCGCAACTTGCTAATCGCATGCTCGCGTCCTGATATGCTGCTCTGTTTGAATGACGGGTATAAACCCCTATTTATAGGATAGTAGGGAATATTCCGGAATCTTTAGTACCGCATGACAGCGGACTCGCGGTCTCACTTCAATTTTTAACACCGAGTTTAGCAACTTAACAAACACAGGTGGCAAACATAGGAAGACGATATTTCGCCCAGTTAAAAAAACAAAATCAGACAACTTTAAATTTTTTTTTGTTAATTTATGATAACTATGATTAGTGTACATTTATGTTTACTTAATTTGTTGTGGGGGTGGGGGAAGTCATTGTTAGTTTATATAAGATACATGGATTTACTTATTAGTTTTTTATGTTTTAAATAACTGAATCTAATCCAAAGGGTAAATTTGGAAAAAATTAAAAATCTTTCGCTGATGTCATCATTTGTCATCCAAAACCCTAACAAAGAGAGATGTTCATTTGGTGAGGCGTTTTCACGCCGGTGAGGGAGCAGACGCCGCCAGACGGCGGGAAAACGAACGCTCGACGTCTGTTCCGGCCTCACCCTGAGGAATGGAGAAAATCACTCCACTTCGAATCTTCGCCTCTCTCCAGCTCCGAATGGAGGCGGCATTTCCGCCCTCCCGTCTGCTCCCTCCGAACCAAACGAAGCCTTAGTAATTTCAAGAGATCACTGTGATTAACTATATATATATAACAATAAGCATATTTGGAGGCACACCATAGGTTGGTTCTGGACCGTTGGATGTGACTGCTTCTAATAATGGCCGTTAGATTCAAGAGATGGGGACTGCCTATATCCATTCCTCCCAAAAAACCTTCTCTGCAACTCTCGATGTCTGTTCCGCCTAAAATTGAAACTCACGGTTCCTTATGCCTCCGCCATCGCCGGCCTGCCCGGCGCCCACCAGGGGGTTCTCCGGCCTTCGACGAACCCGCCGGGATTGTCCGGCGGTGGCCCTGCCCGTGAGACCCAAATCTGGATGTCACGGGCAGGGCCACCGCCGGACAACCCCGGGGGGTTCGCCGGAGGCCGGCGAACCCGCCGCCGACAATGAAGCAGGCGGAAGTAGAATGGTGGGGGGGGGGGGTTATCACAGGATTTTTTTTTATTTTTTTTAATTTTCTATTTTAATAATTAATTAAATTAATTAAAATTTTTAATAATTGATAAAATTATTAAAAATTCTAATAATTAAAATTTCGACAACTTTAAAATTTTAAATAACACTGTCGCGGGGCGGGGGTGGGGGGTGAAGCCCGCCTGAATGCGACCGAAGGAAGCTTGCCGAGGGGGCGGGTGAAGCTCGCTTGAATGCGGCCAAAGGCCGCAAGGCCGCATCGAGAATGGGCGAAGCCTGTTCGAAGATGCTAGTATATATATATATATAATTACCTAAACTTACCCCGGAAGTTAGCATAGTTATAGATTACATCCCTCTTATTATTGAAATTACAAAAACCTCCCTTTAATGTTACAAAACAAAATATTTACCTCCCAAGTTCACATTTCATAACATCCACGCACAAAATACCCTCCTTACAAATGTATTCAGAGGGGGGTATATTTGTGTATTGATGTTATGAAACGTGAACTTCAGGAGAGGTAAATGTTATGTTTTATAACTGTGGAGAACAATGAGTAAACCTTGTATATACTTCTTCAGTTCTAAAATACAAGAGAGAATACAAATATATAGGAGAAGAGAAGGAGAAAGAATCTTATACAAAGGATGTGAGACTAAAAGAGAAAAGAGAAATGAGCCTTTACTTCATTTTTCCCTATATCATCTAACACTTCCCCGCAAGCTGGAGCGTACAAGTCGTAGCCGTCAAGCTTGGACAAGAACTGGTAATACAACTTACGAGGCAATGCCTTGGTAAGGACATCAACAACTTGCCCAGAGGCAGGAACATGTTCAAGCTTTAGCTCCTTTGATTGAACGTTTTCTCAGACGAAGTGACAATCGACCTCAATATGTTTAGTCCGCTCATGAAACACATGATTCTTTGCAATGTGTATTGCAGCTTGACTGTCACAAAACAATGTTGAAGGTGAGGACAATTTGACTCCCAAGTCCATTAGAAGACTTTCAAGCCAGGTTAGTTCGGATGTAACAACCGCCATCGCACGGTACTCAACCTCAGCAGACGAGCGAGCAACCACCGTCTGCTTCTTACTCCGCCATGTGATAAGATTTCCTTCAAAGTAAGTACAGAACCCAGTAGTGGAACGTCGATCATCCAACGAGCCCGCATAATCCGCATCCGAGTATGCAATAATGGAAATGGAGGAAGATGGTTTATACACAATTCATTGCCCAGGAGAAGTCTTCAAATACCTGAGGATGCGCTCCACTGCCTGGAGGTGAGAGACCCGTGGGGTATGCATAAACCGGCTGACCAGACCAACCACAAATGATATGTCAGGTCTTGTAACTGTTAGGTATATCAGTTTTCCCACAAGACGACGATAGTATTCCGGATTTGGAAGTGGAGAATCATTCTCAGATTCCTGAGCACACAACCTGTGGTTGACTTCCATCGGGATTTCCACAGGTTTGCAACCCGAGAGGCCAGCATCTTGCAGAAGGTCAATGCAATACTTACGCTGGGATAAGACGAGGCCATTAGGTCGTCGTGCTACTTCAAGTCCAAAAAAGTAGCGAAGATTTCTCAGATCTTTGATTTGAAAGATAGAGTTTAAATGTTGCTTCACATGGTGTATCCCAGCTGAGTCATAACCAGTGATTAGAATGTCGTCCACATAAACCATAAGTATTATAGTCCCAGTTGATTAGTGGCGAGTGAAGAGAGAGGAATCTGCCAAGCTTTATTTGAAGACAATCTCACGAACGGCCTTGCTGAATTTTCCAAACCACGCCCGTGGAGATTGTTTGAGACCATAAATGGATTTGTGAAGTAAACAAACACGAGACTCCCCCGTGATCTCAAACCCGGACGGTTGTTGCATATAGATAGTTTCAAGAAGGTCGTCATTCAAAAAGACATTCTTGACATCCAGCTGGTGAAGGGGTCAGTGTTGATGAACAACTAAGGAGAGCAAGACCCAAACCGTATTTAATTTCGTGACTGGGGAGAAAGTTTCCTCATAATCAAGGTCGTACTGTTGGGTAAAACCCCGGGCCACAAGCCGAGCCTTTAAGCGATCAACTGTCCCATCCGCGACATGTTTGATAGTAAAGATTCACTTGCAGCTAACACAACTGTGACGAGGAGGAAGAGACACAAGATCCCAAGTGTGATTACCCCACAAAGCCGTCATTTCTTCATCTATGGCGGCACGCCACCGCGGATGCTGGACGGCGTCCTGCACAGAGTTAGGTATAGAAATAGAGGAGAGTGAGAGAGCCAAGGTACGAAGAGGTGGAGAGAGCCGATGTAGAGAGACATAGTTGGCCATGGGATGTGCTGTCGAGGAGGATGTCGGATCAACATGCCGCGAGATCACACAGGTAGAGGGAAGATGTTGCAGGGCATCTGGACATGGAGGACGACGAGTGTACACTTGAATGACAGGAGGTTTGGAGGGGACTGGTGGTGTTGGGGGAATCAAAATGATAGGAGATTTGGACTGGTGGTGCAGAGGGGTAGGGAGAAGTGGTGGAAGTGGAGATGTTACGGGTACGGTGGGCCGAGGTATATGAGGAGGAAGAAGAGGATCAGAAGGACTGATGTGCTATGGTTGGTCTTCATGGAAGGAGACATCAACAGACACAATCATCTTACCAGTGGTAGGATCAAAACAGACATACCCCTTCTGAGTGCCGAAGTACCCAACAAACGTAGCCTTGGTGGCCCGAGGGGCTAGCTTGTAAGTGGAAGGACCAAGGTGGTGGACATAGCAGGTACACCCAAACACACGAGATGTGAAAGAGAAGAGAGTCGTGGATGGATAAAGGAGATTGATGAGTGCCACAAAGTTGAGGACAGATGACGACATGCGATTGATGAGGTTGCAAGCTGTAGACACCGCAAAGTTCCAATAAAGAGGAGGAACCTGCATTTGGATCATGAGAGATCTAGCCACATCAAGGAGGTGGCGATTTTTCCGTTCCGCTATGTCATTCTGTTGAGGGGTATAGACACACGAAGTCTGATGTAGAATACCGAACTCAGCGCACAGAATGAAGAAGGTACGACTAGTGTACTCTCGAGCATTGTCTGTCCGAATTGTTTTTACACAAGTAGAAAACCGAGTGCGAGTTTCCGTAAGAAACGTACGGAATGTAGTTGTGAGTTCGGTTCGGTCACGAAGTAAATACAACCAGGTGACTCACGAGTAATCATCTATAAATGTAACAAAATATCGGTACCCAAAAACACTAGGGACCTTATAGGGCCCTCAGATATCAAAATGAACTAAGGATAAAGGAGCATCGCTCCGAGTACATGAAGAAGAAAAAGATACACGGTATTGCTTCCCGAAAATACAAGATTCACAAAAAACTCTTGAAGAGAAACAATAGTAAGAGCTTTCTTGAGAATTGAAAGAGAAGCATGCCCAAGACGACGATGCCAATAAGTGGTGGAGACAGTGGTGAGAGTAGCGGGAGAAACATCGTGAAGATACGGCCCGTTAGATAGTCGCCCTCTACCAAGTATAGTTCCCGTTAGTCGATCTTGCACAATAAATGAAGAGCGTGAGAAAGTAACGCAACAATCAATATCTTGTGTAAGACGGCTAACAGAAAGGAGATTGAAATGAGAGTCCGGAACATGAAGAACTGAGGATAAGGAGAGAGGAGTAAGAGGCAGATGAGCAGCGCCAGAAACCGGGATCGTGTCACCATTAGCCACAATGATGTTCTTGGGGTAAGTAGTATCTAAATATTGAGGCGGCCGCTGTGGAGAGAGATGATGTGTAACACCCGAGTCCACAATCGAGTGAGAGCCGTGTGAGAGACAAGATATACCTTCATTGGAGATTGTGTCCACGGAGCCAGAGGAGCGACTAACCACTCCTTGAAGCTGTTGGAGTTGAGCACGTAACGCAACAATATCATCACTAGTTGTGGAGGGAGGTGAGGGAGCGACCGTTGCAGTAAGATGAGGGGGCAGACCATGTTTGCGGTAGCAGGTGACCTTCAGATGGACATCCCTGCCCTTGTAAGAGCACTCAAAGAGAGTACAACCACCTCGACCGCGTCCCCGAGACTGGCGACCACCACGAGCCGGTGGACCACAATTAGATGGAGCGAGAGTGGCCACGGGCTGCTGAAGTAGAGCGGGAGAAGAAGGCAGAACATCTGGAGTTGGAGTAACCTTTAGGAGCATCGAACACACATCCAAGAGGGATGGAGTAACAGCGGATGATAGAACATGGGTGCGGACACTATGAAGATGTGAGGGAACACGGACCATCATCATAACAATCCCCACTGCCTCCTTCTGCTGTCGTTGAGTTACCAAGTCCGTGGTGGGGGGCTGATGCTGGATCGAAGCCTCAACAAGGGTTTTAGCCCGCGCAACAAAGGAGGTAATGTCTCCAGTAACTCCAGCATCAAGGGACTGGAGATCAGTAATAATGTCAAACAAGTGTTGAAGACTGTCCTTCCCAGAGTAGAGAGACTGAAGATCAGTCCACATAGCGTGAGCGGTCTCATGGTACATAGTCATACGATAAGGCTCGGTGTTCAGAGAATTGAGAAGCCAAGATTGAACCCGTCCGTCGTCACGGATCCACTCATCAGTGGGTTCAGTGGGAGGAGTCTTAATGAGATGATGAAGGAGACCTTTAGTTTGTAGCACACGCCGAACGGAGTGTACCCATTCCATAAAGTTTTGTTTGCCACGAAGAGAAATAGTGGTAATGCGCAGCTCATCCCGAAGCTCAGGAGGAGCAGCACGAGGACAACCGGAGAGAGGAGTAGAATCAGTAGCAGTGGTGGAATCTGAGGCCATATTTCTGGGCGGCTAGGCACAATAACCGGGTGGTTAGAAGCACGCGGCTGGCCGGACAGACCAATCAGCTAGTGGTGCTGAGAGCGGTGAGGTGATGAAGCTGAGGAGAGAAGAAGCCTCGGAGGGAAGAAGAAGCCGCATCGAGTTGAAGTAGCCGCCGCGGGTAGAGGAAGCAGACAACGACTAGAAGAGGTCGCCGGAGGCAGCGACTAGAGGATGGCGAAAGCTAGTCGCAACAGAGAAGTAGCTGCCACAGAGAGAAGAAGAAGTTGCAACGAGTTGAAGTAGCCGCCGCGGGTAGAGGAAGCAGGCAGCGACTAGAAGAGGTCGTCAGAGGCAGTGACTAGAGGATTGACGAAAGCTAGTTGCAACGGAGAGAAGCCGAAGCGGAGAGAAGAAGTCGGCAAACCGAGACGGTCAGACCGGCCACCAAACCGGTAAGAACAGACCGTGTGGTTAAAGCAGGTCGCTGGCAGCAGCAGACCGAGCGGTTAGCAGAAGACCGCAGCAAGAGCAAGGGGGGAGCAGTTAATAACAGGCCGTAACGGTAAAGAGAAGACCGCAACAAGAGCAAGACCCAGGTGGTTAGCACCAGTCCGCACTGGGTAGAAAAAGGAGAGGCCGCAGCGGATAGCGAACGCAGAAGCATTTAGAAGAAAACTAACCGGGCGGAGGTGGGGTCCACAAGCCAGAGAGAGGAAGGCTATAAGGGCGGCGGAGAAGAGAAGAGGAGGTGGATTCACCGAAGAGAAGAAAGAAGCGGTTAGAAAAGAGAGAAACCGCTACAACGAGCGGTAAGGCGAAGGACCAAGCCGCCCGGTCAAAAAGATAAACCGAGCGGTTAGGGAAGAAGAGAGCCGATCGGTTAGAAACAGTCCGGACCGGTTCGCTCTGATACCATGTAGGGAACAATGGGTAAACCTTGTATATACTTCTTCAGTTCTAAAATACAAGAGAGAATACAAATATATAGGAGAAGAGAAGGAGAAAGAATCCTATACAAGGATGTGGGACTAAAGGAGAAATGAGAAATGAGTCTATAAATGAGTCTTTACATCATTTTTCCCTATATCTTCTAACAATAACATTCAGGGGAGTTTTTTGTAATTTTAATAATAAGAGGGGTGCAATCTGTAATTTTTCAAACTTTTAGAGGGAGGTCTCTTTAAATGCCTCCCTTCATAATATTTATATGATCAATTTGAACATGAACATATTTAAAAGTCTCCCTTCATAATATTTATAGCATTACTATGATAATATTACCTTGCAACATATGCAGTTCATCAATTGAAAGTAGAGGTTGGGGAGCTCAAAGGCAGGCTTACAGAGGTGATTAGCAACTGTGATGCATTATGCAAGAGACTTGCAGCTGAAGGTCCGGAATCACTTCGCGCATCAGTTGTACCTTTTTCTGCCGGAGATGGCGCTTCACCTCACCGGATTTCATGATCTAAAGAATCTTGACATTAAATATTCACATTCATTGTATAATTCTCTCTTCCTCTGATGCAAATATTCAATCGAACCTCTTAGATTGAGGTTTGAGCGATAAATGGATGCACATTTTTTGGATTCTTTGATAGAGGGCAATGCTACTAATAGCAAACTACTCATTATTCTTCAAAGGGCCATTTACAATTTTGTTGGTTATTAGCAAATCATATATCAAAGGCTTTTATTATTAACTTTTATTCTACCAAGAACTAATTCTTCTTTGAGTGAATTAGCTCTTGGACTCTGTTCGAAACAATGATGCTGTGAAAAAAGTTTTATTTGAACCACATGCATTTGATTTCACAATGGTGAAAAAAGCGCTTCGCCCAAAAAGATGTTTTCATGATTTTTTTTGGAAATCAGTCAACCTTCCAATGTTTAGAAAAGCTAAAATGAAGATTTCACATTTACATGTTTATGGTCTCGTAGGTTCACATCTCCTTTCCACTCATTGCTTCACACCACTATTCTTCATTTGCCACAACCATCCCAAGCAGAGCCTTAGGTTGCGTTTGACGTAACTTATCACAGCTTATTTGCTCTGGTGAGGTTGGACAAAAACGTCATTGGCATAGAATGTATGTTTGGTATGACAAATGTTACTACCATTATAAAAAAAAAACTAGTTTGGGACAATTTTGATATGATAATGATATTTTTGTCCAACCTCATTGGAGCAAATAAGCTGCGATAAATCACGCCAAACACAACCTTAATCTGTGTATTTGAGGTGATGTGAAAAGAAAAAACCATTTTGATGATAGTTTCAACAAAATAGTTGATCAGATTCTTTTGTCTATGAACTAGCAAGTTTCTCAGTTAAAATGTATTCAACTGAAACACCACTCTGCTCAATACTACTTGAAAACAAGATCTTATTGGTGAAGAAAATAGAAGGGTTTGAAGCAAACCTTCTTTGGATGCTACACGAACCAACCAGCATGATCAACAAATAATCATGCTTAAAATGATTATTGGTTGTTTTGATTTCAGTAAATTTTCATTTCATTTTTTAAACTATTTAGGGTGGTGTTATGAGCAAACCTTTTTGACTAATAGCAAACCAAAATAAATTTCCTTTTTTAAGAGCAATGTTATAAGCACATCAATTTTCGCTATTGACAGTCAAATTTTATTAACACACCAAATTATTTTATCTTCACACCACGTTATTGTCACACTAGATTTTAAAATCGTTATTGACACACAAAATGAACATGATTTTTCTCTCCTTTCTATATATTATTTTTGCACCAAAATTACTATTGCACATCAAAATTGTTATTAAAAAAATTGAAAGCAGTCTAGTTAATAATTTGTATAGTCCAAAACATAAAACGCATAAATATATTGCATAGTCCAAAACACCACCAATTTTTCATAGGAAACTGTCTAGTCAATCTTGTAGAGATGACATCACAAAAATCAAACAAAATGTCGGTCATCCAAAACACCACCAATATTTCATAGTACTGCATATATTTGAAACAACTGCAAGTTAACGACATATAAAATATAGATCCAGATTTAAAATAACATTTTATACCCTTGTTTTAAAATCATATGCAATGATGAAGATCCGATGCATAATCGACTTCAATAGTTACATGAGATTTTATGTTGGAAAAACAAATGTTAATACGAGACATTATGTTGAAAAATTAAATATTTGTTACTATGAAAAACAATAAAAAACATACATATCTTAAAGATCGATCAAATTAACGATTTCCTTCTCTTGGCTTTAATAATTCAAATCTCACTCGTCTGCAATTGTAGTATGATATCACATTCACATACTGATCACTGGCGGAAGTGAACAATCTTTGGAGATAAATAATTGAATAAAGTGGTTGTTGTTGACAAAACCAATATAAATAGTCTTCTTAGCCGTTGGAGGGGCCGAATGTAATGGTAGGAATGTGAATGACTGAAGTCTGCCCAACTATAGAAAGCAACGGTAGTCTATAACGATTAGTTTTATATGTGCAGCCCATTATAAAAATATCTGCAAACATATTACTCAGTTCGATAAATGTAGGGTGAGCAAAATATATACTCTCCAAATTGCAGCTATCAGGATTCCAATAATTGTAGCTAGTGTACTCTACATCCCTAATACATTTGTAAAGAAATTGGATATGAGTGTCACCATCAAATTCCTTATACAACTTAACTTTTTGGTTGTATATTGTTTGCATAATAGAAACATTGGAGGGATTTCTCTTTTTCAAAGAGCCTAGTATTTTTCGCGACTTCCCATCAGAGTTGTACATCTCTTCAACTACCCTTTCTTCTACATCATCTAATCCACATGCATAACTGTGTGCCTCCAAATTAACAAATTGATGATTATGTGTGCCACATTTAACATCAATTTTCCACTCTTCAACACACTTTTTTTTGACAAAGTAGAAAAAATCGACATCTACATCTCTTCGAACTAGTATTCTTAAGTTTTTCTTAACATACCCCTTTCTTTGTTGATTATCACGGGAAAAACCGGATCTATCACATCCTATAAAAACCCTAAGCTTAGGTCTCTCATCAATTTTATCTGCTATTTGGATAGTAGCAACGAATCTCAAACCTTTGACAGCACTACGAACCCACTCAACTAAACTCTCTTTCATAGGAAAAATCAAGTTTGTAACAAAGTGCATTCCTACATCGATTTCAACGCATTTAGATGGATCTTCATTTAATTTGGGAACAATTTCCATCTCACAAATAAGAAGGTTTGAGAAATGACTTTTTTATCTTTCCAAAAATTTTTAAAAACAACATTCATCAAATTTACACCACTAAAAATGAAAAAATCTGAACACCCAATACCACATTTGCATTGCATAAGAGAAAAAAAATTATACCTTAGTGCTTGAGGATGTCTACTGTTTTCTTTGTTAACGATTTACTGCCTCTTAGAATGCTCTGTTGGGAAGAGATTGGATTCATTCGAATGGTGTAATTCCTGTTGGGTATTGTATCCACAATGATTTCGATTTGAAGAAGTGTCCCTTGAACTAAGATGAATTGAGATTGTATTTGATTGCGTGTTTTTAGTCATGTGCTTGCAGGATCATGTTGCTAAGTACAAACCAATGTCAAGTTACAATGAGTCATTGAACACATGACTATAAAATGTAATCCCTCATTGTGTAGCCCAAAGTGTTGACTCATGTGTAATCTCTTTATTGGAATGTACTTCCATTTCAAGTGCATTAGAAAAATTCAAGGAATGGTGTGTTGCAGAATTCAGAAAGGACAGAATTTTCTCTAAGGAAAATTCGTCGAGTATCGTAAAGTAGACTCGTCGAATCCGTTGAGGTTATCTGTTGATACTCGTCGAATCCGCCGGATACATCTACTGATACTCGTCGAACTCGTAGGAATTAACTCTGCGAATTTTTTCTTGCATCCTTAAAAATCGGCCAAGTAGAATTCGTCGTATATCGCCTTGCATACTCGTCGAATTCGTTGAAGTTATCTTTCGATACTCGTCGAATTCGTTAGGTATGCTGATCGATATTCGTCGAATTCGCCGAGTCTCTCTAGGAATGCACTGAGCTCTCAGATCGATCTGCCTGGATTCGTCCAAGTTAATAGTTAATAGTTTGTATAGTCAATTCCTTGACTATTAACTATCTAAATAGTTTGTATAGTCCAAAACATAAAACACATAAATATATTTCATATTCCAAAACACCACCAATTTTTCATAGAAAACTGTCTAGTCAATCTTGTAGAGATGGCATCACAAAATTCAAACAAAATGTCGGTTATCCAAAACACCACCAATATTTCATAGTCCTACATATATTTGAAACAATTGCAAGTTAACGATATATAAAATATAGATCCAGATTTAAAATAATATTTTATACCCTTGTTTTAAAATCACATGCAATGATGAAGATCCAATGCATAATCGACTTCAATAGCTACATAAGATTTTATGTTGGAAAAATAAATGTTAATACGAGACATTATGTTGAAAAATTAAATATTTATTGACTATGAATAACAATAGAAACATACATATCTTAAGGATCGATCAAATTAACGATTTCCTCCTCTTGGCTTTTATAATTCAAATCTCACTCGTCTACAATTGTAGTGTGATATCACATCCACATACTGATCACTGCCGGAAGTGGACAATCTTTGGAGACAAATAATTGAATAAAGTGGTTGTTGTTGACAGAACCAACATAAATAGTTTTCTTAGCCGTTGGAGGGGCCGAATGTAATGGTAGGAATGTGAATGACTGAAATCTACCCAACTATAGAAAGCAACGATAGTCTATAGCGATTAGTTTTATATGTGCAGTCTATTATAAAAATATCTGCAAACATATTATTCAGTTGGATAAATGTAGGGTGAGTAAAATATATACTCTCTAAATTGCAGCTTTCAGGATTCACATAATTGTAGCTAGTGCTCTACACCCCTAATACATTTGTAAAGAAATTGGATATGAGTGTCACCATCAAACTCCTTATACAACTTAACTTTTTGGTTGTATATTGTTCGCATAATAGAAACATTGGAGGGATTTCTCTTTTTCAACGAGGCTAGTATTTTTCGAGGCTTCCCATCGGAGTTGTACATCTCTTCAACCACCCTTTCTTCATCATCATCTAATCTACATGCATAACTGTGTGCCTCCAAATTAACAAATTGATGATTATGTGTGCCACATTTAACATCAAATTTCCACTCTTCAACACGCTTTTTTTTTGACAAAGTAGGAAAAATCGACATCCACATCTCTTCGAACTAGTTTTCTTAAGTTTTTTTTAACATACCCCTTTCTTTGTTGATTATCACGGGGAAAACCGGATTTATCACATCCTATAAAAACCCTAGGATTAGGTCTCCCATCAATTTTGTCTGCTCTTTAGATAGTAGCAACGAATCTCAAACCTTTGACAACATTACGAACCCACTCAACTAAACTCTCTTTTATAGGAAAAATCAAGTTTGTAACAAAGTGCATTCCTACATCGATTTCAACGGATTTAGATGGATCTTCATTTAATTTGGGAATAATTTCCATCTCACAAATAAGAAGATTCAAGAAATGATTTTTTTATCTTTCCAAAATTTTTTAAAAACAACATTCATCAATTTTACACCACTAAAAATGCAAAAATCTGAACACCCAATACCACATTTGCATTGCATAATTGAAAAAAAAATTATACCTTAGTGCTTGAGGATGTCTAATGTTTTTTTGGTTAACGATTCTACTGCCTCTTAGAATGCTCTGTTGGTAAGAGATTGGATTCATTCGAATGGTGTAATTCCTGTTGGGTATTGTATCCACAATGATCTCGATTTGAAAAAGTGCCCCTTGAACTAAGATGAATTGAGATTGTATTTGATTGCGTGTTTTTAGTCATGCGCTTGCAGGATCATGTTGCTAAGTACAAACCAATGTCAAGTTACAATGAGTCATTGAACACATGACTATAAAATGTAATTCCTCATTGTGTAGCCCAAAGTGTTTACTCATGTGTAATCTCTCTATTGGAATGTACTTTCATTTCAAGTGCATTAAAAGATTCAAGGAATGGTGTGTTGCTGAATTCAGAAAGTACAGAATGTTCTCTGCGGAAAATTCGTCGAGTATCGTAGAGTAGACTCGTTGAATCCGTTGAGGTTATCTGTTGATACTCGTCGAATTCGTCGGATACACCCACTGATACTCGTCGAACTCGTAGGAATTAACTCTGCGAAGTTTTTCCTGCATCCTTAAAAATCGGCCAAGTAGAATTCGTCGTATATCGCCATGCATACTCGTCGAATTCGTTGAAGTTATCTTTCGATACTCATCGAATTCGACAGGTATGCAGGTCGATATTCGTCGAATTCGCCGAGTCTCTCTAGAAATGTGCTGAGCTCTCAGATCGATCTGTCTGGATTCGTCCAAGTCCTTTTCGTCATATTTCGAAGTAATTCGACGAGTATACCTTAATATACTCGACGATACTCGACGGAAATGACTTAGGGTTTATTTTTGAATTTCTGTTCTGTCCATCCCGACTGACATGTACAATAACATGTGGATTTCTCGGTATGAAAGAAACTTCTAGCCATTAGAGAAGGGGAGTTCCTGTAAATACCTAGGGTGATTTTCCTTTAACCCTAATCGTGCTTTTACATTTAAATCGAGAAATTTCAAAAAACTCCCGTCGGCGTATGCGATATCGGTTTTCACGACATTCTCTCGGCCGACTACACGATTCACGATTCGATCGTCAACAAGAGTGTCGACTAGATCTCAGATAACTAAAAGTCCTAGTACTCCTCAAATCTAGTTAATCCCGATTGTTCAGATCAAGACTTCAAGGCTTTCAAGTTCTTTCTTTCCTCAAGGCTTTCATGTTCAACTGTTTAGAGGAAAGGAAAATTGAAAATTTCAGATCTGAAGGAGATTATTCTTAATCTATTGTTGTATAGCTCTTTTTATACTATTGTAGGAGGTCTTACCTCCGAATTGTAGATCTTTGTTTATATGATCGAGTTTGTAGGAGAGGTTGTTCTCCGAGTGGTAGGAGAGTTATCTCCGAGTTTGTAGAAGTTGAGGCTCCGAGTTGTAAGATTGTTTACAATCTGAGATAAAAGTAAAGTAGTCGAATCTAGCCCTTTGTGGTAGATAGGCGAGACAGGACAGTGGATGTACCCAACTCGAGGAACCACTATATATTCTCCGTGTTTCTGTGTTCTTGTTTTGTGTTAATTTTTTATTCCGCTAAAAGACGCAAAACTCACATATTCACCCCCTCTAGGTGATTTAGGCAGACAACTATATACTTTCAATTCTATCTTCACTTCAGAAAATCCCCCTTTTCTGGAAATAAAATGGAGAGATTGAGATGATCATCGCCGACAATAAGCCATTCACAGTGATAGTTGGAAGAAAGGGAGGTGTGCTTCTCCTTTGTCGGCAAAATCCTTAGTACATTATACGAAAGGGGGTGCGAAGGTGACTTACATTGAACAGAGGCGTGCTGCTAGGTCTCATGAAAGGAGGAAGCTTCTCGGCGTTAGCGAACTCCTTTTATGTCGGCGAACTCCTCTGCGAGTAAGGTCGCGATTTTTGGAACAAAGGGAGGCGTGCGGCTAGATCTCGCGAAAGGTGGAGCAAAAATAGGGAAAAGAACCGGTGTGCGCTTAATGAAGAGGAGATTAGGGTTTTTGAGTTCTTTTGAATTAAATTTGGTGTGCTAATATCCTATATTAGTGTGCTAATATCCTATATTAGCGTGCTTATAACATTGTTCTTTTTTAAATGCCTTTTATTTCATTTCTGATTTTTTTATACTAGCAAACCCCCTCGCCCGTGCACCCTCCGGACTTGCCCCTCCACTGTCCCCTCATTTGTCACTATCACTATCTAAGAGACGCCGCCACCTTGTGGGCCTGTCAAGAATGGGAAGTTGAGGTGAAAGGGGAAGAAATCCTAGTCGCTGTTTCCATTTTCATTCCCTCCCCAACTCCATTTTCATTCCTGTCCCAACTCCATTGAGGAGAAAGGGGAAGAAACGCCACCCCCATTTCCATTTTCAGTTCACTGGATATGACCCGACGCTTGTAAAAGCCCAGTATCACAAATAGGCCCAAATCTGCATCATGGCCCGCCAAGTTTAATAAAACATTAAGTAAAATCTAGAATATTCCCTATTGTTTTGTATTTTTCTACTTCCAGAACTTTCTTATATCAGCATATATAAATACCTGTATCCCTGTACCAAATGTGTTAGTATTGAATGAAATCTTAAAACCTCTTCTTAAAACCAAGTGTATCTCCTCTTAATCTGCCCATGGAGCCACCTGCATTCAAAGCTAATTAATTAAAAGATCCAACTTGGTCCAACATTCATCATCTTGCATTACACTCGATGATGTGTTGCTCCACCAACAGTGGTATCAGAGGCCGGGGTTTCTAAACAACATCATTGAGTTATACTTCATTCTCCATGGCATCATCATCTACCAAGATTCCCATATTTACTCATTCGTCCATCCCGCTGTTCACTGGAGAGCTCTATGAACAATGGAGTGACAAAATGGAGACACTCCTTGTCTCACAAGATCTATGGGATATTGTGGAAGAAGACCTTAAATCATCAGGGAAAACAACAGACGGAGAAGCCCCAAAGTTCAAAAAGGAAGACAAAATGAAGGATATGCTTGCATTACACCTGATACAGCAAGGTGTTTCCACAACTATATACCCAAGGATCATGGGATCGAAATCAGCCCAAGAAGCTTGGGGTCGACTCAAAGACGAGCATAAAGGAAATAAGAAGGTAATCAAAATCAAACTTCAATCTTTGCGTAGGCAATTCAACGAAATTAAAATGAAGGAAGGAGAAAACTCTCAAGAATATTTTGCCAAGTTAACCTCCTTGGCAAACCAAATAAGAGCACTCGGAGGAAATCTTGAAGAGTCTCAGATCATAGAAAAAGTGCTAAGATCCCTTCCAAAATCCTACAATCATGTGGTCTCTGCAATTATGGAGGCACATGATATAGAAGCAATGACTGTGACAGAACTGTTGGGTTCACTCCAGTCACATGAAGACCTTCTCCTCAAGAATAATACACCTGTAGAAAAGGTGTTCCAGACCAAAATGAACCTCAAAAACAAAACAGGGAAAAAGCCTTTCCCAAACAAACATTCTAAAAATCCAAATCAAGAACGGATGGAAGACAGAGGGCAGCACAAGCAGAAGGAACATACCACTGGTTCAAATCCATCTTGCATCATTTGCAAAAAGCAGAATCATCTCACCAAAGACTGCTTCTTTCGGTGCAAAACATGCAAAATTCAGAACCACTCTGAGAAAAATTGTTGGTTCAAGCAAAAACAGGAGGCCAAGTTCACGGAAATTGAAAATGATCAATTTCTGTTCACATGCAAAAGCTCAAAAGATAAAGACTCCCCCTATCTTTGGTTTGTGGACAGCGACTGCTCTAGCCACATGGTGAATAGGAGAGAATACTTTATTGACCTCGATGAAAACTGCAACTCAGAAGTCATGCTGGGAGACGGAAAGAAGGTGAAGATAGAAGGTAAAGGTACTGCTTCCGTCATTACCTCTGAAGGAGCCCAAAAGCTAATTGAAGATGTGCAGTTTGTCCCTACCCTCACCCAAAAATTATTGAGTGTGGGACAACTGCTTAAAAAGGGGCACAGTGTGGTATTCAATGACAACTCATGCGTAATATACCACTTCATATCCAAGGTTCCAATTGGGACAGCATACCTCAATCACAGCAATATTTTCACTCTAGAATTAGTGCCACAAAAGTCACTTTCATTATCCTGTACACAAGAAAGCAAGCCACTTCAAATGTGGCACAAAAGACTGGGGCACATAAACGTCCCAGCTCTTATTCACCTACAACAATTGGTTGAAGGAATACCCAGTTTATCAAAGAAGGAATTGAAATGTGAATTCTGTGCTCGCAGCAAGTCTCACCGGTTGCCGTTTCCCCAAATAGCGCACATGAGGTCTTCTCAGCCACTGGAACTTCTCCACATCGATCTTTGGGGACCATCCAGTACGCCGTCACTGGGTGGCAAACGGTATTACATGCTCATTGTGGATGACTATAGTCGTTTCATGTGGATTAATCATCTAGAACAAAAGTCTGAAAGCTTAAAATACTTCGTCTCCTTCAAAAACCAAATTGAAAATCAGCTCGACAAACGCATAAAGATACTAAGAAGCGACAGAGGAGGAGAATTTTTGTCTAAAGAATTTAATAACTTCTGCCAAGATACAGGAATCTACCGGGAGCTTACAACACCAACCACTCCTCAACATAATGGTGTTGTCGAGAGGAGGAATCGAATCGTGGTGGAGATGATGAGAGCAATGCTGACTCAACAATCACTTCCAAAATCATTCCGGGGAGAAGCCACGACAACAACATTGTATGTACTCAATCGAACTCCCACTAAAGCCCTTATTAATCTAACACCATATGAAGCTTTGTATAATCAAAAGCCGACAATGGCTCACTTCAAGGTATTTGGGTGCAGCGCATATGCACATAAGACTACCGGAAGACATGACAAGTTAGAAGAAACCAGCCAAAAATGCATCTTTCTGGGCTATAACGATCAAACCAAGGGATGTCGACTACTTGAGCCAAGAAGCAATAAGCTTATCATATCACGGGACGTTATCTTCCATGAGGAAGAAGCATGGAATTGGGCCTCAGATTGTGATTCTCCTCAATCTTCAGAGTCGCCGATTGAGCTGGGAGCACCACCAAGCACCATCCAAGGCAACACTGAAGTAAGAATGTTGTCGGTTGAGCTGGGAACACCACCAAGCACCGTCCAAGACAACACAGAGGTAAGAGAGTCTGAAGACTCTGACTCAGAAGACGAATCATCATCAACACACAAGGTCCGTTCTCTACAAGAAATATACCAAAATGATGAATTTGCTCTTCTAACAACAAGCACTCATGCAACCTCTGAGGAAGCTATAAAGAAAGAAGAATGGAAGAATGCAATGCAAGAAGAAATTGCAGTTATAACAAAAAACAAAACTTGGGTCTTGGTCACCAGACCAAACAATAGAGACATAATAGGTCTCAAATGGATTTATAAGCTGAAGCAAGATGAAGTCGACAAAGTTCTAAAACACAAAGCATGGCTTGTTGCTAAGGGGTACACACAAAGACCCGGAGAAGACTGATGAAACGTTTGCACCGGTTGCAAGGTTAACAACAATCCGACTAATACTGCTTATATCAACTAAAAACAGATACCCTGTATACCAACTTGATGTAAAATCAGCCTTCCTCAACGTGGAACTTGCAAAAGAAGTATGTCTCTCAACCGCAAGGATTTGAAGCCAGAGGAAAAGAAGGGAAAGTATATAGACTACTCAAAGCCCTCTACGGGTTAAAGCAGGCTCCAAGGCCGTGGCACCTCAACATAGATGCATTCTTCTTGGAAGAAGGTTTTGCTAGAAGCTCTATTAAGCCAACTCTCTACATTAAAGAAGAAGAAGGTAAGATCATTATAAGTTTGTATGTAGATGATCTGATCCTTACAGGATCAAATAAAACCCAAATAGAGAAATTCAAAGACAAGTTGAAGATGAGGTACAAAATGACAGATCTTGGGTCCCTAAAGTTCTTTCTGGGACTCCAAATCAAACAGTTCAAAGGCGGCATCTTCATATCCCAGGAGCATTACACAAAAATGCTGCTAAAAAATATATCATGGAGAATTGCAATCCTGCAACAACTCCCATGTCAACTATTGAGAAATTAACTCCAAAAATAGAACAGGAAGAAAGTGCAAATCAAGAAAAATATAGAAGTCTAGTTGAAAGTCTCATCTATCTCACAAACTCACGACCAAATATCAAAAACTCAGTAAACATCGTAGCAAGGTTTGTTAGCAATCCCTCGAAGGATCACTTTGCTGATGCAAAGCGAATCCTACGATACATGCAAGGGACAAAAGAATATGGAATTCTTTATCAGAACAACCATGATAATTCTCTTCATGGTTTCACCGACTCAGATTGGGCAGGAGACACAGAAGACCGGAAAAACACAGGAGGATTCATCTTCTTCATATGGGGTGGACCCATATCATGGAGCTCACGGAAGCAACGGTCCGTTGCCCTCTCAACCGCAGAAGCCGAATATATGGCCTTAAACAACGCCGCATGTGAAGCTGTTTGGTTGCAGCGGCTAAAAAGGGAAATCGAAGGAGAAAGAGGGGGAGAAAAGGAAGCAACAATAATCCATTGCGACAACAGCTTAGCAATCGCACTCTCCAAAAATCCGGTATATCACAATAGAACCAAACATATCGACATAAGGTTTCACTACATCAGAGAGCTCGTGGAGAAGAAGATGATAGAAGTACAGTTCTGCCCGACCAAGCAACAGCTTGCTGACCTAATGACCAAGCCTCTCCCTCGGGAACGCTTTGTTGAATTGAGAAAGAAAATTGGCGTCATTAATGGAGTAGATTTAGAGGGGGTGTAAAAGCCCAGTATCACAAATAGGCCCAAATCTGCATCATGACCCGCCAAGTTTAAAAAAACATTAAGTAAAATCTAGAATATTCTCTATTGTTCTGTATTTTTCTACTTCCAGAACTTTCTTATATCAGCATATATAAATACATGTATCCCTGCACCAAATGTGTTAGTATTGAATGAAATCTTAAAACCTCTTCTTAAAACCAAGTGTATCTCCTCTTACTCTGCCCGTGGAGCCACCTGCATTCAAAGCTAATTAATTAAAAGATCCAACTTGTTCCAACATTCATCATCTTGCATTACACTCGATGATGTGTTGCTCCACCAACAACGCTCTCCCTATGCTTCCCAGCTGCACCAATGGCGGCTGAGATTACAAGCTTTTGCTCGTTGCTGCTCCTCTCTTCATGCTGCTCTCCATTTCGGCGTTGAATGCCACATACGATCACCGCTCACTCATCATCGATGGCCGTCGCCGATTCCTCATCGCTGTGAAGGAGGGAGTTTGCTTGCAGATATCAAAGCATGCTACAAAACATGGAAACGGAGGCAAACAACACCCGTGAAACCACAGGTATAGATCTAAATCCCCTAGCTCCTCCCCCTTCTTCCCCTCCGTCGTGTACCGTTTGAACCAATCCAGCAAGCCATGGCTGCTTGGTCAGCTTCCCCACCGCAGACGAAGGAGGATTGAAAAGAGGCAGTGCCGAGTGGTTTGCTAGTATAAATAAAATAAGAAATAAAAAAACATTTTATAAAAAACTGTTTTTTTTTGTTTTCTAGCAACCAAATGAGATTTGCTTGTAACATCACCCATTATTTAGCACGATAAATGCGCTCCTGCAGGGAAGCATAATTTTCCTTGAGTAAACTTTTTTTTTTTTTGCTTTAAGCTACTATCATAGCTGCCACTTTTCTACTAAAAATGAAAACTTCTCGACTACCACCGATAAACCCTAAGAGGCTGACAAGATGAGATATTCACAACATGGTAAAACAATCAATAATAGTACATCTGAATAACAAACAATCTCTTCTTAGCATAAATGGTAGAGTTCATGTTTTCATCATACTTGATAAAATCCCGAATTTGAATAGTACATCTGAACAGATTGAATTTGCAACTATCAACTTCGATATCATGAGGCGGGCTTCGGAAAGTTCTAGAATAAGATCGGGGAGTTCACATATCTTTTAGAAGCAGAGCTTCGGAAAGTTCTAGAATAAGATTGGGGAGTTCACATATCTTTAGAAGCCCAGCTCCCAAGGGTTTGAAACCACTAATATAATCGTGTTCAACCCGAGCTGACACCATGTCAACTTGATGCATCAGCAAATGAATGCAGGCATAAAAGGATGGCTTATTTGTACAAAAACTCTCCAAATATATATTTTTTGTGAACAAAGATAACAATTTCATAATTTTAAGGCTCCGTTTGGCACAGTGGCGGCGGTCCTTAACACGGGGTTAAATTGTCATTTGTTAACGCCCACCTTAGGAACTTCATCCACTTTTATGTTCAAACGGATGATGTTTGTTAGGTGATCCTTAACGAATGACGTTTTAACTCATGCAATCACGACCGCCACCACCGTGCCAAACAGAGCCTAAGGCTGCGTTTGGCGCGGCTTATCGCGACTTATTTGCTCTGGGTAAGGTTGGATAAACATGTCATTGTCATACCAAAATCTTATGCCTCAAACTAGTTTCTTTTTTGCAACATTTGTGATATCAAACATACATTTTATGACAATGACGTTTTTGTCCAACCTTACCGGAGTAAATAAGATGCGATAAGCCGCTCCAAACGCAACCTAAATAAATTTTACAAATGGAATGTTGTCCGGAGGAGGCATGGTGTCCAATTTTGGATGCAACAGACCTAAACATTAGAGATTATTGCCTACAATTAGACCTATTGGGCGCTGATATTTGCAGTCCCATAATCGATATTTGCAGGCCAGAAATTTTAAAATATAAATAAATTTTTTCCTAATATAATGAAAGGAGGGAGTTATTCAGATCTACTCTAGAGGAGGGGGGGGGGATGAATAGAGTGTTTAAAACTTTTAGCTGTTTTATGCTATTCTATCAGAGTTTAAAATAAGTGATATCAATAATTAAATCAATAAAGAAAACTAAAGAGCTATTCTAAATATATCAACAAATAGCAAGAACAGAAAGAGAAAGAGCAACCAGACGACACAAGAAATTATAGTGGTTCCTCAAATCTGGGTACATCCACTCTTCTACCACTCTGGTAGGAATCACTATCAGGTTTTTGATCAAGTAACTGCCACCAAGAAATATCTATTTCAAGGGAGATATAGCAACCCTTCTGGCTTTTGATCAGGTGCCGGAAAACCACTTGAAGTCTTTTGATCAGAAGACCTCACAACCAGGAATTAATTTTGAAGGGAGTAAGAATCCTGTACACAGAGGGGGGAAAGAAAAAGTTGAGTTGTCTTCTCTTTTCTCAAACAAAATGAGAGAAGACTTGAGAGTAATCCTGATGGAGTCAAGGCTTGTCCTGTGATTTGAATGGTTCAGGAGATCAGAGCTTTGTACAGGGTGTATGACTTGAATTCCAGAAAGCTGAGACTGATTGAAGATGATTGTCCCCACAAGCTTCCGAAATAAACTCTTGTTTTTGGAACTGAGAACTGTTCTTCTTCTATTTCTTGCAGCCTTGTGATTTATTTCAAATGTCTGTCGACTGCATCAAGAAGTGCTGAATAATAATTCTCTGGGTCTTTTATTCTTTGAGTCTCTTTCTCTTTGATTGACTATCGGAATCACGGGAACTTGTGCAACGGCTATAAGAGAATTAACTCATTTCCTTAACTGTCCCGAGAAAAGCTGTATAATAACTCTGTGAAAACCAGTAATTAATGCTTGCCAAGGAACGGCTATATTCAGAGAATATATGCATTAATCACTCAGAGTCATATAAACAATAGAATAAACAGTCAATAAGGAAAATCATTACTGCAGAGAATAAAATGTTGATCTGGCAGAAATCGTCGATCTGGTCCTGAGATCGTCGAACTCAAACATCCTCTATCGTCGAGCTGAGCCCTGTGATCGTTGACCTGAAAATCTGCTTTCCAAACTGGGCTTCAAGATCGTCGAACTGAGATAGTTGATCGTCGATCTCAATCCTGAAAGTAGATCAGAGATCGTCGACCTGAGTTCAGCAATCGTCGATCTCAGCATTTAGAGATTTAACTCTGAGATCGTCGAGCGCAGAACGAAGATCGTCGAGCTCTCTTCAGAGATCGTCGAATGACTTTTAACTTAGAAAAATTTCTGCCTTGTTCACTCTCTGCTGTCTTCTAAGTCTCTCTGATGTCTTGGTCTTGTCTCACTGAGTTGTTGACCTGACTGACACTTAAGACACTAGACTAGACTCTGACTATACAATATGAGTTTGACTTAGCCTAGATTAGTGAACCTAGCCCAAATCCAACATAGGGATCCAACATATAACCCTCTAATTGCAGCCCCTCTCAGCCCGAAAAGAACACCGACCACTCGCTCTGCCCTAGAAGAGTGATTCCACGCTGCAACCCAACCCTCCGCCGCCGCCGGCTCGCCGCCACCTGGAGGAACAGACGCAGGAACCCGCCGCCACCGCCGGAGTCCACTCCACTCTTTGGTATTTTTCTCTCCCCCAAGTCCACTGATTTTCACCGAGATCCAACTTGGTGAGTTTGGTGAGGTTGCCGATGGAAGATGGGATTTCTCCGGCGAGCTGATTCCGCCCAAAAGATAGTATTTGTAACAAAGCGAGATTTTCTATTCCCCGGGGTATGAATCCTTGCAGAAAGTTGAACTCCATTGTCAGCAACTGTAATCCAACGAGATTCAAAATTTCTGGAGGAATGGTGCCTGATATTTGATTGGAGCCCAGTGACCAAAGCTGCAGCTGGGTAGAAAGAGATTCCCAAACGACCTCGATAGATTTCCTGTAATCGTATTCATGTTGATACTGAGCACCTGAAGATCTGTGCAGTTGGCCTGAGAATCCATAAATCACCAATCTTCCCTGCCATTTCCCAATTGATTGTTCTCGAGATTCAGAAATGTAAGATCCCGAAGTTTATAAAAAAAGGAATTTCTCCGGTGAAATTGTTGACACCCAAATCAATCTCAGAGAGACTGGTAGCATTCGACAGAACAACATAACAATTTAATTTAAGATAACAATTCAATTTTAGAATACTAAAAATAAACATGTTTTTAATTTAGTGCAGGTTAGTGTTTATTTTGCAGCAGGTTGAAAAAAGATAAAGAAAATCAATTATAATTTTTTTTAAAAAGGGCTGCAAATATCCGTCGGGAGTGCAAATATCTATTTGGGGGTTGCAAATATCTAAGGGTTGCAAATATCGATTAAGTGCCTGCAAATATCAGCGCCCTTCTTTATCCACGGTATCAAATATGATATTTTAATACATTTATTTCCTGACACATGATCATTTTTTTTATTGAAAAATGATCAAATTTCTCGCAAAAAAAAATGCATTTCATATCTCCGACAGAAATATACTTCTGATGGGTTGACGCGACTCCAAACATGGCCTAACTCAAAGATTTCTGTTTGGGTTATTGAAACCCTAACGAAGGCCTAGCTCCTTACTCAAATACATATCTTTCGAGTTGTTGAAACCATAAACAAGCAATCTGGCTTATGATTAAAACCTGGTAGTTTGCTAGGGCCTTCAATGAACCTAGTAATACTGACTAAACTACACCGGAAGCCCAAAACCCTAAAGTAAAGGAAAGCTCGTCCTAATTGCCAACGTTCATGAAATTTTTATCCTCAACAAAAAAGAGCAAAATTGGAAAGAAACATACAGAACTAGTCCACATTGATACCATGAAGCATGCAGAACTAGTCCAGGAACAAGCTGCTGCTCCTTATGCTGCGTTGCTGGTCTGCTAAGCCCTTGGCCAGCCGAGTTGAAGGCGGAATTATGTCTCCAGGTCTCCCGGCAACAGAAAAACTCATGATTTTAGGCTTGAACCACCTTCTCAAAGCAAGTCCATTTATTCTTATTTTCCCATGGGATTCATCGCCTTGGTATGGTAGCCCCAACCGCCTCAGCAACGCACCAACCGCTTGACCAACCCTTCAATTCAGAAAATTATATATTTATGTTTAAATACAGATTTTAGATTAAAATCAAAATTCATGGTAATGCTATGAGGTTAGTTTTTGATTGAAGGGAAAAGAATGAAAAATTCTTCATCGTTTGTTCACATTTTCATCAATTGGGACATTGAAGTAGAGGTTGCGGTATATTGTTGAGTGGTTAAGGAAAAAACTGTATCTTGAGTAGTATTATGATGACCGTGGGGATGTTCGGGTCATACCTCAATAATCATAGTATTATTAATCAAACTACATATGTGCACACCTTCACTCAAAATGACGTAACTGAATGAAAAAACAAAATACCTCCATGAGATTGCTCGTTGCCTTCTCACCGCCATGCACCTCTTGAATTCTTACTGGGGCGATGTCGCGCTGATTGTTGTGCATCATATCAATCGCCTTCTATCTAGAATTCTTGGCTATGCTACTCCAATAGCTCGTCTCTCCGCTCATTGCATGATTCATACTTCACATCTTACTTGTATCTTTGGGTGTGTTTGTTTTGTCTACATCTGTCAACCTCATAGGGACAAACTTGATCTCCGGGAGAAATGCCTCTTTATTAGTTACTCCACAACGAATGGATACTGATGCTAACACCCCCCCCCCACGCATCGTGTTTTTTGTATCATGGAAGTTCCCTTCCGCGAGGGGGTGTCCTACTTTCCTTATTCGGCTCATACCATTCGTCAGGGAGGGACATGTGATACATCTAATGTTGGAATGGTGCGAGAATACCTTCACGCGGGTGGCATTTCCCTACATATTACTTCCCTCACTCTTGCTTTATCTCCCATCCAGGACAAACCACGGAACCAGGTCACTCGATCTTTGAGCTCTCCACTTCTCATAGTCTATCATTGCATGCATACATGGGCACCTAAAGTACATGTGATTTGGTTGGAAATCGGGACTAGTGTACGTTTGTTGGAGGTAACTTGGTGACTTGAAGGAGCAAGAAGAAAATTGTGGTTGCTAGATCTAGTACGGAGACTAAGTATCTGGCCAGCCAAGACATATGTGAAGAATTATGGTTGACTTCTATTCGACGGGACCTAAAGATACATTGAACCCAAGACTTCCTTATTGTATTACGATGATAAGGTTGACATCAACATAGCTCACGACACTATTTAATATGATAAGACCAAACATGCGGAAGTTGACAAACATTTTATTAAAGACATCTTGACAAAGAGAATGCCGTTACTCCTTTTGTTTATTCCAAAGACCAGCTGACAGACATATTTACTAAAGATCTAGGCTGTAATGAATTTATTGACGATATACTTAAATTATGAATGATAAATATTTTTCATCCAACCTGAAGGAGAGAGTTGAAATATATATCAAAGTCAAGAATTATTAGTGTTAATATATATCCAATAAAAGGCATTTATGCAACTTTCGGTTCGCCTAACAAATTTACTTATATAAGTAGGAGTTATGTGAATAAGATAATGGATTTTACATCTCCACTGCACATACAAGACATAATTTGGCATATACAATCCGAGTTGTTAGATAGTTTATACATGATCTAAGGACCAAACATCTGCAAGCCATAAAGACGATTCTTCGGTACTTCAAGAACACTCCAGGGAGAGGATTACTGTTTAAAAGGAGTGAAGGACTGCTTGGAGACATACAAATGTAGATTATGAAGGATTTTGGGTGGACAGGGGGTCCACCACTCGCTACTCTACCTTCTCGGGAGACAACCTTGTCTCCAGGAGGAGTAAGAAATAGAATATGGTGGCCAAATCAAGTGTTGAACCTAAGTTCAGGGCTATGACACAAGGTATATGTGAGCTACTACAGGTGAAGATTCTATTGGAAAATCTAGAAATCAAGTAAGAAGCTCCCATGAAGCATTTCTGTGACAATAAGTTTACAATCAACATTGCATATAATCCAGTTCAACATGATAGAACAAAGCACATCGAAATCAATCGTCACTCTATTAAGGAGAAATTGGATAATGAGCTAATATAACCTTCCCACGTTTCTTAAGAATTATAAATTGTTAATGTTCTGACAAAAGAGCTATCTATAGAGAAATTTCATGCACATAATCGCAAGGATATCCATTCACTAGAGAGAATTGTAAATATTATCCCTTGTATGAGTTGTTACATATATGTAATTAGTTGACTTTAATTGTTTGGTACATTTAGTAGTTGAGGGCACTTAGGTCTTTTAGGGCTTATATATCGAGCTTTTATATATATATATATATATATTTATATATATAGAGGCCTTCATACACTTTCAATACTTAAATTAGCAATAAAGATGTTGAGAAAAAAGGAGAAATAAAATACTATTTAGCTATTTTTTATTAATTTTTTCATGTACAACTACGACCTATAAATAGGGAGATAGGCTATAAACAACTCCCAATACAAAATGTGGGAGAGAGAGAGAGGCCTTCATACACTTTCAATACTTAAATTAGCAATAAAGATGTTGAGAAAAAAGAAGAAATAAAATATTATTTTGCTATTTTTCATTAATTTTCTCATGTACAATTACGACCTATAAATAGGGAGTCAAGCTATAAACAAACTCCCCATACAAAATGTGGGAGTAGTACACAAAGAAGATTATATGGTCTTAACATTGGCCAAGGCCAAATACAGAAACAAAGGATAATGACTATTTTATGGGTTTTGATTCTTCAATCTACAACACTCCCCCGCAAGCTTGAGCGTACAAGTTGTAGGAACCAAGCTTGGAAAGGAATTGACTATATAGAGGGTGATGTAAGGTCTTTGTCATGATGTCTGACACTTATTCTACAGCAGGCACATGCCGTAAAATCAACCTACGAGTTTGAACCTTTTCTTTGACAAAATGACAATTTACTTCAATTTGTTTTGGATGCTTATGAAACACAAGATTCTTGGCGATATGGATAGCAGCTTGATTATCACATGAAAAGACTACTGGACAAGGAAGTTTGACGCCCAAATCAGAAAGGAAACTCTTTAGCTCTGTATGTTCAGAAACAACAAAAACCATTAAGCGATACTCAGCCTCAGCAGAAGAGCGTGCAACAACAGTTTGTTTTTTTGCTCAGCCAAGTGACCAAATGCCCACCAAAATGTGCATAATCCACTTGTAGAGCGACAATCATCGAGAGACCTAACATAATCAGTGTCATAGTAAACAATGAGAGACAGAGAATAGGAAGGATGATACAGAAGTCCTTGTCTAGGGGCATTCTTCAGATACCTAAGAATACATTCCACGACCTGTAGATGAGAGTTTTGAGGGCATGCATAAAAAGGCTGGTAACTCCAACAATAAATGATATATCTGGTCGTGTGACGATGAGATAAATAAGTCTGCCAACAAAACGACGATAGTACTCCGGATTAGGAAGAAGAAAATCATTGTTGGAGGCATGAGCGCATAATTTGTGATTGACATTCATAGGTGTGTCAGCAGACTTACATCAAGAAAGTTGAGGCAGTATTTTCGTTGAGATAATAAAAAGCCATCAGAACGACAAGCAACCTCGATATCCAAGAAGTATTGGAGAGGACCCAAATCTTTAATCTGAAACTGTGAGACCATATGCTTTTTGATCAAAGTGATGTCAATGATATCATCCCCTGATAGATGAGTGTCATCAACATAGACAAGAAGTACCATTGTGCCTGTTGGCTAAGTTGTGAAAGGAGCTCCTGAGGCACCAGGCGTACTGTGTCTGGACACAGGAGGCAACACTTCAAATGGCTAAAGGTGGGCAAGGTTCTTCGGGCGCTTATGAGGCGTGCCAAGGCGCGTGCCTTACACAATCTATGAGGCGCGCCTGAGCGCACCTCATAGGTTAAATTTTTAATTAAAATGTCTGGCTTTATTTGTTCTTTATTAAAATTTGGATTTATTTTTTCTATAGTTTTAGGGTTCACGAGCCTTCATTTGCTCGTTTATTACCCGTATGCTCCTCTCGCCCTTGGACTTATTGACTGCGCCTGCTCCTCTCACCGCTGGATGCTCTCCAGATTCTCGACGGTGGCTGATCCTCTCGCTGCTGGATGCACTCTGAATTCTCGACGATGAAGCTTTTCTCCTTTCTCCTGGTATCGCCCCTCTCCTCTCTCACAGTGAAGCCCCTCTCGACCCATAGATATTGATACGATCCTCTTCGTTCTAGTTTTTCGATTCTCGTTTTTTTATCTGTTTTAAACGATAAATCTCGTTGTCCATCATATCCATGTCCACCTAAACATTCATCTAGTTCTCCTATCATTGTCTATCCTCCTGAGGAAGATTTTATGGTTTCTGAGGATGCTGAGGTTGTTATCTGACATGCTATTGGGCTAGAGAATATCTTGGACATTATGTCAAAAAAGAAGTCATATCCATTCAGTTTCATCAAAGTTTTGCCATAGTACTTTCAAAGGTCCTATAGATTAAGAATAAGTTCAAGAATATTCCAAAGGAATAATATTTCATGAATGAAAAGATTAAATTAGATAAAAATTTATCTATGTAAATATTTATTAAATTTGTAAACTTGTTTATTGAAATTTTCTAAGATGAGTTGTAGCATAATTTAAGGATCAATAAATTTGTTGATTAAGCTATGCTCACTTGTATTTTCTATTTCTGTGATTTGTAATTGTTGGCTCAATGTATTTGTGCAACTGATTGCCCACGAGCCATTTTGCAAATATCAAAAGGAGTGTTGTGATAGTGTATCTCTCACAAGCAATAAAGTGATGAATGAGTGCATCATTTACAAAGGGAACACATGATGGATCAATGAACTGGCTGTCAGTTCATTGTTTTTCAGTGAACTGGCTGTCAGTTCACAGTTTTTCAGTGAACTGGCAATCCAGCTCACTGTTTTTTAGTGAACTGGGTGCCCAGTTCACAGAAATCATTTATGCACACGTTATAAAATCTATTTTTTTTAATTCTAGTTATGCAATTATTTATGTATAGGAATGTGCATTGCTCTATCTAGGATTGTTGCATGTTTACAAAATCATGAGGAATATCCTCTTCGTATTTCTTCTCCAGATTTTCTCACCGGAGTTTCTTCTTTTGCATACTATGGTACTTCCTCACCTCTCAATCCTCACTCTTTAGTCTTTACATTATGCAAACCATAGTTATATTCTTATAAGTTATATCTAATTATTTATGTTGTAAAAATGGTTTAATAGGATGGAATAGAAGGTAGTGGGTCCGGTTCATCTGCTGCTCAATCAAACAAAAATACATGATGGAAGTATGTGCGACAATTAACCCCCAATAATAGAAATGATTTGTAACATCTGTGAGAAAGTTACAAAGGCAAAAATTTATCGTGCCAAGCAACACATTGTTGGGGGCTTTAGGAATACTGAGTCTTGTCTCGATTGCCCCCACATGTATGCTTGGAATTGCAAGAGTGTATGGAAATAAAATTAACTAATAGCAACACAGATAAGCGCACATTCCTTGACTTTGCAGATATGGATACTTTTGGAGTTGATGAGGGAGGATGGATGATATTGGGGAGAAGGTTCACAGGAGAGCTAGCGGGCCGAGAAACCCCAGACTAAAAGACCTATGGATGTTTTCTTTGCACCCAATATAGAGAAGATAGTACAATAAAAGGGCAACAAAAAAAATAATGAAGCAAACTTTTATTAATGAAGCTTGTAAGAAAGAACTGAGAGGGCGAGCTTGCAAGCATATAGCTCAATGAATGTATAGCACGGCCATCCCATTTAATGCAGTGAATCGTCCTAGTTTTGTAGTAATGGTGGAGTCCATTGGACAATTTGGAGTTGGACTGAAACCACAGTTACCATGCGATTCATGTGCTTTTACGGAAGAATGAAAGTGACGTCAAGGACATGATGAAGTTTTATGAGGAGTTGAAGATCTACGGTTATTGAATCATGGCTGATGGATTTTTGGTGACCTAAAGGAACATTTTTCCTGAAATCTTTTGACGCATCCGATTTTGAAGACAGAGGAGAGGGTGTTTGAGTTGCTTGAGAGGATGGTGGAAAGAGTTGGAGAGGTGAATGTTGTTCAAATTGTTACAGATAGTGCAAACAATAACATACTAGTGGGTAAAAACATTAATTATTCATTGTTCATTTCATGATTTCATCTTAGCCAAATATGTTGATTCTTTTTCTTTATATTTCTTTGTTTATATGATACCTAATAGGTAAATTATTGAAAGCAAAATGACCTCATTTATATTGGACGTCATGTGTCGTTCACTGTATTGATTTAACGTTGGAGGATATTGGAAAGATGTCTAGCATTAGTCGAACATTAAAGAGGGAAACGACCATAAATGGTTATATCTATGTTCGCCCTGGTCTTGTCAATAAGTTGAGGAGCTTTATAAGGCAAGTGAAATTGTTAGACCAGCTGTGATGTGATTTGCTACTTCTTTTCTTACGCTTCAGCGCATTCATAAGCAGAGAAACAATCTAAGAAAGATGTACACTTCACCTAATTGGTCTTCAAGCAAGTGGGCAAAGGAAAGTGGTGGTAAGCAAGTGCATAACATTATATTCATGATCTCTTTTTTGTGAAGTGTATTGTATATTTTAAAGATATTTGGACCTTTGGTACATGTACTGAGATTGGTTGATGGCAAGAGAAGACCAACCATGAGTTATATATACGAAGCGATGGATAGAGCTAAGGAGATGATCATAAAGTCTTTCAATGAGAAAGAAGACAAATATAAGGACGTCTTAGAAATTATTGATAGAAAATGGGAAACCCAACTTCATCGACCTCTGCATGTTGCGGGTCATTATTTAAACCCAGAATTCTTTTACTCAAACCCCGCTATTGCAGAAGATGAAAAAGTTATAGAAGGTTTATACAGCACAATGGAAAGACTAAATCCAAGTCATGGCGAGCAAGTTAAAGTAATTTACAACCTATCATTATATAGAAATGTGGAAGGATTATTTGAAATGGAATTTGCAATTTTGCACCGAAAAACAAAGTCTCCAAGTAAATTTGTTATTATTCAAAGAAGTTTATTTTGTATTATTCAATTTCTAAATATTTCTTACTTGTTACTTTGATAGCTGAATGGTTGCAATCTTATGGTACTTCAATTCCTAACCAAAGAATATTTACTATAAAAGTACTTAACCTAACTTGTAGTGCAGCTGGGTGTGAACACAATTAAAGTATTTTTTGAACATGTTAGTATTTAAATTTTTTTTTTGGGAGATTTATAAGTTGGCTTTCATTCATTGATTAATTTATATAGTTAATTTGTTATATTGCAGATCCATAATAAAAAAAGAAACAAGCTAGCTCAACAACTGTTAAATGATTTAATATTTGTCAAGTACAAATGAGCATTGCGACGTCGATATGATGCACGTGATCCAATAGATTCAATTACATTGACAGATACTGGCGATAACAATAAGTGGTTAATAAGTAGAATGGATGAAGATACTGAGGCTGAGGAGGATGAGGAATTTGTTTTTGATGATGAATACATGACTTGGGGTGCATTTTCCAGGGCAACTGGAGTTGAAGAGGAGATCTATCAGACATGCTTATCCAAAGGAAATAATTTGCTTTAGACAAGTGCAAAGATAGTTAAAAAGGGGAGCACATATAAGATGAGGTTTCCTACTCCAATAGTACTCAAATATGATGATGTAGAGGATGAGAATGAGGAAGTTGATGAGTACAATGAAGAAGGAGATTATAGTGACAACGGAGAAGCTGATGAAGACATTGGAAAAAAAGAAGATTGGTGAGTAATAAATCATTTGCATTTAAAAAAAATTTAATTCCCTTATTTATATTATACAATTCCTACTCATATATAAAATAGACCTATAATTATCATAGTTAACCATGTTTTTGTGAATACCTTTGTGCAGATCATGCATATGGAAATTTTATGGATCCTTCCTCTTTCCTAAATATATGCAAATTCATGTATTTAGTAGTTGTAAAATTTAATGGATCCTTCATCTTTCCTATTTTGATGTTTGAGATTTTATTCATGATAACATTTGGCATGCTTACATTTTTTGGTTTTACTTACATATTGACATGTTTATTTATTAGTTGTTACTATTTTGAATTATTCTAATACGGTAATTCGTTACTATGAATTTATTTTATGGCAAAGCAAAACTTTTCATTTGAGAAGATAGTAGGACTGAAGATGGGATTGCTTCAATACCAGATTGGAATGTCAGGTAACGTATGCCATTTTGTTGTGCCATTTTAATTAGTCTGTTCTGGTAGCTTTAGTGCTTTAAGATTGTTTCTCTTCATATTTTGAGATCTGTTACATTATTAATTGTTGGTGCTTAACACTATTTCTCTTCACATTTTAGGACTCCTATAGATTGTGTTGGAATATGTTGGAATAACGGGTTGTATGTTGTTACTGTATTATCTTCTGTACACACACACACACACACATATATATATATATATGAGAGCCTCTAATGTTATTCAATAATCGAATCATTCGTTTTCCACAACAAGGTATCAGAGCCTCCTGTTTAGGTTTTTCCGGAGAGCGCCGACCCGACTCCAGCCATCTCCCGCCTCGCGTCGCAGCTGCCCCACCTCACATCGCAGTCGCAGCCCCGCCTCGCATCAGCCCCGTACGCCTTACGTCGCAGTCGCAGCCCCGCCTTCGTACACCTCGCGTAACAGTCGCAGCCCCGAATTTCTTCTTCTTCTTCTGGAGTATTGATTCTCCCGATGTCGGCGGTCCCTTCGTCCCTCTTTCTATGAGGGTGGTTCTCGTTCAACATCCTTGGTGATTTTTTTGGCGCGTCCTCGATTTCTATTCGGGGTTTTCTTATGACAGGAAGTGAGTCCTCTACCACCATGTCTTTCGGTGGAGTGGACTCTCCTACTCCGGCTTCTGTTGGATCTTATCGTGCCCCCAGACCATGGTACTCCTCAAATCACCACTATGAAATTGGATGGTTCTAACTACCACCCGTACGCTCGCTCCATCTCTCTTGCTCTCAAAATCCGTCGGTTCTTTGGCCATGTAAGTGGCACGGTGAAGGCTCCTGCGTCTGACTCTCTTGAGTGGCTTCAGTAGGAGTCTGACAACTCCCTGGTGATGTCTTGGTTCCTTAACTCTATGACAGAGTCCATTTCTCGAAACTATTTGTTCTTGGATACCGCAACAGATATTTGGAAGCGTGCAGAGACTACATATTCTGGTCGAGGCAATGCTGCTTAGATCTACCAACTTTGTCGTCGGTTATTCCTCCCGCGACAGGGTGATCGCCCCCCCTCGGTCTACTACTCGGAGTTCACCCAACTCTATCAGGAGTATGATCAATTTGATTCTCTGAACCTGGTGTCTCCTGAAGATGAGGTGCTTGTCCAAGCACGAGAAGAATGCAATCGCATTTTTGAGTTCCTCCACGGCTTACATCAGGATTTGATCTGATCAGCATTCAGATTCTTGTCCGCTCTCCTCTACCTTCTCTGTCCGAGGTGTACAACCTTGTCCAACAGGGGTACGATCGCCGTCTGACTCTGCATCCAAACTTTACCACCGAGGGATCTGCCCTTATCTCTCTTTCTCAGTCTGGGGCTCGTCCTGCTCGCGACACTAGATTAAGGATTGCGGAGAAAGATCACCTAGTCTGTGTTTATTGCGGGAAGGCCCGCCGGGTTTTTCTATACGACACATCATATGTGCGCAGTGGAATAAGGGAACAAGAAAAAACCCAAAAGAAATACGAATCTTGCGATGAACATTGATCAAGAAGTAACATTGCTGTAAATAAAATTTACCTTTACGGGATTGAGTCACTACTCAACCAAGATGCTCCAAGAAATCCAACGGACACTAGCAGCTGGAGTTATGAATGCAGAATAATGTCCACGCCTCTACAGGTGATCCACACGAACGGGAGAACCCTTAAACTCTTGTCACACAAGATCTAGGTTGGAGGAAAGCACATTGCGTCTTCACAGACTGTTAGATCTGCTCCAGAAGAGGCGGCGGCGACGAGCGCAGGAAATGGGCTGGGTGGCGGCGACGGGATTGGGATTTTCAGAAACGATTTCCGCCGGCCTTTATCTCTCGGGTTACTGTCGCACTTTGACGCGCTTTCGCTTCTCAGTTTCGGCACTATTCTCTGCCATAGTAAAACCCTAAGAGATCTTCTATTTATACCCAAGGGAATAAACAACAGAAAGTCGTCGCTATCGGCAGACCCGTAACATATGGAAGTTATTTCGACGAATCAACACTTGACTCGACGAATCGTTAAGTGGTCACAACGCACTCAACGCCTGGCAGTGGCCTCAGCACTTGACTCGACGAATCAACATTTGATTCGACGAATCGTCGAGTGGACTCAACGCCTAACTCGACGAATCAACATCTGACTCGACGAAGCATCGATTTGTCTCAACGCACTCAACGCCAGCACTCGACGAATCAACACTTGACTCTACAAATCGTCGAGTGCTCTCGACGCAAACGCCTAACTCGACGAATCAACACTTGACTCGACGAAGCGTCGAGTGGTCTCGACGCTCTCAACGCCTGACTGGGTGGACTCAACACACTCAACGCCTGGCTAGGTGGACTCAACACACTCAACGCCTGACACTGCTTAGTCCTTCACTCATCACATATGAGTAAGACCAACATAATTTATTCCTCCAATTTCTCCAAACGCTCTTATGTGCGACCTTGTAGGCTCATACTGCGTTGGCAGTAAGACTACATGCTTGATCACTTCTAGATCACAATGGTAACACCAACAGGTTTTCCTCCTCGAGGCGGCTCTGCTTCTCATAGTGTCTGGGGTGGTGGTTGCTTTCAGCACAAGCCTCCTTTACCCAGATCAGCCCACTTGTCGGACACTGGGGAGGACTCTCCTGCTCCACACTCTCTGGATTCCACTATGCCCCCTGGCTCTTTCGGCTGAAGAAATTTTGGCGTTTTGCCGGATGATACTTGGACCTCCAGCGGAGTTGTCCGACTCTGCCTCCTCTTCCTATGCTCATCAGGGACCTGCAGGTGCTCACTCGGCTTCCTCCCACCTCCCCTCTCAGTAAATCATTGATTCCGGGGCTACATACCACATGACCGGATCAGCCACATGTTTCGTGTCTTACACACTTCTGTCGGGCAGGGACAAAGTAAGCATTATTGATGGATCACTATCTCCCATTACTGGGAAAGGATCCATTCCATGCTCTTCTCTTACCCTCTCCCCCGTTCTTCAAGTTCCTGCTTTCACCCGCAATCTCCTCTATATTAGTCACCTGACAAACTCTATGAATTGCTCAGTGACCTTTTTCCCTACCTCTTGTGTTTTTCAGGACCTGAAGACGGGGACGGTGATTGGATCTGGTAGACTGTGCAACGGGCTCTATGTGTTCGACCCCTCTGCCTCCACATCATCAAGCATTGCTCAGCCTCCCAACGCTCTTTTTGCTGCTCGTCCATCTGAGTTGGATTCCTGACATTGTCGGCTAGGACATCCTCCTGTCGCTATTATGAAGTTGTTGCTTCCTACTATGTTGTCTACTTTGTTTAATGTTTTTCATTATGATGTGTGTGAATTGGCTAAACATCATTGTATTACTCTTCCTCTTATGTCCCTCGTAGCTCAGTTTCGTTTGTAGTTATTCATACTAATGTTTGGGGTCCTAGCCCTACTGTTTCTATTTCTGATTGCTCGTGGTTTGTTTCTTTCATTGATTGTTACTCTTGTTGTACCTGGGTTTACTTAATGAAGCATAAAAGTGAGATGTTCTCTATCTTTCAGAGCTTTCACAAGATGGTCACAACTCAATATGATGCTCTCGTTAAAATCTCATGCAGTGACAATGACCGCGAATATATTGACGCTCGTTTTGACAAATACCTAAGTGACCTAGGTATCATTCATCAAACCTCCTGTGTGTACACCCCTGCTCAGAATGGGGTGGCTGAGCATAAATCAACACCTCCTTGAGGTGGCTAGGTGTCTTCTCCTTCGGATGCATCTCCCGAAGTATTACTAGGGTGATGCTGTTCTCACCGCATCATACCTCATCAATCGTCTTCCTACACGAGTCCTCGGGTTTCAGACCCCTCTCACCACTCTAAGGGTCTGCCCTACTTCTCTCTCTCCCCGTGTCTTTAGATGTGTCTGCTTTGTCCACACCCTGCCCAAGAAAAAACTTGATCCACGCGTCCTGAAGTGTGTGTTTATTGGCTACTCTCCTACCCAGAAAGGTTATAGGTGCTTCCACCCAGTTACCAAGCGAGTATTTGTTACCATGGATGTCACCTTCCGGGAGTCTGAAGCTTATTATGGGAACTCTCTTCAGGGGGAGAGTACAGCTATAGAAGTGAGTTCCCCTCCTTCTGTTCCTCTGTCTATTCCTCCGTTTATATTGCCTCCTCCCGTTCCGGTCACCCCACTCTCCTGCTCTTACGGTGCCTCTGATGCCTCCTCCTATCTTGCAGATCTACACTCGACGTAGAAGGAGCACGAACATTCAGGCTCTTGCTATTCAACCTGTGCCATCATCCGATCAATCATCAGGTATTAACAAAGGTAGCTCTGCTTCTACTTTACATCATCTTTCTCACTTTGTGACTTATGACTCATTGTCTCCTTCACATAGAGCATTTGTCATCTCCTTGGCCTCTGTTTCTATTCCTCAATCTTGGCAGGAAGCACTTGAGCATAGTGAGTGGAAGGCAGGCATGCTGGAAGAAATGGAAGCCAATGACAAGAATAATACTTGGGAGCTGGTCCAACTCCCTAAGGGAAAAACTGTTGTGGGATGCAAGTGGGTTTTTTCTGTGAAGCAAAACTCCCAAGGCCTTGTGGAACAATACAAAGCCAGGTTGGTGGCAAGAGGATATACACAGACAGCGGGCATTGACTATCAAGAGACATTTTCACCAGTGGCAAAAATGAACTCCATCAGAATCTTACTTTCATGTGTCATGTGTAAAGGGTGGAGTCTCCTTCAGTTGGATGTGAAGAACGCATTACTCCACGGTGACCTAGAGGAGGACGTCTATATGTCCTTACCCCCTGGTGTTAGCAAAGAAGGATCAGCAAGGAAAGTGTGCAGGTTGAAGAAAGCTCTGTATGGCTTGAAGCAATCTCCTCGTGCATGGTTTGGGAGATTTCATCGGGCTATGATCTCTTTTTGGTACAAACAGAGCAATGTTGATCACACCTTTGTGAAACATAGTGAGGGTAAGGTGGCTGCTCTCATTATCTATGTGGATGATATAATAATAACCGGCGATGATACCGAAGCGATTGAAGATCTGAAATCCAGATTGTCTCAGGAATTTGAAGTGAAGGATCTTGACCCCCTCAAGTATTTTCTGGGCATCGAGGTGACTAGATCCAAGCATGGAATCTTTATATCTCAAAGGAAGTATGTTCTAGACTTGCTTGAGACGACTGAAATGCTCGAGTGCAGGCCAGTTGATACCCCAATTGAGGTCAATCACAAACTTGGAATTGATGGAGGAAAAGTCGTTGATGATGTACCTGGCTTCCAACGATTGGTGGGAAAGCTTATCTATCTCTCTCACACCCGACCAGACATATCCTATGTTGTGGGGGTCCTTAGTCAGTACATGCACTCACCTAGATTACATCACCTGGATGTTGCACACAGAGTACTAAGATACCTCAAATCCACTCCTGACAAAGGAATTCTGTTCTCACTCAATGAGGCATTGACCGTAGAGGTCTATACCGATGCAGACTGGGCATGATCAGTTGATGACAGGAGGTCAACATTAGGGTATTGTTCCCTTGTTGGGGGTAATTTGACAACCTGGAGAAGAAAGAAACAACATGTGGTTGCCAGATCCAGTACAGAGGCAAAATTTCGTGCTATGACACAAGAGCTTTGTGAAGGGTTGTGGATCCAGACAATCATTAAGGACCTTGGCATGAGGTGTGACGGTCCAATCAAGATCTATTACGATAATAAGGCTGCGATCAACATTGCCCACAATCCAGTGCAACACGATCGCACCAAGAACGTGGAGATCGACAGACACTTCATCAAGGAAAATATCGTTAGGGGGATTGTGAGTATCTCGTTTGTCCCATCAAACCAGCAACTTGCAGATGTGCTTACCAAAGGGCTGAGACTGAACTCGTTTGACAGACTACTGGGCAAGTTGGGCATGACAGACATTATACGCCCAACTTGAGGGGGAGTATTGGAATATGTTGGAATAACAGGTTGTATGTTGTTACTGTATTATCTTTTGCACACCCATATATATATGGGAGCCTATAAGGTTATTCAATAATCGAATCATTCGTTTTCCACAACAGATTGCTATAAATTTCTTTAACTTATAGTCTAGTAGTTATTCTTTCAGTTATGTGAGATTCTATCATTCTAACATCATACAATTTGAGCTCAGTTCACTGAAAATGACATTAGAGAAATTAGGTGTTATTAAATATATTAATACTAGTGTGTTGATATGGTGGTAGAATTATTTTATGTATTTAATTAACTAGATTTTATCTTTTTTAAATTTTTGCACTTCATGTGTCTCAGGCGTGAGCCCAGGCTCCATGACACCTTTGCGCCTCGGTGCGCCTTGTGTCTTTATGTTGTAAAAACGGTTTAATAGGCTGGAATAGAAGATAGTGGGTCTGGTTCATATACTGCTCACTCAAATAAAAATACATGTTGGAAGTATGTGCGATAATTAACCCCCAATAATAAAAATGATTTGATTTGTAACTTATGCCAGAAAGTTACGAAGGGTAGAATTTATCGTGCTAGACAACACATTGTTGGGGGCTTTAGGAATACTGAGTCTTGTCTCAAATGCCCCCACATGTATGCTTGTAAATGCAAGAGTTTATGGAAATAAAATTAACTGCTGTCAACACGAATAAGCGCACATTCCATAGCTTATAAGATATGGATACTTTTGAAATTGATGAGGGAATGGATGATACCGATGTGCAAATCATGCATATGGAGATTTTATGGATCTTTCCTCTTTCCAACATATATACAAATACATGTATTTATTAGTCGTAAAATTTTATGGATCCTTCAAATTTCCTGTTTTTGAAGTTTGAGATTGTATTTATGATAACATTTGACATACATATATTTTTTGGTTTTACTTACATATTGACATGTTTATTTGTTAGTTGTTACTACCTTGAATTATTCTAGTATGGTAATATGTTACTATTATGAATTTATTTTATGGAAAAAACAAAACTTTTCATTTGAAAAGATTGTAAGACTGAAGATGGGAATGCTTTAATGCCAAATTGAAATGTCTGGTAACGTTTGCCATTTTGTTGTGCCATTTTTATTAGTCTGTTCTGGTAGCTTTAGTGCTTTAACATTGTTTCTCTTCATATTTGAGATCTGTTACATTATTAGTTGTTGGTGTTCAACATTATTTCTCTTCACAGTTTAGGACTCCTATGAATTACTATAAATTTCATCTCATAATCTAGTAGTTATTCTTTCAGTTATGTGAGATTTTAACATCATACAGTTCATTGAAAATCAACATTAGAGAAATTAGGTGATACTAAATAAATTAATTCTAGTGTGTTGATATGGTGGTAGATGAAGTTTACGTATTTTTTGTATTTAATTAACTAGATTTTTTCTTTTTTCAATTTTGTGCCTCATGTGTCTCAGGCGTGCGCCTAGGTTCCATGACATCTTTGAGCCTCAGTGCGCCTTATGCCTTTAATAACATAGTCTGTTGGACGACGACAAATAAACAAGGAGAAGTCGACAGTATTTCGAGTAAAACCAATATAACGAACAACTCGGCTGAATTTGTCAAACCATGCCCGTGGGAATTGCTTGGGGCAGTAAAGAGATTTCTTAAGGTGACACACCAAAGTCTGCCACGTGGTTTCATAACTAGGAGGTTGTTGCACGTACACAGTTTTCATAAGATCACCATTGAGAAATACATTCTTTATGTCGAGTTGGTGCCATGTCCAATGTCGATAGAACGCTATAGAGATCACTACTTTGACAGTATTGAGCCTGGAAACAAGAGAGAATGTCTCTTCATAATCAAGGTCATATTGCTGAGTGAATCCACGAGCAACAAGACAAGCTTTGAGACACTCAATTGTCCCATCAGAGTTATGCTTGATGTTAAAAACTCATTTACAGCCAACCGGAGAATATCAAGAAGGAAGGGGAACAAGGTCCCATGTTTGATTGGCCCGTAGAGTTGCCATTTTCTCATCCATTGCCGCCCACCACCCCGAATGCTAAAGAGCCTCCTACACAGAAGACAAGGTGGAAATAGAGGACAAAGATGTCGCAAACCTGGGAAAGGGTAGAAGAGAGGAGGTGCAAGGATACATAATTATAGAGAGGGTGAGCAGTAGAACAATCCGTATCTTGGGAGGGAGCTGTAGGCGGATCAACGGTCTGAGGAGCAACATTAATAGAAGACAACGATCGTAGGGCATCAGACCACGGACGACGACGAGTGCACACTTGTAGACGAGGAGAGGGGCACATGAAAAGAGGTAAAGTGAGTAATGGAGGAGGGATGTGAGTGGGAATGGCCGGACGTGGGAGAGCATTGAGAGATATAGTAAGAGGTACGGAGTATAACAGTTGATCCTCAAAGAAGGTAATATCCACATAGGTGATTGTTTTCCCAGTAGTAGGAGAATGACACACACATCCTTTCCATGTACGAGAGTACCCAACAAAGATATACTTGGTAGCACGAGGAGCCAACTTATCGATAGGAGGTCCGAGATGATGAACAAAACAAGCACATCCAAAGACTCGAAAATGAAGAGAGAAGGGAGGTGTGGAAGGGTACAAAATGAAGAAGGGAGTAGCAAAGTCGAGGACGTCCGATGACATGTGATTAATTCAAAAACACACGGTGGAAACAACAAAGCATCCATACTGCTTGGGAACAAGGGAGCGAGCAACCCCTAGAAGGTGGCGGTTCTATCGCTTGGCGACACCATTTTGTTAAGGTGTATAAGCACGAGATGTTTGATGGAGAATGTCGAGGAGATTATAGGTGTCTTGAAAGTCGCAACTGGTATACTCACGAGCATTATCAGAGTGCAGAATTTTAATGGTGCTCGAGAATTGAGTATGAGTTTCAGCGATGAAGGAGCATAAGCACTGCAACAACTCAGAGCAATCACACAGTAAGTATAATCAGGTGACACGTGAATGATCATCCATAAAGGTCAGAGAGTACTGATAACCAGACAAACTGACAGATTTATACGGACCCTAAATATCCGAGTAAGCTAAGTCAAAGGGAGCAGAGCTCTGAGAACAACTAGGGCAAAGGTAGATCGATGTTGCTTGCTATAAATGCAAGTTTTACATTGAAACTCAGTAAACAAAAAACCAGGAAGAGCTTATTAGAGAATAGTAAGAGGCGCATGACCAAGTCGACGATACCAATAAACGGAAGTACTCAAGGATAACACGGAGGTGAGAATGTCCAAAGTGTAGAGCCCATTTGACAGTCGACCGGT
Source organism: Platanthera zijinensis (assembly GCA_039513925.1). Taxonomy (NCBI): domain Eukaryota; kingdom Viridiplantae; phylum Streptophyta; class Magnoliopsida; order Asparagales; family Orchidaceae; genus Platanthera; species Platanthera zijinensis. The sequence goes on from CM077083.1 coordinate 33,347,391, forward strand.
ACCAATGACATGCTGCATCCGTCGATCCTACACAACAAAAGAAGATAAGATAAAAGAAATTGAAGAGACATGTTCTTGAGAAAGTCGACTGATAGCGAAGATTAAAGATACAGTCAAGGACATGAAGAATAGGGCGTAGAGAAAGGGAGGGAGTCACAACAACATCGTCATTCACAACTGTGATAAAGTTAAGAGCATGAGCATCAGTGTAGAGAGGATTTTGTGGAGAAATGTGATTGGTGGCTTTGGAGTTCATAATCTAAGAGGAGCCAAGAGGGAAAGAAGTGAGGTTGGCAAGGAAGGAAGAGCCACTAGGCCAGTTGGGCGTTTAAGCAACTCCCGCAGTTTCTTAAGTTCATTCCGCAAGATACCGAGTTTAACATGGAAACCATTGGAGGAAGCTCGAGCTGTAGAGAGGGGAAGGAAAGCTAGAGTCCCCGTAGAGTGCAACGGGACCCTGACTCATGTAACTGCGAGCAGAGGAAACTGTGGAGAGCATAGGATCAGTGAGCATGGGAATAACGCGAGAGAACGTAATGGCATATGCGGGAATAGGGGGCAGACGGCGCGTACACGATGATAGTAATCACGGACGAGGCCTGGAAGCGAGCTCGCGTAGGCTTCCTAGCGGGATTAGGTACAAGTTCGAGATGCAAGCTCCGGTTGCGGGCTGTAGTGCGCGGACTCAATGAGAGCAGACACACTCAGCAGGAGATGAGCAACAACGAGCACGACAAGATGAGGTCTCTTGGAAGAGAGTGGGTTCAAGCAGCGGCGAGCATGAGCTCAAGAAGCGACGATCAGAGTGTGATTGGAGGAGAGCGGGTACAAGGAGCAGGTGCGAGCAAAGCTATAACAATCGCAATCTGGTCCGGCCAAAGCATGAGTCGAGAACGGAGGCTCAATCGCGGTCAGAGATGCAACGATCTCAGGGAAGAAAGACCGCAGGAGAAAGCGGTCACCACCAGGCGCAGGAAAGAAAGAAAGGGAGGCGAACACCAAGTGTCTGAAGATGCGGGTATAGGAGGCCGCAAGGCGGAGAGAAGCGAGCTCACAGGTCCCGTGAACAGAAGCAACGTATACAGGGTAACGACGGTCTCACAGGTCGCACGAGAAGGAGAAGGTTGCGCAAACAGAAGCATAGGTGGGTCCCAATGGAGAGGTCTAAAAAGTAGCAGGGAGGGAGGTATTTGGAAACACAGAGATAGAGAGTAGAGACCTGACGCAGAGGTGCAGTCTCAAATAAGAGGCGGGAGGTGCGGGCACAATGAAGACACTGCGAGACCGACGGGCTGGTCTGTGACAGGAGTAAGAGCTCAACCAAAAAAATTGCAGGATTCGAATGCCTCTGATACCATGAGAAAAGAGAAGAAATAAAATATTATTTCAGCATTTTACATTAATCTTCTTGTACCACACCATATATATATAGGGAGTCAGATTATAAACAAACTCTCAATACATAATGTGAGACTAATAAACAAAGAAGACTATATAGGTCATAACATGGGCCAAATATAGAAACAAAGGATAACAGTTATTTTATGGGGTTTGATTCTTCTTCAACAGATGTAAATTAGAAAATAAGTCTTTTACCTTCCAGCAATATAAACTGTTCTTTCTCCTTTGGGAGATCCAATGACTGTCTTTCCCCTGGGTAATAGTATAGTTATACAAGGTAATCTAGCACCTGAACAATATGCAAAAAAAAAGTGATAAACAAATTAAAGCATTTTAAATACTTCATTTTGATTCTGGCAAATTGTATGATAAATAGGCTTCTAAACTTCTTTGGCTGATGATTCAAAATGTCACGCTAAGTTTGTCTTTACAGTAATCAAACTCAAAAAACCATTCAGAACAACATAATTTCCCATTATATAAATCCTTTCCGAAGGAATTTTAACCAAATGGATAGATAATTACCAGCAGCTAGCCGGTGCTTCAAACCTTTCAACATTGTCAAAATATACACCTAGCAAATTGTGCACATTAAGTTAGAGGTAGGATACAAGATAAGCTACTATCTTATAACTTATCACCCATACATGGGAACCTAAATATAAGATTAGTAGTAAGCAGATTAATGAACAAGCACTAGTAAAATGTTGAGTCATTGAAACGCCCACAAACTGTGTCTTTCTTAGTAGGTATGTGATGTAGGGTAGGCTAAGGGGTGAACAGAACTTAGAACTCTAGGTGAAAATGCAAATGTGACACACTGATCCTAAGGGTACCTGCCATGAAGCCGTCGGATACGACAACAAATTAATTAGAGCAATGCAATTTTAACACCACACAATTAATTAAAGGACAGTAAACAGGCATCCAATTCAACGAATATTTAATGGATTTCCTCCGCTCGGAGGGCCAAAGCTAAGCGCACAGAAAATAGATCCCAACCACAAGTTATAAGAGCACCGCAACAAAGTTCTACAAGTACGAATCCAAACAAAACACAGTAGTCAATCCAATAAAATGTCAAATCAAATGTTCCAATACAACAAGGGGCTCACCAAAGTAGCGGGCTGACCGAGCCACTGAAGATTTCAGATCCGGATGCGTAGATCAGTGATCAGAAGTGGAGCCGGAGGCGTGGAAAACTGTGTAGGTGACTTTCCTCGACGGTGGAAGGTGGAATCGGGCCGGAAAGGGGTAGATCCGTAGATCCGGCGATGTATGGGTGGATCCGGGAGGGGAGGGGAGGGGTCGGGTATGTTGGAGTGGATCCGGGCTGTAGGTGTGGTGGGGAGTGAGTAGTCGGGATGGATCTGGACTGAAAGTCCATATCTGGGCAGATCTGATGTGGAAGGTGGTCGGGGTGGCTCCACAGGAGTAGGGGAAGGCGGATGTGGGTTGGAAACTATAGCATGAATAATAAATTTCATGAAAGAACAGTAACAGTGAATAGAAACAGGATTGTTCTCTGGACAATGGTGGGCTGTTTTGGGGGGGCTGTAAGGGGCTGCGGGAGGGAGTTTGGGAGGGGGAAAAGAGGCTTCGGGTTAGGGGTTACCTTGGGGAAGAAGATACAAGCCTAAGAGTCGTCACCTCGGGTTCCACGGAGTCGGCACCGTGGGATGATCGCGGGATTCCGGGATTCAATGTCTCCAAAATCTGCAATCCCTTGGATCAGCCCCTAACACCTCTATTTATAATAAAACAAGGATTGGAGCATCCCCTATCAACGGTTATGATGGCCGGAGGTGAGGCTACCCAAATACATCAAAATAAATGCAAACATAATAAAAATAATATATCAAATCGATTTGCAACGCGAATCCGGACACATCTGCGAAGTCCGGTCGTTGATCCGGGCACGCCATATATGGTAAGTCGCCAAATCAGCCCCAAACGGGCCCAAAACTCGTCCTCGTCTTTGCTCCGCATCAGTATGACATTCAAATAGGATTGCACGTTTTCAAAATACACACCTACCAAATTGTGCACATTAAGTTAGAGGCAGGATAGAGGATAAGCTACTGTTTTAGAATTTATCATCTATATAACGTAGACAATTCAAAGAGGATGTCAGACCAATGGAAAGTAAGTATATTGGTACTTTTGTATAAGAACAAAAAAGATATAAAAAATTGTGTAAATTATAAAGGAATTAAATTGATGAGCCATACCATGAAAGCATGAGAATGAGTAATAAAAAGAATAGTAAGACGAGATACTAACATCTTGGAGAATCAATTTGGATTCATGCCAAGGCGGTCAACCATGGAAGCTATACATCTCTTAAGGACTATGAAACACCGACACTTCAAAATGCCCAGCGTGTCGGTGTCGGACTCTCCGACACTCGTCTGACTCTCCAACACTAATGTCGGAAGTCCGACGTGCTGGCTCACGTGGGACTCGCGTGTCCCGCTCAATCGGACACACGTGCCCCTAAGCTAGTTACTCATGGTGAGCCGGGAAGCAATTTGTCTTAGAAATAAATTTTTTTTTGAAAAATATTTTATAAGTTCATATACAAGAGTGAAAGAACATTGGTTAATGATTGATATTGTTGGACGGCCAGCATGAACTAAAAATAGGCATGCTCGATTAGTCCCACACCGCCTACCCAGACGGTCCACTCGTACTTATATTAACCCCGCCCCTCCAACCCTTGACCCGGGTTTTGGAGTGGAAAAAATGGTGCAGAGGTTCAACATGGTATCGGAGGGAGGTTAACGCTGATGGGGCGTGTTGGACGGTCAGCATGAACCAAAAATAGTCATGCTCGATTAGTCCCACACCGCCTACCCAGACGGTCCACTCGTACTTATATTAGCCCCGCCCCTCCAACCCTTGACCCGGGTTTTGGAGTGGAAAAAAGGGTGCGGAGGTTCAACAGGTATAAAAGGAATTGGAAAGTGTATACAAATCTCATGGAGTGACTATTTCAGGTGGAAAAACTAGAAGAATAGGTGAATGCTAAAATAACGAGTCTTGCTGCTAAAAAAGTGTTTTTGCCCCTTCTAGCATTTCAAGTAGTGAAGGTGGAACTACTAGTGGGGTGAATATTTTCTCTAGAAAAAGGAAGATTGAAAGCAAGGAAAAATGTTTGCTTAATAATCCATTATTTTTACTGATGATATATAATGGTAATGCGTTAATGTTCTATTATTTTTGACCTTTTGTTAAGTTTTGCATTTGAATATTTGATGAATATTATTTAAACATGACTTAATTTATTTGAATATTTGTTAATTGTTCATTTTTTTATTATTTGTTAAATGTTTTAAGATTTTAATAATTATAAAAAATAAATATTTAATATACGTGTCCCATCGTGTCCGAATATGATATTTTTTTAGAATTGACGAGTCACGTATCGTGTCGTGTTGCGTCGCGTGTCGGTATCGGTGCAACATAGCTTGAGGAGGCTCATTGACAACTACTGAGAAAGAAAACAAGATTTGCATATGCTGTTTATTGATCTTGAGAAGGCTTATGATAGAGTTCCAAAAGAGAACTTATGGAGAGTCTTAGAAAAGAAAGGTGTAAATGTATCATATTTTGACATAATCAAAGATATGTATACAAATTCAAAGATAAGGGTGAGGACATCTGGAGGATTGACACAGAAATTCCCAATGACAGTTGGCTTACATCAAGGTTCAACTTTAAGCCCTTATCTCATTACCCTTATCTTAGATGAGCTCACCGGACATATCCAACAAGCAATACCTTGGTGTTTATTGTTTGCAGATATCATTTTGATTGATGAGAAGTGCGAGGCTGTAAACGCAAAACTTGAATCTTGGCGAGATACTTTAGAAAATAAGGGGTTTAGGTTGAGCGATGCTCTATGGTTTTGAGTGTTGGGCAGTGAATTGTGTACATAAGCAAAAAATGGCAGTTGCAGAGATGAGAATGCTTAAGTGGATGTTTGAACACATGAGACTGGATAAAATTAGGAATGAATGTATCGGGGATAAGACTGGAGTAACACCAATTGCAGAGAATAAACGAGAAGCTCGACTAAGATGTTTGGACACGTACAAAGGAGACCATTAGAGGCACCTGGTAGACGTTATGAGAGTCTAGTCACTAGGCATGTTAAATAAGGGAGGAGTAGACAAATAAAGACTTGGAATGAAACTATAAGGAAAGACGAAGTACTTAGGCATTAGTGAGAGTATGACAAAAGATAAGGCACATTGGCGACAAAGGATCCATATAGCCGAGCCCACTATAGTGGGATAAAGGATTGAGTGTTGCTGTTGTTGTACAACGTAGAAAATTCACTATTGGGATGTTGGAACCTAAATATAAGATTAGTAGTGAACAGATTAATAAACAAGCACTAGTAAAATGTTGAGGGTCATTGAAACGTCCACAAACCGTGTTTTTCTTAGTAGGGATGGCATTCAAGTAGGATTGCACACTCATGATGGATGGAAAGTAATAGAAAACAGCAAATGTGAGTAGCTTGAATAATGGACAACCCATATATAGGCATTCTATGAGAAAAAGGGGATGCCAGTTAGGATGATGTATTCCAGGGTCGGTCAACAGAGTATTATACTTGAATAAAATCTGAAATTATATTAGAGCATATGCTTGAACAAAAATCTGGAAGTATCTGTAACATCCTAATTTTTGACGCGAAATTTATTTAAAATTGTAGGGCCGAGTCGCGACGAATTTTGATCGAGGCAGCGCGTCGTCAAGGTATAATGTTACTTTTCCTAATGATAGCGACCGTTAGTTCGTTAAGTGCGTTAAGAATAGTGCGTAACGCATGTTATTTTAGAATCAACGCGCGCGACGATTTCGGTGTTAGTATTCAAAAGAATTAGTGTGAGTTTGGGTGTGCCGATAGCCGTTTAATAAATTGTTTTTGGGTGGAGATTGGGTGTCAATAGCTTTCCCCCCCTTCTCCTCATACGGTTTGATTAAAACCGCTGCAGCCCGATAAAAACCGCACACCCCTTTTTTTTTTCTTACGGGAGGAAACCGCAAACCCGCAAGAGTGCCCGACGACTCCCTCTCTCGCCGATCCACCTCGACGCCCCTCCCGGCGCCTTCTGCAGCCCTAGCCGGCGGCCGATTCCTCTCCAGATAGCAAATCCGACTTCTCCTCCCTCCTCTGCAGGCATCAGTGAGCCTTCCTCTTCCTTCCTTGGCCGTGGGAGAAACGGGTTTAACCCTAGCCGGTGGAGGTTGAGTTTCGTTTTGTTTCCGGTGAGTCGATTCCTCCCTTGTCTCTTTTCCCTCATGGAGATCCTTCGATTTGGAGGTTAGGCTAAACTAATTTTGTTCCTATTCCCCTATTTTAGGTTTTGGTGTTCGTGGTTCACCGCGGAATTTGTGTGGGACGCTTTGAGAGCCTCAATCGCGATACGTAAAGGACTTCGGTGGCCTCGGGGCAACACTCTGAAAGTCCCAGACAGTAGGATTTCCGTGGGAAAAGATAATGTCGCCGCGCCGAGTCTACGAGCGCCGCAGCACCGCTGTAAGGAAATTCTAATTTCTTTTAGTTAGACATATCAAGTAATTATATTTTTATTTGCATGAGTAGGTTTCGTACAAGCATCATAACCATGCATAGAAAAGTGTGGCAGTAGGAAAATTATCGTGGAAACGCGTAGGATAACGCCCTTTTCCATAACCACGTTAGTAAAGTCATAAACAGTTATTTAGGTACGAAACTTTACCCGTGTATGTAAGTTTGGAATTTGTCCAACTAAGGGCGCGAATGTCCCTTCTAGTCGACCACAAGAAAGTCAAGGGTCGCTCAGTAGTACACCAAAAGAGATATCCCAAGCAGAGTAGCATCAGACCGAAAGGTCAATGAGCACACAAGTCTTTACGTGCTCGGTAGAGACGCACTACCTTTCTCATAAGGCAAATGGTATCTTGTGAGCAGTACAGTCTTGGGAGTTTACTTCCCTTTGAGACAGTTAGTAGATTCGAGACCGTGTCCGCGCGACACTAGAACAGTTGAGTTCGTAAGATGGTCTTGGGTCGTCAGTTTCAGTTGCGCGTTAGGAGCTACTCTGCCTAGAGCCTTCCAAGTAAATGTGCAGGTTAGAAGCCACCTAGAACTCAAGTATAGACCTGACGTGAGACAGTACACTAGTTAGTGAACGCCAGGACTTGGGTTAGTGAACTAAAAGTCACGTGCTTAGAACAAATAGATGTTTGACCACGAAGTAGTGCGAAGGCATGCATAACATATAGCATAAAGGTTTTTAATGCACAAAACTGTTTTCTAAAGGCATGCATGCATTCATATATAAATCTGTTTTAGTGTCACTAAGGGAAGTTGTTTTTCTTTACTCTGACCCCTCGTGGGCAATGTTTTTCAGGTGACCCAGGTGGGAAACTACGCCTAGGATGAGTGTTATGGATGTGTCAGTCAGTAGTATTTTACCCTTCAGTTTCCTTAATTCCAGTATACTCTTGTAGATGTGGTTAATGTAATTTATAAATGTTTTATCTAAATTGTATCAGACTATTAATGTTAAACAGATTTTCAGTTAATTCAATTCAATTCATGTTAGTGGCTCTGTGAATCCAGTATGAGGTATGTGTTTACCCTTAGTTTATTTTCCTAGCTTCCGCTGAAAGTTTTAAATTTCTTAGTAGATGTTTCTTTTACCTGCTGCATATTAGTTTTTAATACTGTTTCCTAGTCTTCTTTATATCGCTGACCCGGCCGGACGGCTGATTTCTGAAATACTGGGAAGGGGTGTTACAAATTGGTATCAGAGCCAGGTTTAGAATCCCTGGACCCTAGAAAGAATTCACAGAGCCATAGGATTGTGTAAGAGTAAACTCTCGTTAGTAGAGTATTTTTAAGTAGCGTTTAAGTCATAGTTTTCGCTAGAGTACGAAATAAATTGCTAAGCCAAATTTCTCAGATGTTTGTTAAATAAATAGATTTCCTTTGTATGTTCTATCAGGCACCACGAGTTAGTGAACCAGGTGAATCTTCACGTCAAGACCCGGTTCCTAATGCGACCATGGGAGACGCTGCCGTGCCACAGGTACCACCAGTTCCAGCAGCTCCAGAAGGCATGGACATAGCGTCTCAGATAGCCAGGGCGGTCACTGTTGCCCTGATGGAGTTTCAGAGAGGACTGGCTGCAGGGTTTCCAGCTCCAGTACAAGTACCAGTCCCTGCACCAGCTCCTGCCCCAGTACCCGTGGAGATGACCCTGGAGCGCTATTTGAGAAATTTTAGAGAACTTCAGCCTTCGAACTACAGTGGGGATGAGACCCCAATGGACACAGATGATTGGATAGCAAACACCAGAGACCTGCTGAATGTTTTGGAGTGCCCAAAGAACAAGAAGGTTCCTTTAGCTGTTTTCCTCCTTCAAGGTGAGGCAAAAGTCTGGTGGGACAAGTACCGGGCAGATGATCCTGCAGGTCGTACGTCAGACATGTTTACTTGGGGCGAGTTCTCTAGAGCCCTTGCTAGTTGGTTCGTGCCTCCTTCCGCACGACGAGGTCTCCAGGAGAAGTATCTTAAACTTTTCCAGGGGGACAGGACAGTTACTGAGTACGAGCGAGATCTTACTCATCTGGCTCGATATACGGGCGTGATGCAGGGAGATCAGACTGAGAAGTGCAGTCGCTTTGTGGATGGTTTGCGTGACTCGTTGAGGCAGCCGCTGATTACAGGAGCTTAGTGGATACGGCTCGCAGACTAGAGGCTGATCAGCAGAAGGTTCAGAAGCAAAGTAATTTCCGTGCGAAGCGATCTCAGGATTCGCATCAGCCGCAGCAGAGCAGGAATGATCAAGGAAAGAACTGGAACAAGAAGCCGAAGCCCGATGCTAAGAAGAGTCGTCAGTCTAGTGACAGGAGCAAAGACTACCTCATGTGTCCCAAGTGTCAGCGTCGCCATCCAGGAGAGTGTTTGGCCAGCGCAGGCGTGTGCTACAAGTGCCGACAACCTGGACATATAACTCGCTTTTGTCAAGAAGTTGGTGCAGATCAGTCGAAGTACGAGGTTGGTAGCTCTAGCAGGGTAGATAAGGGCAAGGCGTTGATGATCACTGATGGGAGACCACAGCAGGGTTGAGACTTAGTGCAACCCAGAGCTTATGGGCTTGGTCAGCAGGAGGCGAAGGATCAGGAGGATGTAGTGACTGACATCTTTATGATTCGTAATTTACCCTCTAAGATTCTGTTTGATACGGGTGTCTCGCACTCGTTTATCGCGGAATCTCTAGTGCGTAAGTTGGATTTAGAAGTCGTCCCAGAGGCAGTACCGCTGGAAGTCATGATGCCAAATGGATCCCTTCTGCAGACCAGAGATAAGTGCAGGGTACCGGTGCAGTTTGGGGATACCGAGATTATCGTAGAAGCTTTGCAGCTACCTATAGCAGGATTCGACTTGATTTTTGGAATGGACTGACTTTCAGCAGTCAACGCCAGGATTGACTATAGGGCGAAGCAGATTCAGTTCGATGGCCCCAACCAGACATCTTTTTCTTTTCAGGGTTTGAAGGGAATAGTGAAGATGATCATATCTGCAGTCCAAGCGAGAAGGTGCATCAGTAAAGGTTGTGAAACCTTCGTAGTACTGATGAGCGGGGAGTCTAAGACTGACTTGACAGAGGTGCCAGTGGTGCAGGAGTTTCCCGATGTTTTTCCGGAAGAGCTCCCTGGTGCCCCTCCTGATAGAGAGGTTGAGTTCCCGATAGACTTGCATCCTGGGGCTACACCGGTAGCCAAATCTCCCTATCGGATGGCTCCAAGGGAACTAGCAGAGTTGAAGAGCCAGTTGCAGGAGCTGTTTGATTGGGTTTTATACGCCCCAGTACTTCACCATGGAGTGCCCCAGTACTGTTCATGAAAAAGAAGGATGGTAGTCTGAGACTGTGCATAGATTACCGTGAATTGAACAAGCTGACCGTAAAGAACAAGTACCCGATTCCCAGGATTAATGATTTGTTCGACCAGTTGGTGGGAGCGAACACCTTTTCCAAGTTAAATCTGAGGTCGGGCTATCATCAGTTGAGGATTCGTGACGTGCATATTCAGAAGACGACTTTTAGTACTAGATACGGACACTTCGAGTTCGTGGTCATGCCGTTTGGGCTGACCAACGCTTCTTCAGTGTTTATGGACCTGATGAATAGGGTATTCCGGGAGTACTTGGATCGTTTTGTCATCGTCTTCATAGATGATATCTTAGTGTTCTCTAAGAGTGCAGAAGATCATGCAGCACACCTCAGGATTGTTTTGAGCACACTCAGGAAGAACCAGTTGTATGCTAAGTTTTCAAAGTGTGAGTTTTGGCTTTCAGAGATTGCATTCTTAGGCCACATCATCAGTCAGAAAGGGGTTAGTGTTGATCCGAAGAAGATAGAGGCTATTAAAAATTGGCCAAGGCTGACGACAGTTTCAGAGGTTCGCAGCTTTTTGGGTCTTGCTGGATTCTACAGGAGATTCATCAGGGATTTCTCAAAGTTAGCCTTACCACTGACTTCCCTCACTAGGAAGGGTAAGGACTTGGTTTGGACAGTTGAGTGTGAGTTGGCTTTTGAGGACTTGAAGGACAGATTGATGACCGCACCGATTTTGAGTTTACCTTCAGGGCCTGACGGGTTTTAGATTTATAACGATGCTTCAGGTCAGGGTTTGGGCTGTGTCCTTATGCAGCATGGAAAGGTCGTAGCCTATGCCTCGAGACAGTTAAAGGTTCATGAGAAGAACTATCCTGTGCATGACTTGGAGCATGCAACAGTTATTCATGCTCTGAAGATTTGGAGGCACTATCTCTATGGAGTGCGTTGTGAGATCTTTACTGATCATAAGAGCCTCAAGTATATCTTTGATCAGCGAGAGCTCAATTTGAGGCAGCGTAGATGGTTAGAGTTTCTATCAGACTACGACGTAGACATTCAGTACCATCCAGGTAAGGCGAACGTTTTGGCTGATGCCTTTAGCCGTAGAGGCTCGTGTTTTTCCCTTCTCACTCTGCAGAAGGAGTTGGTACGAGAGCTGGAGAGACTGGACATCGTCGTTGTGCCCCGTTGTAGTTTTGGTTCTGCAAGGTTGAGTTGGATGGAAATTACTTGCGACATTAGAGATAGAATCATGACAGCTCTACCGTTGGATCCAAAGATGGCAGAGATTTGGATCTCAGTGCAGTCAGGTCAGAAAGAGAGATTCTCTATTCAGGATAATTTATTATTGCATGATGGCAGAGTGTGTATCCCAGATGTTAGTCACCTTCGCGAGGACATTCTTTTCGAGGCACACAATTCCAGATATTCCATACATCCTGGTAGCACGAAGATGTATGCAGATCTTAAGAAGGTAGTCTGGTGGTCAGGTTTGAAGAGTGATGTTACAGATTATGTAGGGAAGTGCGAGACATGCAAGTTGGTTAAGGCCGAGTGTCAAAGGCCTGGAGGCAAGTTGCAGCCACTTCCCATTCCCGAGTGGACTTTTGAGGATATATCCATGGACTTTATTCATGGTCTGCCGAGATCGCAGAGTGGGAATGATTCTGTGTGGGTTATAGTTGATCGACTTTCTAAGGTCGCCCATTTCATTCCTCTTAGGAAGACGGATCAAGGTCCGAAGCTGGCACAGTTATACTTAGACGAGATAGTTCGACTTCATGGTGTTCCCAAAACTATAGTTTCAGACCAAGATGACAGATTTACCTCCAGGGAGTGGCGTTACGTACATGAGCGGTTGAGTACCAGATTACATTTCAGCACCGCTTTTCATCCCCAGACCGATGGACAGACTGAGTGCACAAATAGGACTTTGGAGGATCTGCTACGGATGTGCATTTTGGATTTTGGAGGAAAGTGGGAGAAGTATGTTACTCTTGTGGAGTTCTCCTACAACAACAGTTTTCAGACAAGTATTGGGATGGCACCGTTCGAGGCCCTCTATGGTAGACGTTGTCGGACACCGTTATGTTGGGCTGAGAGTGAGGAAAGATCTTCTATCAGAGAGTCATGGATTGATAAGACCACTGACAGGATCAAGCTCATTCAGGAGCGTATGAAGACAACTCAGGATCGCTAGGCCAGGTATAATGATCAGAGGCACAGGTCAGTAGAGATCAGTGTTGGAGACTACGTTTATCTGAAGGTCAGACCAGTCAGAGGAGTCTCTAGAATTAAGCGGATGAAGAAACTGAGCCCCAGATTCGTTGGTCCTTTTGAGGTACTGGAAAGAGTTGGTGAGGTTGCTTATAGGTTGGCCTTATCTGAGGAAATGAGTGGCGTATATGATGTATTCCACATCTCCTATTTAAGGAGAGCAGTCAGAGATCCCAGTCAGATCATCAGTACCGAGGAAGCACCGATTGAGACAGATCTTAGTATTGGGGTTAGACCAGTAAGAATTGTGGATTTAAGGATTCAGAAGCTCAGGAACAGAGAGATTCGCATGGCCAAAGTCCTTTGGATGAACTGTGGCCGTCCAGAATATACTTGGGAGCGAGAGGATGAGCTTAAGAGCAATGCAAATTATTCTTTCCTTTTCGTTTAAGGTATGGTTTCAATTTTCGAGGACGAAAATTTTTGTTAGGAGGGGAGATTTGTAACATCCTAATTTTTGACGCGAAATTTATTTAAAATTGTAGGGCCGAGTCGCGACGAATTTTGATCGAGGCAGCGCGTCGTCAAGGTATAATGTAACTTTTCCTAATGATAGCGACCGTTAGTTCGTTAAGTGTGTTAAGAATAGTGCGTAACGCATGTTATTTTAGAACCGACGCGCGCGACGATTTCGGTTAGTATTCAAAAGAATTAGTGTGAGTTTGGGTGTGCCGATAGCCGTTTAATAAATTGTTTTTGGGTGGAGATTGGGTGCCGATAGCTTCCCCCCCCCCCTTCTCCTCATACGGTTTGATTAAAACCGCTGCAGCCCGATAAAAACCGCATGCCCCTTTTTTTCTTACGGGAGGAAACCGCAAACCCGCAAGAGTGCCCGACGACTACCTCTCTCGCCGATCCACCTCGACGCCCCTCCCGGCGCCTTCTGCAGCCCTAGCCGGCGGACGATTCCTCTCCAGATAGCAAATCCGACTTCTCCTCCCTCCTCTGCAGGCATCGATAAGCCTTCCTCTTCCTTCCTTGGCCGTGGGAGAAATGGGTTTAACCCTAACCAGTGGAGGTTGAGTTTCGTTTTGTTTCCGGTGAGTCGATTCCTCCCTTGTCTCTTTTCCCTCATGGAGATCCTTCGATTTGGAGGTTAGGCTAAACTAATTTTGTTCCTATTCCCCTATTTTAGGTTTTGGTGTTCGTGGTTCACCACGGAATTTGTGTGAGACGCTTTGAGAGCCTCAATCGCGATACATAAAGGACTTCGGTGGCCTCGGGGCAACACTCTGAAAGTCCCAGACAGTAGGATTTCCGTGGGAAAAGCTAATGTCACCGCGCCGAGTCTACGAGCGCCGCAGCACCGCTGTAAGGAAATTCTAATTTCTTTTAGTTAGACATATAAAGTAATTATATTTTTATTCGCATGAGTATGTTTCGTACAAGCATCATAACCATACATAGAAAAGTGTGGCAGTAGGAAAATTATCGTGGAAACGCGTAGGATAACGCCCTTTTCCATAACCACGTTAGTAAAGTCATAAACAGTTATTTAGGTACGAAACTTTACCCGTGTACGTAAGTTTGGAATTTGTCCAACTAAGGGCGTGAATGTCCCTTCTAGTCGACCACAAGAAATTCAAGGGTCGCTCAGTAGTACACCAAAAAAGATATCCCAAGCAGAGTAGCATCAGACCGAAAGGTCAATGAGCACACAAGTCTTTACGTGCTCGGTAGAGGCGCACTACCTTTCTCATAAGGCATATGGTATCTTGTGAGCAGTACAGTCTTGGGAGTTTACTTCCCTTTGAGACAGTTAGTAGATTCGAGACCGTGTCCGCGCGACACTAGAACAGTTGAGTTCGTAAGATGGTCTCGGGTCGTCAGTTTCAGTTGCGCGTTAGGAGCTACTCTGCCTAGAGCCTTCAAGGTAGATGTGCAGGTTAGAAGCCACCTAGAACTCAAGTATAGACCTGACGTGAGACAGTACACTAGTAAGTGAACACCAGGACTTGGGTTAGTGAACTAAAATTCACGTGCTTAGAACAAATAGATGTTTGACCATGAAGTAGTGCGAAGGCATGCATAACATATAGCATAAAGGTTTTTAATGCACAAAACTGTTTTCTAAAGGCATGCATGCATTCATATATAAATTTGTTTTAGTGTCACTAAGGGGAGTTGTTTTTCTTTACTCTGACCCCTCGTGGGCAATGTTTTTCAGGTGACCCAGGTGGGAAACTACGCCTAGGATGAGCGTTATGGATGTGTCAGTCAGTAGTATTTTACCCTTCAGTTTCCTTAATTCCAGTATACTCTTGTAGATGTGGTTAATGTAATTTATTAATGTTTTATCTAAATTGTATTAGACTATTAATGTTAAACAGATTTTCAGTTAATTCAATTCAATTCATGTTAGTGGCTCTGTGAATCCAGTATGAGGTATGTGTTTACCCTTAGCTTATTTTCCTAGCTTCTGCTGAAAGTTTTAAATTTCTTAGTAGATGTTTCTTTTACCTGCTGCATATTAGTTTTTAATACTGTTTTCTAGTCTTCTTTATATCGCTGACCCGGCCGGACGGCTGATTTCTGAAATACTGGGAAAGGGTGTTACAGTATCTGCTCAGTAGGATAATAACCACTTTCCACCGGAGCACAAGTAAATGAAGATTGAATAATTGAACAAATGACCGGATCCAGCAACGGATATGGCAAGAATCCGTGTAGAAAAAACACCCAAACAGCCTCGAATGCTCAAAAACTGCAGCAAGAAAAAAAAAGGAATTCTAAAATTTATTCCAGAAAATAGCCTAGGGACTGATCTAAGAACCTGCCTAAACACGTCAAACATCAACAAGGCTCATATAAGCTTCAAGGCATCATTCCTTACATTCATGCCCATGTAAATAAATTACCATTCGCTGATTTTTATCATAAAGATCAAGCATAAAATCTGAGACAACAACTTGACGCCAAAAATCTTTCAAGAATAAGTAAAAACATAATCTATATTAGACTCCTGACTATCTCTCAAGAAATGACTCACAAGTATGATATCAAGAAACGCCACAGATCTTGCACTCGAAGATGAGTCTCTCTTGAACTCTCGCCTCGAGGTCCAAGCTGAGCAGTTCACTTCAATTATGGTCATGCTCCAAAACTTGCAAACCTCGGCTAACACTCTGGTCCTAACGTCGCCTCTGCCTTGTGATCCCCAAACATATTGTCCCCTGAAGAACCCGCCATGGAGGGATTACCACCTCCGCATCTCTCCCGCCTCGACATTCCCACATTCAACGGGACTGAACCCTCGGGTTAGATTGCCCATGCCGAGCAATATATTGACATTCACCGGACTCATCAGGTGCAGAAGGTCTCCACGGCTCTTATCGGCATGGAAGGGTCCTCCCTTCATCAAGTCCGCTGGCTCCGCAGTCCTCTCCCGGCCTCGCCTGGAGAACTCTCACCGAGGCACACATTCAACGACTTGATTCAACGGTATGATCACCCGCAACTACGGTTCCGTGATTGAGCGCCTTTGCGGGGTCCGCCAGACCGACTCCATTGACTCATATGTTGATGAATTTATCGAGTTGGTCACCCGCATTCTAGGTGTCCCACCCAACCATTACTTGAGTTATTTCATGCACGACTTACAACCCCATATCTGAGCTTGTCTCCGCACCCTCCATCTGTCAACCATCAACCAAGCCATGGACCTCTCTCTACTCATGAAGGCTGAATTTCTGGCGACGTTAGGGGATCCTCTTTCTACGCCTCCTCCTTCCAACCTCTCTACCAACAATATTTTGCCCTCTCCCCCCACCCCCCGCCGTCTAAACCTCCACCGCCGCCATCTCCTCTACCTCGCTCAACCATTATGAGCCCACACAACAACCGCACTATCCCTACTCACCGCCTTTCCAACAAATAGTATCATGCCTTACAGAGTAAGGGTCTGTGTTTCCGTTGCAAGCAGCTCTACTCACTTACTCATGGTTTTCCTGTCAAGGAGTTTCGGGCCCTTATCAGGGATGACTTGGAGGAGATCGGCATTGCTGACTTTGAATCCCTTATGATCACGGATGTATCTCCGGATAGAGCCACAAACACCTATGCGGCAGCCCACTCGCAAACATATCACTATTAGTGATGGGCGGCACCTCGAGCTTGGGGTCAAAGTCGATTTTTTGGCGGACTATATTATTACATACGCGCGCGAGACATCTTATTGTATTTTGTATCTTTAATTTGAAGGACATTAAGGTAAATCATATGTGAGCACCCTCCCTATATAAGGAGGTGCATTGAGAGTTTTAGCGATCTTTAGTGATGTTTAGGATTTTGAGATCTCTCATTTGGGAGAGGGACTTCTACGAGGAATCAGCCTCCTGAAGTTAAGCATGAGCATACATCGTGATTGTATCAAGTTCATTGCGTTTATTGCAAGTCTTCTTGGTAACAGAAGCTAAAAGGTTAAGTAACTAAGATGCAGTTTGAAGTGGACTTGGTGATTGTTGGACGGGAGGTGCAGCAAATGTGGAGTTGCAGAGATTAGAGATGGGCTACAATAAAAGTTTTGTGGTTCAACAAATGGGGGGATGGCTCACGGGAAGAAGATGGGGTTGGTGATGGGGGGGGGGGGGGGGTGACATCAGTTCTGGCTTCATGCTAGAGGTAACCGTTCAACTTCAACACCAAAAAAATGGTCCGCTTTGGGCTCAAAAATAAAAAAAAGTACATACAATATGAAAAATTGAGTCAACCGTATCCAAGAACTCTGATCATCAAGAAGAAAATCCTATATCTTTTGTAAAATAAATGGACCATGAACGAGTCCTAAGATGCGTGATCAGAGTGGTGTTGATCATCATCATTTTTCAGTAAAGACACTTATTTTCCATGTGACAGTTAATGGCCTCCAAGGAATGTGTTGTAGCCCTGAATCAAGTCTCCAATGTGGTTAAAGATGATGCCTCCAGATCCCGATCTACCCATATTTCCTTTGAAAGGCCCGTCAAAGTTCAAGTTCCCCTATCCACATTGTGGTAGTGCTCACATAATAATTTGTGGTGAATGTATTTCCTTCTATTTAAACGGAAAGCCAGGCTTTCTCGCAGTTATATTCTCTCTTTTCCAGTGAACATGTTTGAATCGGCTATCGAGATAAATTGGTTGAAGGTGTGCATCATGTTTCCAATTTTTTTATTCGAGCAAAAATTAACATTTTTCGCATTTAGCAAGTTTTCGAACTTTCCGAATGTATCATAAGACAAGAATCTGAATGAGGGTGCATATGGCCAACACATGAAAAAGGAGTTGACAATTGCCCGAACTAGATCATGTTGGCAAAGTTCGGTTTGTGGTTGTTAGAAAAGGCAATGTAAAGGCTCATGTTTTCACCCATTTTTGTATTTTCTTCTTATTTGTTTTTTAGTCCCGCATCTTGGATTTGTGATTCTTCTCTCTCTCCTCTCCCTATATATATGCACTCATACTTGTATTTACATACACAAGTAGGATATACAAAGTTTCATTTTTTCGTCTAAGTGTTCTTCTATATGGTATCAGAGCTAGGTTATCCCGGGCGGTCTCTGAGTTTCTAACCTCAATCCTCCTTGCGGTTTAGTGTCCACACCTCTCGCGGTTTACTTCTTCTAACCGCTAGTTTCTCTGCTACTTCTTCTCATGGAACCACCCTCCTCCCCTCCTCCTCTTCTCCTTTTATAACTCTCTCAGGTCTGCTCCGTGGGTCCCACCTCCTCTCTTACCGCGCGGCCTTCTCCTCTAGTCGCTGCAGTCCTCTCCTCTTCTGGATCCTCCGATCTCCCCGCGACTGCCTCTCATGCGACTTTAAGCCACTCCGGTCTCTTTCTTATTCGTACGGGTTACTTATCGCGCGGTCTGCACGTGCCGACTTAATCTTGTCGCGCAGTCGCCAACGAGCAATTATCGCGCGGTCTGCCCTGCCGATAGGAAATGTTGGCTATTATTCATGCGGGTCAATTTTGGAGCCAAGTGGGGCCATTGTGCACCTTGCTCCGGCCACCCTTGGCCATATCCGTAGCCCTCTCGTCTTCCTTGTTCAACTGATTCCGTAAAAACATGCCCTTGATATTGTCGTGCTCCCCACGATGGAGGTGGTGGCTGGCCGGCCCAAGGATTACCGTGGACGAAGCCTCCCGGTGGTCCCCCAGCCCGTGGGAAAGGGAGAATCCCTCCCGTAGCGCCTGGAGCGTTCCCCGCCGCCGCAACCGGCCGCTGGAAGCCCGACGGCTCTTCCCCGATCCGCCGCCAGGGGGTGCGGCCCGCGCCCACGTCGCTGTTACCAGCAAACGGTGCGGGCGGCCCCGTCGAACCCGCTCCCATCAGCGGTTGGCATCCCCGGTCGCCGGCCCCGCCTTGCCAAGCCGCGCCGCCGGTGATGCCGACACCCAAGCCAAACCCGGCCTCCTGAACATCCGGCGGCAGCGAATGGTGTGATTCCGCCGCATCCGACCCGGATCCGCCGTTCTCCTCACCGATCGGCCGTTTTCCTCTCAACAGTGCCTTGATTTCCTCCATTCGGGCGTCGATCCGCTCCTCCAACTGCTGTGTTGATGTTCTCATGTTGTCCTCCATTGCGGCCACCGAATCCGCCAACCCTACGAAATTTTCTTCTAGGGCTTCCAGCCGGCTAGCCTCCTCTTGCGTACAGGTGTTCACCATGGTGGAAGAAAGTGCCTCTGATACCAAATGTTAGGGAACTACTAGAGAGAAAGAGAGATCTAGAGAGGAAGAAGGGAGACGGCTAGGGTTAGAGAGGAGATAAGAATTACCTTATAATAGTCTTGCAAAACCCATCCAAGGAGGGGTTTCGGGTTATTTATACCCGGAACCAAGGGGGGCCGGCCAAAGGGGGCCGGCCAAAGGGGGGCCGGCCAAAGGGGCTGGCCGGCCCCAATAGGGGCTGAACCGGTTTGGTTCAGCCCCAAATAACTGATCTTCAGAAAGTGGGGACTGAACCGGATGGTTCAGCCCCGTTGCTGCATCCTTCCTGTCGTTCCCGACGCTTGTATTGTCTCCCAAATAGCCGTGACTCGGCCCCGAGCATAACAGTTTGCTTCCTCTCTTCGTATTCGTGCGGTTTGTCCTTATCGGGCGATCTGTCATGCGATCTCCTAGTGTTCGCTGTGGACTCTGGTGCTCTTGCAGACTTCTCTAGTCGCGCGGTCTAGACAGACTCTTTCAGTGCGTGCTGGTCTGTTGCACCCATTGCTGACTTCTTTAGCCGCCGCGGTCTACTCTTTTACCACATGGCCTTTCTGTAGCCACACGATCCAGTTTGTTTTTGTTCGTCCGGTTTCCCTCATTCGCATTTTGCTCCTCTTACCGGCTTTACTGTGGCTTCCCTTCTTGTCGCGGTCTCCTCAGTCGTGCTCGCTGCTTCTTGACAATTGCTCGTTGGCGACTGTGCGCTGGCTGCTATCAAGTTGCCTCTAGCCGCTATCCGCTGTCAAGTTGCCGCCTAGCCGCTGTCCGTTGTATCTGCTCTAACCAATTCCTCTAGCCGCCAGACCGCCTCTCCATGGGTTACTCGATTGATTCTACCAAGCAGCCGACTTCCTCTCCTGCAGCCCGCCGGGTTCGTGCTCCTGAACTGCGTGATGAGTTGAGGATCACTACAATCTCCCTTACTGGGAAGAAGAACTTTGTTGAATGGGTGCAATTTGTCCGTCGGGTACTTCAGTCCAAGGTTCTTCTGCATCATCTTTCTCGGGATCCTCCTTCAGCACCTATTGACGACTGGCTGCATAACGACGGTGCGTTCAGACCTGGTTTCTCAACTCCCTTGATGGCGAACCTTACCGTATGACCATGTATCACGAGACAACCAAGGCAATGTGGGATGAACTTCATCCCCTTTACTCCGACAAGGATAGTCTCCAACACCTCTATGACATCATCATCGGTCTCCAGAGCCTGGACTCTGGCACTGATGTTGACTTAACCTCCTTCGTTGCTCAGTCTAAGACGTTGGTTGAAGCCTAGATTCAGCATCAGCCCCCTACTATGGATCCCGCTTCCCAGCGCACTCACAAGGATGCCGTTGGTATTGCTACGATGATGACACGTGTTCTGGCTCATCTTCATAGTGTTCGGGCCCAGGTCCTCTCGTCTGCTACTACTCCCTCCTTCTCGGATGTATACTCCATGTTGTTAAAGGTTTCACCACCTCCTGATGCTATCAGACCTCCTTCACCGACCCTTCTTCAGCATTCCTCTGCACCATTACTCCCTCTCCCTCCGCCGACCCGTGGGGGACGTACAGGCTCTCGAGGGAGGGGTCGCGGAGGCCGGCCACAGCCTAAGTGTTCTTTCTGTGGTAAGGATGGACATCTTGAGGCCATCTGCTACCGTAAACATGGTCTTCCTCCTCGTCCAAATGCATCTGTTGCTGCCCTCAGTCGGTCGGCCACTCGTGCTAATCTTGATGAAGTCCGACTTCAGCTCCAACAACTTCAAGGGTTGCTCCACAACTCGCTTACCTCAGTTGCCTCCGTCTCCAACGAAGGTATCACTTGTCTCTCCACTAGTCCGAGCTGGATAGTGGATTCGGGTGCTACTCATCATATCACATCCCCGAAGCCACCCTGATACTTGGATTCTCCGCATCCAAAGTTTATCATCGTCGCTAATGGCAACACCGCTCATGTCTCCGGCTCTGCCGACATGCCCCTCAATTCTTCTATTTCTCTTCGCTCGGCTCTCCATGTCCCGGGCTCTCCCTTTAATTTACTGTCTGTTAGTCGCCTTTCTGCAGTTTTGGATTGTTCTATCACGTTCACCCCTTCTTTTTTTCTGATGCAGGATCACATGACGCAGAGTATCATTGGTAAAGGATGACTGCAAAACGGGCTCGACCTTCTTGATGTCTCTCATACTATTCTCTCCTCTGTCTCCTCAGTTGACTAGCATCGATGTCTTGGGCATGCTACGCTTCCCGTTCTCCAGAGGGCTCTTCCTGATGTTCCGCTTAAAGTTTTTTCCTGTGATTCATGTATTCTGGGGAAACAACATCGTTCCTCGTTTCCCCCTCATTGTACCCGGAGCTCTGCTCATTTTATGGTAGTTCATTCAAATGTTTAGGGACCCTATAAAATATCAATGTATCTGATTATCGTTATTTCATTACTTTCATTGATGATTATTCTCGAATGACTTGGTTGTACTTACTTTGTGACCGCTCCGAACTTCCTCGTGTGTTCTGAGCTTTCATTCTTGAGACTCGCACTCAGTTTGCCGATAAACTCAAAATGCTTCAGACAGATAATGCTCGCGAATACACTAGTCATGAATTCGATACTCTCTGCTCTGAATTTGGGATTATTCATTAGATTTCGTGTGCCTATACTTCTCAACAAAACGATGTGACTAAACGCAAAAATAGACATCTTCTTGATGTTGCTCGTTGTCTCATGATCCAAATGCATGTTACCAAGGCGTATTGGTATTTTGCGGTTTCCATGACATGCTATCTCATCAACCGTCTCCCTTCCTCCGTCCTTAACAACGCCACCCCGTTTAGTCTCCTCTTTTCCTTTGCACTACCATTCCCTTTCACCCCTGGCACATTTGCTTGTTATTGCTATATTCATCATCTCGGGCCCTCCACTGACAAGTTCAATCCTCGTGCGGACAAATATATGTTCATTGGTTACTCCCGCACACAAAAAAGGTATGTTTTCTACTTTCTCACTACCCACAAGGTGACTGTGTCGGCAGATGTTACCTTCTAGAAGATCAATCATTTTTCTCTACTTCATCACCACCTCCTCCATCGCCATCCTTACCTCGACCGGTCATTCCAGTTACGTCTCCACCACCACCACTTCCCACCGAAGTTCCTGTTCATCACCAAACTCTTCTTCTTCATGTCTATACTCCTCGACCTCCTCGTTCCTCCGCCCCAAAGTAGTCGGCTTCAACCTCTGGCACTCTGCGACCTGCTGATCCGATGCCGGCCTCCACCGCCCATCCCATGGTGAATTAAGTATCCTTACATCGCCTGTTCCTAACGCTTCGGGACTTTGCCAATACATTATCCTTTATTTCTGTCCCTAATTCTGTGCAGGAGGCTCTCCAACATCCGGGTTGGAGGGCGGCCATGGACAAAGAAATGACTGCTCTCTGGGCAAATCACACGTGGGATCTGGTCCCTCTTCCTCCAGGACAGACCCCTGTTGGTTGTAAATGGGTCTTTGTCATCAAGCATGCTCCTGATGGGACAATTGACCGTCTTAAAACCCGACTGGTGGCTCGCGACTTCACTCAACAACAGGGACTTGACTATGAAGAAAGCTTCTCTCCAGTGGCGAAATTCAACACGGTTCATGTCCTCCTCTCCGTTGTTGTGCATCTCCAGTGGTCATTGCATCAACTGGATATCAAAAAATTGCGTTTTTAAATGACAATCTTCATGAGACGATCTACATGCAGCAGCCTCCCGGGTTTGAGAGAACGGGGGAGTCCCAAGTTTGTAATCTTAAGAAGTCAATTTATGGTCTCAAACAAACCCCTCGGGCATGATTCGATATGTTTAGTAAGGCTGTTCGGGAGGTTGGCTTTACTCGGAGCTCGACAGTCTTCTTTTTGTTCACTCGACATCGAACAACAGGAACGGTTCTTCTTTTGGTGTATGTTGATGACATCCTAATCACCAGAGATGATTCAAAGGGAATACAAGTGGTCAAACGACACCTTAGTTCCGTGTTTCAAACAAAAGAACTGGGGAACCTTCGATACTTCCTTGGCTTTGAGATCGCAAGATGTCTCGATGGCCTCGTTCTATCTCAACGGAATTACTGTCTTGACCATCTTCAGGATGCTGGCTATTTTGGATGCAAGCCGGTTAACACTCCTATGGATGTCAATCACAAGTTGTGTGTACATGCTTCTGATGCAGATCTTCCTCTTCTAAATCTGGAATACTATCGACGACTCGTTGGGAAATTGATTTACCTAACGGTCACGAGGCCGGACATATTCTTTGTTGTTGGGGTGGTTATCCGGTTCATGCATTCTCCTCGGATGTCTCATCTTCAGGCCGTCGACCGCATCCCGAGATATCTAAAAACTGCTCCTGGTCAAGGTTTGGTATACAAAACCTTTTCTACTCCAACAAAGGTTGCATACTTAGATGCAGATTATGCTGGTTCCCTGGATGATCAGCGTTCTACCAGTGGATTTTGTACCTACTTTGGAGGTCATCTTGTTACCTGGCGCAGTAAGAAACAAACTATGGTTGCTCGATCTTCAGCTAAAGCTGAATACCGATCAATGACATCTGCTGTATCCGAGCTTACATGGCTTGAAAGTCTCTTAAGTGATATGGGAGTAAAACTTTCCTCACCAGCTACCTTACTCTGTGATAGTCAAGTTGTTATACACATAGCTAAGAACCGATCTTTCATGAAAGAATGAAACACATTGAATTCGACTACCATTTTATTCGGGAAAAAGTTCAAATGAAGAAGCTGGAAATGAGACATGTTCCAGTTACGGACCAAGTGGCTGACATTCTCACTAAGGTCCTATCAACTGCTCTATTTTATCAATTCTTGTCCAAGCTGGGTTCCTACGACTTGTACACTCCAGCTTGCGGGAGAGTGTTAGAAAAGACAATGTAAAGGCTCATGTTTTGACCCATATTTGTATTTTCTTCTTATTTATTTTTTAGTTCCGCATCTCGGATTTCGAATTCTTCTCTCTCTTCTCTCCCTATATATTTGTACTCATACTTATATTTACATACACAAGAAGGATATACAAGGTTTCATTTTTCCACCTAAGTGTTCTTCTATAGTGGTAAATGAAGTTGAAACAAATCCACAAAGAATTTCCAAATTTTTCCGCGTTGATCCGTTGAGGGGAAAATTAAGAGAATGGTTGTTTATTAGCCCAAATCTCATTTCAAGAAGTCACTTTCCAACCCCTAATTTTTAAAACAAGAGTGGCTCCACCTCCGTAGGAATAACACAGAGACGCTTTTACACTGACGAGTGAGTAGGAGAAACATTCGTCGTCCCAGGATATGAGTTACGTCAATATATATCATTCAAATGTTGTGCCCACAGAGAAGCACTGCAATTTAAATGAGAATGCTTTGTCCATATTCGCAGTAGCTCTAACACCCAAAACTCCCTCTTCATACGAATAACAAACTCACCCAAGAGGTCCAATGCAACTTTCTCTAAAATTTACTTGAACCCCAAAAGAATCTCACAAATAACTTTTTGATAGCTTCAATTGCACCTTTTGTGGGACTGACAAATTGTAGAAAAAAATAAAAGTGTGGACTTGAGCACTATTAATAAGTTGTAGTCGCCCCCCATGATTAGGCATCAAGCTCTCCTAACCTCCGTGTTTTCCCTTGCTCCTCGCAATCAACTCATCAAAAATCCATTGCTTTTTCCTACCAATGAAGAGAAGCACCCCAAGATATTTTATAGGGAGGTGCTTAATCTGGAAATTCATGATCTTTTTAATACTGTCGTAAGAGAGGAATAAAATTAATTAATTAGAAGGAACCCTAATACCCTCTATATATGGAGGCCGATTGGATTCACCAATACAACATTACATGACACATAAAAAACCTGAACATAATAACACATATTGTAACACTCCCCCTCAAGTTGGTCGTGAGATGTTGATCATGCCCAACTTGACAACAAGTCTTCCAAAGGTACTCCCGCTCAGTACTTTCGTGAGAATATCAGTCAGTTGTATATCAGAGGGAACAAAAGGAGTACAAACGACTCCCTTTTCAATGTTCTCTTTGATGAAATGACGATCCACTTCAATATGTTTAGTTTGATCGTATTAGACTGGGTTATGAGCAATGGTGATGAAAGCCTTATTATCGCAATACAGTTGAATGGGCTCCTCTTCTGAGAGACACGGGTCACTCAGCAAAGAGCGTAACCAAAGACCTTCACAAACGCCATGGGCCATAGCCCGAAACTCTGCTTCAACGCTAGATCTCGCCACATGTTGTTTTTTACTTTTCCTAGTAACAAGATTCCCACCAACAAGAGAACAGTACCCTGAGGTAGATCACCGATCATTGATTGAACCGGCTCAATCAGCATTGGTGTAGACTTCAATTTTTAGATTTGAATTTGGGGAAAACAAGATCCCGCTCCCGGGTGAGGACTTGAGGTACCTGAGTATCCCGTGGGTAGCATCTGCATAACGAGTCTTCAGAGCATGCATAAACTGGCTGACAACACTTGTAGTGTAAGCAATATCAGGATGGGTATGGGCCAGATAGATCAGCCTCCCTACAAATCTCTGAAATTCAGGAACATTATAACCCTCCTTTCCATCATCACGACCCATCCAATGGTTCGCTTCAATCGGAGTATCAGATGGTCTACAACCACTCATTCCAGTCTTCTCAAGCAGGTCCTGAGTATGCTTACTTTGTGGGATGAAAATTTTATGCTTGGACATTGCCACTTCAATACCCAGGAAATATTTCAGTGCACCCAAGTCTTTTACCTCGAACTCAGAAGCCAGTTTTTGTTTTAGGAGCTTGATCTCTTCCACATCGTCGCTTGTTATAACAATATCATCAACATAAATAATGAGGGTTGTGAGTTTACCGGTCTGATGTTTGATAAACATTGAATGACCAGAGTTGCCCCGGTGAAACCCAAATGACAACATGGCTCTATGAAATCCCCCGAACCAAGCTCTTGGAGACTGTTTCAGCCCATGTAGGGCTTTCTTTAACTTGCAGACATTTTCTGCTGAACCTTTAGGAGTAGGACCTGATGGAAGAGGCATATAAACTTCCTCATCAAGGTCCTCATAGAGGAAGGCGTTTTTCACGTTAAGTTGCCAAAGGTCTCATTCTTTGCAGACATCATAGGACAAAAGGACTTTGACAGTGTTCATCTCTTTGCCACAGAGGAGAACGTCCCCTGATAGCCAATCTCAAGGGTTTGGGTATACCCTCTTGCCACCGGTCTTACTTTACACCTTTCAACAATACCTTGAGGATTTTGTTTAACTGAGAATACCCATTTGCATCTAACCGTTTTTTCCCATGGGAAAGATGCACCAAATCCCATGTGTTGTTCTTGTCAAGAGCATCCATTTCCTCAAGCATAGCCTCTCTCCACACGGGAATCTCCAGAGCAACCTGCCAAGATACTGGTACGGACATGACAGCTAGGGAAGACACAAAGGTCTTATGGGAAGTAGAGAATTTGTCATAAGAAACATAATTGGAAAGATGATGTTGAGTACATGATCGAATACCTTTCCTGAGAGCAATGAGAGGTTCAGAAGGCCCCGAGTCAAGAGCCGGTGTTTGATCTGGTTGCACAGTCAGATCAAGTGCGTTGGGGGGCCTCTGTTTTCTCCTCGTGTACACCTGCAAACTAGGAGCGGTAGGACGAGGAGCAAGAGGATCACTCATTTCCAACGATATAAGCTCCCCCTGAAGTGAGGGATACGGTGAAGGAATTGGTAGTGGTAGAGAAGAAGGCGAAGAAGAGGGCACAGAAGGGGTATCACTCAGGGCAGGATAATAAGCCTCAAATTCATGAAACGTGACATCCATGGTGATAAAGACCTTTGTCGTAGGAGGATGAAAACACTTGTAGTCCTATTGCGTAGGAGAGTAGCCGATAAAAACACACCGTAGTGTACGAGGATCAAAGTTTAGTTGGAGGAGGGTGATGGATGTGAACGAAGCAGGCACAACCGAACACGGAACACCTTAGGAGGAAGCTGAGAGGAAGTGACTCGAAGAGTGTCCAAGGGTGTGGCATTGCCAAGAATGCAAAATGACATGCGATTAATGAGATACGCCGCAGTAAGGACAGCTTCACCACAGTAGAATTTTGGAAGATGCATTGTAGATAATAGACAACGAGCTACATCCAATAAGTGACGATTCTTACGTTCCGCAACACCATTTTGAGCAGGAGAGTAAGCACACGAAATTTGATGATTAATGTCATGGTCAGCCAAGTACTGAGCAAACTGTGAGTTCAGATATTTGCGACCATTGTCACTGCGAAGAATCTGGATGTTTTGAAACTGAGTGCGGATCATGTTATGAAATTTTTTGAAGGTAGTAAAAACGTCACTTTTATTTGACAGTAAATATAACCATATAGTGCGAGAAAAACAATCAATAAATGCGACAAACCAAACACAACCAGAAATAGAAAATACGGGACACGGTCCCCCCAAACATCAGAGTAAATCACAAAAAAAGGAATAGAGCTAGGCAACGAAATACGATTAAATGTAGTTCGATAGTATTTGTTAGCAGTACAAACACCACATACAAAGGAATGAAAGACAATAGTAGGCATAACAGGAAACAATAACTTCATAACAGGAATAGACGGGTGGCCTAAGCGACAATGCCAGGAATATAAATCGAATGTGCTAAAGTGAAGAGCCAAAGGTGTCACTGGGCCAGAGTCAAGCACATATAGACCATTGACCAAGATACAAGAGCCAATCATCGTCCCCGTCTTCAGGTCCTGAAAAACACAAGAGAAAGGATGAAACGTCACAGAACAGCTCATGGAATTCGTCAAATGGCTAAAAGAGAGTAAATTACATGTGAAATTTGAGACATGTAGAACAGATGATAAGGTGAGGGAGGAACAAGAGATGGAGCCCTTCCCAGCAATAGAGGAAAGAGACCCATCAATAATGCTCACTTTATCACGACCCGAGAGAGGAGTATAGGATATGAAACCTGAGGCGGAGCCAATCATATGGTCAGTGGATCCGGAATCAATGATCCACTGAGGGGAAGTAGCAGAGTGAGCACCTGGATTCCCTATGTGGGTATACGAGGTCAAGGCAGCAGACTTTGTAGAAAGCCCTTGCATCATGCGTCAAAGGGCAAGAACTTCATCAGTTGAAAAAACTCCAGGGAGAACAGAAGGATCGACACCAAACAGAGCAGGAGAAGCATCTATAGCAACATCAGTGAGATGGGTAGAGCGAGTAGTATGTCAACCAGGGAAGCGCCCGAAGCCCCGACCATCACGAGGAGGAGCACCACCCCTCGATGGAGGAAAGCCATGGAGTCTGAAGCAGGTATCTCTAGTATGACGAGTCTTCCAACAATAATCACAGAGGAGATGGTCTTTATCACTACCCTTCAGCTTAGAATCACGGGTAAGACGAGCACCCAACATAGAAGGGGTACCAGCAACAAGGGAAGAACTCTCAGGAGCTGGATTGGGAAGTAGAGTCTGGCGACGATCAAACTCCTGTTGGACGATGCTATAAACCTCTGGAAGAGATGGTAACGACAAACGCCCCAAAATCTGAACACTAATCTGATCAAAATCCCGATGAAGACAATATAGGAACTCAAAGATGCGGTTGCGATCCTCCCTAGCCCGAACCATAGCCTCATCCACTGGGCTAACAAAAGTGAGGGAATCAAAATTATCATATTCTTTATACAACTGAGTAAACTCTAGATAATAAACAAATGGAGGACGATCACCCTGATGGAGTAAGGATATCTTTCGTCTCAACTAGAAGATCTGGGCAGCATTACCCTTACGAGAATAAGTAGCCTTTGCACGCCGCCAAATATCAACAATAGTATCCATAAATAAGTAGTTGCGAGCGATGGACGGACTCCTGCATGGAATTCGTTAGCCAAAACATAATTAAGAAGTTTTCTGAATCCCATTGAGGCTAATCTGGGGAAGTCATCTTCGGTTCCTTAGTTTGCCCAGTGACATAAACAAAAAGATGGCGACTCTTAAGAGCAAGGGTGATAGAGCGAGACCATGAGAGATAGTTAGAATCATCTAGCCTGAGAGTAGTAATCTGCAGAGTATTGTGGTCATGACTCCCACGAAGAACCGGTATGTTGGAAGCAGTAGTGTCACTGAGAGAAGACATAGTGACTTAAAAATAGAAATCTAGAGACCACACTCCACGTAGGGATGCAAAGAACAGATGATTTCGCCAAACACATACAAGTGTATGAGAGGAGAGAAATAAAAATCCACTCCATACAATGGTGGAGAGAACAAGCGGCGCCGGAAGGAGGCAAAAATGTCACGGCATAACTGGCGCAGGAAGAAATGGAAGGGGCGGGAAGACCCGACGAAGAACGGGAGACGAAAGGATGCGGGAAGACCCGACGAAGCAGCCGAAAGAGGGAGAGCAGAAGAAAGCGGAATCGGGAGGCGGAAGCAGAATCCGGCGGTGGGATGAGCAGGCGGAAGCGGGATCGGCATGCGGGCGACGCCTAGGGAACCAGAGAAGCGGGTGGCTCTGATACCATGTCGTAAGAGAGGAAGAAAATTAATTAATTAGAAGGAGCCCTAATCCCCTTTATATATGGAGGCGGATTGGGTTCACCAATACAACATTACATGACACATAAAAAAGCAAAACATAATAGCACATACTGTAACAAATACCGCTCCTTTTGGTATCTATCATCTTTTGGCTCACCGCACAAGAACTTCTAAGAAAATTTATAAATTTGCCCAAGACCCCCTAATAGTTACAGAGTAATTCATTAGACTAGCCAACACAACCTCGTGAGATTTAGTGAAGGTAACAATATCATCCGCATAGGCCAAATGAGATATAAGAATACCTTTAATAGCATATTGCATCTTCAGGGTCAATTGAATGAAGCTATTTAATTTGTGAGATAAAAACTCAGCCGCCAATATAAAGATAGCTGGGGCAAAAGGATCAGGCCCGCTAAGGGACAACTATTTTTTTTCCCAATAGTCTAAAAGGGCTTAGACGTGAGGATAGGTTATGACTGGATGAAATTGATTTCTGGAGTCCATTGTTTTCATTTTGTCCTTTGATCCAAATTGTGTACGTGAATCGCTCCAATTTGTGCATGCAGAGTACCCCCACTTCCCCTTTCCAAGTTGTGTGCAGAATTCATCCACTAGTCAATCACTCAATCTTACTCAATTGTTATCAGAGAACTCCCTTTTGCATTATCATCAGTGCCCACGAACAGCCTGACCAAGGACACAAGCATTTGGTGTAACGACCCGATTCGCGCTAGGCCCCTTGTGCGTGTTTTTGAAGTCAGGAGAGCTGATTTGGGCCCAGGGGGTGCAGGCGATCAGGCGCGCACTCGTGAGAAAAAGGGAAATAGGTTGAGTACCTGTGTTGAGTATGACACGGGTAGGGACACGGGCGTGTCCCTACCCGTGTTCCATGGCTTTGAGTGCTTTGAGTGAAATGGCGTTGAGTGGCGTGTACCGAGAAGGACACGAGTGGGGACACGGGTGTGTCCCTACCCGTGTGCCGTGGCGTTGAGTGACTGTGGCGTTGAGTGAGCGGCACGACGTTGAGTGGATTGTCCCGAGAAGGACACGGGTAGAGACACGGGCGTGCCCCTACCCGTGTGTCGTGGCGTTGAGTGCCCACACGGGCAGAGACACGGGCGTGTCCCTACCCGTGTGCTCCAAGGCGAGCAAGACGAGGAGTGGCCCGAGCAGGACACGGGTATCGACACGGCCAGAACCACGGCCGTGTCACCTGGACACGGGTATAGACACAGGCGTGTCAGTACCCGTGTATGAGCACGAAACGCCAATCAAACCGTTGACGACGTTTCGCCAGGGCAGAACACGGGTAAGGACACGGCCGTGTCCCTACCCGTGTCACTTCTGTATAAAAGAGAAAAATGAAACCCTAGCCGTCTCATTCTCTTCCAAACCCTATTTTCTGGAGAGGAACTTCTGGAGGAGATAGATCTTGCTGGAGCCAACCAACCCCGTGAGGAAACGCCACCGCCATCAAGGGAAAAACGATGCCAACGAGAAGGATGACAAGATCCATGGCCGGAAATGGCGGAACCGCTGGAAATGAGGTGAGATTCCTCCCCTCTCCCTTGGTGCTAGATCTATAGTTATTATTAGGCGAGACATCGACTCAAATGAGTCTTGATGTGTGAGAAGAAGATTTCTAGGAGGGCCTTTCTAGAACTTGTGTTCTAATGTTTAGTCATCTTCAACCTCCCCTTCTTCAAAGTGATGATGTGGGTGGATTCGTGAAGAGGAATGGCCTTAAGAGGGTGAATAAGGGTGGAGGAACTTCTGGTTGCGATATGGGAAGATCGGTTTGAGGAGAAAGATGAACCGATGCCGTTCATTCCGCTTCAAGATGCGTGCAGAAATCTGTGTTCTGCATGCAACGACCTTCTTGGCTATTTTCAGGCAAGAAAAGGTCAGATCTGGGATTTTGACTAAACACGAAAGTTGTAGCCCTTGAAATTACCTTTCCAACGAGTGGTTACACGCCTTCAGGTGAAGTCTGTAGCCACGGGAATGTCTGATCGAAGTTGAGGCTGTAGACTAAGCGCGCAGAAATTGTATTCTGTACGCTGCAGGCTTTGGATCCAATTTCATGTGGGATACAGTCTGGTCTGGGTTGCAGACTGAACATGAAAGTTGTAGCCCATGGAAAGAACTTTCCATCGAGGGGTTACACGCACTCACCGGATTCCTGTAGCCACGGGAATCTTCGATTGAAGTTCCTGTCCAGCAGGTTTTCTGCACCTGAAATTCCTGGGTTAGTTATATAATTGAATTTGGACTCGGAAGAGGTTTTGTAACAATCCGACGTTAAGTCGTAGGCAAATCATAATATGTAGGATTGTGATAATTTAACGCATGATGAAACTATTGGATAGGCCCCACGTAAACTAATGGTGAAATGACATGTGATTGAATGAAGTGACTTTGTGGGGGAAGTGAGCGAATGATAATTAGTGGTCTAATAACGAGAATACTAGAACTTGTGTATTCAGTCGGTGTTGATTGATATGAACATGTGTTGTGATAATCGGATGAGTAACTCATGTGCTCACGAGTGATTGGGTTGGTAAAATAAATGTTGTTGGCGTCGTGAGAAGAGTTATAAATGGACGGTTGGGCTTGGTCCTCGATGTTCATGTCCCGAGGCTCCTTTTGTGCCTAATGGTGTGTTGGGCTTGGTCTTCGTGCTCGTTTCCGAGGCTTCTTCCGTATCACAGTGTGGTTGAGTGGCATGCGGTGTGAGTCGACACGCGGTGTGAGTCGACACGCGGTGTCGTAATCCCGGGTTAAGGATAGTGTGGCAGGTCTACAGGCTCGCCAATCGTCACACTGATGAGAGTTGACAGCTAGACCTTGGGCGGTTGGGCTTGGTCCTCGGTGTTCACGTCCCGAGGCTCCTTCCGTGCCAAGTGAACGGTTGGGCTTGGTCCTCGTGCTCATTTCCGAGGCTCCTTCCGTATCATACCTTAAGCCAGTTCGGGGCTAGGATCTCGGTGCACATCTACCCGAGACACCCGCTGAGCCGTAGTACGCATGTGAGCTCCGCTGTTGTGTTCTTAGCGTTGAGGCGTACGAAGGCCTAGGCTAGGTAGTGTGGAGACCAGCCTAGTAGTGGAGATGCCCGCTCCACTGTCACCATCCGGCCACGACGGTTAACGCCTGAGAGGTTAGCTACCTGCTCGAAAAGTGGGAACTACAAGTCTGTGTCGACATAGCAAGTGCATGTGCGTGATCATGGGTGAGTCATTGCATTTCATACATGTCATTACACTCCATTGCATAAATAAGATCCTCATCGTATAAGTTTGTATGGGCACTCCTATACGATGAGTTACTTACTGCTGAACGATCCTCAACTTATATGTTTGTATGGGCATTCATATAAGTTGAGTTGCTTTTTGTTATAACTCTATATTCATATGCTGTGATAGATGGTAGAAATGTTAAAATATCTTA
Organism: Platanthera zijinensis; assembly: GCA_039513925.1. Classification (NCBI taxonomy): domain Eukaryota; kingdom Viridiplantae; phylum Streptophyta; class Magnoliopsida; order Asparagales; family Orchidaceae; genus Platanthera; species Platanthera zijinensis. The sequence continues at coordinate 33,380,719 of CM077083.1, forward strand.
CTACTTGTTATACCACTTGCTTGTTTATACTCCTGCATATTATATACATATATTGTACCTGTCTATTTCTTCGCCCGGTGTCGAGGAGTCGCCGGGGGAGCGGATGTGAAGCCACTTAGTCTTTATGACTAACGGTTGCTACGTCTTCCTTTTTAGGAGGAAACCCCGCAGGTGGAGCAGCATGTGAGTGATGAGAGTTTTATTGTAGCCCTTCGGGGTAATTTTATAATTGTACTCTGATTATATAGAAGCATGTTTTAGCTTCACTATTACTATAATTTTGGACTTATAGCTTGTGTGGACTTGACTTCTTCTCATTATTATGGTTGGGTTGACATATATATATTGATATTGGTTGTAGCCGGCAGAATAGGCGTCTTGTGATACAGGCTAACTCGATTGTTAGTGCTACCCCAAGGCGGCTGTTCTGGGCATAAGACCCCTCTCGTGCCGTGTCTTATGTTCCGGGAGGGGGGTCTTACATTTGGACCTTGGGTGGGTCCCACTTCTTGTTCAGCGCAGACACACCCAAGTAGGTGTTCACGTATGCGCTGAACATGGAAGATAGAATTCACCCAACTAACAGGAAGCTCAATTCATGCCGGCAGTCAGGCAAACATCTTCTTCGGATTGCAAGAGACCCTGTGAGATACCTTTGAAAGTATACTCCTTTTTAAACTTAACCAAAAAAAGAGTCCATGTTTAGGAAAACAACCTATTCAGCAAAAAAGTTGGATCCCCAATTTTTTTTTTCAAAACTAAAACCAAAAAGACAGACTTAATTTCAAACAAGCCCAAGTAGAGAGGAAGAATAGAATAGGCGGAATGCCCTAAACCGGGCTAAGACTTCATATTAATAGGCAAGAAATACACGTGACCTATCACGTGAATACATTAATGTGATAACATAAAACGTAAAAATAAAACGCGTCTAACGTGTATATTCACGAGACAAGGTTGCCACCCACAAACGATCAATATCCGGTAGTAGACTTTCTATCATCTTGACTACCAGCCCAATCGGCATCTGTAAACATTTCAATCTCCACAGTTTGGTTCGCAGAGAACAGAATCCCACGTCCTGGAGACTTCTTGAGGTATCGCAATACCCTATATGCTTCCTGCTGATGGCGAATTGAGGGGGAGTGCATGAATCTACCTAGGACACCCACAACATACGTAATATCAGGGCGAGTATGAGATAAATATATGAGCCTCCCAACCAATCGTTGGTATTTTGAAGCATTCACTTACTCCCCACTAGTAACTGCGTCAATCTTGTGATTAGCCTCAATTGGAGTATCCACGGGTGCACACCCAAGCATCCCAATTTCATCCAGAAGATCAAGCGTATACTTGATGGCAACGATGTCCCGCCATGTGTTTGTGCTGCTCGTGATCATTTGACTTTCGGCGACGAAGTCCCGCCACCTGTTCATGATGATGTTGCTGATGTGGTAGTTGATCTCCGCCTCAGAGAATTTGATGATTGTGACGGTCGTTGCCGCAAGCTTGAAGATGAGATTCTACCGCAACATCCATCGCCAACGTCGTGCCAAATCTCCGCTACATGTTATGCATGTCGTCCACCTTTTCCATCATATAAAAATATATGATTATAAATTATATATTTATAATTATATATTTTAAGTTTTTTTAAGCACTTAATTTTTAAGCATTTTATTATTCCGTACTATTGTTATTTCAATTTCATGTTTCTGATGGGCTGCTTATAACCATCTAGATCTAGTTTAACATTGTATGGTGGAGATTGAGTGGTGTATCCTATATATAGGCTTGTATGGCTAATGAAAGATTAGATTGATGAATGAAAATTTGAAAACCTAATTCTAATTTGAGAATTCCCCCTCCTCCTTCCTCCTAGCCGCCGGCCTCCCTCTCCCCCTCTTAGTGGTTCGACCACAATTCTCCTACCCTCTTCCCTCGTCTCTCCTCCTCCCCAATAGCTCTCCTCTCCAACGACATCCACAACTCGAAGGAAAACACCCCTTGAAGAGTTCAGTCACAACTGGACTCCTCAAACTAGGGGTGACCAACCAAGTTTCCCCCTCCTTGGTGGATTTCGGCCAAGGACATCAACTTCGGCGACGACGAACTATCTCAGGCGTGAAGCAAGGAAGGCGGACGAGCTCTCTCCATTCGGCGTGACTCCGGCGGAACCATTGAAGAGCGAGCCAATTTAGTTAATCAGAATAATCTATTCCGATTGGGGTAACGAAATTTCTACCCTTGAGTGTTTCCCTCTTAGAATAATCTTGTGGTGGTTTTACTTTGGCGTGGTTTGCGAAATTTTGATTCCGTCATGATTTTGATCCGAACGATTTTGTTGTTTTCTTTTGATCTATTTAAATTTGTGAGGATTAGCGGACCTCGTTTTCTTTTTATTGGGAGAGATCTACCATTTTCCGAATCGTTTATTTTTGATGGATCTCTTTTGGTACAACACACGCTCGATCGGATCGGGTCGATCCATTTCGCTTGAGAGAATATCAGTCTATAGCCTATCTTCGATCTCAAATGGTGTGGCTACCTGTACGTTAGCGTTTGATTGATAAAACTGAATAAGTGTGTGCTGCGTTGAAAGTTTTTTGTGCGAACGTAGAATTGGGACTGTTTGACTTTCGGTGACAAAGTCCCCCCACCTGTTCATGATGACATTGCTGATATGGTCGTTGATATCCGCCTCAGAGAATTTGATGATTGTGACGGTCATTGCCGCAAGCTTGAAGATGGGATTCTACCGCGACATTCAACACCGACGCTATGCCAAATCTCCGTTACATGTTATGCATGTCGTCCACCTTTACCATCATATAAAAATATATGATTTATAATTATATATTTTAAAGTTTTTTTATTTTTAAGCATTTTATTATTTCGTACTATTGTTATTTCAATTTCATGTTTGTGATGGACTGCTTATAACCATCTACATCTAGTTCAATATTGTATGATGGAGATTGAGTGGTGTATCCTATATATAGGCTTGTATGGCTAATAAAAGATTAGATTGATGAATGAAAATTTGAAAATCTAATTCTAATTTGAGAATTCCCCCTCCTCCTTCCTCCTAGCCGCCGACCTCCCTCTCTCCTTCTTAGTGGTTCAGCCACAATTCTCCTCCCCTCTTCCCTCCTCTCTCCTCCTCCCCAATAGCCCTCCTCCTCTCCAACAACATCCACAACTCGAAGGAAAACACCCCTTGAAGAGTTCGGCAAAAACTAGACTCCTCAGACTAGGGCCGACCAACAAAGTTTCCCCCTCCTTGGTGGATTTCGGCCAAGGACATCAACTTCGGCGACGAAGAACTTTCTCCAGCGTGAAGCAAGGAAGGCGGACGAGTTTCTCTCAATTCGGTGTGACTCCGACGGAACTGTTGATGAGCGAGCCAATTTAGTTAATCAGAATCATCTATTCTGGTTGGGGTAACGAAATTTCTACCCTTGAGCGTTTCCCTCTTAGAATAATCTTGTGGTGGTTTTACTTTGGCGTGGCTTGCGAAATTTTGATTCCGTCGTGGTTTTGATCCGAACGATTTTGTTGTTTTCTTTTGATCTATATAAATTCATGAGGATTGACGGACCTAATTTTCTTTTTGTTGCGAGAGATCTACCATTTTCCGAATCGTTTATTTTCGGTGGATCTCTTTTGGTACAACACAGGCTTGATCGGATCGGGTCGATCCTTTTCGCTTGAGAGAATATTGGTTCATCGCCTCTATTTGATCTCTAAGGGTGTAGCGAACCTGTGCGTTAACATTTGATTAATATTATTGCAAATCGGGTGTGCTGCGTTTTAATTGTGCGAGCGTAGAATTGGAACGAGTGAGAGTAATTCAGTGTCGTTTGCCCGTTGAGTTCGTCGGGAGACGTAGCCTGCATCAATTTGGTATCAAAGGGAGGTTCGTGTCAATTTGGTATCAAAGGGAGGTTCGTGTCAATTTCCTAATCGTCATCCTCCCTATATTCTTAGGACGTCGACACGCACTTGCCTTGCACGTTTCGTTGTCAAAATAATAAAAAATATTTTTTCTTGTCTGCAAATAGCGGTTTAAAATTATGAATTTTTTTTGAAAACCAAAAAAAAAATTTCTGCAAATTCTCAATAGTCTTCTTAGTGGGAAATTACAAAAATATTTTATTTTATTTAGTTATTATTAGAGAAAAAAATAATTAAGTATAAAATTTATTCTGCTCAGGGAAAATTTTGCCTACAAAACTATTTTTCTAGATTATGCGCACAAGACCCGGATAGATTTTTCTCTCCTGTCCCCACTGAATATGGCCCATGATGTTTATGATTCACGATTAGATTACTTGTGGTCTAAAGTTATGGCTAACCACACCCCAATATTGCCCACTTGCCTTAGGAAGCCCAACCGTCCCCACGCTCTTCCTCAGAATTGAGGCACCCACTTACAACGGTTACGGGAATCCACAAATTTTTCAAGAATGACTTAAAGAGATGGAATATTATTTTGCGTGGTACCCCTTGGATGACCTCCAAATGGTTATCGTTGCCCGTGAGAAATTAGTTGGTCAAGCCCGCGTATTTTGGCAAAACGAAGAGCGTCGTGTAGGTAGCTATCAATATATTTGACCGCACATGCGTAGCCTGCTCTCAGATCAATTTGATCATGCCTACCTCTGCACTGCTGACACCAAGCCTATGAGTAACTATCATTATGACACTAGTCTCATACCTTCCTATAGGAATGATTATATACCTAACGCTAGATCAGTTCCCTCCAAAGGTCGCCCTGCCCATAGTGTGCCTACTAACACCTTTAGGGAAACCATACCATATAGGTCATATGTTTTAGAATCGAAAGGTGTTACGACTAGGGATGCCATGAGCCCTCGTGGTGAGAGTATTCCTGTCAGTATGAGGTGTCAGACGAATATTACCTGCGATGCTAGTGGAGTGGCTAGTCCCGATGCGGTTGAGTACCCCATTCTGCCTACAACTGTGGTCCTGTCTGAGTCTCCCCTCGAGCTTACTGAGCCCGTGTGTGAACCTTCCGTTGATTCCGAGTTAGTACCGTTGACTGAGCCCACCGCTGAGGGCGATGCCGGCATCAATGACGAGCTTAGTGATGTTGAGGAGTTCGGTTACCCCAGTGACATGGAAGAGGAGCTCTCCTTTGACGTGTCACCCCATATGATTATCCGACCCATCCTCGACCATATTTTCGGTCCAACACCCATAGTAGTTGAGGAGTTTACCGATGATTCTAAGTTAGTAGATGTACCTACGGTGTTGGAAGATGTACCATGCGAGGGAGAGGAATTTTTGGATGACTTTAGTGGTGACGATCCGGATGACCACCCCTTGATAATCTCAACATGTCATGCTGATCACTCTGATTTTGTTTTGTCACCGGGTGTGATTTTACCGACCCTCCCTCTTGCTCCATTGACCCAACTAGCACCTATTTTAGGACACGTTTCTGTTATTTCTGGTCCGAATCCTTTTATTTTACCTACGTTCGTAGCTCCTCCGTTGGACGTGTCTCGTAGGATATGTATTAACGAGTTGTTAGAATTCGTGTTCGGTCTTGTCACAACTTTTTGTAGTTCCGTGTCTTCCAAATTTCCTACGATTGATCAATTCTCTTATTCTACGCCTACAATGAGGTCGTCTATTGTGCCCGCTTTATTAGTCCCTAAGAAAGATGGTTCTTTGAGGACGTGTGTTGACCGCTGGGCTATTACAAAAATTATTATCAAACATAAGTCTCTTATCCCTCGCTTGGATGACTTGTTGGAAATGTTAGTCCGGGCCACGATCTTTTTTAAGTTGGATTTTAGGAGTGGCTACCATCAAATAAGGATTAGGGAGAGAGACGAATGGAAGACGATTTTTAAATCGAAGGACAGATTTTATGAGTGGTTAGTGATGCCATTTGGGTTTTCCATTGCCCCGAGTACTTTCTCTGGGGTGATAACTCATGTTTTCCAACCTTTCATGGAAAAATTCTTAGTGACGTATTTTAATGATATCTTAGTTTTTTGTCCCTCTCCAACCGATCACGAATCGCACGTGAGGATTATCCTTACCACGTTACGAGCGGAAGAATTATTTGACAATCTAAACAAAATGTATTTTTATGTTACTTTAGCTGAGTTCCTTGGATATATTGTGAGTACGGATGGGAAAACGGAAGTAGTACCCAGAAGTTTGGGTAGCTTATGACGATGTATTGCGGGTAATCACAAGGGTACCTGAGACTTGATCTTTCCCCATGCTCAGCTTGCATACAATAATTCTAAGAATAGATCCCCGGGTTTATCCCCCAATGAAATCGTGCACGACTATAAGGCACCTGTGCCACTTGATTTAATTCTGTTACCTCCAACTTATAAATCAAGTAATTTGGCACACGAGTTTGCTCTTCATGTTCACAATTTACATAAGCACATTCATGAAACGTTAGTCGCCTAGAACGCGTCTTATCAATCTCATGTTAACGTACATAGGAGAGCATCTCACTTTAATGTTGATGATTTAGTCTTGGTGCGTCTCATCCCTGAACGGTTGCCTTCGGGCTCCATAAAAAAGTTGGCGAATTGGCAAGCCGATCCTTTTCAAATTTTAAAAAGGTTAGGAGAAAATGCATATCTTTTGGTGATATCCACTGATTGGGGGTATATCCCCTATTTTCAATGTTTCGGATTTAACGCCATATGTTTCTCCACCACTTGAATTATCTGCCTCTCCGTTTATTTCATCCACCGTGTCCTCTAATGGGTTGGGGGGTGAGCTTGTCCTTGGTTTGCTCTCTCCTACGATTTACACTGGAGGTATGTTGAATGTTGATGTTGAAAATTTTTCTCCTTCTATGACAAATACTTTTCCAAGGTTCCTCAAGATCTCCTTTTTGCCTGATAGGTTCTCTTTGATGTGGGATGAACACGCTACTACGACTTGGATTGTGGGGCCAGATTTGCCCCCTGTTGCTGCTGCCATCGACTATATTCCCCTCCTTGGCCACTCATCGGTGATGAGTGACTTTGCGCGGGGGAGGATTGATAGCGATGATGTCCCGCCATACGTTCATGCTGCTCGTGACCGTTTGACTTTCGGCGACGAAGTCCCGCCACCTGTTCATGATGACGTCGCTGATGTGGTCGTTGATCTCCTCAGAAAATTTGATGATTGTGACGGTCATTGCCGCAAGCTTGAAAATGGGATTCTACCGCGACATCCATCGCCAACGCCGTGCCAAATCTCTGTTGCATGTTATGCATGTCGTCCACCTTTACCATCATATAAAAATATATGATTATAAATTATATATTTATAATATATAATTATATATTTTTAAGATTTTTTTAAGCATTTAATATTTAAGCATTTTATTATTCCGTACTAATGTTATTTCAATTTCATGTTTCTGATGGGCTGCTTATAACCATCTATATCTAGATTAATATTGTATGGTGGAGATTGAGCGGTGTATCCTATATATAGGCTTGTATGTCTAATGAAAGATTAGATTGATGAATGAAAATTTGAAAACATAATTCTAATTTGAGAATTCCCCCTCCTCCTTCCTCCTAGCCGCCGGCCTCCCTCTCACCCTCTTAGTGGTTCGGCAATAATTCTCCTCCTCTCTCCTCCTCCCCAATAGCCCTCCTCTCCAACGATATCCAAAACTCGAAGGAAAACACCCCTTGAAGAGTTCGGCCACAACTAGACTCCTCAAACTAGGGCCGACCAACCAAGTTTCCCCCTCCTTGGTGGATTTCGGCCAAGGACATCAACTTCGGCGACGACGAACTTTCTCCGGCGTGAAGCAAGGAAGGCGGACGAGCTCTCTCCATTCGGCATGACTCCGGCGGAACCATTAAAGAGCGAACCAATTTAGTTAATCAGAATCATCTATTCCGATTGGGGTAACGAAATTTCTACCCTTGAGTGTTTCCCTCTTAGAATAATCTTGTGGTGGTTTTACTTTGGCGTGGCTTGCGAAATTTTGATTCCGTCGTGGTTTTGATCCGAACGATTTTGTTGTTTTCTTTTGATCTATTTAAATTCGTGAGAATTAGCGAACCTCGTTTTCTTTTTGTTGTGAGAGATCTATCATTTTCCGAATCGTTTATTTTCGGTGGATCTCTTTTGGTACAACACACGCTCGATCGGATCGGGTCGATCATTTTCGCTTGAGAGAATATCGGCCTATAGCCTATGTTCGATCTCAAATGTTGTGACTACTTATACGTTAGTGTTTGATTGATAAAACTGAATAACGTGTGCGCTGCGCTGAAAGTTTTTTGTGCGAACGTAAAATTGGGACCGTTTGACTTTCGATGACAAAGTCCCGCCACCTGTTCATGATGGCGTTGTTGATGTGGTCGTTGATCTCCGCCTCAAAGAATTTGATGATTGTGACGGTAGTTGCCGCAATCTTGAAGATGGGATTCTATCGCGACATCCATCGCCAACGCCGTGCCAAATCTCCGCTATATGTTATGCATGTCGTCCACCTTTACCATCATATAAAAATATATGATTATAATTTATATATTTATAATTATATATTTTTAAGCTTTTTATTTTTAAGCAATTAATTTTTAAGCATTTTATTATTCCGTAATATTGTTATTTCAATTTCATGTTTGTGATGGACTGCTTATAACCATCTAGATCTAGTTTAATATTGTATGATGTAGATTGAGTGGTGTATCCTATATATAGGCTTGTAAGAATAATAAAAGATTAGATTGATGAATGAAAATTTGAAAACCTAATTCTAATTTGAGAATTCTCCCTCCTCCTTCCTCCTAGCTGCCGACCTCCCTCTCCCCTTCATAGTGGTTCGGCCGCAATTCTCCTCCCCTCTTCCCTCCTCTCTCCTCCTCCCCAATAGCCCTCCTCCTCTCCAACGACATCCACAACTCGAAGGAAAACACCCCTTGAATAGTTCGGCCACAACTAGACTCCTTAAACTAGGGCCGACCAACCAAGTTTCCCCCTCCTTGGAGGATTTCGGCCAAGGATATCGACTCCGGCGACGACGAACTTTCTCCGGCGTGAAGCAAGGAAAGCGGACGAGTTTCTCTCTATTCGGCGTGACTCCAGCGGAACCGTTGAAGAGCGAGCCAATTTAGTTAATCGGAATCATCTATTCTGGTTGGGGTAACGAAATTTCTACCATTGAGCGTTTCCTTCTTAGAATAATCTTGTGGTGGTTTTACTTTGGCGTGGCTTGCGAAATTTTGATTCCGTCGTGGTTTTGATCCAAACAATTTTGTTGTTTTCTTTTGATTTATTTAAATTCGTGAGAATTGGCGGACCACATTTTCTTTTTGTTGGGAGAGATCTACCATTTTCCGAACCGTTTATTTTCAGTGGATCTCTTTTGGTACAACACAAGCTCGATCGGATCGGGTCAATCCTTTTCGCTTGAGAGAATATTGGTTCATCGCCTCTATTTGATCTCTAAGGGTGTAGCGAACCTGTGCGTTAGCATTTGATTAATATTATTGCAAATCGGGTGTGCTGCGTTTTAATTGTGCGAGCATAAAATTGGAATGAGTGAGAGTAATTCGGTGTCGTTTTTCCGTTGCGGTTCGTCGAGAGACGTAGCCTGCATAAATGTGGTATTAGAGGGAGGTTCATGTCAATTTATTAATCGTCACCCTCCTCATATTCTTAGGACGTCGACACACACTTGTCTTGCACGTTTCTTTGTCAAAATAACAAAAAAAAAATTTATGGTCTGCAAATAGCAGTCAAAAATTCTGAATTTTTTTCGAAATCCAAAAAAAAAATCTGGAAATTCTCAATAGTCTTCTTAGTGGGAAATTACAAAAATATTTTATTTTATTTAGTTATTATTAGAGAAAAAAATAATTAAGTATAAAATTTATTCTGGCTAGGGAAAATTTTGCCTACAAAACAGTTTTTCTAGATTATGCGCACAAGATCCGGGTAGATTTTTCTCTCCTGTCCCCACTGTATATGGCCCATGACATTTATGATTCCTGATTAGATTACTTGTGTTCTAAAGTTATGGCTAACCACACCCCAATATTGTTCACTTGCCTTAGGAAGCCCAACCGTCCCCACGCTCTTCCTCAGAATTGAGGCACCCACTTACAACGGTTACGGGAATCCACAAATTTTTCAAGAATGACTTAAAGGGATGGAATATTATTTTGCGTGGTACCCCTTGGATGACCTCCAAATGGTTATCGTTGCCCGTGAGAAATTAGTTGGTCAAGCCCGCGTGTTTTGGCAAAACGAAGAGCGTCGTGTAGGTAGCTATCAATATGCTTGACCGCACATGCGTAGCCAGCTCTCAGATCAATTTGATCCTGCCTACCTCCGCACTGCTGACACCAAGCCTATGAGTGACTATCATTATGACACTAGTCTCATACCTTCCTATAGGAATAATTATATACCTAACGCTAGATCAGTTCCCTCCAAAGGTCGCCCTGCCCATAGTGTGCCTACTAACACCTTTAGGGAAACCATACCATATAGGTCATATGTTTTAGAATCGAAAGGTGTTACGACTAGGGATGCCATGAGCCCTCGTGGTGAGAGTATTCCTGTCAATATGAGGTGTCAGACGAATATTACCTGCGATGCTAGTGGAGTGGCTAGTACCGATGCGGTTGAGTACCCCATTCTGCCTACAACTGTAGTCCTGTCTGAGTCTCCCCTCGAGCTTACTGAGCCCGTGTGTGAACCTTCCGTTGACTCCGAGTTAGTACCGTTGACTGAGCCCACCGCTGAGGGCGATGCCGGCATCAATGACGAGCTTAGTGATGTTGAGGAGTTCGGTTACCCCAGTGACATGGAAGAGGAGCTCTCCTTTGACGTGTCACCCCATATGATTATCCAACCCATCCTCGACCATATTTTCGGTCCAACACCCATAGTAGTTGAGGAGTTTACCGATGATTCTAAGTTAGTAGATGTACCTACGGTGTTGGAAGATGTACCATGCGAGGGAGAGGAATTTTTGGATGACTTTAGTGGTGACGATCCAGATGACCACCCCTTGATGATCTCAACATGCCATGCTGATCACTCTGATTTTGTTTTGTCACCGGGTGTGATTTTACCGACCCTCCCTCCCGCTCCATTGACCCGACTAGCACCTATTTTAGGACACGTTTCTGTTATTCCTGGTCCGAGTCCTTTTATTTTACCTACGTTCGTAGCCCCTCCGTTGGACGTGTCTCGTAGGATATGTATTAACGAGTTGTTAGAATTCGTGATCGATCTTGTCACAACTTTTTGTTGTTCTGTGTCTTCCAAATTTCCTACGATTGATCAATTCTCTGATTCTACGCCTACAATGAGGTCGTCTATTGTGCCCGTTTTATTAGCCTCTAAGAAAGATGGTTTTTTGAGGATGTGTGTTGACCGCTGGGCTATTACAAAAATTATTATCAAACATAGGTGCCCGCTTTATTAGCCCCTAAAATTAGTGAGGATTGACGAACCTCGTTTTCTTTTTGTTGGGAGAGATCTACCATTTTCCGAATCGTTTATTTTCGGTGAATCTCTTTTGATACAACACACGCTCGATCGGATTGGGTCGATCCTTTTCGCTTGAGAGAATATTGGTTTATCGCCTCTATTTGATCTCTAAGGGTGTAGCGAACCCGTGCGTTAGCATTTGATTAATATTATTGCAAATCGGGTGTGCTGCGTTTTAATTGTGCGAGCGTAAAATTGGAACGAGTGAGAGTAATTCGGTGTCGTTTGTCCGTTGCGGTTCGTCGGGAGACGTAGCCTGCATCAATACTTCCTCTGAGAGATGAAGATCCCTCGGCGAGACCTCACCACTTCAATTCCCAAGAAGTATTTCAACTTCCCCAGATCCTTGACTTCAAATTCCTTACACAGTTCTTTCAAGTGAGCAATCTCCCCTAGGTCATCACCTGTAATGATGATGTCATCCACATACACAATAAGAATTGATACTTGCGCTCCTCTCCTCTTGATAAAGAAAGTATGATCAACTTGTCCTTGAGCATAGCCTTGTTGAAGCATGGTCTTGTTAAACCGTCCAAACCAAGCTCTCAGGGACTGCTTCAGGCCATACAAATATTTCTGCAGACGGCAGACCTTTCCATTGAACCCTTCTTTGATAAAGCTCGAAGGGATAGTCATGGAGACTTCCTCTTCCAGATCACCATGCAAGAACGCATTTTTGACGTCGAGTTGTTGTAGCTCCCAGCCATGACTAGCAGCACAAGAGAGAATCACCCGAATTGAATTCATCTTTGCAACAGGGGCAAAGGTCTCTTGGTAGTCTATACCTTGGGTCTGGGCATATCCTTGAGCGACCAAGCGAGCTTTGTACCGCTCCACTACCCTATCTTGATTCTGTTTAACAGAGAAGATCCATCCTGATCCAACCGTGCGCTTCCTAGGGGGAAGACTAGCAAGGCTCCATGTTCCATTTTTTTCAAGTCACTCATTTCCTCTTCCATAGCCTGTTTCCACTCAGGTATCTGAACAACCTCCTGCCAGGTCTTAGGAATCATAATAGAGGAAAGAGATGAGATAAAAACTTTGTGAGCCTGAGAGAGGTGAGTATAACAAATATAGTTGGCAATGGGGTGTTTGGTGCCACCTTTTTTTATCTTTGAGATGAGCAAGAGGAACATGGAGGTCATCATCTGAATCTGGAGCGGAGACAGTCACCGGCTATGGTGGAACATCCACTATCTGTACTTGCTCAGTAGTCCGGGGTCTGCGGGAGTATGTGTATAATATAGGAGGAAGCGAGGAAGAAGCAGGAACAGGATCAGTACACGGAATATGAGAACGTGGAAGATGAGGCGAGGCAACAATCGGGAGAGGAGAGTCGAAGGTCTTGTCACCGTTACTACCCATCTTCCCCTGACAAGGACTAAAATACGACTCCCCCTCACGAAAGGTAACATCAACAGTGCAATAATAACGACGAGTTGGAGGGTGATAACACCGATATCCTTTGGTGATAGGAGAGTATCCAACAAAAAGCACACTGGATAGAGCGTGCATCCAGTTTATTATGATGCGGGGTATGAACATGGACACAGCAGACGGAACCAAAGATATAAGGGGCGATGCGAGAGGTGTGGACAATGTGGTGTTTGGCTAGACAGGAGAGGGGCGTATCATAGGAAATGGAACGAGACGGAAGACGGTTAATAAAGTGGGCGGCCGTGAGAACCGCATCCCCCCAGTAGGACTTGGTAAGGTGCATCACAAGCAACAAACACATAGCAACCTCCAACAAGTGCCTATTTTTCCGTTTAGCGACACCATTTTGAGTGAAAGTGTGAACACATGTGGTTTGATGGATAATGTCATGTTCGTCAAAATAGGCACAGAATGCTCCCCAATCATCATATCCCCCCATTATCACTACGAAGCACAAGAAATGTGCCGCTGAACTGTTGCACCAGCATTTTATGGAACGAATGAAAGCTAGCAAATACATCACTTTTGCTCTTTAACAAATAAAGTCAAGTAGTGCGAGAATGACAATCAATAAAATTAACAAATCATTTATAACCAGATAAAAATAACACTGGGGAAGGACCCCAAACATCAGAATGGATTACATCAAACGGACATGAACTAGGAAAGGACATATAACTGATACTCTGACGAACATGTTTGGATTGTTCACATGTGTCACAAGAAAATGACTTAATTAAACGATTGAAAGAAGGAAACAACTTAGTAAGATATAAAGCAGAAGGGCTTCCAAAGGCGCTGATGCCAGTGCCAGATGTCGTTTAAAGTTGGAGATCTGGTGGAGGAAAAAGCACTGGGAGGTAAAGACTGGTCCAGCAAGTATAGCCCGCCGACATTCTTACTATTGCCAAGCGTCCGCTCCGTATCCAAATCCTGAAACACACAAAGATCAGGGAAAAATGTTACAGAGCAATTTAAAGAGGTAGTCAAGTGACTAATGGAGAGAAGATTGTGAGGAAATGAAGGGACATGCAAAACTGAGGATAATGAGAGGTCGGGAGAACACACAACGGTTCCTTTATCAGCGATGGAAGAGAGAGAACCATTAGCAGCAATGACCTTATCACGACCAAAAAGAGGAGTATAGGAGGTAAAACCTGAGGCAGAGCCGGTCATGTGATCAGTCGCTCCCGAGTCGATGATCCACGCAGAAGGGGAGGAAGACACAGTATGAGCACTGAAGTAGCAAACGCAACAGTAGAGCCAGCTGGTGTAGAGTCGATCTGAGAGTGCAATATATGGCGAAAGGCCACTAACTCCATAGCAGACATACCCCCAGAGGTGTCTTCTTGTACCTCAGTCGAGTGCACAGAATACTGAGTGCGATCACCAATCTGACGGCCACCACCACGGTATCCACCTCGACCACAGGCACTAGAACCCCAGCCAGAGGGAGCAAGGTGAGGGTGCAGACGAAAGCAGACGACCTTAGTATGGCCTTTCTTCCCATAGTGGCTGCATACAGAAAGATGTCCCCGAGAAATCCCAGCTAGCGCAGAGTGATCAGTAGATAAGCCAAGAGAGCGACGACGATTCTCATCACTGAGGATCATGCTGAAGGCCTCTCGAAGAGAGGGAAGAGGATCATGGTGGAGTACATGCAGGCGAACAACGTCAAACTCCATGTTGAGCCCCATAAGGAAGACATGAACCCAAAAATGGTCTTTATCCTTCTGAAGTGTCTGCGCATCAGCAGTGCACGCAACAATAAAGGTGTTGAAGTAATCCAACTCCTGATACTGACGTTCGAACTCAGAATAGTAGGCAAAAACGGTCATAGTACCCTGATTCAACTCCATAACACGGCGAGTGAGCTCATAAATCTGCATCGAGCTTCCTGCCTGAGAGTAGGTGTCACGGGCCCTTTTCAAATTTCACATGCCGAATCCAACAACATATAACTGCGATACACCTAGGGAGACATCGAGTGAAGTAACCACGAGACGACCAAGGAATTGTCCGCATCTCATTTTCTTCATGAGAGATCGGTACATGGTGGCTCAACAGTGGTACCATCAATATGTCTGTAGAGTTGGTGACTGCGAATAGTATGTTGTGCTGCTCTGAACCATTCCAGATAATTCGTGTCATCCAAGACAACAATAGTGATCTTTAACGAGCAAGACTGGCCATGACTCCGAGGAGGATCGGCAGAAGAACCGGGAAGAGCACCAGATTGAGAAGCTGAGGAGATGTCGGATGGATCACCCATCAGAAAGAGACTGAAGAGGACGAAGATCTAAAATCGGACAAAGAAACATCCTACGAGTGTCCCTTAGATCATGCCGCCGGAGAGGACACCGAAGGATGTGAGCGCGATGTCTCCGACAGCCCACATGGAGGACAAAACAGCCGGAGACAAGGGGCCGCCCGGAAAGACCGGGAGGAGAAGGCTGTCGAGGAGAAATGCCGTTGAGAAGGAAAGGCGCTGAAGAGAGGCCGTCGAAAAAGAGAATAAGCGGGCGGAACCTCCTCTCCGACGCTGCCCTGGACGACGAAAAACGACGAGTGAGTCTACTTCCTGGCGAAGAAGCGGGCTAGGGCACGACGAGTCTACATCCTGGTGGAAACGGCGAAGCGGAGCGCCCGACGCGCGCGAGTGAAGCGCCGATTGACGCGGCGAAGCGTCATCATGGCGGCAGCACAAACGAGGGCTGAACGGATCGGCTCGCTCGGCTTTGATACCAAATAGAGAGGAAGAATAGAATAGGCGGAATGCCCTAAACCAGGCAAGAAATACATGTGACCTATCACGTGAATACATAAATGTGATAACATAAAACGTAAAAATAAAACGCGTCTAACGCATATATTCAACTGCCCATGCTCACATGACATATATTGCAAAAATGTGATACTAAATTTTTATAAAAACGAAATGCATCCATTTTCTTGCTTGAAGTAACCACCAGGTCCATTAGTTGGGGGAAATGCATGTTCATTCTTTTATCTCTGAAGAAACATACATTTTAGCAAATTGCTCCGTCAAAATTCAGAGGTTCAATAGCCTACTATAACTACACATCAGCTGAATCTCCATAAAAGGCCTTTACAGAGAATTGTCCTATTGGAGGTAAGAATAAAAATAACCTTTCATGTACTTCTTAAAGATGGAAATAGCTCTTATATTTGCCAGACCTTAGGCATGTGATTGTAATTTGCCAATCAGAGATAAATGCTCTAAGACACCATTTCTCCCAGCCCGAAGATGTTAGATTTGTGTCTTTCAATTGTTTTCTATGCAGTAAGAAATATTAACTCGAATGACAAATAACACTCACCTCAACTGTATGGATTAGTAGCTTCCTTGCATCTAAAACAATTGGGCTTTCTTTAAAGGAAACTCGTGGCACAACTCCTAATGATGCAGCTTCCTGCAATGTACAAGGGAACAATGATTTTGGTGACAAATGTTTGCTCTTTGACAACAACCATAACCAACTCTTTGCCCTACTACATATTACCTCACAGCAATTCAAAGCATCAAAGAGGAGGGCGACAAAACAAAAGGTTTGATACCTCAAGCACAGAAAAAGAGCGTGCATCGTATTCTCCAAATCCATGCAAGTACGAAGAAATATTTGGCCATCTTGATGCACTAAAGTTAATTCCCAAGTTCTCAAGAAAGCTATTTCTTAATAAAGAGTTTAGGGGAAACTGCAGGCACCCTAAAACTTGAGAAAACACTTCAATTGTAGGTATCTCGCCTGATGAAATTGTTTCACGATATACCATTATCGCTCGTGATGTCCTGCAATAAGCAACAAAGAAAATTGATCATAATGAAAATTTGATCTATGCAATGACTGCAACAAATTGTCAAACTGCAGCACACAGAAACTAAACCATAAATTGCTGTAGAATGTAGTGTAAACCTTTTCCACAAAAAGATGGAATTATAGCCAACAATCATAAATAAAAAAAATAAAAAAATCATAAATAAGGAAATGAAGAATACAATGGACCGAGCTGGTTTCTAATGCAAAACATGTAATGAAACCAAACAAAATTGACTGTTCAATAGCTATTGCAATAATGTGAAGTCGCATACAGCTCCAAATGACTGCTATAAAATAACAATTTACCAAGTGTATCCTAACTTGGAGCAAATAAAATGGCAATGAAAATTTAACCGGAATTGTTAGATGCATGAAATAAGGTAATGGGGTTGGGGATGAAGATGGGGATGAAGATGTGTAGACAGCGGATCTTATAATCATTGTTTTAGAAAAGTCACAAACCCTTGACAACACAACAACAACTTGTTAGGATAAGGCTAATTAATGACGATTCACACCCGTGAGTCTTTGACAAAAACAGGAGGATATAAGAACAAAAAACAGGCCCAAAGCAAGGACTAATTGAGCCTTTTTGAGAATGATTTCAGCTTGTTAAGACGATAGAATAAATTCATTAAAGTTTAGCCAGTGGACACTGGGAACAAGCAGCTGTAGTTAGCAATAAGGTAGCTAAAAACTTTTTCAGAAAGATGGATCATGGTTATATTTGAGAGAGCAGCGATAATTGTGAAACACTGAAAATGTGGAATATCTGGTAGATGCGTGCAAAATTCCATTGCCCTAAAATAGCATTCTGTGCCTAAAATCTTCTGTAGGTAGCTTAGCGTGTTCCGACATTAGGGGCCGAGAATACCGCAACCCCAAAATGGATTTTGGGAAAAAAACGCTACACTGGACCAGTCAAACATTGGCATAGTTTCTTTTTTTTTTGAAATAAATATGTGGTATTTTATAGGAAGAAAAGCAATGGTACATGGGTAGTGAGATGACCTCTGTTAAACACAAAACATAAGATCAGGTGATCCTACGAACAAACATAAGAAATACAAACACAAACAAACAAGTACATGTAGACAAACCAACATAGACAACAAGGGAAAGAGAATTAGGGTGGCTTGTGCACCAACCTAATCCTTATCAAACTGAGCTTTACCACCATTCACCAATATAAATCTGTTTGAGTTGACTTAGCATAAAGGTGTTGTTGATGTTGAACTCACTAGTGGCTCATAATTTAGTGCTGACATAAGCCAACATATTACCTAACGATATATCATATATGTGATCAATGTTGAAAGTAAATTCCCTGAGCAAATTGAGAATAGACCTGCCAATGTTGTGAATCTACCATGTGGTGAAATTCTCATTGTACACAACAATGCATATAATTTCTGAGTCAATCATTATTGTAGAAAAGTAAAGAGATGGAACCTATAGATAGCTTTCATTAATTAAAACTTCAAGTATGAGTACATATATATAGAAAGAGAGAGAGAAGAGTCCCAAAAATTACAACGTGGGACTAAACAAGAGGACTAAATGGGCTTATAATTGGGCCACACTTATTTGGGCTTTTACATACTTTTCCCTAACATTCTCTAACACTCTACTGCAAGCTGGAGCATACAAATCGCGCGCACCAAGCTTGGACAGAAACTGATGATACATCGGTCTTGGTAATGCCTTGGTGAAAATGTCATCAACTTGCTCAGAAGCCGGAACATGTTCTAATTCAAATTTTTCAGTTGAATCTTCTCCCGGACAAAGTGACAAACAACTTCAATGTGTTTTGTTCGCTCATGGAACGCGAGATTCTTGGCATTGCACGAAGACTTTCCAACCAGGTAAGTTCTGATAAAACAGCTGCCATTACACGATACTCGGCTTCAGCAGAAGAGCGAACAACAATCGATTGCTTCTTGCTATGCCATGTGATAAAATTTCCTCCAAAATACAAAAGCCAGCTGTGAAACGTCAATCATCAAGTGAGCCCGCATAATCAACATCAGAATATGCAACAAGTGATAAAGAAGAGGATGACTTCCCCGTCCCGGAGCAGTCTTCAAGTACCTGAGGATGCGTTCACCTGCCTGTAGATGAGAGATCCGTGGAGAATGCATAAAATGACTGACCACTTCAACGGCAAATGAGATATCGGGTCTTGTAACGGTCAAGTATATCAGTTTTCCTACAAGAGACCGATAATACTCTGGATTTGTAAGCAGAGAATCAGAGTCATATCCATAAGCACACAACTTGTGGTTGACATCCATCGGGGTTTCCGCAGGTTTGCATCCGGGGTAGCCAGCATCTTGAAGGAGATCAAGACAATACTTCTGTTGTGATAGGGCAAGGTCATCAAGTCGTCTTGCTACCTCCAGTCCAAGGAAGTACCGAAGATTTCCCAGATCTTTTATTTGGAAGACTGAATTTAAGTGTTGCTTGATGTGTTGTATCCCTGTGGAGTCATCACTAGTTATCAGAATATCATTCACATAAAACAGGAGAATGACAGTCCCGATTGATTGATGACAAGTGAAAAGTGAGAAGTCAGCCGAGCTCCATTGGAATCCAACCTCATGAACAACCTTACTAAATTACTCAAACCAAGCTCGAGGAGACTGTTTGAGACTATAGATAGCTTTGCAGAGAAGACACACACGAGACTCACCCATGATCTCAAACTCAGGAGGTTGGCACATGTAGACAGTCTCAAGAAGATCGTCATTAAGAAAGGAATTTTTGATATTCAACTGATGGAGGGGCCAATGACGGTAAACAACTAAGAAAATGAGGACCCGAACAGAGTTCAGCTTGGCGTCTGGAGAAAAAGTTTCATCATAATCTAAGCTTTGTTGTTGAGTGAACCCATGGGCCACAAGTCAAGCTTTGAGGCGGTCAATAGACCCGTCCGGAGCATGTTCAATGACAAAGACCCATTTACAGCTAACACAAGACTGACCGGGAAGAAGAGGGACCAGATCCCAAGTCTGATTTGGCCCAAAGGGTAGCCATCTTAGCATCCATTGCCGCACGCCACCCAGGATGTTGAAGCACTTCCTACACAGAGTTAGTTATAGAAATGGAGAAAAGAGCAAGAGTGAATTTGAGGAGAGGTGGGGATAACTGATGTAGAGAAATGTAATTCGCCAGTGGATGAGTCGTAGAGGTTGAGGCAGGATCGACCGACGGAGAGATAACACTGATAGAGGGTAGCTGCTATAGGGCACCAAAGGTCGGAGTACGACGAGTGTACACACGAAGAAGAGGTGGTTTGGATGACAGTGGTTCCGCGTGTGGGGTGGGAAGGAGAGGAGGTAAGGAAGACGTGACGGGAACGGTATGACGAGGTAAGGGAGGAGAAAGTGGAGAAGGACAAGGAGAAGAGTGAAACAGTTGGTCTTTAAGGAAAGTGACATCGGCCGAGATAACCACTTTGCCACTGATGAGAAAATAACATGCATAATCTTTTTGAGTGCGGGAGTACCCCACAAACATATATTTGATAGCACGGGGGGCAAATTTATCCGTAGGTGGACCAAAATTATGGAAATACCAAGAGTAGTCAAACACTCGAGGTGTGAGGGTAAACGGAGATTGGGAGGAAACATGAGACTAAACGGAGTGGTGAAGTCAAGAACGGAGGAAGACAAGCGGTGATGAGATGACATACAGTAGACACAACGAAGTTCCAGTAGACGATGGGGACCTGCATTTGAATCATTAGCGATAGAACGACATCAAGAAGAAGACCATTCTTCCGCTCGGCCACGTCATTCTACTAAGGAGTATATGCACATGATGTTCGATGGAGAATGCCAAACTCGGCACATAAATTAGAGAATGTTCGGCTCGTATATTCTCGCGCATTATCAGTACGAAGATTTTTTTATGGAAGAGAACTAAGTATGAGTTTCAACGACAAAATTACGAAATATAGATGTAAATTCAGTACGATCGCGAAGTAAATATAACCATATTAAATGAGAATAATCATCAATAAATGTGACAAAGTACAGGTACCCAAACATATTAAGGATTTTATAAGGTTCTCAAATATCAGAATGCACTTAAGATAAATGAGTATCACTCCGAGTACAGACAGGACTAAAGGAGGTACAATGTTGTTTGCCAAAGATACAAGATTCACAAGTAAACTCATGCAGAGAGATATCCAGAAGAGCTTTCTTGAGAATCTGGAGGGGAGCATTATCACAAACTCTTTATTTGAACTTTAGGAAATGCGTTAATCTTGTTCGAGTAGAGCTCATATGTGTTTTTGGTTCGAATTTTGCACAAGATTAGAAAGACCACAAACAAACCCACAATAATAATTTATGACTAACGACAATTAAATTAGTTGGAACGTTCAATGACAAGCTTAAACTATTTAGCGAACGCATAAAATCAAGCTAAGTAGAGGAGAATTAGTACCGTGAGTTTACCCAGGGATAAGAGACCGACCCAATTCAGACGCAGTGGGGCACGGATGGAGAACCAACAACGGTCGGGCAGCAAGAAGGCCAAGCAACCGACTGACGAAAAAAGTTTGTTCGACGTCAATGTCGGTTGGACAGTTTGCCAGAGTCAAGGGAGAAGTCGATGACGACCCAGCAGATGGAGAGGGCGCCAGAAGGTTCAGGGGACGGGTTCTGACCAGCGGCAAGGCCGGCGTGCAACGTGCGGCTACAACCCTTCAGCAGTGGAGGCGGCAACGAAGGATTTCTCGGCAGAAGGAGATCTCCTGTCAGGGGGATGCGGGCGACATGTGCTTCAGATCCGGTCAGCGTCGGCATCAAGCGAGCACGTCGGCGTTAGAAGTAGGGGGCGGATGACCGACAACCCAAGGAACAAAATAAATCGTTCTCTGGATTCTGCCTGGATCTGCTTCTATTTCCGAGCGGCCAGGTTTTTAATAGAGGGTTGACAATAATTTTTCTTTTCATTCACATACAACACTTTTCAAACAAATCTGTTTTTCCAAATTAATTCATACGGCAGTCGCTCTTTCCAATCAATTACCTTTTGTTTCTTTTTTTGTTAAATTCCTTCCACACGGGAGTATTATTTTTTCAAGATTGCAACACAATAAAAATAATTTTTTCAATTATTACACTTATTTGATTTGGGAAATCCTTAGCATTATATGTCCCTAAATATTTTAAACTTGTTGTTACTGTCCTAATTATCAAAATTACCGGACCTATGTATTCAGGGTCACTTCGGCCGGTCAAACAGATGAGCCAAACAATTTTAAATAGGAACAAGTGCGCGAAAGAAATATAGAATAAATAAATGCATAAAAATTTCATGACGAACGACGTTGCCATGCTTATTTGAACCCGACGGAGGTGCATCATTTACCGTGGAGGTGCTTGTTTGGAATGCTGAAGTTGTGTCCCTCCTTCCTGTATCTCGTGACCGGCGGAGGCGCAATGGCAGCCGGGAAGAATTCCCGTCGATTGTGATTTTCCTGCGGATGGCGGAACTCGTGCGGGAGTTTGTCTATGGCAAACACGGGATAAAACCGCGGGGATAGAGGGGGGAAGGGAATTAAGAGAGAGAGAGAGATTTTCTTGTTCTAATTTTTGTCTCCTGACAGAGTCTAGCCACATAACATAAATAGGTTAACAACATGCCCCCCATTTGGGCATACGACATATGGGTAAAAAACGATTAAAAATTAACACGCATAATAAAAGATAAATGACGTCGTCACAACACATAACATCGCCGTCCCTCCTTCGTTTGTCGCGTCCTCATTGGGAGGATCATCTACTTCGAGCCAAAATAAGTGTTTGCATCGATGTCCTGGCGTGAAATTTTCATCACAATTATAGCACAAGCCTTTCTCGCGATGCTCAGCCATCTCAGTACGGGAAAAACGGCGGCCAGTAGGACGCGGTGGATCGTCCCGCAGTGGAGCCCTGTCAGGCAAGCTGGCTAGAGAGTAAAGCTCTGTTTGACAATCCAGCGCAGTGGCATGCTGGGGAGGAGAGAGGAAACGGCCGGCGTGAACGGTGAAACGTTGCTCGCCCGGCCAGCAACAAAACGCCGGGCTCCCACCCTTTCACGCCGGCCATTTTCAAAGGGAGCGCGCGAGTAGCATCCCAAACAGGTTCCCGCCGTCCCGTTCCCGCCGGAACAACGCCCCGCCGGTTTGTCAAACAGAGCCTAAGTGTCATGATAGTCCCGACGTCCCAAAGGCGGACGATCAAGTAGGAGTCGTCATTACAAAGCCCTGGCGAGCCTCATAGCTGTGTTGAGATCACGTGGCAAAAGGAATTTCACATCCCATCGTAATCGCTCGTAAAGGCCGGCGGTGAAGAGGGGAACTTGTTGCTCCGATAAGACGGGTGTTGCCCTAGACAGTAGCATTTGGAATTGTTCCAGATAGGTGTCGATGGAGCCATCCTGTTTGAGGTTCACCAGATCGCAAAGTGGGTTTCCCTGTAGAGCAGGACCAAACCTCAGAGTGCATGCCGCACTGAATTCCGCCCACGAAGGGTTTGGGTTTTCACGCATAAGTTGTGTGAACCACAATTGCACCGGACCAAGTAGAAGGAGGCGATGCCGACGCGTTCCTCATCCGGCGTGCGTTGGTTGGCGAAGAAAATATAGCAACGGGTGAGCAACGGAAGAGGATCTTCGCGGCCTTTGTAGATGGAAAAGTCCATCTGAATAGTTCGTGTAGGCGGAGTAGTCCACGCCCGGAGGAGCGACCGAGTCCACCCAGCTTGCTGAAGGGTGATCGGTCGTATTCATAGGCAGAGGATAAGGCACCCCTGTAGGGCATCCAAGCGTGCGTTGAGGGAATCCATTTTGGAGTTTTGAGCCGCGAGCATGGATTGGAAGAGTTCCATGACCTGAGTTAGTGATGGAGCACCAACAGCCATAGGAAATAAGGCTGGTCGGACAACTGGTGTTGGAAGCAGACCGACAGAGGTCAGGGCCGCTGGACGTTGGCTGCAGGGCTAGAGGGTGGACGGAGACCGACGACGGGCCGGCGTGGGTGTTGGGTCGCAGATCATAAGCTGCGGGGCAGGTAGCATGAGCGGAAGCTGCTGAATCGAAGGAAGAGGAGGCCGCTGGGAGGACATCGTGTCGGGTAGGGAAGCCGACGAGTTTTTCGGCGGCGGAACTGAGCGGCTGACGCGGGTCGGGGGAGAGCGGAGGAAAGGTTGGAGGATAAGCTGGCGAGAGTCTATGATACCAGTTTGTTGTCCCTCCTTCCTGGATCTCGTGACCGGCGGAGGTGCAATGGCTGCCGGGAAGAATTCCCGTCGATCGCGGTTTTCCTGCGGACAATCGAACCCGTGCGGGAGTTCGACTAGGGCAAACATGGGATAAAACCGTAGGGTTAGAGAGCGAGGGGGGAAAGGAATTAAGAGAGAGAGAGATTTTCTTGTTCTAATTCTTGCCTCCTAATAAAGTCTAGTCACATAACATAAATAGGTTCACAACATGCCTCCCATTTGGGTTTAGGGCATATGGGTAAAAATACGATTAAAAATTAACACGCATAAATAAAAGATAAATGTCGTTGTCACACCACATAACAGCGGCCTTCTCAGAGATTTCATTCGTTTTCTGGTATGCTCACTTACTGAGCATTGGACAATCTCTTTCCCTATCCCTGTTTTAATTTTAATTTCTACATCATTTTAAATCATAACATGTCATGAGTTTGGAGGAGAGAGTGTGAACTGAGTTACCCGCACGCACGTGCACCACTTCATGTGCATACCCAAAGCAAAATTTTATTTTAGTTTTTCAATTTATACATAAAATATTTTCTGTTATTTGCATTTGCCATGCACCCAAAACACACACTCGAGTGCGCACTTGCTTATTTGAGTGTCTTGAGTAAATGTCGATTTTTCATGTTGACTAGGAAAGTTGTCGTGCTGGCATAGGATTGAGTTGTGGAGTAACATGTTGAATTGTGTAATCCTTTTAGTCGAGTGCGTGTGACACATGCAGAATTGTGTGTAGAATTAGAATTTTCATATACAATTAGATTTATAATTTTCTAGTTGTGTTGAAATCATTTATTCTACTCCTAATTCACGAATATGGTAGAATCCAACAGTAGTATAAGAGAAATATGTAGATGATCTCTAGAGTTTTATTACTCGAGTCGGGAGGAATGATATCGTTTCTCGATGGCTAGAACTTGCCCCAAGCGATCCTGGAAGCATTTGTATAGGTTTAGTTTATTGGCGCGAACGTGATTTAGGCCACCTTTTGGCCCGGTTGAGCTTTTGTACCATGTCTATACATAATATCCTTGATCACACCACATGTGCCTAACCCCAACCATTTGATTCAGCTCAATCATCAATTCACCAACGCTAAAAACAACTATCCTAATCACACAGTGAAGCTCGAGCTCAAAATTGTTTATTGAAAATGAAAATTGAGAGTGATAAGGAATTTTTCATGAATGTGGAGGTTGTGCTTCGTACATAAATTTTGCGGCTGAATTCTTTTTCATTTGTGCAAAGAAAAAAATAAATGACAAAAATTTCGCCAAGTGAAAGCCTGAAAAAACATATGAAATTGAAAGAGAATTTGTATTTGCGAAAAGGCAGTGTGATGGCGATCGACGACACACGCTCATCTACTCCCACAGGAGGTGATGATTGGCGACCCGTTTGGGCGATCCGAGTCCGCAGATGCACCTGGATGGTCGTTCTGAGTCAGATTCAAATATTATATTTTATTTTTAATGATGTATTTATCCCTGATTGGCCCAAACATTATTAGCCATCTGATCAGGTAGCTTAATCTGTTTTTCCTTTCCCCCTATAAATATTCACTTGTGTGGCTGGCCTAGGGATCGAAGGTTGCTTGCTTGCAACTAGCCGGTCACCCCTCTCTATGGATTCCGAGAGCCGTCTCCCCGTCAACTATCGTAAGTTTTCTCCGACCCAAGCCGCTGCCCCCTCTCATCCTGCTGCATCCCTGCATCCCGGCATCTCGCTGCCCCCTCTCATCCCACTCACAAATCCCGACAACCCCCCTTTTCCCGACCCTGCCTGGCCACACCCTCCAACCCCGCCCTCGTTGCCCCGCTCCCAGTCCGCCAACCAAGTTCCAACCCCGCCCTCGTTGCCCCGCTCCCAGCCCGCCAACCAAGTTCCAGCCCCCCCAAAACCGACCTCCTTCACCCAGCCCGGCCACCCTCCTTCAAGCCACCGACACGCCCGACCACCCTCCCTCCAGCCACCGACACGCCAGATCAAGCCCTTCCCCCCTTCTACCCGCAACCGCAATAACTCTAAACCTTCAAATCTACAAACGTACACCCCATTCAACCCACTCGTGGAGCCACTCGCATGTCTAGGCCAACTACACTGGTGCCTCCTTCCGACCCTAATCAAGTCGTCACGCACAAGTGAATCTAGGTATGGATGTTGAGTTTCTTTTCATTATTTGCTTTGGTTAAAACTCTTACGTTGGGTGTTCATTTTATAAGTATTTGTTTTCATTTTCGCGGCGTAACTTGTGGAGCGCATTCGGCGCACTTGAACGAAATTGCGCCTCATTTTGTATGTTAATTATAATTGTTCTTATTCTTCATCACTTGTTATCTGATTGTGCCAATCGTTGTTTAGGGGTTTTATCAAATTTTAATTACTTGTTTGTAGATCTCGATCCGGACAATTGTCTCTTTGCAAACGCACTGCATTTAAACTGCATTTTCATTTAGTGAAATTACACTCTGCCTACCACTGCATCATTTGGTATCAAAGCGGACATGACGGTCGGGCCGCCAGTTCGAATTCGGACATGACGGCCGCTAAGTTTTAGCGTTTAGTACTCGAACAATTCACCACTATTAAGAATGACATCGCTAGGGTCAACACTAGAGTCGACCAATTAGGAGCCCTTAGAGTTCCAGCCCTAGTACCGTGTTATGAAGAGCCCTTGGAAGATCCACGGAACGCTCCACCTCCGCTTGATCGGCGAGTTAGAAAGCTACAACGATGGGACCCCGCTCCACGGAGACGGACCTCCGAGCCCGTGTTTGATTGTCGTTGTGACCCCACTTCGATGGGTAACCCCCGTCCTCCTTTTGAGCCACGATAGCTACCGACCCGTAGAGGTCGTGGCCCCCATGCACGACACGAGTACGATCCTGAAGATGTTGGGTTTTTCTATACGTCACAACACTTGTGCGCATCGGAATAAGAAAAACAAGAAAACCCCAAAAGAAATATATCTTGCGATGAACATTGATCAAGAAATAAAGTTGCTGTAAATAAAATTTACCTTTGCGGGATTGAGTCACTACTCAACTGAGATGCTCTAAGAAATCCGGCGAACACTAACGGCTGGAGTTCCGAGTGCAAAATTGTGTCCACGCCTCTACAGGCGATCCATACGAACAGGAGAACCCTTAGACTCTTGTCACGCCAGATCTAGGTTGGAGGAAAGCACGTTGCGTCTTCACAGACTGCGAGATCTGCTCCAGAAAAGGCGGCGGCGATGGGCGCCGGAAACAGGCTGAGCGACGGCGATGGGATCGGGACTTTCGGAAACGATTTCCGTCGGCCTTTTCCTATCGGGTTACTATCGCACTCGGCTCACACGTAACACGTGGAATTTATCTCGACGAATCAACACTTGACTCGACAAAGCGTCGAGTGGTTTCAACGCACTCAACGCCAACACTCGATGAATCAACACTTGACTCGACGAAGCGCCGAGTGGTGTCAACGCACTCAACGCCAGCACTCGACGAATCAACGCTTGACTCGACGAAGGGTCGAGTGGTCTCAACGCACTCAACGCCAACACTCGACGAATCGACACTTGACTCGACGAAGCGTCGCGTGGTCTCGACGCACTCAACGCCTGTCAGTGCTCAGTCTTTCACTCATCACATATGAGTAAGATCAACATAATCCATTGCTCCAATTTCTCCAAATGCTCTTATGTGCGACACTGTAGACTCATATTGCGTTGGCAGTGAGACTACATGATTGATCACTTCCAGATCATAATGGTAACACGAACAGTCTCCCACTTGATCTCAAAATTATCAAACAAAAATTTCACAAATAATGAGCGGCATCTAACAATGCATCATTGCTTCACAAGCAATAAGAGTTTAAAACTCAAGAGCCATTGTGATCAATGTATCAGTGTTGTCATGTCCCTTCGTCCCTTACATCCAGATAGAACTAGAGGTATAGACCGTGTCATTCTCATAATTGTTTAATCATAATTTCCTGATCTAGAATAGACTTCCAGAAATCGGTGAGTACAATATCATATATTGACTCAACCAATAATGATCATGCATTTCTCAGTCCCATTCCATCAAGGGGCCCATGAATGCAACTCTTGTCATATAGGAGGACAAATCTAATTTCTGTCCACAAGCAAACACCCAAATGATTCGTAATGTACCCAATAATCACATTTATCATCCAACTTTCTCAAGACTGGACTTTTGCTAGCATCAAAGCATGCTCTTCCTCACTTGATGAATGTTGTGATTTCGGGTCAAAGGACCACAAAAAACATTGCCACTTGAGTCATACTTTTGACACGTTCATATAACACTCCACAAAGTATTCTCATGGTGGGTTTGTTCAGTACAACTTGTTCACTAACAAGTACCAATGTGATGACTTGATATCACAATATCATGACCTGTGAGAATCGGTTATCAGTCAACGCACATGTTAGTCTTAATGTATCATCATCGCTCTTAGCTTCTAAGATGACACGCCGACCAAAGACCATTTAAGAATGAAGCTTATAAAAATATAGGCTCTCACATTAAAGTCTTCACTTGACTTCTATGTAATTAAACATTCTAAGAGCATTTATTACGTTAAATTAATCTATCACAATAGAAATAAATTTACACAATAAAAAAACTTGCCATAAATATAAAATTGAAATGTATAATACTCTATTCATTAAATGAATTATTATAACAACCGATAAATATACAATCCACAAGACTCCTACTAGAGTTGATCATTCAGGTATCTAATACTCATTAATCTAACATGACCATTATGTTTTTTCTCTGTGCGAGAGGCTTTGTCAGTGGATCCGCAATATTTCTTCAGTCAGCACTCTGCAAATGTCCACATCTTCTCGATCGATAATCTCACGAATAAGATGCAACCGCCGAAGTATGTGTTTGGAGTGCTGATGAGATCTAGGTTCTGAAGGGAGTGCAATTGCACTGTTGTTGTCACAGTAGAGAAATACGGGACCAACAATACTAGAAACTACATCTAACTCGCCGATAAATTTTCTAATCCATACAGCCTCCTTCGCCGCATTTACAACAGTGATATAGTCGGCCTCAGTTGTAAAATCAACAACTGTCTCCTGCTTGGAACTCTTCCAGCTAACAGCTCCTCTATTTAGGCAAAATACAAACCATGACTAAGACTTTAGTCGTCCATATCAGTTTGGAAGTTAACATTCGTGTAACCCTTTACAACGAGCTCTTCCTCTCCGCCAAATACCAAAAACGTATCCTTAGTCCTTCTCAAGTATTTTAGGATATTTTTGACGGCTATCCAGTGACTATCACCGAGATTAGACTGATACCTGCTAGTCATGCTCAAGACATAAGAGAAATCGGGTCGAGTACATATCATTGCATACATGATTGATCCAATTGCCGAAGCATATGAAATCAACTTCATGGGGTCCTTATCTTCACAAGATTTAGGACACTAGTCCTTAGAGAGACTCACACCATGAGACATGGGTAAGAATTCTTTCTACTTAAGAACTCTTTCTCAAGAAAGACACCAGTTCTCGCGACAAACACTTTGCCCTCAGACGGTAGGTAAAAATAGTACCATTTAGTTTCCTTAGGATATCCCACAAAATAATATTTATCCGACTTGACTTCCAGCTTGTCAGGCATTGGACGTCTCACTTATGTCTCGCAACTCCAAATCTTAATAAAAGATATACTAGGACGCTTCCTACTCCATATATCATTTGATGTCTTCAGAACCATTTTCGTTGGAGCACGATTTAGTGTAAAAGCAGCAGTCTCAAGAGCAAAACCCCAAAAGGAAACAAACAGATCTGCATGACTCATCATCGCCCGTACCATGTCTAACAGAGTACGATTCCTCTGCTCAGACACATCATTATGCTGCGGCGTTCTGGGTTGAGTGAACTGTGATACAATACCACACTCTTTCAGATGATCACGAAACTAATGACTTAGGTATTCGCCACCTCGATCAGATCGGAATGCTTTAACTCTCTTACCCAGCTGGTTCTCTACTTCATTCTTAAACTCTTTGAACTTTTCAAAAGGTTTCAGATTTGCACTTCATAAAATACACATATCCGTATCTATTGAAATCATCAGTAAATATAACAAAGTAGAAGTACCCATCTCTACCCATAGAACTCATGTGTCCGCATACATCACTATATATTATACCCAAGAGATCATCAGCCCTTTCATTGAAACCGGTGAAAGGGACTTTAGTCATCTTGCCTAATAAACATGATTCACATCTCTCAAATGATTCATAATCAAATGAGTCTGGTAGCCCATCTTTATGGAGCTTGGATATGCTTTTCTCATTTATATGACCCAAACGACAATGTCAAAGGTACGTAGGGTTTGAGTCATTTGTTTTTAGTCTTTTAGTATTTTCTATATTATAGATCTGGTGGTCTAAGTTCAAAACATTTAAACCATTAAACATTTGGGTTACACCATAACAATCAACATTCATAAAAAATTGAACAACAATTGTTCTTAATTATAAACGAAAATCCTTTTATGTCAAGACATAATATGAATATAATGTTTCTAGTTATGGAAGGAACATAATAACAATTATCAAGTTCTATTACAAACCCACTGGGCAAAGAAAGATGATAAACCCCTACAGTGACAGCAACAACTCTTGCTTCATTGCCAATACACATGTCCACCTCCCCTTTACTCAACATTCTTCTCCTTCTAAGTTCCTGCATATTTATACAAATGTGAGAACCACATCCGGTATCCAATATCCAAGAAGGAGCAAAAAGGTTTATCTCTATAATATAAATACTTAAAGCGGAAGTCATACCTCCCTTCATTTTTTGCAGATCCTCAATATAAGAAGGACAGCTCCACCTCCAATGACCAGCCTTGCCATAGTGGTGGAATTTCCCTTCCTACGCCAAGCTTTTCTTCTTCAGTGCTGAAGACTTGGGCTCAAGAGATGACTTAGGTCCAACCTTAGTCTTCTTGAAACCCTTGGCGTTGCCCTTGCCTTTATGCACCATCAGTATGGGGCTAGCAGGCTTGACCTTCTTCATATTGATCTCGGCAATGCTTAACATGCCTAGGAGCTCGGACAGTGTATTATCAATTTCATTCATATTGTAATTTAAGACAAACTACTCGTAACTGTCTGACAACGATTGCAGGATCAGGTCTGTAGCCGACTCTTGGCCCAAAAGAAAACCTAGTCTTTCAAGATTCTCTATATACTCAATCATCTTGAGTAAGTGAGTCCCTACTAGGTCTTGAGCTCCCATATTACACTGAAACAACGCCTTGGTGACTTCAAACCTCTCTTGTCGAGCTTGACCTTGAAACATTTTCTTAAGGTGCTCGTCAATCTCCTTACAACCCATGTTCTCATGTTGCTTCTGAAGCTCAGAGTTCATGGTGGCAAGCATGATACATTTGACATCTAAGGAGCCGTCTTGATATTTCTTATAAGCATCTTTATCAGCTCTGGCTCTTCAGGGGAATCATCTTCCAAGACATAGAGCTTACGCTCTTACCTGAGAACAATTCTCAAGTTCCTGTATCAGTCCAAATAATTTGTCTCACTCAATTTCTCCTTCTCAAGAATAGCTCTGAGGGACAGGGTAGAGTGAGATCCACTTGCCATGAGAATTCTACAAGGATTTATGCAAAAAAAACTCAGTACTATATTTCAAAATACATTTTTATTTAAATTAGAACTTTAATTAAAATTACTCTCACTATTTTAATCAAACTGATAGCTATCAATATCAATTCAGTTTATGCGAGCTACTCTCTTAGTGGACAAGATCAGTATTTCACCAACATCATGAGTCAGTTTTGTCTTTTCTCTCACAATGTAGTTATTCAAATAGGCAACGCTTGTCGATTGCATCATTATGCAACTCTTGTATGGTTGGTGAATAACTCTTTATTCGCATTCATTATATGGTGCATGTCAATCTTATGCCTCTGGGCACTCAACCTTTGAGGTCACCCAGTTAAGTTTGACCCGATGTCGACAGTGGGATATCACAATTATCTGCTCGCGCCCTTACCAAGATAGCTTAATGCACCTTGTTTTGGCAAGCCCACACTTCATCGATCAAGGCAGGAAAAGTGTCATCCATCGGAAGGCATCTGAATATTTAATATTGCATAAGAGATATTTAAGATAATTGATTAACACTTAATCATGATCAACAATTAACCAATGTGCACATCTACAAGAAAAATTTATAGCATTCACAATCCAAATACATCCCAGATGTGCACAAAGAAAAATCATCAACACTTGACAAACCAGGCTAAATCTGAACATCTAGAACCCTTCTAAATCTTCAGATTTATATGCATTGGACATGAACAACACTAACTTCACTTACATAGTAGACAAACTCGTATCTCTATGTGAGATTTAAAATCTAACACACTTGGTTTCACAAACCAACTAGAGACACGGTTACTGTTAAGGAGAAACAAAGATAACACAATGAGCTCACATGCGTTTTTAGCGGGGTTCCAAGAATAGAGTTGGACATTTAGAACACTGTTAAATTTCCAGATCTACACGCAATAAATTTAGCAACTTTTGAAACAATGATCATCACTGAACCTGGCTCTCATACCACTGTTGGGTTTTTCTATACGTCACAACACTTGTGCGCAGCGGAATAAGGGAAACAAGAAAACCCCAAAAGAAATAGATCTTGTGATGAACATTGATCAAGAAGTAAAGTTGCTGTAAATAAAATTTACATTTGCGGGATTGAGTCACTACTCAACCGAGATGCTCCAAGAAATCCGGCGAACACTAACGACCGGAGTTCTGAGTGCAAAATTGTGTTCACGCCTCTACAGGTGATCCACACGAACGGGAGAACTCTTAGACTCTTGTCACACAAGATCTAGGTTGGAGGAAAGCACTCTGCGTCTTCACAGACTGCTAGATCTGCTCTAGAAGAGGCGGCGGCGACGGGCGCCGGAAATGGGCTGAGCGACGGCGACGGGATCGGGACTTTCGAAAACAATTTCCATTGGCCTTTTCCTATCGGGTTACTGTCGCACTCGACTCACACGTAACACATGGAATTTATCTCGACGAATCAACACTTGACTCGACGAAGCGTCGAGTGGTCTCAACGCACTCAGCGCCAGCACTCGACGAATCAACACGTGACTCGATGAAGCGTCGAGTGGTCTCAACGCACTTAACGTCGGCACTCGGCGAATCAACGCTTGACTCGACGAAGCGTCGAGTGGTCTCAATGCAGTCAACGCCAGCACTCGACGAATCAACACTTGACTCGACGAAGCGTCGAGTGGTGTCGATGCAGTCAACGTCTGGCAGTGCTTAGTCCTTCACTCATCACATATGAGTAAGACCAGCATAATCTATTCCTCCAATTTCTCCAAACTCTCTTATGTGCGACCATCAAACCATGTAGACTCATATTGCGTTGACAGTGAGACTACATGATTGATCACTTCCAGATCACAATGGTAACACCAACAGAGGAGCCCTACGATGATTATCTAGCACCCCGCCGAGAAAACAGTAAAACACCAGGGCTGAGGAAGACCTTATTCGGCGCCTTCGTATTGATGCACCATCCTTCGACGGTCATATGGACCTAAAGGCTTTTAGCGACTGGCTCTTGGATATGGATCACTTTATCGATTGGTATGAAATGAACGATGAGCGGCGAGTTCGGTTCGCCAAGATGTTGTGCTAGGCGAAGATGTTTATTAGCGTAGAGAGATCGTTGGAGAGAGATGAGTACTATCTTGTGACCAGTTGGGCAGAAACGAAACAACGTTTGAGGGACAAATAACTTCCTGCGTTCTATCGAGATCAGCTTCTCGACCAACTCTATGCGTTGTGACATGGATCACTTTTCGTTGCCGAGTACATGACAAAATTTGAGGAGTTGGTAGTGAGGAGTGACATATTCGAGGAACCTATCGCGACAGCTTCCAGATTTAGAGTCGGACTTAAGGCTGAGATACGGAGAGAGCTCATTCTTCATCTCATAGAGACGACCGAGCATTTGTTCCATCTCGCACTGGAGTATGAGAACTACCCATGCCTCGCAGGGCCGAAGCAGACTACGCATCGCTCTGATTCCCCGCCCCGCATCCCCTCGGATAGTAAGGGCAAAGCTATTATCCCGGGAGCCCCTATACCCAGGCCTGGCCAGTGTTATCGATGCTTGGGCAGGGGACACATTGTCGCTCGGTGTCCTAAGAGGAACCTGCTGAGGGGCCAAGGGCGAGGCAAGCACTGAGATAGAAGATGCGGTGATGGAGTAGATTACTGTTGAGGTTGAGAACGGTTGGGAGAGCGACGCCGAGAGATCGTTAGAGGTGGGAGTCATTTGTCGCCTCATTCACCCCCTGTACTGAGAAGGATTGGCGCCACACCTCGATATTCTACAAGTATTTTTAGAGTGCGAGCGGTCCTTGCAAACTCACCATCGATAGTGGTAGTTGCGTGAACATCGCGACAAAGAGAGGCTTAGAGAGGATCCAGCTGTCTGTCGAACCACATTCGCATCCTTACCGTGTCCTCTGGGTGGACAAGCCGACCATTCAGGTTACTTAGAGATATCTTGTGTCGATCCGCCTAGCGTCCGTAGACGACAAGGTTTGGTGCGACGTCATCTCAATGGACGTTGCACATGTTCTTCTGGGTCGTCCTTGGTTATACAATCACGACGCCACGTGTTACAGTCGTTCCAACACGTGTGTCTTCTTTGATAAGAGAACGAAGATCACCCTCACCCCGACAGATCCCCAAGATTCCCCCAAGGGCCAGGTCGAGTCATTCATTAGTGTCGGGTCAGTCAGGCCCCTGCACATCCCGAGGAAGGGTGATTTTCTGCGTGAGAGCTTAAACTCGGGAGTTATGTTTGTGGTGGACGCTACCATGGTCTTTGATGCCGTCATAGACTTGAAGAGTGTGAATCCAGACATTGACGTCTACTAGGCGAGTATTCGTACATTATGCCTAAGAAGCTCCCTGATGAGCTTCCTCCCTTAATGGACATCCATCATGCCATCGATTTAGTCCTGGGGGCATCTTTGTCCAACTTGCCTCATTATCAATTGAACCCAACGGAGCACGTCGAGTTGAAGCGGCAAATCGACGATCTTCTTCGAAAGAACTTTATTCGGGAGAGCTTGAGCACGTGCGCCGTCCCTGTCCTTCTTACCCCAAAGAAGGATGAGAGTTGGAGCATGCGTCTCGACAGCCATGCCATCAATAAGATCACGGTGAATTATCGTTTTCCCATTCCCCGCCTCGACAACGTCCTCGACGTGATGGTTGGTGCCCAGATCTTTTCGAAGATCGACCTACGGAGCGGGTACCATCAGATTAGGGTCAAGGAAGGGGACGAGTGGAAGACAGCCTTCAAGACAAAGGATGACATGTATGAGTGGTTGGTTATGTCGTTCGGGTTGTCGAACGCGCCAAGTACTTTCATGAGAGTGATGACACAGATTCTACGGCCCTACATGGGCAAATTCCTAGTGGTCTACTTCGACGATGATTTACAGTCAGGACCGCGCTGAGCATTTGGGCCACATCAGTCTGGTATTCGATCTCCTACGGAAGGAGCATCTGTGTGACAATTTGAAGAAGTGTTCGTTCTTGACTACATCTGTGCATTTCTTAGGATATATCGTCTCGGAGTTCGGTATCTGGGTTGACCCGAACAAGGTCAAGTCTATTCATGAGTGCCCCATCCCGTCTACTATCCACGAGACTCAAAGCTTCCACGGACTCGCCACCTTTTACAAGAGGATTGTTCGAGGGTTTAGCTCGATCATGACCGACAGCAGCAACTAGAGCTTTTGAGGAGATCAAGGAAAAGCTATCGACTGCTCTTGTATTGCGCCTTCCGGATTTTTTCAAAGTTTTTGAGGTAGCGTGTGACGCGTCGGGAGTAGGCATCAGCGGAATACTTAACCAGGAGGGTCACCCAGTTGCTTACTTCAGTGAGAAGCTGAATGATGACCGGCAGAAGTAATCCAATTATGATCGAGAGTTTTACGTTGTCGTACAAGCTCTCCGATATTGGTGTCACTATATCCCACACAAAGATTTTGTCATGTACTCTGATCATCAATCCCAGCGATATCTGGATTCGCAGAAGAAGATAGGTCACCGCCACGCGAAGTGGGTGGAGTTCATGCAAGAGTATCACTACGTTCTCAAGCACCGAGCTAGTGTTGAGAACAAACCGGCTGATGCGTTGAGTCATCGGGTCACCATACTCCACACCATGAGCACGTGCGTGGAAGGATTTGAGCGTATCCGGCATGACTATCCTGAGTGTCCAGACTTTAGCGATATTTACAAAGCCTTGTCGAGGGACCCTCCCAAACCTCGTGAGGGTTTCATCATTTATGATGGCTATCTATTCCACGACTCTCGCCTCTGCGTGTCATAGACTTCCCTTCGGGACTTCCTTATCTAAGAACTGCACGCGAGAGGGGCCGCGTGGCACTTTGGGCGGTTCAAGGCGATTGCATTAGTCGAGGACCGCTTCTTCTGGCCTGGTCTGAAGAGGGACGTTACTCGGGTCGTTCTTCATTGTCGTATCTGCCAAACGGTGAAGGGATCCCGACAGTCTACGGGTCTATACACTCTGTTACCTATCCCCCATAGACCCTGGGCAGATATTAGCTTGGATTTTGTACTCAGGCTTCCCTGCACGCTGCGGAAGTTTGATTCGATTTTCGTTGTCGTGGACCGCTTTTCGAAGATGACCAACTTTATCCTGTGTCATAGGACTTTCGATGCGCCCCACGTGGCTGTCCTATTTTTCAGGGAGGTTTTTATGTATCATGGGTTGTCCACGTCCATTGTCTCTGATCGTGACGTTCGCTTCATAAGTTATTTCTGGAAGACATTGCGGAAGAAGACTGGAACAACACTGAAGTTCTCCACCGCCTATCACCTACATATGGATGAACAAACAGAAGTTATCAACCGTAGTTTGGGGACCCTCTTGCATTGCCTCTTTCAGGATAGTCCATCTACCTGGGATTTCATCCTGACTGTCACGGATTTTGCATACAATAGCTCGATCAATAGGACCACGGGTCTAGTCCATTTCATGTCATATTAGGTTATGAGCCTAGGAAACCCGTCGACCTAGTTGAGGTCCCGTTAGAAGCCCGACCTAATGAGCCCATCGAGTCGTTCATTCATCATATACACGCACTTCACGAGACAGTCTGAAGAAAGATCACAGTTAGTAATGACATTAAAGCTCAGGCCGATATGCACAGGAGGGAGTAGGTTTATGACGTTAGAGAATATGTTATGATTCTCCTTCGACCTTAGAGGATCCCGCAGGGGGCAGCAAAGAAGTTAAGTGCCCGTCGAATGGGCCTCTATACAGTCACTCGACTGGTTGGTGCAAATGCTTATGAGGTTAATATCCCACCGGCAATGGGAATTCACCGGGTGTTCAATGTAGATGATTTAACTCCTTACTACGACGAGCGAGTATACGTGGACCTATTATCCCAAGCTACCCTGAGCCACAGTTTACCTTATCCCTCCCTGGCAACTTTGTACCCACCATGTCCAGGCAGTCGCGGACGATTGAG
Organism: Platanthera zijinensis; assembly: GCA_039513925.1. Classification (NCBI taxonomy): domain Eukaryota; kingdom Viridiplantae; phylum Streptophyta; class Magnoliopsida; order Asparagales; family Orchidaceae; genus Platanthera; species Platanthera zijinensis. The sequence continues at coordinate 33,418,423 of CM077083.1, forward strand.
CACCGCTTGGAAGACCCCACCTTCCAGCCGACAGTTCCAGTTGCACCACGTTCAGACGGAGATATAATACTACGACAGTCGCCTACGCCTACCGGAGATGTACTACAGATCGTTGTTTATGACTTCACCGCGAGGGGAGATTCGGTAGTCCTGCGGCACTTGTTCCATTGGCTCACCTTCCCGACTTCTGACGATACTAGGATTTCTGTTGAGGATCTTGAGAGGCTCGCCTCGAACTTACGTCGAGAATACGACTGTCTTCACTCACCGAAGATGAGTGCTTCAACTCGAGGGGATTTGATGGCGAGCGACGACACACGTGCGTCTACTCCTGCAGGAGGCGGGGATCGGCGACCCGTTTGGGCGATCGGAGTCCGCAAATGCGCCCAGATGGTCGTTCTGAGACAGATTCATATATTATATTTTTTATGATGTATTTAGCCCTGATCGGCCTGAACATTATTAGTCGTCTGATCGGGTGACCTAATCTGTTTTTTCCTTTCCCCCTATAAATATTCACTTGTGTGGCTGGCCTAGGGATCGAAGGTTGCTTGCTTGCAACTAGCCGGTTACCCCTCTCGGTGGATTCCGAGAGCCGTCTCCCTGTCCGCTGCCCGTAAGCTTTCTCTGACCCAAGCCGCTGCTTCTCCCCTCACCTCCAGCCTTCCATGCATCTCGCTGCCTCTCTCATCTCCCGTACAGATACCGACAACCCCCTTTTTCCTAACCCTGCATGGCCACACCCGCCAGCCCCGCCTCCGTTGCCCCGCTCCCAACCCACCAACCAAATTCCAGCACCCCCAACCAGATCTCCTTCACCCAGCTCGGTCACCCTCCCTCCATCCGCCCACACCCCAGATCAATCCCCCCTTCTACCTGCAGCCCCAATAACCCTAAACCTCCAAATCTACAAACGTACACCTCATTCAACCAACTCATGGAGCAACTCGCGTGCCTAGGCCAACTACATCGGTGCCTGCTTCTGACCCTAATTAAGTCGTCACCGCACAAGTGAATCTAAGTATGGATGTTGAGTTTCTTTTCATTGTTTTCTTTGGTTAAAACTCTTGAGTTGGGTGTTAACTTTATACGTATTTGTATTCATTTTCGTGGCGTAACTTGTGGAGCGCATTCGGCGCACTTGAACGGAATTGCGCCACATTTTGTAGGTTAATTATAATTGTTCTTATTCTTCACCACTTGTTATCCGATTATGCCAATCGTTGTTTAAAGGTTTTATTAAATTTTAATTGCATGCTTGTAGATCTCGATCCGGACTATCGTCTCTTTGCACGTGCATTGCATTTAGACTGCATTTTCATTTAGTGAAATTTCTCTCTGCCTACCGTTGCATCACAGTGTACACGACCCATAATATCTCATTTAAGTCTAGGGGTCTACCCCAGAAATCTTTATTAAACACAATGGCAGATCCAAATCTACTAAAATGAATTTTGTACAGAACGCATGGTCGTGCGATTTTCCTAAGCACACGTGTGTTTTGCCCGTGCGAGATCATGCACTCGTCGTGATCACTCAACGCTACGATGAATATATCATCGCACGATCATGAATTTCCTTCGAGCACGATTTCTCAGACCGTGCGCGTTCTAATGTTAAAAATCAGGGATCTGTCGTTTCTCGTGCGATTCCTTCTCGCACGGTTGGTTTCCACCGTGCGTGAACAAATTAGCACGAGTAGCCTGTGTTGTCCTAAAAAATGGCGATCTGTTGCGGCCCATGTGATTCCTTCTTGCACAGTTGAAAAGTGAGTAAATTGTACGAGCCAAATTTTTCTCAAATTGGAAACTTAACAGAACAGGTCGACGCACATTCGCACGCACGATCGTGTGATGGACCGTGCGCGATCAAATTAGTATTTAAGCCACAGATTCAACCAGATTCGGGATCTTCCGTCTTTTGACGGGATTTTCGGTAGAAACCCTTCGGGGTGGAGCTCCAGGACTCCTTCATCCTCTTAGCAAGGGCTAAGCCTTCCATCCTCCAAACTAGGGATAAGTCCCCTATGGTATTCCCTTGCATCTAAGGCCTAAGGAAGTAAGTTTCTACTCTCCGATCTCTGCAAGCAAGAAAGAGCTAGGGTTTGACGTGAGTGTTCTAGCGTGTTCCAACGAGAAAACGGGCGCTTAAAAAGAGGTGAGAGACTTCCCCGACCCTGGACGCAACTGAAGAGTGACATGCAATTGATGGCTTGACAACCCAGTAAAATCTCCCACATCGACGGAAAGTCTCGCCGTTGTTTATATCTCTATCTTTCTCTTCCGCAAAATTATGTTTTCAAAGTAGGTTCTCATTCATTATTTTGATGCTTAATCTTGTTGAACACATAATATGCAATGCCATGCAATTTGCTTATGTTTTCTATTGTGATGATTGCGTTCAAGCTTGTGAGATATGTGATGAAGAAAGAATCGAGTGAGCTTTGATTAAGTTTGCTTGTTGAGCGAAGAGGTGTTTGTGACCCTCAATTTCACTTCCGCACTCTCATTCACTTCCACTTGCCCTAGCAAAGCGGTGTTAACAACCCGCAAAAACTCACGTGTTTTCGAAGCGATGAAGGCGAGCTGCACTTGTGTTCGTTGAGATAGGCTTGTGTAGCCTCGTGCGAAGCGGTGAAGGCGACCCACAACTCTTTTCCTTTAAGCATTCAACACCACCACCACCACAAATCAAAACCATCCTTTTAAAACCTTAATTAATTTTCTAAACAATTGGAACACATCCCCAAACTGCATTCCAGGAGAGATTGATACATGGGAAAATCTTCCTATTTTATATTATTTGAACGACCGGTGCAATTGCCGATATACGCATCAAGGGTCATTCATGACTTGGATCATACTCAATCTTTGAGTCCACACAAATCTTCATTTTGAAATTGCCATATAGAGAGTCCTTTCATATAACCATGTTATCAGTGTCATTGGATTCAGGGTTGCAAAGAGGGATATCATTAAGAAATTGGTTAAGGCCAGACATCCAAACAATGTGACTATAGGCCTCATTCAACTTGATATTGATATGCCAAGTTTCTGGATCCATGAGAACCAAAGGGCTACCCCAGCACAATTATCAAGCTAGAAAGAGCAAGCACCTCTCCCAACTAGCATTGAGTTTTTCTGAATGAATATTGTCATGTACTTAAATGTTCACCTTCCAAGACTCTGTGACTTCATTCAGACCAATAGTCTAGATCATTTGATGAGATTGAATTTACTCATAAAGGAGAGTATTGTTTATCCTTTCTTAAACAGTTTCACATAGCATTATATCTGAAGTCCTTATTGATCTATCCATGTTTTTGCACTCCAACCACTCAGATTTGTTTTGGTTTGGCCATTCGATTATAGGAGATCTGGATGTGCTTGTGGTGGTTGTCTTCCACCATTCATATAAACATAGCGAATAGTGTCTCAATGCTTTCAGGGTAATTGTTATATGTGCTTTGCTGGAATGAGAGATACCTACAATCGAGATCCCAAGTACCATGAAACACCTTCTCAAATCTATGGTTGACTTGCAATCACTGAATCCCTAATCACTTGTATTACCAGAGTTCTGATCACTACCAGGCGACCTCACCACCTTGGTTTCAATATCCGGCAAGCTCTCTCTATAAGAATCAAACATCCCCAAGTGTATAGAACTCAGATGTGGAATTCTCCTAGATATTGTCTTAGTAACATATCAACCAATTGGGTACCAGTGAAAACAAACATGGTAGTAATGTATCTATAGGTTTTGTACATGAGGTCAATCCTATATTAGTACCAATAGATGGCATCGAGGAAAATGCACTACACCTATGAATGACCAGCATGAACACTTTGCTATAAATAACCCTTTTCCTTATTGGTATCGGGACTAAAAATAATGGTTGGTGTTAGAAAAGCCCACGTAAATGGCCAATTATTGGGCCCATGTTCTATTTATTTTCTTCTTCTCCTATTAGTCTCACACCATTGTATAGGATTTCTTCTCTCCTTTTCTCTCCTATATATTTGTATTCTCTCCTTGTATTTTGATACACAAGCAATACATACAAGTTTTGAGATCACTCAACATGGTATCAGAGGCAGCGGTTCGATCCTTGCGGTTTCACTATTTCTAACCGCCCGGCCCGTCTTCCTCTCCTGTCCGCAATTCCTTTGCGGCCTGCCCTTCTACTCGCACCGGGTAGCGGACTCTTCTTCCCGCCCTCTCTCTCCGCGGTTTCTCCCTTGCTAACCGATGTTTGCTCTCCTTTCTCTCCCTCTCGCCCGTGGATCCACCCCTCTCTGCCTTTATAGCCTTTCTTCTCACCCGTGGGCCCCTCTTCCTGCGGCCTGCTCTCTTCTTCTTCTAACCGTGCGGGCTCCTTCTCGCCCGGTCCCTCCTCTTCTTGCCGCTTGCGGTTTCTCTCTCTTGCCGCTCGAGTGCTCCTACTCGCGGCCTCCTCTTGCGGCTTATCTTGCCTCTTGCGGTTTATCTCTCTTGCCGCTCGAGTTTCCTACTCGCGGTCTCTTTCCTTGCCGCTCGAGTTCCCTACTCGCGGCCTCTGCTCTCAGCTTCCTATCGCTGCTTCCCTCTTCTAATTGCGCGGTCTATCTTTCTAACCGTTGTGACTTCTCCTTTTCTTCTGAGAGCCAACTTCCCTTCCTGCTCTTGTTTGGCCGCTGGTGTTCTCACAGTGACCGTGCGGATTGTCCTTACTCTCTCTCCGCACCTGGTCGCGGCCTCCTGTCGCTCTCTCCCCTGGACTTGTCGCCTTGACTACCCGTTGCGCCCTCCTATCTAACTGCGTGGGCTTGTCGTGCTTCTCTTCTCCTGCGGCCTCCTCCTCTTCCCGCTGCAGCTGTTGTGTCTAACCGCGCGCTCTTCTATTCGCTGCGGCCTCCCCAGTCCCCATGGGCTCCTCCATCGACTCTACCGGACAAGCGGCTAACCCTCCTGTTGACCGCCCGGCTTCTCTTCCAGACCTCCGAGATGAGCTACGGATCACAACTATCTCATTATCTGGGAAGAAGAATTTTGTTCCATGAGTCCACTCGGTTCGTCGTGTTCTTCAAGCCAAGGGCCTTGTGCTTTACCTTACTAACGAACCTCCTTCCCCTACTACTGATGAATGGCTACGAAATGACGGCCGCGTCCAAACATGGCTCCTTAATTCGCTAGAGGGTGAGCCATACCAAATGGTCATGTACCATGAGACCGCCAAAGCTATGTGGTAGGAGCTTCACTCCTTATACTCTGGAAAGGATAGTCTTCAGCACCTCTATGAAATTATTACCGACCTTCAGACTCTTGATGCTGGCGAGGCTGCTGACATGACCTCGTTTGTTGCTCGTGCCAAGACTCTTGCGGAGGCCTGGATCCAACACCAGCCTTCTACCACCGACCTTGCTGCTCAGCGCGCGCAAAAGGAGGCCGTCTGCATTGCCATGATGATGGCTCGTGTCCCGCCTCACCTTCAGAGCATCCGGGCTCAGGTGTTGGCCTCAGCCTCTACTCCCTCCCTCTCTGATGTCTGCTCTATGCTCCTTCGAGTATCACCACCCCTGGATTCTCTGGCACCCCCCTCTCCGGCCCTCCTTCAGCAGACCCTTCCCCCCTTGCTTCCCCCACCGACCTCTGCTCGCGGTGGACGTTCCGGCTCTCGCGGCAGGGGGCGTGGGGGTCGGGGCCGCCCCAAGTGTTCCTATTGCGGCCGGGATGACCACATTGATGCCTTCTGCTACAAGAAACATGGCTATCCTCCTCACCCAACTGCGGCTGCTGCCACTGATGGCTCCTCCTCCACTGGTACCGACCTTGAGGTCGTTCGCCTCCAGTTACAGCAACTCCAGGGGCTTCTTAGCCCTCCTTTTGCTTCTGTTGCCTCCATCTCTACCACAGGTATTACTTGTCTTTCCTCCAGTCCGCGTTGGATCTTGGACTCTGTTGCTACTCATCACATCACCTCGATGCGGCCACTCAAGTAATCGGATGTTCCTCATCTGAAATCTATCATCGTCGCTAATGGGGCGACTGTTCTGGTCTCCGATTGCGCCGACATCTCTCTTGCCCACTCCTCTCTTCGCTCGGCTCTTTATGTTCCGGGCTCTCCATTTAATTTGCTTTTTGTTGGTCGCCTCACTCATGATATGAATTGCTCTATCACATTTACTCCATCTACTTTTTTGATACAGGATCGGCGGACGCAGACTACCATTGGTAGGGGTCGACTGCAGAACGGACTCTACCTTCTTGATGCCTCTCCTCCTATCCTCTCCTCCGTCTCCGCTATTGATTGGCATCGCCGTCTTGGGAATGCCCCTCTACCCGTTCTCTAAAAGGCGCTGCCTGATGTATCTTTTCCTATTTTCAAATGTGATTCTTGTATTTACGGCAAACAACCGCACACTTCTTTTCCTGCTCATTGTACTAGGAGCTCTGCTCCGTTTGATTTACTGCACTCCGATGTTTGGGGTCCTTTCAAAGTTACAAGTATATTTGGCTATCGTTATTTTATGACTTTCATTGATGATTATTCTCGCACAACATGGTTTTACCTACTTCGTGATCGCTCCGAGCTCCCTCACATATTTCGCGATTTTATACAAGAAACTCGAACGCAATTCTCCACAACAATCAAAACAGTGCGCACCGATAACGCTCGTGAATACACCGGCCATGAATTTGCCAATATATGTGCAGAATTTAGTATTATTCATCAAACCTCCTGTGCCTACACCCCCCAACAGAATGATGTTGCCGAACGAAAGAACCGCCACCTCCTCGACGTTGCCCTCTCCCTCATGCTTCAAATGCATGTTCCAAAAATTTACTGGAACTTTGCGGTCTCCACTGCGTGTTTCCTCATCAACCGACTCCCTTCCTCGATTCTCAACTCTGCCACTCCATTCAGCCTCCTATTCCCCTCTACTCTGGCCTTCCCTCTCACCCCAAGGGTCTTTAGCTGCACTTGCTTCGTTCACCTCCTGAGTCCCTCCACGGATAAGTTGGATCCCCGTGCAGCTAAAACTATTTTCGTCGGCTATTCTCGCACTCAGAAGGGCTACCTATGTTACTCTCCGGTAACCCGAAAGGTCATCGTCTCCGCAGATGTTACTTTTTGGGAAGATCAACCTTTCTTTTCCCCACCTCTAGCTCCTTCCTCCCCGACGACATCTCCACCAATGCTTATACCCCGACCCGTCATCCCTGCTACTACGCCTGTTCCACTACGTCCTTCTAATCCTGCTCCTGCTCCTGCTCCCTCCAAGCCACCAGTTATCCAGGTTTACACTCGCCTCCTCCCTCCTCGTTTCGCTACCCCTCTGTAGTCGGCCTCATCCTCGGCTACCCCGCACCCTGCTGATCAGGTATCTCCCTCCACCGCTCATCCTCTGGCAAATTATGTCTCCCTGCATCACCTCTCTCCCCAACTACACACATTTGTCACTTCTATTTCCTCCATTTCGGTTCCTAACATTATGCAGGAGGCGCTACAACATCCTGGATGGAAGGTTGTCATGGAGGAGGAAATGACTGCTCTCTGGGCCAACCAGACCTGGGCTCTCGCACCACTTCCCCCGGGTCAGAAACCGGTTGGGTGTAAGTGGGTCTTCGTCGTCAAACATGCCGTCGATGGGACGATTGACCGTTTGAAAGCTCGGCTGGTCGCCCGGGGCTTCACCCAACAACAAGGGATGGACTATGAGGAAACTTTCTCTCCGGTGGCCAAACTCAACACCGTTCGGGTTCTTATCTCGGTGGTTGTCCATCGCCGGTGGCCCTTACTGCAACTGGATATTAAGAATGTCTTTTTGAATGGCGACTTGCAGGAAACTGTCTATATGCAGCAACCTCCCGGGTTTGAGACCATGGGGGAGTCTCAGGTTTGTCGCCTTAAGAAAGCTCTGTATGGCCTCAAACAATCACCACGGGCATGGTTCGACAGGTTCAGTAAGGCTCTTCGGTAGGTTGGTTTTTCTCGCAGCACGGCAGACTTCTCGATGTTCACTCATCACCGAACAACAAGGACGGTTCTTCTGTTAGTGTATGTTGACGACATCATCATTATGGGAGATGACTCAAGGGGAATACAGGAGGTCAAACAATATCTCGGTACAGTCTTTCAAACAAAGGATCTGGGACCCCTCCGGTATTTTTTGGGCCTTGAGGTTGCTAGACGGCCAGATGGTCTCGTCCTTTCTCAGCGGAAGTATTGTCTCGACCTTCTTCATGATGCGGGTTACTCTGGTTGTAAGCCGATCAATGCCCCAATGGATGTGAATCACAAGTTATGTGCTCAGGATGCCGACTCAGATCTATTACTCGAGAATCCTGAACACTATCGTCGTCTAGTTGGAAAATTGATCTACCTCACGGTAACTAGACCGGATGTCTCTTTCGCAGTTGGTATTGCCAGCCGGTATATGCATTCCCCGCGAAGATCTCATATTCACGCCGTTGAACGCATTCTCAGATACCTCAAAACTGCCCCTGGTCAAGGATTGGTCTGCAAGACCTCATCTTCAACTCCTACATTGATAGCTCACTCAGATGCTGATTACGTTGGTTCTCTTGATGATCGACGGTCAACCAGTGGGTTTTTGCACATATTTTGGAGGACATTTGATTACGTGGCGGAGCAAGAAACAAGCTGTTGTGGCTCGATCATCTGCTGAGGCTGAATACCGGGCAATGACGTCTGGAGTTTCTGAACTAACGTGGCTGGAAAGTCTTCTTACCGATCTGGGTATAAGACTTCCTTCCCCAGCCCTTCTCCTTTGTGATAGCCAAGCGGCTATACATATTGCCAAGAACCCGGTATTCCATGAAAGAACTAAACATATTGAAGTTGATTGTCACTTCATCATAGAAAAGGTTCAAATGTAGAAGATCGACCTGAAGCATGTTTCCGGGACAGAACAAGTTGCGGATTTGCTCACTAAGGCTCTTCCCAGTACACTCTTCTATCAGTGCTTGTCCAAGCTTGGCACATACGATTTGTACGCTCCAGCTTGCGGGGGAGTGTTAGAAAAGCTCATGTAAATGACCCATTATTGGGCCCATGTTCTATTTATTTTCTTCTCCTATTAGTCCCACACAATTGTATAGGATTTCTTCTCTCCTTTTCTCTCCTATATATTTGTATTCTCTCCTTGTATTTTGATACACAAGCAATACATACAAGTTTTGAGCTCACTCAACAGTTGGGAAAACAAAGATCCATCTCATTTGTACTTTTGATATCAAAATAACCATCAAAGACCGTTAAAGTTACTAATTCACGGAAATTGTAAGCGTTGACTACAAAGAAATTTTTGGAGTGATCATTTCTATCCAGTACTAATACACTATGTGTTTAAATCTTTCATGAATCAAAGTATTGGATGTGATATGATAATAACTTGATTGTCACAATAGAGTGGGACAACTTCCTATACAACACTCTCATTTGCCCTAAGAGGGATTTATGTCTCACTACTTGAATCATAAGTTTCCTCCTTGGCATTATAGGTCTTAGTGAGTCTACTCTAATTAGCCTCAAATTCAAAACTAGCTAATTAGAGTAGACTCACTAATGCCGAGGATAAAATCCTGTCCCTCGAAAGGAATTGTGATGGGCCCTGTGGTAGGGGCGGAGGGGGCGGGATGCCATCACGCCTTCTCAAGTGGATAGCCATGTAGACTGGGATCTACTCTGATACCATTTTGTGGCTCATGTATGGTTGAGCTTTGTTAATAGTTGGTTGACAATAATAGTCTCACATCTTGAATATTGGATTTCCTCTTTGGCTTTATAGAGCTAAGTGGGCCTCTTCACTCTAACTAGCTAAGTTTTATATGGATGTTCCTAAGTTCCTACAATATGAAATTTAGAATAATCTCAACTTGAACATTCAATCAATTTAAATCAGTGAAAACATTCTTTTACCAAATTGTATTAAATCTTACAACAGATTAGGCACAACCTTAACAATCAATCGTCCATTATACAAAGTAAAACATGTAGCACAAGAGAAGAAAAAATTGTTACACCGTCTTAATTGTAATGTAGATTCTAACGGAGCCTTTCAAAGAGTAAAAGCCAACTGCACTAAAATATGTAAGCTGTTACATACCATATACTATCAATTTGTGGATTTCCCGAGTTAAAAGACACAATAGGTTCACCAAATGAACAAGCCTTTTCATAACTTCGGAGGCACAAACCTAGCAAAACCATCCAATCAATTATCAGCACCTCAGAGGATAAGCAGGTGTATGGAACAGATGAAAAAAATAGAAATTGGAATTTGCTATCAAAGTCACCCTAAACCAACAACTAGAAAGAAATGCAATTAGTCCGGAAGGGATTTTATTTTTCTACAAATTGATAAGTAAATGAGACAAAAGAAGTTCTAAGCCCACACACTAATACAGTGGGCTGAAATTATATTTACCGGTAAGACACCGGCACATAATAAGGTTTGGTAGAATTCCATCCATTTTTGCTTTTGAGAGAAGAGCAAATCCCAGGTCAGCTTCATCCTTCCTTTAATTTCATAAGATTAATTAAAAACATGAGAAAAAAGCAGAAAGAATAAGGCCCAAAGATCCTACTTTTCACATGCTACTATGAGAATGGAATATGTGACAATATTAGGCATCACGCCAGCTTCCTTTATTTCATCAAGAACTTCAGCGGACCTTAGCAACTGGTCACCATCACCTACAACATCATATGAAAATTATAGAAGATCAAGGCTTGATGAAATTAAAATAAAAGATTTATTCTCTCTGCTAAAGATGCATGCATCAAATTCACAAATAAGTACAAAGAGTAGAAATTTTAGAAAAGCTAAATTTCAAGGTCCATTAAGAATGTTTTTAAAAGGCAGTGGAATGCATGTATGCGTTCACTTAATTGCACTTAGTCTCTTACTTTAAACTAGGAGAGTTGGAAGGTACAATACAAACTTTTTCTAATAGGGTGTTCAGGATAGGTGAGATGGTGAAGCACCATAAACCATTAAGGAGGAGTGTGCGTGATGCTTTATTAGTTAAGTATCAAAAACTTTTTGAAATGGAAGCATGTCCACAAATATGCATTAAAATGTTCACGGATGAAAGGTATTCATGGTTTCCAATAAATAGAAGTTTCAAGAGCGGGAAACAAATGAGCAGATGAGAAGAGCTTAACTGAAGAATGTGAAGTCTAGAAAAAAAACATTAAAAAGGAAAACATTTGATGGAGATCAATCGTGCACCATTTGAGGATTAATTCGGTCAACACTTGTTGGATCATTGGATGGATGATCAAAAACCGTAATTACGACCGAATCAACTTTCTATATTTCCTTTTTTGTATTTTCAGAGTTATATCCTGAATTACAGTAAATAATCTCACCGCTCGATTATAGACGTCAGATCTATTTACCATAACTCCCCCCACTATATATATATGTGTGTGTGTGTGTGTGTGTGTTAGAAAATGGAGAAGGATCATCCCATGAGCACTATCATGACAGTGTTGAAGTTAATTCTGATGATGAAGAATCTGCTGAAATAATTGCCAGTCTAGCTCAAGTTCCTATTCAGACCTAAGAGCAAGTTGCTGAGCCTGAGATTGCAGGTGAAGAAGAAGAAAATAAAGAAACACCTGAAGAGATGACTGCTACACTTTTTGAAGCTAGAACAGATCCTGAGAGGGCAATTCTCAGGGATCACCATCAATATGGGTGCAAACGAGTCGAGCTCGAGTCGAGCTTGGCAAAATTTTCAAGCTCGAGCTCGAGCTAATCATTTCGAGCACGAGCTCGAGCTAATCATTTCGAGCACGAGCTCGAGCTAATCATTTCGAGCACGAGCTCGAGCTAATCATTTCGAGCACGAGCTCGACGAGCTCATTTTATCCTGGCTCGAGCTCGAGCTCAATGACTTCTTATCGAGCTCAAGATCGAGTTTTGAGCTCGCGAGCTCGAGCTGCTCACGAGTTTTTTAGCTCATAAGGCTTATTTTTTATATATTTTTAATTTTTTTAATATAAAAATAAAAAGCTCGCGAGCTCATGAACAACAATAAGTGAGCTCGAGCTCGACTCGTAATCGAGCTCGAGCTAGTCGAGCTCGAGCTCCACAGGCTCGAGCTCGAGTCGAGCTTTTTTAGAGCTGGCTCATCGAGCTTTTGAGCTGGCTAAACTCAACTTGCACCTCTAACTCTCGATCTCAAGTGATAGGAGATGTGAATCTTTGAGTAAAAATAAGGAATCAACTGTCAACTGAGGTTATGTTGTAGTGCTTCCTCTCCCAATATGAACCCAAATTGATGGGTTCACTGTATCCATGAAAAGAGTGCAAGATAGGCTGACTTTCTCCTTTGTTATCAGATCTTTCTTAACCTCACTGGCTCATGAGGTTCAGAATGGGGATGCATGGGGAAGATCATCACAAAGGAGAGTCAGATCATTTAAATCCCGATGCTGAAGTAAATCAGTATCTAGATACATCTATGGTTGAGCATGGTGTGGATGATGTTGTCCTGAATTCTGAGGTACCTCAAGGGGAGCCATTAAGATAGGGGGCGAATAATCAGAATGATATACTCATGCTTGCAAGAGAGGCTGTACAGATAGCTGCATAGATTGAAAAAAATGCTACACTAGTTCAGGGAGAGCCCCAGGAGAAGGCCAATGAGGTGCATCCACAAATGCTTCAGAACAAGGAGGAGCAGAAGGCTAAGGAGATAGATGTCTATATTAAGAAAAGAAAGATTGTGCATAATCTTGGGTGATGATGATGGACACGTTTGTGAAACTTTAATTTATGAGTTTAGGAAAGCTCAAGAATAATTGTCTATGTCACCACTAGGATTTTATTTCATTATTTCTAGTTTGGAGCAATAAGTTTTCAGTTGCATGCTCAGGCTTGTGTCTGTTTTCTTTATTCAACAATGCTGCAGATTATTCATTTTCTTTGTTGTTTTATTTTGTAAAATCACAAAAAGAACTTTGTAAAATTTGTTAAGCTAAATGAGGGGATTGTTAGGAAAACTCTCTGATTTAACTTAACAAATTAAATTATAAGTGATTTTACAATTTAAGATTATTGCTCATATTTTATAGATGATCATAGATGTTCTAGGAAGTCAATTGCGTCAAAGAGCATGAGGTAGGCACAATGAATAGAGGAATAAAATCAGGTAAAGTCAATATGCGTCAACTAGAAGTCGACGCAATGCCAACTGGAAGTCGACGCAACGCCGACTGGAAATCAGAGCAATAACAGAAGATGTGTCCACGCCACTTTAAGGAAGAAGATGATACATGGGTCGATAAGTTATCGATGCAATGTCGATTATTTGTATAAGTCGAATGGACTTCAATTTAGAGGCATATCTCGACGCACCTTCTATTAGAAGTTGACGTAACGTTGAATGGAACTTAGAATGGAAAATTCAGAGGATCTGTCTAGGCTTATTTAGGAGTTTATTATGGAATTCTTTTGAATATTAAGAGCTGCCGGAAGAGAGCTAAAGGAAAGTATTCTCCATCCAATTTCGGAAGAATTTATAAGGAAGCAATTTGAAAGGATATCAAAATTAATGAAGACAATTATGGAAGATTGTCATCTCATTCCTTTAGAAGAAAATTCTCCAGATTAGAGAAATATTTGAATTTGTCCAAGGAATGACATACTCAGATTATTGAGAAGGTGAATACAGAGACGATACAAGAAATCAATTATCTCATAGTCGACAACAGTCTTCTTCTCTTCTCCTTCTTTTTCTTTTTTGTTGCTACAAGAACATAAATTTTGAAGAGATAATCAGAAACACTTTGGATCAAAAGGCTTAGTATCATTGCAACTTCTTCTAGCAAGAATTCATCAGATACAGAGGATCCAATACACTTAGTGTCAACAGTCCTCAGAAATCTGCTGAGAGAGGACTCATTATTAGAAGACTTCATCTTCTATTTTTCTTCTTCTCTTATGTACTCTCAATTTGTATTTGAGAAGAGTTTTAAAAATCTCTTCAAAGGATTCAGTCATTGGTTCTAAGATTCTCCTTATCAAAAGACTCAGTCTTTAGTTCAAGATCACCTTACCAAAATATCTAGTTTGATTCTGAGAGTCTCCTTATCAAAAGACTCAGACACTGAAATAGTGTATTCATACTTAGTGGTAGAAGAGTGGATGTAGCCAGTTTTTTGAGAATCATTATAGCTTTGTGTCTTGTGTGTTGTCTACATTTTATTTTCTGCACTTTCATTTCTGTATTTTTTATTTTCTTGTGACTGAGATTGTTAATGCAAATCTGAAGGTAGCTAGATAACTTAAGTAAAAATATTTTAAATCTCTATCTAACCTCCCTCTAGAGAATTCTCTGAGAATTTATTCACAACTGTTCACCTTTTCAGCTCCCACCACTGTGAGGTGAATGGTACCTCGTGAAGGTCGTGGCGGTCATAGCGGTTGTGGTCGTGGCCGCTCTAGTTTTGCTCCTCGCTCAGCTCAGCTAACTGAGTTCATTGATGATAGTACCTCTGTTGGCCAGCTCTCTGAGCCTACTTCTCTTTTTGGGTCTTTTCTACAGATAAGATGTTGACCTTCCGTCGCATGATATAGGGGTTATCCTCTGATCCCAGTTATGGTCCATCCTCATCATTTTCCAATTATGGTAATCCAAGCCCTCACTCTGCTGCTAAACTGCTTACCACTACTTGAATCATTGACTCTGGGGCCACTAACCATATGTCTTATTCATCATCAGGTTTTGTTTCCTATTCTCCTTTGTTTGGCAGAGTCAGGGTAAGCATTGCTAATGTAACTCTTTTCTCTATTGCAGGAAAGGGATCCATCCATTGCTCTACTCTTACATTGTCTTTTGCTTCATGTCCCCTCTTTTACTCACAACCTCTTATCTGTCAGTCATATTACAAATTCTATGAACTGCTCTGTCACTTTATTTCCTTCTTACTGTGTCACTCAGGACTTGTAGAGGAAAAAGGTGATTAACTCTGGAAGGATGCGAGAAGAATTGTACGTGCTTGATCATGTTGTTCCCCAGGCTCTTCATACTCACTAGCTTACTCTGTTAGCTACCTGGCATCGTCGTCCAGGCCATCTCTCTAGTATTACTATACAATCTTTATTTCCTCGATTTCCATCTTCTGTTTTTCAAACTTTTATGTGTGATGTTTGTGAACTCGCTAAACATAAGCGTGTCTTTTTTAATCATATGTCTAAGTCTTGTATTGTACCTTTAAATACTATTCATAGTAATGTATGAGGCACTTGCTAGGTTGCTTCCATCTCCAGTTATCTTTGGTTTGCTACTTCATTGATTGTTATTATTGTATTATGTGGGTTTATTTGATGTGTAATAAAAGTAATATATTCTCACTTTTTCAAAAATTTCATAAAATTATTTTTACTCAGTTTAGTGCACCCATTAAAACTCTTCGTAGTGAAAATGATCGTAAATATATGGATTCCAAATTTGAAAGTTATTTGAGTGATCTTGACAGCGCTCAAATAACTTCATGGGCCCATTCTACCACACAAAATGGTGTTGTTGAGTGAAAAATTCTTCTTGAAGTGACAAGATGTTTATTATTTACCAGGTTTCTTCCAAAATACTATTGGGGGATGTCATTCTTACTGCTGCTTATCTAATTAATCGTATGCTTTCCTGTCATTTGGGCAATCACACTCATGCATACCTTAGGTATCCATCATACTCTTTCACCTCGCGTGTTTGGTTGTTTATGTTTTGTTCATATTCATAATATTACTCGAACAAAACTTGATTCTCGTGCCCTTCAATGCGTGTTCATTGGTTACTCCCCTACACAAAAGAGGTAAAATGTTATCATCCTCCTAGGAAGAAAATTTGTCTTCATGGATGTCACTTTTAATGAAAATACATCCTATTATGAGTCATCACTTAAGGGAGAGTCAGCACACTTGGAAGTGAGTACTCCTACTATTCCTTTACCCATTCCTCCTCTATATAACACCACTCAGGAGGAGAGTGCAGAGATTCCCAAAGCAAAGTAGTTACAGGTGTACACTCGAAGAAATAAAGGATCAAACACTCAGTCTCATTCCATAATACCAGATCCATTATCGGATTCGTCTTCAGCACCCCTTGAGTTACATACTGCTCTCCGAAAAGGTATTCGCTCATCCACTCAATAACCTTATCTAACTATGTTTCATATGTCTCTTTAACCTCTTTAACCTCATGCTTTAAGATTTGTGCTTGCATTACCCTCTACTATATGTAAAGGGTCTCTTATCAATCAGATAATTAATCAAAAAAATTCGTTTGACAATATATAATTGAGAGTTTGGCTTCCATATGCAAGCTGCTCGGTCCGCGGTGCAATGCTGAGTGTGTTTAGCGATGCCAAAGCCGCGGGTTCTAGTTTTTAGAGATACTAACGCCCTGTCTTTGTCCACACGTCCTTCAGTAGCCTCTGTCATCCCTCACAGCAGGCCCGCATCAATCTCCCGTTGCAGCCGCACCAAGTCTCCTCTGGATCTAATATTGTGGCTATCAAGCCTTCAGCGACCCCAGCCCCACCCACGACCACCCCTTGCACCATCGTCAGAGCCATTTTCCTCCACTGGTAGCCTCGTCAAAACCTCCAACAGTCGTCTCCCCCATGTTTCCCCCTTAAAAGTAACCCTCAAAGAAAGGCACATCCCACCAAATGCCTCTCCGACCATAGCCAGCTGTCACGACTTGCTCCATTTTCCTATCCAGCGTCTCCACAACCTTCGTTTTACATAGCTTCCACAGTTTTCATAGACCTCCCGTGCGCCACCCAGTTGCTGAATTTCTCCTCCCAACCCTTCCCACACCCTCCACTGACAATGTCGATCACTTGGTGATTATTTACATTTAGTATTTATTTTCTTTACATTGTAGGGATGCTCCTAATTATTTAAAGTTGTATTTGTTATGGGCCCACATTAGATGCCCTTTAAATATTTTATGTAATTTGTATTAAGTCATTATGTTATTAGTCGTTAGAATTCATAAGTGTCTTTTTAAATATGAAGCACTGATACGGGTAAGAGTGCCGAGTACGAACATATTCGGCGGTATGACAAAATAAAATAAAAATTGTGCTTGTACGTCAAGGTAGGGTGTAATTAAAATTGATTTATATATACACATACTTAAATATGGATACAGGTAAGTCAAATTCCTCATATTTTTAATGTAAAAAAGAAAACTTAAATATGGAGCATATTTTATTACAATAATAAACAAGCACGACCAATTACGAGTCATAATTTTTTCTTTTCTAAAGACCAGGAGCTAACTTTTTGATACTTTGGAAAAGCAGACATTTATCAAAATATGCATACCTGTATGTCAAGTCAAAGCATGTCCGTAGAGTGGCAGGTGTATCTGAAGAGTATCGGGTACATACTTGTCCTAGAAATGCGCCCGGTACAGGCACGCCTCCCTCAAAGAAGTATCACTGCTTGATAGCTTTTAATATTTTGAGTATATTGAGCAAGTCCAAGTGCTCGGACTAATTACTAGTATGCCATTTTGCATTTCAATATAAGAGCCTATAGGGTGATGAATGAGACAAGTAATGAAAGAATCACGTTGTATTCACTTGATAATCAATGTTTTATCACATTCAATTGTATGTAATTATTACTCATCGCCTTGTTAGAATCAATTGTAATTAATTATTGTTCTTATGGGAATTGTAATTTTATTTTTTTAATTGATTGCGTGTTAGTGGGATAAAGGATTGAGTGTTGTTTTTGTTTTTGTTGCATGTTATTGTAATTGACTGCGTGTCGAAGCAATTGCATGATTGTTACGAAGAACAGGCAAGGTAGGGCTACGCTGGTTCGCACCCCTCCTCCAAATAATCAATTTTCAAGATAATTTACCTACTACAATGGTTCTCCTCCCTCATATATATATAGGAAGGAACTTGCATGATAAAAAAGAAACACACGATAAAAATAAACACACAATAAAAGGAAATATATAATAAAAAGGAAATAAAAGATAACAAAAATAATAATCCCATATCCAATCTAGTGCATCCTCAAGCCGCGCCCAGATCCAGTGCGCGCCTTGGGTAAACCCTTGTGTAATGCTTGTCGAGGATGGGGTCTTCCGCACCTGTATCAATACCTTGTGGTTCCACAATGACTTTGTCCTCAAGGTCGAACTCCGGAAACTGGGTCTTGATTTCCTCCTCCAGGTTCCATGTGGCCTCCTCGGCCGGTTGGTCCTTCCACTGGATGAGGACTTGTCGCACTGTTTGCCCTTGAATGCCTTCAGTCTGCATTCCCAAGACTACTGCAGGCTCGTACCGAGGAACTAAATCAACATCTAAATCATCTGGTACTGTAGCCTGGAGGGGATGATCTCCTAGGGCCCTCTTCAGCTGGGAGACATGAAAAACGAGGTGAATTCAGTAATCACTGGGGAGCTGCAGACGAAAGGCCACCTCTCCGATTTTCTCCAAGATCAAGAAGGGGCCCAAATAGCGGACTGAGAGCATGGGGTGCAGCCAGACGGATAAGGAGATATGTCTGTGTGGTCGCAATTTGACGAATACCTTCTCGCCCGGCGAGAGTATCCCCTCACGATGATGATGGTTGGCATGCTAGATCATGCGTTGCTGAGCCCGTATCAGATGGTACTTCAGTTGGCGGAGCCCCTCATTTCGGTCCTGAAGGTCAGCGGCCAGGTCCTGTACCTAGCATTCTCCAGGTAAGCTGCACGGTATGGGAGGGGGTGGTCGGTCGTAGACCGCTTGAATGGGGGTGACACCCGTGGCAGACTGATACGTGTTGTACCATAGCTCTGCCCATGCGATCCATTAGGTCCATTGTCAAGGCTGCTCAGTTGCAAAACAACGCGAATACGTACGAACGCAACGATTGAGGACCATCGTCTGCCCGTTTGTCTGTGGGTGGTATGCAGTGCTGAACCGCAGTTTGGTCCCCTGTAGATGGAATAACTCCTGCCAAAAGGAGCTCATGAACGCTGGATCGCGATCGCTCAGGATGGAACGGGGAAATCCGTGGAGGTGGACCACCTCCCCAATGATGATCCTAGCAAATTGAGCTGGCGGTGTAGGAATGAAGAATCGATATGAAATGCTCGTACTTGGACAGGCGGTCCACCACCACAAGAAGACAGTCATAGCCCTGAGAGCGGGGTAGGAGAGTGAGTAAATCCATGCCTATATCTTCCCAGACCAAACTAGGGACGGGTAGGGGTTGGAGGAGACCGGCTGGTGAGAGAGCTGGGTACTTGGCCTTCTGACACGTCAGACAGTTGGCCACAAACTGCTGTACGGACCGCAACACACCCTTCTTGTACATGGTGGATGCTAGCCAACGGTACGTAGGGTAGGCACCGGAGTGACCCGCTGTCGAAGTAGCATGAAACTCATGAAGCAGACGGGGAATCCAGGGTGATGAATCTGCGACCACGATACGATCCCGGTAGAAAAGTTGATCCCCAATCATCCGGAAGGGGTGCGAACTTAGATCTTTCTGCAAGTCCCGTATCATGGAGGCGTAGAGGGAATCTCCACGCATCTCTGCCTGCAGGGCATCAGAATCCCACCAACGAGCCTGGGATATCGCTGCCAAGGTTCCCACGTGCTCACGTCGGGACAAGGCGTCAGCGACCATGTTCATCCTCCCTGTATTGAACATGATGGAGAAATGTTATCCCAGGAGTTTGGCAATCCAAAGCTGTTGTACGAGCTTTGTGACCTTCTGACTCCACAAGTGGAGCAAGCTGTTGTGATTTGTGAGCACCACGAAGGGCCACCTAAGTAGATAGGGGCGCCAGTGATGAACGGAGAGAACAAGTGCTCGTAGTTCGCTATCGTAAGCAGACGCCGCATTCTGCCGACTAGAGAAGGCCTTGCTGAAATAAGATATGGGTCGACCGCTTGCATGAGAACTGCCCCCACCCCTTCCTAGAAGCGTCGCACTCCATAATGAATGGCTCTGGAAAGTCTGGTATGCCCAGGACTGGGGCTGATGCGAGTGCGTGTTGTACGCCACAAAAGGCCTCCCGGGTCACCTGGCTCCAAGAGAACAGTGCCCCCTTCTTGAGGAGGTCGGTCAGCGGCCGCGCCAACGCCCCATAGTTGCGGATAAATCGGCGGTAGTAACCAATGAGACCCAAGAATCAGTGCACCGCTCTGATGCTCGTCAGAGTCTCCCACTGTAGGACCGCGTCCACCTTGGCCGGATCTATAACCAGACCGACAGCTGAGATGATGTGCCCCAAATACTCAATCTGTCCCTGCCTGAATATGCACTTTTTGTGGTGGGCCACGAACTGGTGCTCCGCGAGAATATGAAGCACGGTGTCCAGATGATCAAGGTGAAGCTGCCAAGAAGAGCTATAAAACAATATGTCATAAAAAAATAAAAAGATGAACTTACATAAATGTAGCCGGAAGACGTCATTCATTGTGGATTAGAATGTGGATGGGGCATTAGTCAGGCAGAAGGGCATGACTAGAAACTCATAACGGTCGTCATGGGTGCGGAACGCCGTCTTGGGTATACCCTCGGCTCGGACTCGAATCTAATGATAGCCTGAACAAAGATACAACTTGGAGAAGTAGGTTGCTCCTTGCAGTTCATCCATTAGCTCTTGGATGAGAGGAATCGAGCACCTGTCGGGGATGGTTAGCTTGTTCAGCTCCCGATAGTCCACACAAAATCTCCAGCTGTCGTCCTTTTTTCGCACCAGGAGAACCAGGCTGGAAAAAGGCTTACACTCGGCTGGATGATGTCCGACATAAGCATCGTGACGAATATGGCCTCCATTTCGGTCTTCTGATCATGGCCATAATGATACGGGCGGACGAAGACGGCGAATACCCCCGGTTGTAGGACAACGGCGTGTGATCGGCGGCTCTTTTCGGGGGAAGCCCATGCGGTGCAGAGAAGAGGGGTCCATGCATGTCCAAGAGTCGCTGGATGTCAGTGTGCGAGGCGTGCGGTGTCTGGGGAGCTGTTGCCTCCATGTGCAACAGGAGGACGCTGAAGTCTGGGTATGTTGTCCGCAGGATGGAGCGCAGCGCGACGGGGGAACGGGCCAAGGACGGGTCTCCCTGTAGTCGGTGAGAGGAGCCCGATGCCTTGAAGACCATGGTGAGGTGATCCCAGTTGTGTTGGATGTCGCCTAACATACGCAGCCAGGCCAGGCCAAGAATAACATCAAGGCCGCCAAGTTCGAAGACATAGAAATCCACAGTACCCGAATAGGATCCGATCGTGAGGGACAGCCCAACACAGCGACCCACCTTTTGAGCCAGACGATCGTCGTTGAGGCACACGTGAAAGCCCGAATCGGGCGTCACCGGAAGCTGCAGCTCCGACATGAGGGCTTGGGAGATGAAATTGTGGTTGTCCCCACTGCCAATCATGAAAACTATTGAATGGTCACGAAGGGAGGTCTACAGCTTCATGGTACATAGCCTGGTCATGCCTCAAACTGAGTAACAGGAGATGTCAAGGCAGTGGAGAAGAGTTGGTGGGGTCGGTTCGAGGTCGTTCTCATTTAGCTCCAAGGAATCAAATTCGGCCATGTCGATGCCATCATCTTCGCCCCCAAGGAGGATTTTGAAGTCTTTTTTCGGGCATATATGCGTCGGGGAGTAAGGACCTTTGCAGCAAAATAAAGTCCCTTGTCGCGGAGGTCCAAATACTCGGCCTGAGCGATCTTATGGACTAGTATCTTGGCTCGGGGAGGTGCTGCAGGAGGTTGCGACGGAGGCCGGCTCGGGGCAAGAGAGGGCTCGGTTGGAAAACGAAGCGGAGGTATCAGTGGCCTTAATGAACCGATGTGGGTAGAAGAGGAGGCGTCAGTGGAGTGAAGTACCGGGCTGGAGGGCAAGGTGGCAAAATCCTCTTCAACATAGCGAGCCTATTCCATAGCGCAAGTAAGTGTAGTCGGACCATGCACCCGTAGACGGGCTCAGGTGTGTGACCGCAGACCGGCAAGTAAGGTGCCCAAGTAGTGATCTGCCGACAAGCCGGGTACACGTGTGGCGACCTCAATGAAGGCATCGATGTAGGCATCAACGGATTCCGTCTGTCGTACGTGCTTAAGCGCTCAAAAGGATTTCCGAAGTGGCGAGTGTTTTAACGACGAAGCAGCTCGTTCTTGAGGGCCACCCAGGAGAGAGTAGGTGTGGAATGGCGAAGCCAGCATACCAAAATTGAGCCCTCCATGTAGATCGTTGCCAGGGGCACTTTTTGGGCTTCCGGGGTGCCCTAGAGGTCAAAGTATTACTCTGTGCGGGCCAACCAGCCCATGGGATCAGTCCTATCGAACACCGGAATGTCAAGCTAGCGGAGGTGGGAAGGTGACGGGTTGCCGAAGGGCGCAGAAACCCCGAACGGGTCGACGGCGCTGCTAGAAGAATGATAGAAGGGGTTGTCGGGGCCGGTGGCGGCGGGGGTGTGGTTGGTCTGGCGGGAAGGAGCGAGTGAATCTCCCGGACTGCGACTTGGAGGTCGGAGAGAGTTGTACCGACTTGATCCATGCTGCCGGAAAGGCCTTCCACCGAAGGAGGGTTGTTCCTATCATGGGGCAGCCATTCCACGCGTCACGGGTATGCGCAGAGTGGAGGAAGAAGAGGGATAGGTGGCGCGGAGTGGAGGAAGAAGAGTGATAGGTGGCACGGACGGTGTAGGGGTGTGGTCGCTGGCAAGGGAGAAACAACGAAAGAAAAAAAATTGTCGCCGAATAGTGTCCGCGGAAGGACCGTCGCAGTCGACGTGGGATCGTCGCGGAAAAGGCCTGGCGGATGATCGTAGCGATTGTGGAAGGCTTGTGGAGCGCGGGGGATCAACGCGATGGGCTCGTTGCGAGCAGGCGCCAGCGTAGCAGTGGTTGCGAGACGTGACTGGAAGATCGGGCGGCGCTGGGAGACGGAGCCGTGGGGGTACGCGCGGCGAAAAATTGATATGGCGCGTGAGGGCGGCAGTCAGACCAATATTTACGAAGAACAAGCAAGGTAGGGTTACGCCGGTTCGTACCCCTCCTCCAAATACTCAATTCTTAAGATATAAATTGCCTACTACAATGGTTCTCCTCCCTCATATATATATATATATATATATGCACTTACATGATAAAAAGGAAACGCGCGATAAAAGGAAACACACAATAAAAAGAAATATATAATAAAAAGGAAATATAAGATAATGGAAATAAAAATCCCAGATCCAATCCGAAGCATCATCAAGCCGCGCTCGAATCTCGTGTGCGCCTCGTGTAATCCCTTGTGTAACGGTTGCCGAGTATGGGGTTTTCCGCACCCGTATCAATGATTGAATTATTTGCATTTGCATCCCATTAAGGTTTATGTCGTGACAGACCGCTCATCAGATTATGTGCTTCAATTGCCTACATCCACATTTTAGGGTTTGTCGTGGACCATTGGCATCGGTCGCATGCTTGCATGCATTTTATTTACTGTTACGGTATCTATTACCGAACAGGCGTAACAGTATCACATGTCTGTCACTTGCAAATTTTCCTACATTACATTTACTCGGAGTTCCTTTTCACATCAAAATTGAAGAACCCATGTGACAAGCATCTAAAGGGGGAAAACAGATGACCATATAGAAGTTTATGCAAGTAGTTTTATTTTGTAATCATGATCCTTCAGTATTACTAACAGACAAGCACGCCTCAGCCCTTGGTGCACTGCGTGCAGTGGTGACAATATTCAGTCATCACTCAATACCCCACATGCAAAATAATTTTCTGCAACATATTACAGTTGGGTCACATCAAATAGTGTCTGAGTACTGTCATCGTCGCATGCTGTGCTAGGGGGGACCCTGCGCACGACCACTATTACATATAAAATATATATTGTTGATTAATTGATCAATTGAGAAGACACTCCAATTACTACTTTAAAAAGTTATTATTAATTTTGTGGTGTCATGACATAGTACTCCCCACCAACACTATTTCAAAGGATTTGATATTAGGTCTCACCAAGAACATTAAATATAGCATTATTTCAAGTACTTCACAAATTGAAATCCCCCCTCTCTTTTCTTGTGATAAATGAGCAATGGCCATTGTTCCTCTCCATGGTTAACGATAAAATCATTCTCGTCCATTAGGTCACCACCAAACAGTTGGCAATGTTTCCAATCAAATAGCTCAAGGACACTCTAATCTCTTTATCTCTCTCTCTTTCTATTTCTTTGTTGTAATGTAGGAGAGGAGTATATTCCAAGAATAATTACAAAAGCTCCATACATACTTAGTACTTCTCTATCTCACGAACGTCATCCCAGAATCTTCATACTCGCCAAACAGTCATATGCTCATTACACGAACTCCATACAAACTGTCTTTGAGCTCCCTACTTGCGCAATATCTGCGTGTGAGCTCTCGCCAACTCCTTTCTCACAGAACAAACTCTACATGTTCCCAACCATATGACTCATTGTCTGAAGCACTATTGCGCCAAACTGGCCGCGTGGAGAACCACCGAGTCGAACTCACTGTATGGAGAAATCCTTGATCACTGAATTCTCATGCAACTCCGCTTTTCCCTGTGTGCGTTTATGAGCTCTAACTGTGAACTCTTTGGCTCTTCTGCCGTGCTCACTGAACCTACTTGTTTTGAACTATGGCCAATCCACCACTCCCTTTTACTCCCGACAACATTGCTTTCCCAAAATCATTTCCAGTGCCTCTGAAAATCTCGGCACGCCGTAAAATTATCGGGACCAAATTATCCAGATTAGAGTGTCTTATTCACCTTCCTTTTTGCGTTCTCAACGTAAACATCATCTCACTAATTCTCCTCCTGACCCTACATCTCCCGCATGTTGATTGGGATTTCAGTGATCCTCATGTTCGCATTGACTTGCAAACAATATTTCTGATGCATGTTTGCTCATCATCCGTGATGATGACAATGTGAAGGTTGCGTGGGATAATCATGTCGCTCTGTACTCAAGGGTGCCAAAACCTCTTGCATTTATACCTT
The DNA here is from genome assembly GCA_039513925.1 of Platanthera zijinensis. NCBI lineage: Eukaryota > Viridiplantae > Streptophyta > Magnoliopsida > Asparagales > Orchidaceae > Platanthera > Platanthera zijinensis. The sequence continues at coordinate 33,443,453 of CM077083.1, forward strand.
GCATTCTGACATCTTTGCTCGATCAACACTCCATCCTGATGATGCATAGCAGGAAGTTCAATCCTTTGGAGCAAAACTTTTTCAACATTGGTCCTTCTATGCTGACATTATCATATAGCAGAGACATTCTCAGGAATTCATAGTGGTATGTTATCTTCTTCATCTTCTAGATTCCTATCAGATGATCCACCAACAGATCTTGAGAGAACCTGACACTCCCACATCGGATGCCACTGCTGTTCTGATGCATGTTTTCCTATCATTCGTGATGATACAACCAGTCTTTGTGGTGATGGCTCTCCTGCTCCAATTTGTGGATCTGAAGTTATGATAACTTCCTCTCATCTCTAGTTAGACGGCATTCCATTCGTCCCCATTTTTCTTTGCAATTTGTTGTTACTCAATGCTCTTTCACGACAATTATAATGCTTTGCCTCATTTTCTCCAATTTTTATTATGTTCGGGACCTTCACTTGCAGAGGGTGATTGCTACTTGACTAAACGTGATGGTCTCTACTACCTCAACGATCTTCCTGCTTTCTCTACATATATCGTCTCCACTTCTTTGCTGCAGTGGCATCATCATCTTGATCATCCGCCGCTGCGTCTCCTCCACCATCGTCTGCCATCTTTCACAAATGATTCAACTTTAGATTGTGAGGCTTGCAGTATGACAATCATCATCATACTACTTTTCTTGCTAAACTCTTTAAAAATTCTATTTGACCTTATTCATTTGAACATCTGGGTCCTAATGCCACAAAGTTTGTTGGTGGAGGCAGCCTGTACATTATAACTTTCATTAATGAATTCTTTAGATCTGCTTGACTGTATCTTTTGAAAGATCGCTCTGAACGCCATTATATATTCTCCAAGTTTTATAATAAATTCGCACTCAGATTGGTATAGTGCTCAAAATTATTCGGACTGATAATGCAAATGAATACCTGAGTCATTAGTTCTTATATTTCTGCATCTCGAACAATATTACTCATCAAACTAGTTGTGTGCATACGTCCCAACAAAATAGGCCAGCCAAAAAAAAATCGGCATCTCCACTATGTTACTAGGACACTCCTATGTCAAATGAATATTCTCAGCTCCTATTGGGGTCATGCAGTTTTTGTTACAATATACTCATAGTCGTACATGTTTTATTAGAATTCATATTATATTATCCCTCTCCATACATAAAGGAGATGAAGGCTTGAAACAATTAAGGATTTATCTTTTCATCATTCAACATGGTATCATAGGTGCTCCTCGTTTCCTATCAGACTCTCGTATCCTACAGTGCCTCTTGTTTTTTGCTTCCGCTTCCACAGTGCATTTGTTCCGCTCGCACAGGCATGCGTTCGTTCCTGTATAGGCGTACGTTCATTACGCCCGACTCCGCACAGCCCAACTTCGTTCATTCCAGTAGAGGCTCTTCCGCATAGTCTCATCCAGAGCCAACAGAGGATCCTCCGCAGCCAGCAGAGGCCCCTCCGCAGCCAACTGCGTCTCCTTCAGTGACTCTCAGACGTCGTTTTTCCCAGGTAGTGAAGTTCCTACTCCTTTTCGGCATGGTTTGCTCTTCCGACCGTTGTATGGAGTGGATATCGCTTCATCTGCTCCACAAGATTCGTGTTTGCTCTGTGTAATCGGTCGTTCTTGGATGTCTTAAGTGTTTTTCTTTGTTTTAGGCACTCTCTTGATCATGGGTAGTCACCTGATTTTTATTCTTGAGCCAGTATGCCAAGAGTATTGATTCTCAAGCTACCTCATTGGCAGTTGTTCCTTCAACGTCCTCTCTACGCGGGATCCATGATCATAATGCACCTTAGATTACTATCATTCGTCTGGATGATTTTAATTATCTTTCCTGGTCTCACTCTCTCACCTTAGCGCTCAAGAGCCGTTGCCTCTTTGGTTATGTAAATGTTCAAACACGGGAACCCGAAAAAGATTCTTCAGATTGGATGCTGTGGGATTCAAAGAACTCCTTAGTCATGTCTTGGCTCACAAATTCTACGCAGAATCTCATGGCTCGCAACTATTTATTCCACGACACTGCTACAGACATTTGGCGAAGAGCGAAGTCTACATACTCTCAATGAGGTAATGTCACTCAGATCTTCCAGTTGAGCCAGAAGATATCCTTACTCCGACAAGATGATCGCCCTCCTTCCGTATATTATTTGGAGTTTACACAGTTATATAAGAATTTGATCACTTTGATCCCCTCACATTTGTTAGACCTGTTGATGAGGTGATGGTTTGTGCCTGGATGACCGCAATTGAATTTTTTAAGTTTCTTCATGGACTACATCGGGACTTTGATCAGATCAGTGTTCAGACCTGGAGTGTTCGTCGCTACCGTCCCTCCCCGAGGTCGACAATATTGTCCAGCAGGAATTTGATCACTGACATACGTTGCTTTCCAACTCTGCTCCTAAAAGGTCTGCACTTGTTGCTACCTCTTATATTTTGGGTGTTCACCAGACCTGTGATTCTAAGATAAAAGGATCTGATAAAAACCATCTACTTTGTGATTATTATGGGACGAGTCGTCACACAAGGGATACTTGCTTTCGACTTTATGGGTTTCCTCTGCGAAGAGGGGGTGATACAACTCGTAGTATCCATTCATTTGAAAGACCTCCGGGTCGTCATGCCTCTCCTCATTTTGCTCATCTCACTGATGTCGATGTGGACATCCCTCCTAATCATACTGGAACTGACTGCTCTTCCCTTCCTGGTGCATTCTCGGCTGACAAAGTGTTTTCCCTTCGACGCATGATGCAGGGTCTTTCTATAGGATTTGTTTCCTTATCTCTTCTTATGTTCACATTGAGACTCCAGGTGTTCATTCTGCTACATCTCATTCTTCCATCCAGTAGATCATTGACTCTGGGACCACTGATCATATGGCTGGATCCGCCTAAGGTTTCATATCATATACCCATTTATCTGATCGTGATAAGGTGAGCATTACTAATAGCTCTCTTTCCTCTATAGTTGGAAAGGGCTACATTTCCTGCTCTTCTCTCACCTTATCATTAGTTCATGTCCTTAACTTCACTCGTAATTTATTTTTTATTGCCACCTAAATAATTCCATGAAATGCACAGTAACTTTTCTTCTCTCCTCTTGTATTTTTCAGAACCTGACGACGGGGAAGGTGACTGGCTCTGGTAGCATAGTCAATGGTCTTTTATGTGCTCAAATCCAGCCCAGTGCCACCTTCACATGCTCTTCATTCCAACACTTATCATTCGTTGTATTCCTTACATTGTCGCATGGGACACTAGTCTACTTCTATTATGAAATTATTATTTCCTGTTATATCTACTACTATTTTTTATTCCTTTATGTGTGATGTGTGTACTCTTATAAACATCGAAGTACTACTTTTAATCATGATTTGTTGCCAAGTTCTACCTATTTTGTTGTTATTAATACTGATTTATACCAGCCCTATACTTTTTATTTCGGGTTATGATTGGTTTGTTACATTTATAGATTATTTTTCTCGCACTACTTGATTATATTTACTGAAACAAAAAGTGAGGTATTTTCTATTTTTCAAAAATTCCATAAATGATCTCCACTCAATTTTATACCATATTAAAATCCTACGTAGCGATAATGGCCAAGAATACATGGATTCCAAGTTTTAGTGATATTTTACTAATCATGACATTATTCACCAAACCACTTGTGTTTATTCCCATGCTCAGAATGGTGTTGTTGCGCGTAAAAATCGTTATCTTTTAAAAGTTGCTAGATCTCTTTTGTAAACCATGCACTGTCCTAAATATTTATGAGGTGATGCAATTCTCACTGCGGCATATCTTATCAATCGTATGTCATCGCATGCCCTTGGGAATTATACCCTTTTTGGTACTCTCAACGTGCCTCCTAAGCTTTCCCCTAAGGTGTTTGGATGTGTCTTCTTTGTTCATATCCACCACTCCAGCCCTACTAAACTTGATTCTCGAGCACTCAAATGTGTCTTTATTGGTTACTTTCCCACACAGAGGAAATACAGATGTTTATATCCACCTATAAAGAAAGTCTTTGTCACTATGGATATTACATTTCGTGATTCTGAGGCATATTATACTCCCTCGGGTGACTCTACTTCTATGCCCTCTCCTATTGTTCCTCTACCAGTTCCACAACCTTATCCCTCACTTCAGGGGGACTCTATACCTTTGGAAGTGTGCCCCTCTAATGTCTCTACTTATTCCTTCTACTGCTCCTATCTTGCAGGTGTATAATCGGCGCACTAAGGGGACTAGCACACAAGGTCCTTTTATACAACCAGAACAACCATTGGATCCACCCATTGCTCTCAGGAAAGTTATCTGATCTTGTATCTAACATCCCCTATCGCATTATGTATCGTGCGTATCTTTTTCTACTTCTCATAAGACCTTTTTATCCTCTCTTGTTTCCATTTCCGTAACCTTATCTTGGCAGGATGCTCTTGGGATCCCTATGTGGCGAGAGGTGATGCTTGAGAAAATGGCTGCTCTTGAGAAGAACCACATATGGGATTTAGTGCAACTTCCCCATAGGAAGACAACTGTTGGGTACAAATGGGTGTTTTCCATCAAACAGAACTCTTAAGGAATTGTTGAAAGGTGTAAAGTCAGGTTGGTAGCAAGAGGTTATACACAAACACTTGAAATCGACTATCAGAAAATATTTGCCTCAATATCAAAGATGAATACCATTAGAGTTCTATTATCATGTGATTCCTGCAAAGGGTGGGACCTTAGTCAACGCGACGTGAAGAATGCATTTCTAGATGAGAACTTGGATGAGGAAGTGTATATGGCTATCCCACCCAACATTACTCCTAAAGATTTTGTGGGAAAAGTTTGGAGGTTAAAGAAGGCCCTATATGGGATGAAATAGTCTCCAAGAGCCTAGTTTAGGAGATTTCATAAAGCTATGGTGTCATTTGACTATCACTAGAGCGATACTGATCATACAATGTTCATTAAGTATAAGACAGGTAAACTCACTGTTCGCACTGTCCGCACTGTCCGCACTGTCTATATTGATGACATTATTATAACAGATGATGATGTAGAAGAAATCAAGAGTCAAACAAAAATTAGCTTGTCAATTTGAGGTCAAGGATTTGGGAAAAGTAAAATATTTCTTGGGTATTGAAGTTACAAGGCTAAAGCGTGAGATCTTCATTTCCCAGAGAAAGTACACAATGGACCTTCTTAAGAAAACATGGATAAGTGGATGTAGTCCTGCTGACACCTTAATTGAAGCAAACCACAGATTGGGGAGAGATGACAGAAACGTGATTAAAGACATCTCTGAAATTTAGAGGTTGGTAGGGAGGCTGATCTACCTGTCTCATACTCGACCTAACATCTCTTATGCAGTGAGTGTTATCAGTCAGTTCATGGGTGCATCGAAGACTCGTCATGTGGATGTTGCCCACAAAATTCTTAGGAATCTCAAATCTTCACCGGGGAGTGGGATCTTGTTCGCTCTAAATTCATGTCCGAAAATTTAAGTTTACACTGATGTTGATTAGGTCGGGTCCATTGAAGATTGACAATCTACTTTGGGATATTGTTCTCTAATCGGCGAAAACCTTGTTACTTGGAGTAGTAAAAAATAAGTAGTGGCCAGATCAAGCGCAAAAGCCGAGCTTAGGTCCATGGCTCATGGGGTCTGTGAACGCATATGGTTACGTTCATTGATGAGTGATTTTGGCATTATTGAACCTGAACCTATCCGACTTTATTGTGACAACAAGTCTGTTATCAACATCGCCCACAACCCTGTCCAACCACACTAAACACATTGAAGTAGACTGTCATGGATGAGGAAATATTTGCCTTAAAATCACTAGGTACTTAGACACTTGTCCTTACCCCATCTAGGGGATATGTTATTGGTTGTCACGCTGGGTCTTTGTCATCAATTTTCTCTCAGATGACATTGTGGATCAATATAAGGCTCGTCTAGTTGCCGAGGGGTTCATCTACACACATGATTTTGATTTCTTTGACATCATCTCTCTAGTTTCCCGTATCAATACTATTCAGGTCCTATTCTCCATTGCAGTCAACCGCAATTGGAAAATGTCTCAGCTTGACGTCAAAAATGTCTTCCTCTATAGTGACTTACATAAAGAAGTCAAGATGCAGAAACCTCCTGGTTAGGAAAATAAAACCCCAATTCTCTTTTTCTTGAATCTCCTCCTCCCCTAATCTTCTTGGTTAGGGTTAGGTTGACCAAGACTCCCCTCTTCCCTCCTTTGTCAGTCTTACAGGATACTACCACCGATTTATCCGCAACTACGGGGAGTTGGCGTGTCTGCTAACCGACCTCCTCAAGGGGGCACCATTCTTTTGGAGCCAGGCGACCCAGGAGGCCTTTCATGGCCTACAGCACGCGCTTGCATCAGCCCCAGTCTTGGGCATGTCGGACTTTTCTGAGCCATTTGTTGTCGAGTGTGACGCTTCCGGGAAGGGGGTGGGGCGGTCCTCATGCAGGGGGGTCTTCCCAACGCCTATTTCAGTAAGGCCTTCTCCAATCGGCAGTATGCGACGCCCGCTTACGACAGTGAGCTTCCGGCACTTGTTCTCTCCATTCAGCACTGACGCCCCTATTTTCTTGGGCAGGCCTTTGTGGTACGCACAAATCACCACAGCTTGCGTCACTTGTGGAGTCAGAAGGTCACGACGCCCACACAATAACTTTGGGTTGTTAAACTCCTTGGATTCCAGTTCTCCATCGAGTACAAGACAGGGAGTACAAACACCGCCACTTATGCCTTGTCCTGACGAGAGCACATAGGAACCTTGGCAGCGATTTCCTAGGCTCGTTGGCGGGATGTTAATGTCATGCAGGAAAGTGTGTGGGACCCCCACTACGCTTCCATGATACGGGATTTGCTGAGTGATTCGAGTTTGCACCCTCCCTTCTGGATGGTTGGAGATCAACTTTTCTATTGGGATCATCTCGTGGTCGCAGTCGTTATCGTAGATTCCCTGTTTGCTCCACGAGTTTCATGCTACTTCGACAGCGGGTCATTCCTGTGCCTACCCTACGTACTGTTGGCTTACGTCTACCTTGTAATGGCGGGGTATGTTGCGGTTTATACAGCAGTTTGCGGCCAACTTTCTGACGTGTCAAAAGGCCAAGTATTAAACTTTCCCGCCAGCCGGACTCCTCCAGCCCCTACCCGCCCCTGATATGGTCTGAGAAGATAAAGGCATGGATTTCATCACCAACTTGCCCGGTTATCAGGGCTATGATTGTCTTCTCGTGGCGGTGGGCCCCCTGTCCAAGTACGGGCATTTTATACTGATTCGTCATCCATACAACGCCACCTTAGTTGCTCGAATCTTCATTGGGGAGATGGTCCGCATCCACGGCTTTCCCCATTATATCGTGAGCGATCGCGACCCAGTGTTCATGAGCTACTTTTGGCAGGAATTGTTCCATATATAGGGGACCAAGATGCGGTTTAGCACTACGTACCACCCACAAATAGACAGATAGACGAGTTCCTCAACCGTTGCGTGGGAGCGAATTTGCATTGTTGTTGCGACTGAGCAGCCTTGACAGTGGACCGAGTGGATTGCATGGGCAGAGCTATGGTACAATACGTCCTATCAGTCCTCCACGAGCGTCACCGCCTTTCAGGCGGTCTACGGCCACCCCACCCATATTGTGCAGCTTACCTGGTGAATACCAAGTGCAAGCCCTGCCCGCCAACCTCCAAGATCGAGACAAGAGCCTCGGCCAAATGAAGCACCATCTGACAAAGGGCCAACAACACACGATTCAGCAGGCCAATCTTCACCGTCGTGAGGTGATACCCTCGCCGGGTGAGAAGGTATTCCTCAAACTGCGGCCACACAGGCAGAGCTCCTTGACCGGAAGACTACACCCCAAGCTCTCGGTCCGCTATTTTGTCCCCTTCCTAATCTTGGAGAAAATCAGAGAGGTGGCCTGCTGTTTGCAGCTTCCCGGCAACTGCCGAATTCACCCAGTTTTTCATGTCTAGCAGCTGAAGAGCTCCCTAGGGGATCACCCTCTCCAGGATACATTACCGGATGGTTTAGCTGTTGATTTGGTTCCTCAGGACGAGCCTGCAACAATTTAAGGAACATGGAGCGAGGACATTCAATGGCAAATAGTGCGACAGGTTCTCATCAAGTGGAAGGACCAACCGGATGAGGAGCCCGCGTGGAACATGGATGAGGAGATCAAGGCTATGTTTTCAAAGTTTGACCTTGAGGACAAGGTCGTTGTGGAGCCCGGGGGTGTTGATACGAGTGCGGAGGACCTATCATCGGCAAGCGCTTCACAAGGGTTTACACGAGGCGTGCACAGGAACCAGGCGTGGATTGAGGATGTACCAGGTTGGATCTGGGGACTTTTGTATTTCGTTATATTGTCATGCGTTTTTTTATTAAGTAATTGGGTCTTCTTATATACATGGGGAGGACACCTATCTTGGATTTTATGCTTGTATTATCTTTGAACTAAGAAATTGGAGGACATACGACCTAGCAAGCATCGATAAGTGATTTTTGGTCCCATACCCGTACCGGGTACGTTTCCGGTACAGGTACTCGTATGGTAAGCGCGGATACGCGCTATTTTAGGGTTTCTGTAAAATTCTTCCCACTGTAGCAAGTCCCCACTGTCGATCCTTGTTTTATAAATTTGAAATGATTATGAATATTTTATGTCTAAAAAACTTCATGTTATATTGCATTAGTTATGACTCTATGGACTTGTATTTCCAACAAATGGTTTATGATGGGAGAGCATACACATTACATGGCGTCGCTAACATAGCGCCTAGGACTACATTTGTATAGTGTTTGTTTTTGTGACCCGACTTTGTGACATCAACTTAACAATTGCTCCTATCCCACATTCTGTGTATGATGGGAGCATATGTTTAAAAAATTACATCAGATTCTATTATGAGAAACACTTGCTCCACACATGTTTATTTAAAATTTATTCTTAAAAAATTGCATCAGATGATATTACAAGTAACACTAGCTTCGCGAATGAAAATATTGTCCGTAAACTAATAAAGTAGCCAGTTAGCACTTGGTGTTGGAGAAGTCATACATAAAGCAGTAACCAAAGCATTTAGCGTTGAAACTGTTGGAAGCAACTTGATAGCTTTAATATCCTCATACAACTCCAAAGCCTTCTTCCAGTTTTTTGCCTGAGGAAAGCAGGAAATTCTACAGGAACTTTAGAAAGCTCCTTATTTAGTTTAAAGGGTAAAACGAACAGAAAAAGAAATTGAGAACCCTACAAATACTAAAATATGATGACAAATATTTGTTGTTGGTGCGCACCAATTATCTGAAGTAAAATGGCAGAGAACATAATATGTGCTTACAAAACTTGATTTCCTAAACGACAATATGTATTCCACATGTATGAATCAAGTCCAGTCTAGAGAAAAGTACATTGCAACAAGCCCCCATAAGTGAGCTGTATGTCATGCTTCCAACATGCATTCCTCTTGTTCTGGCATCCTTTAAGATGGCAAATGCGACATCTACATTTTGAGCATGACCAGCTGCATCTATAATTGTGCTCAAAAACATCTGCGATAAATGATTCCACGAGATAGATTTTAGAGAACATAATATCACAAGCAAAACATGAAAGAAGCATAGAAAATACGGTTTTACTAAAATGATTGTAGCATCCGTAAACCTATGCGAAGGTAAATTTTAGCATCTTTAGGTAGCGTTATATTTTTTTTATATAGCTGTCATCCCTATAACATTTTGATCGTGCGTTAGTGCGATGGGGTAACAAAATTTTCTAAGTAATAACAGGTCATGTTAAATGTGCAATTAAGATAAAAACTCAGAAATTTCTCTAGCTTGAGCTGTCGGTTCAATTGTGTTGAGCGGTTATCGTAACTACCCCAGCCGCACAATTGATTAAACCCGCACCCTTTTATTTTCCCGTAAACCTGATAAAACAATATTTATAGTTATTTTAAAGTAATTTTTATATAATTAATATTTATTTTTTATTTAATTTTATAATAATATTTGTCTAAATTATTTTATTTTTGTATTTCAGGTTCATCTGGGCTGCAAATAACATTTTGAAGCTTGTAGGACTGATCAGGAGAAGAAGCTGAGAAAATCTGAAAAATTTCAAGTACACGCCTCACAGTCACGGGCGTGCAAAGTGGTCGTGACCCATACAGATGTTCCAGAACACTATTCAAGGTCATTTAAATTTACACGCCCACATGTCACAGGCGTGACAAGGGGCGTGACCAGAGTCACGGGCGTGGTCGAACGAGAGCTCCAGATTCCAGCGACACATCAGTTGAAAGTTACACACCCCAGTCACGGGCGTGACCATCAGGTCACGGGCGTGACTCATAGGCGTGACAGCCAGGTCAGGGCGTGACACAACATTAAGAAGACAGTTTTTGATCCAGGCCGTTCCAAGCTTACAGGCCCTAGGTCATGGGCGTGACCTAGGGCGTGACCCCTTCAGCAACCGCCAGATTAACTTCCGCTGTTTTTTCTTCCCGCCGTTTCCAGCAGCAGTCAAGAAACGCCCTAAGACACGGGCGTGACCCACAGAACATCACATTTTGGCGGTTTTTCCCCAACGTTCCCGGGCTTTCAAGACGACAGTTCTGCACCTTACACGCCCCCTAGTCACGGGCGTGACCTAGGGGCGTGACTCTCCAGAAAATTTACTATGAATTTCAGACATTGCAAGGAGCTGAAGTAGAAGATTGGAAGTCAATTAGAGTTAGTATGAGTAGTTTAGTTCTCAATATTTTGCATTTCTTTCTTGTATTTTTCATTTCTTAGTTTACCTTTAGTTTTGTTTATTTTTAATTCAAGTACTTTTCTTTTGCAATCATGTTTCTCTTTTTATGTAATTTCTTCATCATGTTAAGTAGCTAATCTTCAATTAGCACGTGATCATGATGAACTTTGGATAAAATAAACTTATTTATATTTCTCAAATTGTCAAGCTCTTTATTTATCACTTCGATTTATCTTTGATTTTAGTTGTGTAGAATTCACATTTCATGAATATGTTTTCGACCTTAGATACGTATCCTAAATTTACCGAGAGGTTGTGGATACAAATAGATCACTCAAAGGTAGAAGGAGTTGCATGCACTCCTCGAGAGAGGACGATATATATCTTCCGGATTGGAGTCAAATCTAATAGTGGGGTTCACCGTGTAAATCTAGCTTAGGGGTTTTGACTGGCCGAGGGGTCTTAATTGATCAAGCTAAGTTTAGTCGAGAACGTATTCTCGAGAGAGACGCTTTTGTATTTTGGGAACCTCCATGGTCGAAATAGAAAATTTAGGAGCTTGTCTTTCATTATTTCATAAAAAAAATGTTTTAATGCAAAGAGATTCTATATCAAGTGTTAATTTTATTTCATACTTTAATTAACATTTTATTTATTTTTCGATAAAATAATATTAATTTCCGTGAGTAAAAGTAGTCAACAGACCCGAAAAAATACGACACTTAATATTTTTAAAATATCCTATACTATGAACGATGGGTGCACTTGTCTATGGTTCGTAGAAATTGGGAAATATATTTATCCTAAATTTTACCATCAAGTTTTTGGCGCCGTTGCCGGGGAGTTATTATTGTTGATATTTTGAAAGCGCGAATTTTATTAATTTTATCATTCTTTTTCTCTACCTTCATTTCTCTTTGTCATTTTCTTTTTTAAATTCATTTTCATTAAGTAAATGTTGTTTTACTTTTCTTTCATAAAGAAAAAACAAAATGCTATCTGAATTGGTAGTTAAGGTTGTCGAGCTTCAAACTAAAGTACATCTTTTGGAAGCCGCACGAAAGCGCCAAATTTCTTGTTATTATTGTGATGCTCCTCATCGAAGTGAGGAGTGTTAATTTTATTATTATTCTCAAAAAGTTTTTTATGAAAATAATTTTGAAAATCATTAATCTCACTTTAATGATAACTCTTTTTCAAATTATCATGAAAATAATTTTTCTAATTTTTTAAATTTTAATGAAAATAATTTTTCGAGCTTTAACGAGAATAATTTTTCTGATTTAAATAATTTTTCTTCCACCTCGGATGTTAATTTTTCTTATTGGCAAGATCAACCGTAAGGATTCCCGAGTAATGAAAATAATTATTAAGATCCGAATTTTTGTTCTTCTTCTTCCGCGCCGCAAACTTCTTCTAATTTTGGGGAAGCTTCAAATTTTCAATTTGATTTGTCTCCCCAAAATTTAGACGAAAATTTTATTAGTTCTAATGATTTTTCTCCATCTTCAAATATTTCTCTTTTGGAGGTACATAAAGCTTCATATACCCCATTAGTTTCTTATACCGAAGATGAGAAAAAATTATTATTTCAAGAATTTATTTATTATTTTGGGCACTCCGAGTGATATAGAAGAACATGTTTTTTCTCTTTCTTCTCTCGATTTTTCTCTTTCTCTTCATGAATTTCAAGTCCAACTTATAAATACTTAGGAATTCAAATTCATGAAAATATTGTGTCCAACGATTTAAATGAATTTTTAGATAATAATTTTATTTTAGAAAATAAACCAGAGCTTATACAAATAGTTTCGCAAGAGCCTCCTACTTGCGAAAATTTTTCTAAAACTTGCGAAAATTTTTCTGAAACGCTTACTTTTGATTTTTCTTATACTAACAATTTCAAGAAGAAGATGAGCCGTTGCAATCAAACATTATCCCCGATCCATTTGCCGCTCATCTACAAAAATTCAAATCACCTCAGGTATGTATAGGTGATTTGAATTTACATTCTTAAGCCAACCGTTCAAAGAAGAAAAATCAAGAAATAAGCGGAGGAGTAGTCGGGCGTCCGACTTCGGCACTTTCGCCGAAGCATGAATTAAGGGAGTTGCCTGTTCATTTAAAATTTTATTTTTCTTTTTCTTAATAATAACCGTCTAGCTTGAATACTAGAAAAAAAAGTGCTCTTGGGAGACACCCCCTGCTTATTTTTTAACTTCTTGCATTTTATTTTGTTTTTTACTCTTCTACTTGGCTTATAAACATTGAAGCCAATGTTTACCTACGGGGGTGGGATCTTCTTTGTCATTTTTATTTAAAAAATTCAAAAATAAAAATAAAAAATATTTAAAAATACAAAAAATCCTTTGTTCTTTTTTTATTTTAATCAAAAATACAAAAAAAATTAGAAAATCGAAAATTTAATTTCTTAGAAATAACCGTGTTGGGTTTTCATCCCACAAAACCGTCTACTACCTTGTGAACCCGTCATTGGGTAGTCCTCGAGAAGTCCAAAAAATAATTAAAAAATTAGGATTATAATTTATGTTTTTTTAGTATTTATATCTTTAAAAAAAATCCAAAAAATATAATAAACCTCTAATTAATTTTTTTCTATTTTCATCAATTTACATTGAGTTTATTTATAAAAAAATTTACAATTTTTTTGCTAACTTTTATTTCATCATTTTTAATTAGATTTAATTTTTAGGTGATTTAATTTTAAGAAATACTTCATTAATTAAATTTGTTTAGAGTAATTTATTTAGCACTTTTTTTCTTTCAATTCTAATTAGTTTCAATTTTGTTGTACCTAGCTTAATAATTTTAGATTTTAATTATATTCACTTTATGCTTTAAGATTTTTAGGAAAAATTAATTTACTATTATTGCTCTCTAAGTTTTTTAATTTAATCTAAAAATTTGTGTAGCATTTCCCTTATTTTTTATTTTCATGTAAGATCATAAGTCACGGGGATAAGAGAATAAAATTCATTATCCTCTCATAAACATATGCAATTTTTTTTCTTTTTGGTTAAATCATGTCACGAGAATCATGCATTCCTTAGTACACATATGCAGCCCCCGAAAATAAAAGATCGAGTAAGAGGATAAAATTCATTACTCACAATTATTTTTATCTATTTTTTCTGAAGAGAGGAAAAAAGAAAAAATGCGTGGGGTGAGGATAAAATTCATCACCTCAAATCCAAAAACCTCTTCATTTCTTCATGTTCCCAAAATCTATTAGCCAATATAATTGTTTTAGAATTAAATTAAAATACTAAGAGAGCATAAACAGTAGTTTGAATTTTTCTTTCAAATTTCCTTTTGGTTAAAGATGTTAATCATTCTAATCTAATTTTGTTTGCTTAACTACTCAATTTTGAATTCCAATTAATTTATATGAGAACTTTTTGTTAAATATTTTGCTCTTCTCATTTTAATTTCATATTTTAGGACTTGAATTTTGAATCCCTAAATTGTAGTTTTAACTTTCCTTTGATTTAATAAATTTTTTTGTTTAATTAAAAAATTATAATAATTTTTTATAAGTACTTCTCATAGTTTTACTCTGAAATAGCAAAAACTTAAGTATTGAGGTATTTGATGAAACAATATTTATAGTTATTTTAATGTAGTTTTTATTTAATTAATATTTTCTTTTATTTAGTTTTATAATAATATTTGTCCAAATTACTTTATTTTTGTATTTCAGGTTAATATGGGATGCAAATAACATTTTGAAGTTTGCAGGACTGATTAGGAGAAGAAGCTGAGAAAATCTGGAAAATTTCAAGTACACGCCCAACAGTCACGGGCGTGACCTTCAGGTCACGGGCGTGCAAAGTGGTCGTGACCCATACAGATGTTCCAGAACACCATTCCACGTTATTTAAATTTACACGCCCCCATATCACGGGTGTTGATGCGGGAAATGGGCGCACCTCCAGTTAACAGGTGTTCGGTCTCACGAGCGAGGTGGAGAGATTGCGGGGATAGAGGGATAGGTTGATGAGGATGCGGGGATAATGGGAGGTTGATGAGGAACTGTCGAGCAGACGGTTACTTTGACGGTTAGCTTGATGGTTGAGACCGAGAAGGGGAAAGACAGAGGGAGCCGCTGGCAGCGGCAACAACAGAGTTTGCCCGCCATGGCTTAAATGTCACTCCTGCGACGGGCTTTCCTTTAATTATAAAGAAAGTATTACAGCTTGAGCGGAGCTCCTTTACATGGGAAAGCAAAGGGAAAAAATACAACGGAGGAGAGAGCCGGAAGCTAGAGAAGAGTTTGTCGTTCAGGCCGCCCGACTTGATGTCTTATGTCGCGCGGGTTGTTTCTCGGAGTCCGCTCGGTCTGGCGGTCAGACCGCTGACTAGTGGAGGCGGACTAAGAAGTTATGCCCGTAGGCTTTGTTGTCCCGGTTGTCCCACTCCACTGTGCTACTTGAATGAGAGGTATGGGGGCTTATTTATAGGCTCGGGCTGGAGACGGCCCTGGTAACGTTACCCCCGGTAGAGCGGTGAGTTGCGATCGAGTCCGCGACACGTTGCGGACTGAAGAGGCAGGTCGGCTTCTGCTGGCGAGGTGGAACAGGTAGCCGTTGCTAACTGGCGGCCTGGAGGCAGGTCGCCGCTGCTGATTGGCGTCCTGGAGGCGGGTCGTCACTGATGACTGGCGGGCTGGAGGCAGGTCGCCACTGCGTACTGGCGGCCTGGAGGCAAGTCGCCACTGCGGACTGGCAGCTTGGAGGCAGGTCGTCACTGATGATTGGCGGTCTGGAGGCAGGTCGCCACTGCTGACTGGCGACCTGGAGGCAGGTCGTCACTGCTGACTGACGGCCTAGAGGCAGGTCACCACTGCGGACTGGCGGCCCAAAGACTTGTCGTCGCGGCTGATGGTGGGCGGCCTGGAGGTAGGTCGTCATTCCTGCTATGCGGCGAGCTGGCGGACTGAAGATGGAGTCCGCCCCTACTGGAATAGAGTATTGGGAGGTTAGCCTAACTAACCGCACGGCCTGCAGGGACAAACTGTGGAAGCAGTACGCACCCTCGCAGAACACGCGACAGCTGTGCGACCTAGGCGGTCAGGCCGGGGAGACCGCCCTAGTTACACGGCCAGAGCGGATAGAGGACCTATCCGCCCGACCCAAAAAAGAGGGCTGAGACAAGCCGCGACCTCCAGGGGGAACCTGAAGCAGGCCGCGACTTGCGAGCTGGCTACCTTGGGAGGGATCGCCGATTTCTGGGTTAACATAATCCCAGCACTTCAAAAGTAGTTGAACCACAAAAATCGTGATCCTCCCTCTAAAAAAATAAGAGGCAGAGAGAGATAGAACTTGATGTCTCTCCTCATAAAAGGTTTGCCAATGCCTATCTTTTTCCTGCAAAGGAAAAATTAATGCAGGCGAAAAGAGGCACATCTTATGTGTAACACCCCTTCCCAGTGTTTCAGAAATCAGCCGTCCGGCCGGGTCAGCGATATAAAGAAAACTAGGAAACAGTATTAAAAACTAATATACAGCAGGTAAATAAGCATCTACTAAAAATTTACAACTTACAACGGAAGCTATGAAAATAAACTAAGGGTAAACACATACCTCAAATTTGGATTCACAGAGCCACTAAACATGAATAGAATTGAATTAACTGAAAATTTGTTTAACATTAATAGTCTGATACAAATTAGATAAAACATTAATCAGGTACATTGTCCTCATCTACAAGTACATGCTGAAAAAAGAGTAAACTGAAAGTGGAAGTAACTACTAACTGACTCCACTTAACGCTCATCCTAGGCGTAGTTTCCCACCTGGGTCACCTGAAAAACATTGTCCACGAGGGGTCAGAGTAAAGAAAAATAACTCCTCCTAGTGACACTAAAAACAGATTTTATATGATGAATGCATGTCTTTAGAAAATAGTTTTGTGCATTAAAAACCTTTATGCTATATGTTATGCATGTCTTCGCATTACTTCCTGGTCAAACATCTATTTGTTCTAAGCATGTGACTTTTAGTTCACTAACCCAAGTCCTGACGTTCACTAACTAGTGTACTGGCTCGCGTCAGGTCTATACTTGAGTTCTATGTGGCTTCTAACTTGCACATCTACTTGGAAGGCTCTAGGCAGAGTAGCTCCTAACGCACAACTGAAACTGACGACCAGAGACCATCTGACGAACTCAGTTGTTCTAGTGTCACGCGGACACGGTCTCAAATCTACTAACTGTCTCAAAGGGACGTAAACTCCCAAGACTATGCTGCTCATAAGATACCATATGCCTTATGAGAGAGGTAGTGCGCCTCTACCTAGCACGAAAAGACTTATGTGTGTTAATTGACCTTTCGGTCTGATGCTACTCTCCTTGGGATATCTCTTTTGGTGAACTACTGAGCGATCCTTGACTTTCTTGTGGTCGACTAAAAGGGACATTCACGCCCTCGTTTGGACAAATTCCAAACCTACGTACACGGTTAAAGCTTTCGTACCTAACGTTATTGTTCATGATCTGACTACTTGGGTCTTGGAGAACAGTGTCACCCTACACGTTTTCCGCGACCGTTTTCCTATCACCACACCTTTCTATGCATGGTCATGGTACTTGTAATAAATCTACTAATGTGTATACAAAATATATATTTTTATTGCTATGTCTAATTAGCAGAAATTAAGTTTCCTTACAGTGGTGTTGCGGCGCTCGTACACTCGGCGCGGCGACATTCTCTTCCGAAGGAAATCCAACTGCTGGGGACCTTCAGAATGCTGCCCCAACCTCACTAAAGTCCTGCAATTTAGGGCAACCCTAATTTCATAATTTTTCCCTTGATGATTTTCCCGTGGAAAATTTCTATATATCTAGGGTTGTAAAACACAAGTGCTAAACTTCGTATATTACCTTTACGGGGAATGATTGAGGCTCCCAAAATGCCTTACACAAATTCTGCGGTGGATAACGACCCCAAAACCCAATTAGGGTAAAGGAAATGAAAACTTTAGTTTACAACAACTTCCAAAACAACTAATTACCATGAAGGAATAAAGAGAAGGGAGAAATCGGACTCACCAGAACCAAAATCGGATTTCAACCTCCATCGGTTAGGGTTAGGCCCGGTTCTCCCACTGCTAAGGAAGGAAATGAAAATGCCCACCGACGCTCGTAGAGGAAGGAGGAGAAGTCGGAGAAGTGCTCTGGAGGAGGATCGGTCGCCGGTTAGGGCAGCGGGAGAACGTCGGCTGTGGATCGGGAAGTCGGGCTACGGATCGGCGGGGGACGGACGCACAGGAGAAAAATCGGGAGAAAGCTTGCGGTTTGCGGCCTATTTCCGTGAAATGAGAGGAGTGTGGGCTTTTATTATCGGGTTGCACCAGTTGTCTTCTTAACCGCAAAGAGGAGGGGGGGAATTACTATTGGCACCCCATTGCTGAAATTTAATCAAAAAAATGGTAACCTTAGCTAAACGCAACCCACTCTACTAATGCTTTTAAAACAAAAACGATTCTTGTCGCGCGTCGATACTAACATTCAAAATGTGTCTAAATTTTTGATGTTACAAATCTCCCCTCCTAACAAAGATTTTTGTCCTCGAAAATTGTAACCATACTTGAATCAAAGAGGAAAGAATAGTCTGCATTGCTCTTAAGGTTATCCTCTCGTTCCCAAGAATACTCTGGACGACCACAGTTCATCCAAAGGACTTTGACCATGTGAATCTCTCTATTCCTGAGCTTTTGTATCCTTGAATTCACGATTCTGACTGGTCTAACCCCAATACTAAGATCTGACTCGATTGACGCTTCCTCGATACTGATGATCTGACTAGAATCTCTGACTGCTCTCCTCAAATAAGAGACATGGAATACATCATGTACACCACTCATTTCCTCAGGTAAGCCCAACCTATATGCAACCTCACAAACTCTTTCCAGCACCTCAAAAAGACCAACGAATCTGGGGCTCAGATTCTTCATTCGTTTTATTCTAAAGACTCCTCTGACTCGTCTGACCTTCAGATAAACGTAGTCTGCAACACTGAACTCTACTGATCTGTGCTTTTGATCATGATACTTGGCCTAGCGATCCTGAGCTGTCTTCATACGCTCCTGAATAAGCTTAATCCTATCAGTGGTCTTAACAATCCATGACTCCCTGATAGTAGATCTTTCCTCACTTTCAGCCCAACATAACGGTGTACGATAACGTCTACCATAGAGGGCCTCGAACGATGTCATCCCAATACTTGTCTGAAAACTGTTGTTGTAGGAGAACTACACAAGAGTAACATACTTCTCTCACTTTCCTCCAAAATCCAAAATGCACTTCCGTAACAGATCCTCCAAGGTCCTATTTGTGCGCTCAGTCTGTCCATCTGTCTGGGGATGGAATGCGGTACTGAAATGTAATCTGGTACCAAACCGCTCCTGAACGTATCTCCACTCCCTGGAGGTAAACCTGTCATCTCGGTCTGAAACTATAGTCTTGGGAACACCGTGAAGTCGAACTATCTCGTCTATATATAACTGTGTCAGCTTCGGACCTTGATCCGTCTTCCTAAGAGGAATGAAATGGACGACCTTAGAAAGTCGATCAACTATAACCCACACAGAATCATTCTCACTCTGCGATCTCGGCAGACCATGAATAAAGTCCATGGATATATCCTCAAAAGTCCACTCGGGAATGGGAAGTGGCTGCAACTTGCCTCCAGGCCTTTGGCACTCGGCCTTAACCAACTCGCACGTCTCGCACTTCCCTACATAATCTGCAACATCACTCTTCAAGCCTGGCCACCAGACTACCTTCTTGAGATCTGCATACATTTTCGTGCTACCAGGATGTATAGAATATCTAGAATTGTGTGCCTCAAATAGAACGTCTTCGCGAAGGTGACTAACATCTGGGATACACACCCTGCCGTCTTGCAATAATAACTCATCCTGAATAGAGAATCTCTCTTTCTGACCTGACTGCACTGAGATCCAAATCTCTGTCATCTTTGGATCCAAAGGTAGAGCTGTCCTGATTCTATCCTTAATGTCGCAAGTAATCTCCATCCAACTCAACCTTGTAGAAACAAAACTACAACGGGGCACAACAATGATATCCAGTCTCTCCAGCTCTCGTAACAACTCCTTCTGCTGAGTGAGAAGGGAAAAACACGAACCTCTACGGCTAAGGGCATCAGCTACAACGTTCGCCTTACCTGGATGGTACTGTATGTCTACGTCGTAGTCTGGTAGAAACTTTAACCATCTACGCTGCCTCAAATTGAGCTCTCGTTGATCAAATATATACTTGAAGCTCTTATGATCAGTAAAGATCTCGCAACGCACTCCATAGAGATAGTGCCTCCAAATCTTCAGAGCATGTATGACTGATGCAAGCTCCAAGTCATGCACGGGATAGTTCCTCTCATGAACCTTTAACTGTCTGGAGGCATAAGCTACGACCTTTCCATGCTGCATGAGAACACAGCCCAAACCCTGACCCGAAGCATCGCTATAAATCTGAAACCCGTCAGGCCCTGAAGGTAAACTCAAAATCGGTGCGACCAACAACCTGTTCTTCAAGTCCTCAAAAGCCAATTCGCACTCAACTATCCAAATCAAGCCCTTACCCTTCCTAGTGAGGGAAGTCAGTGGTAAGGCGATCTTTGAGAAATCTCTGATGAATCTCCTGCAGTATCCAGCAAGACCCAAAAAGCTGCGAACATCTGAAACTGTCGTCGGCCTTGGCCATTTCTTAATGGCCTCTATCTTCTTCGGATCAACACTAACTCCTTTCTGACTGATGATGTGGCTTAAGAATGCAATCTCTGAAAGCCAAAACTCACACTTTGAAAATTTAGCATACAACTGGTTCTTCCTGAGTGTGCTCAAAACAATCCCGAGGTGTGCTGCATGATCTTCGACACTCCTAGAAAACACCAAGATATCATCTATGAAGACGATGACAAAACGATCCAAGTACTTCCGAAATACCCTATTCATCAGGTTCATAAATACTGAAGGAGCGTTGGTCAGCACAAACGGCATGACCACGAACTCGAAGTGTCCATATCTAGTACTAAATGTCGTCTTCTGAATATCCACGTCACGAATCTTTAACTGATGATAGCCCGACCTCAGATCTAACTTGGAAAAAGTGCTCGCTCCCACTAACTGGTCGAACAAATCATCGATCCTGGGAATCGGTACTTGTTCTTTACGGTCAGCTTGTTCAATTCACGATAATCTATGCACAGTCTCAGACTACCATCCTTCTTCTTCACGAACAGTACTGGAGCACTCCAGGGCGAAGTACTGGGGCGTATAAAAACCCAAATCAAACAGCTCCTGCAACTGGCTCTTCAACTCTGCTAGTTCCCTTGAAACCATCCGATAGAGAGATTTGGCTACCGGTGTAGCCCCAGGCTGCAAGTATATCGGGAACTCAATCTCTCTATCTGGAGGGGCACCAGGGAGCTCTTTCGGGAAAACATCGGGAAACTCCTGCACCACTGACACCTCTGTCAAGTCAGTCTTAGACTCTGCGCTAATCAGTACTACGAAGGTTTCACAACCTTTACTGATGCACCTTCTCGCTTGGACTGCAGATATGATCATCTTCACTACTCCCTTCAAGCCATGAAAAGAAAAAGATGTCTGGTTGGGAGCATCGAACTGAATCTGCTTCGCCCTATAGTCAATCCTGGCGTTGACTGTTGAAAGTCAGTCCATTCCAAAGATCAAGTCGAATCCTGCTATAGGGAGCTGCAAAGCTTCCACGATAATCTCGGTATCCCCAAACTGCACTAGTACCGTGCACTTATCTCTGGTCTGCAGAAGGGATCCATTCGGCATCATGATTTCCAGCGGTACTTCCTCTGGAAAGACTTCTAAATCCAACTTACGCACTAGAGATTCCGCGATAAACGAGTGCGAGGCACCCGTATCAAACAGAATCTTAGAGGATAAATTACGAATCATAAGAATGCCTACATGAATGAATTATGAAGGATGAAAATAAATGTGTCACTACGGAGGATTTGAATAAACTTGTTAAGTAAAAGCATTTACCAGTCACTACATCCTCCTGATCCTTCGCCTCCTGCTGACAGCCCATAAGCTATGGGCTGCACTAAGTCTCGACCCTGCTGTGATCTCTCATCAGTAATCATCAACGCTTTGCCCTTATCTACCCTGCTAGAACCACCAATCTCGTACTTCGACTGCAGAAACAATTTATATTTAACATCTACAGAAATTACATAAATGTAATGAATACAACAAGACTTTGCTTACCTGATTTGCACCAACTTCCTGACAAAAGCGAGTTATATGTCCAGGTTGTCGGCACTTGTAGCACACGCCTGCGCTGTCCAAACACTCTCCTGGATGGCGACGCTGACACTTGGGACACGTGGGGTAGTCCTTGCTCCTGTCACCAGACTGCCCACTCTTCTTAGGCTCAGGCTTCGGCTTCTTGTTCCAGTTCTTTCCTTAATATTCCTGCTCTGCTGCGGCTGGTGCGAATCCTGAGATCGCTTCGCACGAAAACTACTCCGCTTCTGAACTTTCTGCTGATCAGCCTCCAGTCTGCGAGCTGTATCCAGTAAGCTCCTGTAATCAGCGTTGACCATAGTCATCAGCGGCTGCCTCAACGAGTCACGCATGCCATCCACAAAGCAGCTGCACTTCTCAGCCTGATTTCCCTGCATCACGCCCGCATAACAATCCAGATGAGTAAGCTCTCGCTCGTACTCAGTAACTGTCATGTCCCCCTGGAAAAGCCTAAGATACTTCTCCTGGAGACCTCGTCGTGCGGAAGGAGGCACGAACCAGCTTGCAAGGGATCTAGAAAACTTGCCCCACATAAACATGTCTGACGTACAATCTGGCCAAAAATATGGTCATACTATTTAAAATGAAACGTATCACTTCCTAAAATAAGAGGAAATTTTGTATCGCTATACCTGCAGGATCATCTGCCCGGTACTTATCCCACCAGACTTTTGTCTCACCTCGAAGGAGGAAAACTGCCAGAGGAACCTTCTTGTTCTCTGGGCACTCCAAAACATTCAGCAGGTCTCTGGTGTTTGCTATCCAATCATCTGTGTCTATCGGGGTCTCATCCCCACTGAAGTTCGAAGGTTGAAGCTCTCTAAAGTTTCTCAAATAGCGCTCCAGGGTCATCTCCACGGGTGCTGGGGGAGGAGCTGGTGCAGGGACTGGTACTTGTACTGGAGCTGGAAACCCTGCAGTCAATCCTCTCTGAAACTCCATCAAGACAACAGTGACCGCCTTGGCAATCTGAGACGCTATGTCAATGCCCTCTGGAGCTGCTGGAACTGGTGGTACCTGTGGCACGGCAGCGTCACCCATGGTCGCGTTAGGAACAGGGTCCTGACGTGAAGATTCACCCGGTTCACTAACTCGTGGTGCCTGATAGAATATATAAAAGAAATCTGATTATTTATCAGGCATCTGAGAAATCTGGCTTAGCAATTTATTTCGTACTCTTGCGAAAACTATGGCTCAAACGCCACTTAAAATACTCTACTAACAAGAGTTTACTCTTGCGTACTCCTATAGCTCTGTGAATCTTTCTAGGGTCCAGTGATCATAAACCTGGCTCTGATACCAATTTATAACACCTCTTCCCAGTGTTTCAGAAATCAGCCGTCCGACCGGGTCAGCGATATAAAAAAAACTAGGAAACAGTATTAAAAACTAATATACAGCAGGTAAATAAGCATCTACTAAAAATTTACAACTTACAACGGAAGCTATGAAAATAAACTAAGGGTAAACACATACCTCAAATCTGGATTCACAGAGCCACTAAACATGAATAGAATTGAATTAACTGAAAATAAACTAAGGGTAAACCTAATTAGGGTAAAGGAAATGAAAACTTTAGTCTACAACAACTTCCAAAACAACTAATTACCATGAAGGAATAAAGAGAAGGGAGAAATCGGACTCACCATAACCAAAATCGGATTTCAACCTCCACCGGTTAGGGTTAGGCCCAGTTCTCCCACGGCTAAGGAAGGAAATGGAAATGCCCACCGACGCTCGTAGAGGAAGGAGGAGAAGTCGGAGAAGTGCTCTGAAGGAGGATCGGCCGCAGGTTAGGGCAGCGGGAGAGCGTCGATTGCGGATCGGGAAGTCGGGCTGCGGATCGGCGGGAGACGGACGCACAGGAGAAAAATCGGGAGAAAGCTTGCGGTTTGCGGCCTATTTCCGTGAAATGAGAGGGGTGCGGGCTTTTATTATCGGGCTGCACCGGTTTTCTTCTTAACCGCAAAGAGGAGAGGGGGGGAATTACTATTGGCACCCCATTGCTGAAATTTAATCAAAAAAATGGTAACCTTAGCTAAACACAACCCACTCTACTAACGCTTTTAAAACAAAAATGATTCTTGTCGTGCGTCGATACTAACATTCAAAATGTGTCTAAATTTTGGATGTTACATTATGTGTACCTGAGTTGCTTTTGCAAATGAAGAAGACGTGAATGTCTTCCATTGAGCTCTGCAAAACAAAGGTGAGAGGAAGGCATAGAAGGAAAAATAACTTGCAAGTACCTGAAGAGACTTGCAAGCACTTGTTAACCTCTGTAAAAGAAAGGGTAAGCAGTAGATATGAGAGAAAAGTAAGTTGCAAGTACTTGAAGGGAACTTGCAAATATCTGCTAATCTTTGCAAAGGAAAAGTGAATAACAGATATGAAAGAAGAGTGAGTTGCAAGTACTTGAAGGGAATTTGCAAATATCTGTTAATCTCTACAAAAGAAGAGTGAGAAGCAGATATGAAAGAAAACTAAGTTGCAAGTACCTGAAGGGAACTTGCAAATATCTGTCAATCTCTGTAAAAGAAGAGTGAGAAGCAGATATGAAATAAAACTAAGTTGCAAGTACCTGAAGAGAATTTGCAAATATCTGCTAATCTCTGCAAAAGAAGAGTGAGAAGCAGATATGAAAGAAAACTAAGATGCAAGTACCTGAATGGAACTTGCAAATATCTGTTAATCTATGCAAAAGAAGAGTGAGAAGCAGATATGAAAGAAAACTAAGATGCAAGTACTTGAAGGGAACTTGCAAATATCTGTTAATCTCTGCAAAAGAAGAGTGAGAAGCAGGTAAAAAAAACTAAGATGCAAGTACCTGAAGGGAACTTGCAAATATCTGTTAATCTCTGCAAAAGAAGAGTGAGAAGCAGATATGAAAGAAAACTAAGATGCAAGTACCTGAAGGGAACTTGTAAATATTTGCTAATCTTTGCAAAAGAAGTGTGAGAAGTAGATATGAAAGAAAACTAAGTTGCAAGTACCTGAAGGAAACTTGCAAATATCTGTTAATCTCTGCAAAAGAAGAGTGAGAAGCAGATATGAAAGAAAAATAAGTTGCAAGTACATGAAGGGAACTTGCAAATATCTGCTAATCTCTGCAAAAGAAGAGAGAGAAGCAGAAATGATATGAAAGTAAGTTGCAAGTACCTAGAGGGAACTTGCAAATATCTGCTGATTTCTGCAAAAAGAAGAGTAAGCAGCAGATATAAAAGAAATGTAAGTTGAGTACCTGAGAAGTTTATGAATAAATCTTCTGCTACAAGTTAGTGCGATAAGATAGGTACGATTAGACTGCAGAAGAAATATCCATCCATCCCTATTATTGCCTGAGTAAGCAACATTAAGTAGAGATCAAGTCACAGCAGCAAGCTTCTTGCGTGGTCAGATATGATATCCCAATGTGAAATCCTAATCAGTAAGATGAAAGTACTGACTAGACCCGAAGATGACCAAAAGACCGGATGCGCCCCAGGCGTTCCCCGGGGGCTAAAGCATCGCCTACTTAAGAAAGGTCATCAAGAGTGTAGTCCTACATAGAGCGGACTGGCCGCATTCCCTTAGAAGGGCACAAAAGAGAAAAAAACACAAAATTCATGAGAAGGAACGGAAGATACATTGCTCTCATGCCTCGGGTTACAAACAGTGCTGATCAGTTAAATTAGGTGTGTCAAGTGGTCTATAACATTGCTTGTCTTTGGAAAGATCAGCAACGTTGTGGGCCCCGCGAAAACACGGATTGAGAGTACCATAGAGTATTCGATTATTACAGTCATGAGATGATTGAAGAGACAAGGCTACACTTGATCGTCATGTTTGTCAAGCAAAGATCATCTTAACTGTAATGTATCCCTAACAGAGCACAGTAGAGCTAACATACTGGGACCTCCATTGATGCGCACTGTGTGTCAAAGACCGGCTGGGATCCGAAGCCCTGAAGTCCTCCGTACAAGAGTTGGACGGCTCCCACTGCACATATGCGAACACTCCCCGCATATGTGGTCATGGTGGTCTTACGCCAGAGACCAACCTTGAGAGGGCCCAAGCAAGACTCGACGATATCTCGGTGGTTCAGCGATCCCTATGACAAAGAGAAAATAGAGGAGACACTTCAAAAAGGGAAATGTGTCAGTACGGGATCTCTGATGTAAAATTTTATTGAAATGAATGAAAGAACACTTAGAGGTGTTTTTAGAGAAAACATGTTTGAAGAGTATAAAGTAAATGCACCCGGCCATGATTGTGATGAGCTTTTGGGACTGTGATGTCCTCCTTCAGCTCAGAATAGCCTTCCCAAAAGTCTTTCATCGTTAGCGTCGATGGTTTCATAGACATCGATGTTGCTGATTTGGTTTGTTCTTTTTGAGCCCAGAGAGGGGTTCTCTACTTCTTTGCTCTTTGAAGTAGAGGAATCAGAATGATAAAACTTTGGTGAGAATTCACGGAATTTGTCGAGCTTGAGCATTCTTTCTATCAACTGGCAAAGAGCTCGGCAATTTTCAGTTGAATGTCCGCCTTCTTTGTGAAACTCACAGAACGGATCTGAATCTTTTGATCTTTGATCTGTCGGCTGGTAAAGCCTTTTGAAATTAGCCTTACGCTTCATGACTTGGCTTACTTCCTGCATGACCACATTCAGTTCGGACTCTAGCAAATCATCATCTTGCTACTGATGAACCGAAGCTGCTTGCGTAGCTGGTGCTGGCAATAGTAACATTTGATCTCAGGCGCGATCCTAGCCCGGGAAGAGGTGTCGATGACGTTGAAATTTTATTCCCTTTTTTGCATGGGATGGAAAATCTTTCTGAGGATATCTCGGGGGTTGCTTGTAAAAAGAAGAAGAATCTTTCTCTACTACAAGCTTGGAGATGAAGCTGGGATTGCTCTTCTCACCTCGAATGTATGAGTTGGCTAAACCAACCAACTCTTGATACGTTCTTGGTGCTCGGACATTAGCCTCAAACTTAAGTGGTCCTTCTCGCAGACCATGTATAAGAGCCACTCGATACATTTCTTGATCGACGATCTCAATGTCGAGAATCTCTTTTTGGAAACGCTCCACAAAATGAGACCAAGTTTCATTCTCTCGTTGCCTGATCTCAAAGAGGGCTTCCGGACCGCTCTTTCTCTTTGAAGAGGTAGAAAACTTGAGCAGGAACTCTCTTCACAAATCAGCAAAGGAAGCGATGAATTGAGGACGCAGTCCATAGAACCACACCCTCACTTGTCCATCAAAGGATGTTACGAAGAGTTTGCATTTGGTAGTATCTGAAAGGGTCCTGTGAGCGACGGCTGACTCAAAAGCTTGAAGGTGCTTTATTGGATCAGTCTCTCAAGTGTAAATGGACAACCGCGGCTCTCTGAAGTTAACTGGAGTAAGTTCATGCCGAACAGTCTCTGTAAATGGTGACGGCTCTTCCTGCTCTCCTGGAACATAAGGAAAAAAGGAAGCATAAGCTGTAGCTGTAGAAGGAGTAGGAGGGTAGAAGGGCAAAGCTGCTGCGGGAGGAGCAAAGACAAGAGCTGAAGAGTAGGGATGACTTCCCTGAAAATTTAGAAATCTTGCTGGACTTCCCCGGGCAGCTTCCCGGAAGAAGTTTTGACGAGCAGCAAACTCATCATTTTGAGACTGCAAAGGGGCTGCAGGCCCTTGCAGATAGGTTGGTGGGTAAACAGGAGGATAGACGGGCGGATAGGCCGGTGGATAAGATTGCGGATTCTCCAATGTCGGTGTTGGATTGACTGGAAGAAGAGGTGTTGTTGCGGATTGCATCTCTAATCGCTGCGTGATAGCAGCTAGAGTACGATTGATTGCCTGAAACTGTTGAGCAGTTTCTTGACGTGATCGCTCCAAGGCTTCCCAGAGAGGATCTTCACTAGGACTTGAAGGTGCAAGGTTCTCGGCAGGTTGATGGTCTGACAAGAGTAACCGTTGATTTTCACCGTCTGTTCGAGATCTGAAGGTCGCGTGTTAACTGTTGATGCGGGAAATGGGTGCACCTCCAGTTAACGGGTGTTCGGTCTCACGAGCGAGATGGAGAGATTGCGGGGATAGAGGGATAGGTTGATGAGGATGCATGGATAATGGGAGGATGATGAGGAACTGTCGAGCAGACGGTTACTTTGACGGTTAGCTTGATGGTTGAGACTGACAGGGGGAAAAAGAGAGGGAGCCGCTAGCAGCGGCAACAACAGAGTTCGCCCGCCGCGGCTTAAATGTCACTCATGCGACGGGCTTTCCTTTGATTATAAAGAAAGTATTACAACTTGAACGGAGCTCCTTTACATGGAAAAGCAAAGGGAAAAAATACAACGGATGAGAGAGCTGGAGGCTAGAGAAGAGTTGGTCGGTTAGGCCGCCCGGCTTGAAGTCTCAGGCCGCGCTGGTTGTTTCTCGGAGTCCGCTCGGTCTGGCGGTCAGACCGCTGACTAGTGGAGGACTAGGAAGTTATGCCCGCAGGCTTTGTTGTCCCGATTGTCCGACTCAACAGTGCTGCTTGAATAAGAGGTATGGGGGCATATTTATAAGCTCGGGATGGAGACGGCCCTGGTAACTTTACCCCCGGTAGAGCGGTGAGTTGCGATCGAGTCTGCGGCACGCTGCGGACTGAAGAGGCAGGTCGGCTTCTGCTGGCGAGGTGGAACAGGTAGTCGTTGCTAACCAGCGGCCTGGAGGCAGGTCGCCGCTGCTGATTGGCGTTCTGGAGGCAGGTCGTCACTGCGGACTGGCGGCATGGAGGCAGGTCGCCACTGCGGACTGGCGGCCTGGAGGCCGGTCGCCACTGATGACTGGCGGTCTGGAGGCAGGTCGCCACTGCGGACTGGCGGTCTGGAAGAAGGTCGCCACTGCTGACTGGCGGCCTGAAGGCAGGTCGCCACTGCTGACTGGCGGCCTGGAGGCAGGTCGCCACTGCTGACTGGCGGCCTGGAGGCAGGTAGACACTACGGACTGGCGGCACGAAGACTTGTCGCCGCTGCTGATCGTGGGCGGCCTGGAGGTAAGGTCGTCATTCCTGCTATGCGACGAGCTGGCGGACTGGAGATGGAGTCAGCCCCTATTGGAATAGAGTATTGCGCGGTTAGCCTAAATAACCGCGCGGCCTACGGGGTCGAACTGTGGAAGCAGTCCGCACCCCCTCAGAACACGCGACAGCTACGCGACCTAGGCGGTCAGGCCGGGGAGACCGCCCTAGTTGCGCGGCCAGAGCGGATAGAGGACCTATCCACCCGACCCAAAAAAGAGAGCTGAGACAGGTCGCGACCTCCAGGGGGAACCTGGAGCAGGCCGCGACTTGCGAGCTGGCTACCTTGGGAGGGATCGCCGATTTCTGGGTTAACAACGGGCGTGACAAGGGGCGTGACAAGGGGCGTGACCAGAGTCACGGGCGTGCCCGAACGAGAGTTCCAGATTCCAACGACACATCAGTTGAAAGTTACACGCCCCAGTCACGGGCGTGACCATCAGGTCACGGGCGTGACCATCAGGTCACGGGCGTGACCATCAGGTCACGGGCGTGACCATCAGGTCACGGGCGTGACCATCAGGTCACGGGCGTGACCATCAGGTCACGGGCGTGACCATCAGGTCACGGCGTGACACAACATTAAGAAGACAGTTTCTAATCCAGGCCGTTCTGAGCTTACACGCCCTAGGTCACGGGCGTGACTTATAGGCATGACAGCCAGGTCAGGGCGTGACACAGCATTAAGAAGACAGTTTCTGATCCAGGCCGTTCTGAGCTTACACGCCTTAGGTCACGGGCGTAACCTAGGGGCGTGACCTAGGCGCGTGACCTAGGAGCGTGACCTTGGGGCGTGACCACTTCAACAACCATCAGATTAACTCCCTCCATTTCTTCTTCCCGTCGTTTACAGCAACAGTCAAGACACGCCCTAGGACACGAGCGTGACCTAGGGGCATGACCCACAGAACAACAAATTTTGGCGGTTTTTACGCAACGTTCCCGGACTTTCAAGACGACATTTCCGCACCTTACACGCCCCTAGTCACGGACGTGACCTAGGGGCATGACTCTTCAGAAAATTTACTATAAATTCCAGACATTGCCAGGAGCTGAAGTAGAAGATTGGAAGTCAATTAGAGTCAATAGGAGTAGTTTAGTTCTCAATATTTTGCATTCCTTTCATGTATTTTTCATTTTTTTTGGTTTACCTTTAGTTTTGTTTATTTTTAATTGAAGTATATTTTTTTCAATCATGTCTCTTTTTTTATGAAATTTTTCGTAATGTCAAGTATTTAATCTTCAATTAGCACTTGATCATGATGAACTTTGGATAAAATAAACTTATTCATATTTCTCAAATTGTCAAACTCATTATTTATCACTTTGATTTTAGTTGTGTCGAATTCACATTTCATGAATATGTTTTCGACCTTAGATCTGTATTCTAGATTTACCGAGAGGTTGTGGATACGAATAGATCACTCAAAGGTAGGAGTTGCATGCACTCCTCGAGAGAGGACGACATAAATCTTCCGCATTAAAGTCAAATCTAATAGTGGGGTTCACCGCGTAAAGCAGGCATAGGGATTTCGATTGGCCGAGGGGTCTTAATCGATCAACCTAAGTTTAGTCGAGAGCGTATTCTCGAGAGAGGTGTTTTTTGTATTTTGGGAACCTCCACAGACGAAGTAGATAATTTAGGAGCTTGTCTTTCATTATTTCATAAAAAAATTATTTTAATGCATAGGGATTCTAGATCAAGTGTTATTTTTATTTCATAGTTTAATTAATCTTTTATTTATTTTTCGATAAAATAATATTAATTTGCGTGAGTAGTAGTCAACAGGCCCGGAAAAATACGACACTTAATATTTTTAAAATATCTTATACTATGAACGATAGGTGTTCTTTGTTGGATAAAAAACTCTCATCTCCAAATGAGGAGAGGAATCAAATATATAGACAAATCAATATTACAAGCTAAATACAGACCAATATACAGATAATAACAATAATAACGCCAATACTCCCCCTCAAGGTGGAGCAAAGATGTCAATCATGCCCAGCTTGGAAGATAGCAAATCTGAACGCGTAGGACCAAGGGCCTTAGTGAAGGCATCAGCAAGTTGGTCGACCGAAGGAACATAGGTCGGAAGGACAGTCCCAGTACGAACGTGGTCACGAAGAAAATGAACATCCATTTCGATATGCTTGGTACGCTCATGAAGCACTGAATCCTGAGTGAGAAGGAGAGCTGACTTATTGTCACAGTAGAGAGTCGAGCCAGTGGTCAGAGATAGACCAAGTTCAGTCAGCAGCGATCGCAACCAGATTAACTCAGTGACACCGTGTGCCATGGCCCGGTATTCGGACTCAGCGGACGAGCGTGATACAATGTGTTGTTTCTTACTCCGCCATGAAACAAGATGATCCCCATGAAACACACAGAGGCCGGTAGTAGAGCGCCGATCAGTCAAAGAACCGGCAAAATCAGCATCAGTGAAGCATGAGAGACTGGAAACACTGTCAGCCCGATAGAATAGACCAAGTCCCGGGGCATGCTTGAGATAGCGAAGAACACGTCGAGCGGCCTCAAGATGAGCAGTCGTAGGAGAATGCATAAACTGACTCAGAACACCTACTGAGAAGCTGATGTCTGGCCTCGTATTTGTCAAGTATATCAGGCGGCCAACCAGACGCTGGTACTGAGAAGGGTCTGGTAGAGGATCACCAGATTCCGCATGAAGACGATGATTGGTATCCATAGGCGTACGCGCAGGACGACATCCCAGGAGACCAGAATCCCGGAGGAGATCTAAGGTGTACTTTCGCTGGGATATGGAGATGCCCTGTCGGGAGCGAGCCACTTCAATCCCAAGGAAATAACGGAGAGATCCAAGATCTTTCACCTCAAAGGCGGCCCGGAGAGTAGCTTTCACTTCAGAAATACCGGCAGAGTCATCCCCAGTAAGAATAATGTCGTCAACATAGACCAGGACAATGGCACGACGGCCATCTGTCGCGGCGCGAACAAAGCAAGTGTGATCTGCGTGACACTGAGTGAAGCCTATCTGAAGGATAACAGTGCTGAACCGGTCAAACCAGGCACGCGGAGATTGCTTCAGGCCGTACAGGGATTTGTGCAGACGACAAACCCTGCCCGAATACTCCCCCTTAAGGGCAAATCCCGGTGGAGGAGCCATATAAACCTCTTCCTGTAAGGTGCCATGAAGAAAAGCATTCTTGACGTCGAGCTGGTAGAGAGGCCATGCCCGAGAGGCGGCAAGAGAGAGCAGAAGACGAACACTAGTCAGCTTGGCCACGGGAGCAAACGTGGCACCAAACTCATCCGGAGCCTGAGTAAACCCCTTAGCCACCAAACGAGCCTTGTAGCGGTCAATTGAACCATCAGCACCATATTTCACAGTATAGACCCATTTGCACCCAACGGTGCGTTTCCCAGGAGGTAGAGGAACAAGGGACCACGTCCCGGTATGACGAAGAGCAGACATCTCCTCCTCCATGGCCCGAACCCACCGCGAGTCAAGGAGAGCCTCAGCAGTCGAAGCAGGAATTCGAACCGAAGCAGCAGCGGCCACAAAAGCCTGGTAAGAAGGAGAGAACCGCTGGTAGGAAACAACACTAGCCAGCGGGTGCTTAGTAACAGAGGAGTGAACACAAGCACGTTGGCCCTTGCGCAAGGCAATGGGCAAGTCATCAGAAGTAGTAGAGGGAGAAGGCTCAAGAGAAGTACCTGCAACCGGAAGGAGCAATGGATCCGGAACTGAGGGAGAAATGGGAGTAACAGCGGGTGTGGGCGCGCGGCGGCGAGTGTAAGTAAGAAGAACGGGTGGAGACGATGGAGGGGAGACGGTGGGGACGACCGGGACAGGTTGGACAATAGTAGGAGGGTCCGGGGTAGTCGAGGAAGAGACAAAGAAGGGTACTTCCTCGTGAAACGTTACATCACGAGAGTGAATGATACGACGGGAACGGGGATCAAAACAGCGATACCCCTTAGTGGTAGTCGAGTAGCCGAGGAAGAGGCAACGGACAGCCCGATCGTCGAGTTTTGTCCGGGAAGGACGCCGATCCTGGACAAAACACACACAGCCAAAGACCCGAAGAGGGATGGGAAAAACAGAGGCGGAAGGGTGGAGAAGACTATAGGGAGCAATACCGCCAAGAGGGCGGGACGGAGTGCGATTGATAAGAAAGGCCGCGGTAAGAAGAGCAGCGCTCCAGTAGGACTTAGGAACATGCATGCCCCGAAGAAGGCATCGAACAGTGTCCAACAGGTGACGGTTTTTGCGCTCGGCCACGCCATTTTGCTCGGGGGTGGCCGGACACGAAAACTGATGGAGGGTGCCTTCCGAGCAAAGAAACTCGTCAAAGGAGCGGGAGGTGTATTCGCCGCCACTGTCAGAGCGAAGAATGTGAACAGACTTGCCATGTTGTGTCTGTATCATAGTCGTAAAGTGAGTGTAAACAGATAGAACATCAGACTTACGTTTCAGAAGGTAAACCCATAAACAGCGAGAATAGTCATCAATGAAAGTGACAAAATATGAGAATCCATCAAAAGAAACAATAGGGGCCGGACCCCAAACATCAGAATGTATCAACTCAAAACAAGAAGTAGCACGACTAGTAGAAGATACATAGGTACTGCGAGTGTGTTTTGACAATTCGCAGACATCACAATAAAAAGGAAAAGAAAAAGGTACATCAGGACAAACAGATAACATCCGAGGGGGGCTAGCATGACCGAGGCGGGCATGCCAAAGCAAACTCGATGGCGAAGCAAGAACAGCAGTGGTGGTGGTAGCAGCAGTAGGTGGAGGCAGCACCAGATGGTACATCCCATTCTTCTCAATCCCCGTACCAAAAGTCCTCCTGGATTGCAGGTCCTGAAAAACACAATGATCAGAGTAGAAAGTGACTGAGCAATTCAAAGCACGAGTAATGCTACTAACAGATAAAAGGTTGAGAGCCATGTGAGGTACATGAAGAACGGAGTCAAGAGAAAGAGAGGAGGAGAGAGAGACAGTCGATGCAGGAGAAGCCGATCGATGCAGGAGAATCCGAGCGATGCAGGAGAAGCCGATCCAGTCGCGATATGCCCGAGGGGCCGGGAGATCGCGATCGACGAGCGGGATGAAGAGCGACGCCGGAGCGGAAACGAAAACCCTAGAATCCCTCTGATACCATGTTGGATAAAAAACTCTCATCTCCAAATGAGGAGAGGAATCAAATATATAGACAAATCAATATTACAAGCTAAATACAGACCAATATACAGATAATAACAATAATAACGCCAATATTCTTGCCTATAGTTCATAGAAATTGTTAAATATATTTATCCTAAATTTTAACCATCTTGGTTGTGGTCGACAAACTCTCCAAATATGCACATTTTCTTGCCATGAGCCACCCATATACTGGAGAAACTGTGGCCGATTTTTTGTTCGCGAGATCGTGCGCCTTCACGGCGTGCCCCGGTCCATCATCTCGGATCGCGATCCGGTGTTCGCGAGTAACTTTTGGAGTGAGCTTTTTTGGTTACAAGGTACACGGCTGCGCCTAAGCACGGCCTATCATTCTCAGTCGGACGGCCAGACAAAGGTTCTCAACCGCGGGGTGGAAACATACTTACGTTGCTTCGTGATGGACAAGCCCCGCACATGGACCCGGTGGTTACACTGGGCCAGGAACTGCTACAATACCTCTTATCATACGCAGTGTTTTAAATGTCGAACATGTCGGCCGACATGTCTGATTTCAAGTAAAACCGATATGTTTTTTCAGGTTAAGCAAAATTATTCATTTTTATTAAATTCGGACGAAAATTCGGTCAAAACCCGCAATTTCGGCCGAATCCGAGTAATAAAATGTCGGCCAACATTTTATCATTTCGTTTTTTATTTCCTATAAAACTGACCGAGTCATGCCTCGTGCCCTAAAAATCGTCGATCTGGTGCTGAGGAGAGAACGAAAGTCGCCCCTCCCTCCACCTCTGTCGTCGGCCACTTCCTGCTCCTCCCTCCTCCGTCGGTGGTGAGCAGCGATCAAAGCACTGCTCCCTCCTCCTCTATCGGCGGTGAGCAGTGAACGAAGCCACTTCCGGCTCCTCCCCCCTCCTCCTCCTCCTCCTCTGTCGGCGGTGAGCAGTGAACGAAGCCACTTCCTACTCCTCCTTCGTCGGCGGTAAGCTTCTTTTTTTGGTTTCTTATTGAGTTTTTCATTCGCTGATATTTTGCCCTAAATTTTCGCTCGAGTTCTTGTGCAGTGTGGCCATGAGCTGAGAACAAAGTTCGCTCCTCCCTCCTCTGTCGACGGCCACTTCCTGCTCCTCCCTCCTCCATCGGCGGTGAACGAAGCCACTTCCTGCTCCTCCCTCCTCTGTCGAAGCCACTTCCTGCTCCTCCCTCCTCCGTCGGCCGTAAGCACCCAGTTCTTGATTCTCTCTTAACTCTTAAATGTTTTCTTCTTCCCTCCCTCTTTCTCCTGCCATTGTCATATAGTCTTGCTTGTTTGGAGCCTAGATAATCGCTTTGTTCTTGTTTTACAGTTTTATGAGCATTATTGTTGACATGCTTTCAATAGTTAGATGAGTATCTTAGTGTTGTAACTGTTACACAGTTACACTTACATGTTCTAAGTTGCACAATTCTTGAATTTAGGTCAGCCATATGGCCCATATCAAATTGTTACTACATTAATGATTGTTTAGAACCTATGTATTTGGTGATATTAGCGTGTTGGTTTTCTTATACTTAATCTAGTTTTGCATATTTTTTGTTGTTTTTCACTCTAGTATTGTTATTGAAGTGTTCTAATTATTTCTGGTTGGAAGTTTTAGCGAGTGCAAGCTCTCTTTTTTGTTCAATAATTTTAATGACTTATTGAATTATGTATGAGAATTCAAAATTTAATTTGATTGTGTTGTTCATCGAAGTTTCTAAGCATGAAATTGCTTACTTACAAGTAACATCTAAACTCTTTATATGAATTATGAAGTCATGAAGTGCAATTATATTATAGCTCTTTTTGAGCTTTCTTATACAGTTATACTTTATACAGTTATACTTTATCAATGTATGTCTCTTTAATTACAGATCAACCAAGCTCTGCTATTAAAAGTAGAACTCGTGATGTCGTCTGAAGCTTCAACAAAGGAATCAAGTACTGAGCTAGGTAGAGATCCTTTTTGGTCTCACGGTGAGAAGGTTGATGCGAAGGACACAAATAGGGTTCGATGCCGATATTACAGTCAAGTACTAAGTGGAGGGATGAGTCGGTTGAAGGGGCATCTAGCTGGGATACGAGGCAATGTTAAACCATGCCCAAAAGTACCAGCAGAGGTGAAAAATCAAGCTGATGATGCTTTAAAGTCACAACTAATACAGAAAGAAGCCAAAATCGTCAGATTGGAGGCAGACCGTGATGAAGTAGTAGTTGGAGGTGCAATGGATTCAGAAGACAGCTCTCAATCGCATAGGAGTTTGTTTTCTAAAATGAAGACAAAAGGACCTTTGGATATACATTTCCAAATACCTGTGGATAGTGTTGGACAAACAAGAAAAAGTGGGAAGTTGGCATTAGGAGGAGATAGGTGAAAGAAGAAAATAAGGGAGGATACAAACACATATATCGCAAGATGGATATACGAGGCCGGTATTTCCTTTAATTCTATGACGCCTCCTTCTTTTAATCACATGTTACAAGCTATTGGGCAGTGTGGGCAAGGGTTGAAAGGCCCTACACCATATGAGTTGAGTCAAAAACATCTCAAGAAAGAGGTTGAGCGAACAAGAGAATCATTAAACACATCCACCGCTACTTGTAGGTTGAGTGGTTGTAGCATTATGACTGATGCATGGAGTGACAGAAAGGGAAGGAGTATTATGAATATTATGGTTCACTGTGAAGCAGGAGTAGCATTTTGGATGTCAAGAAATGTCTCATCTGACGTTTATGATGGGAAATTCATTTTTGATTTTGTTGACGAGCCTATCGGATCTGAGTCTGGACCGGGAGAAGACAATGTGGTGCAAGTTGTCACGGACAATGCATCTAATAATATGTTAGCGGCAAAGATGCTATCTATGAAAAGACCTGCCATATTTTGGACGTCCTGTGCAGCCCACACAATTAATTTATTACTTGGAGATATTGCAAAAATAAGGCAAATCAAAAATGTCATCACCCTTGGTCGTATTTTGAGTCTTTATATATGGACATAACATTTCTCTTGATTTGCTGAGGCAATTTACAAAGGATTTAAATTCTCATGAACTTATTCGGCCAGGAGTGACTAGATTTGCTACTGCATTTCTGTCTTTGCAAAGCATTTTAGATAAGAAGAAAGAGCTAAGGAACATGTTCTCATCGTAAAAATGGGAAAACTCAAAGTTATCTAGCACACCACCTGGAAAAAGGGAAAAATACAAAACTTTATTTTATAATTAAATTATGATTAACTTGTGTTACTTCTTAGTTCTTACACGATTATGATCAATTTTGCTTTATTTAAAATTACAGGCTTGTGCAATTGTATATAATGTGAAATTTTGGAAAGATACGGAGATTGTTGTTAGTATATTTGCTCATTTAGTGAAGGTGTTGAGAAGAGTTGATAGAGATACGCCTTCTATGGGGTGGATATACGGAGATATAATAAAATCTAAAGAAGAAATTGAGATAGCTCTAAATCGTAATGAATCTTGATATCTTCCCATATAGAAGCTAATTGAAAGAATGATTGATAGTAAGTTGAGCATTCCCCTTCATATTGTTGGTCATTACCTTAATCCATACTTCTATTTTGCAAATTGGGAAAAAATGGAGAAAGACGGTAAATACATGGATGCGTTAATTGATTGTATGTCTAAAATGTATGGGAGGGATGCAACTCCTCAAGATCGTATTGCTGAACAAATATGTTTCTATCGAAATAAAAGGGGATCTTTTGGAAGAGAAATTGCAAAGAGACAGTCTTAATAGCTCTCTTGATCTTGGTATAAATAATTTTAAATTTCTTAAATTATTCACTTGTTTTTCTATGAATAGTTTTTTTATAATTTCATGTTGCTAATTTTTTATTACTATTTTTTGTTTAAATATAATTAGTGAATTGGTGGAAGTTTAATGGGAATGACGCACCTGATTTGAGAGACATGACAGTACGTATTCTTGAATTGACTACTAGCTCTTCAGGTTGTGAAAGAAATTGGAGTACATTTGAGTTTGTAAGTTATTATTTATTTATAAGTTGTAATTAAATTTTTATATATTGATTATCTCAAATTTTATATTAATTGGATTGATTGACTTTATAAATTACAGATTCATACAAAAAAGAGAAATAGATTGGATCATAAAAAATTGAATGATCTTGTCTTCGTAAAATTCAATGCTACTCTAAAAATAAGGTCAATGGATGCTAAAAGAGATCCAATAGCTGCAAAAAACTTTGAAGATGGAAAAGTGACAGAGTGGTTGGTGGGCTCCAGTTCTTCAAAGAAATCAATTGATGATGAAGATGATGAGATCTTTCCTGGAGAGGGGTTGACTTGGCAGCAAGTGGCGGAGTGTATGGATGTTGATACAGAACCAAGAAAAAGCTCTCGTGAGTCTCGTCAATCTTCAATGACTATGAATACTAAATCATCAAAGAAGAAAGGCAAAAGAAAATTAGATTGTGTCGATGAAGAAGAGGAAGTAGAGTTATCCGCTTCATCAGAGAAGGACCTCATTGAAGAGGAGATTTCAGAAGGTGATTACGAGACAGATAACGATGAAACAAATCAAACAAAGCGTTCAGAAGGGATCGAGGATGATTGAGGTTAGTCAAATAGAAGTTGACTTGCAACTTGTGTACAATGTTGTTTAACATGTTTAATTTGTCTTTAATTCGTGTAATTGATATTTGTAACAGGTTCAGCTTTTGGAGGAGTTGAGAAGAGTATTTTACGAGTTTAACTTTTGGACAGAAGTATGATAACATGTTCAATTATAGTAATTTGTCACTATGATGGTTTAAATTTCAGAGTTTAAGTCTAATTTGGGAGTTTAAGTCTTCAGACATGTTAGAAATGGTGCATCCGTGCATGATGTTTAATTTTGCTACAGAAATCTCTCTTGATAATCTATGTTATATGTTTGTGTATATCCTTTTTCATTAAACTTGCATTAGTGGAACAATATTCAAATTTAAATTCTTATATAAAAAAAGTCCGCAATATTTTGCATTTCCATCATTAACCACCTTTGGTGCAAGGTCAGAAAAATATGCTACTCCTGGAAGGCTTCTGGACATCTTCAGCATACTCAGGGGTTCATTTATAAAAATATGGTACAATATTATTCATTTTTCGAAGAGATTCAGAGTATTCTTTTATTTATTGTACTTGAATATTTATTGTTTTACTCAATCTGCTTGAAATATTTACTTGATGGTCGAACTAACCTGCAAATAAAAAATGTGTTAAAGATATGTCATTTATCATTGTTTGCCAATATAAATAATTAAAAAGAACTTATAAAACAAATAATAATATATTATGTTAGATACAAATACTAATAATTTTGAAATCCGACATTTTCAAATGTCTCCGGCATGTCTCCGACATCCAACATCCGACATTTAAAAACCCAATCTGATATGTACCCGACATCCGACATTTAAAACATTTGATCATACGGCCAGCAAGCTTACACCGTTTGAGGTTGTTTATGGACGACCTCCGCCTTCTTTGGGCTCGTATGAGCCCGACAACACAGCTCAATAGTCGGTCGACCGACTATTGCGCGATCGTGATCGCACCTTAGTCCTCCTGCATGACAATCTCTGGGAAGCTCAGGACAGGATGAAATTCAAGCTGACAAACATCAAATCGAGCGAGAATTCATGGTGGGAGACGAGGTATTCCTCAAACTACAACCCTATCGACAGCTCTCCGTCTCTCGTCGGACGAATCAGAAGTTAGCCCCATGATACTATGGGTCATTTCGCATTACTCAGCGGGTGGGACCAGTGGCCTACACCTTGGCGCTTCCGGAAGGCTCTCGTATACACCCGACCTTTCATGTCTCCCGACTCAAGAAGAAGAAGGCGACGCTGTACTGACGAGCCCCCTCTTACCTGAGGCCACCACAACGGGGGAGCTGCGGCCCTCACCGGAGGAAATATTGATGACCAAGTGGAAGCAAAGCGGTACTGAGTATCTCCCCGAGATACTGGTTAAATGGAAAAATTTGACATCTGGACACAATACCTGGGTCTATCTGTTGGAGTTCCGCGACTTGTTCCCCGACTTACACCTTGAGGACAAGCTGGTGCTTGATGGGGAGGGGAATGTTATGCCCCGAACGTGTTACGGTTCAAGGGGCATAAATATGTTCGACGACCTAAGGAGGCTGCAGGGAGCAATGGGGCTGAACCATCCGATTCAGCCCCCATTCACTAAGTACCGGACCGGCGGGGTTGAACCACACGGTTTAGCCCATATGGGGGGTCGGCCGGTCCCCTTGGTTCCGGGTATATATTTACCCGGAATCCCCTTAGAGCATCATGAAGAATTTACTCAGGTATTCTCCTCTCTTTCTCACCCTAAACCTGATTTCTTCTCCTTCCCCTAGCTCTATTTCTCTCAATCCATCTCTCATCTTCTAGTAGCATAACATATGTCTCTACCACCTAAGGTTGCTCCTGAGGGATCAGAAAGGAAAGTCTGAAGTTGAAGAAAGCTCTATACGGCCTTAAATAGTCTCCTAGAACTTGATTTGAGAAATTTCTCAAGGCTATGACACCCTTTGATTACAATCAGATCAATACTTATCATACTTTGTTCCTTACGCACGGGGCACATACATTGACTGTTTTTATCATCTTTGCGGATGATACAACAACAACAGAACCCATATAGTCCCCAATCATTGGGGGTATGGGCGTGGGAAGATTGGAAACATACCTAACCTTTGACACTATGCACAAAGTAGCTTCTCTCAGAAGAGAAAGACATAACCTTTGGTAATAAATGCACAAAGTGGCTGCTCACAGATACCATTGAAATAGTGGCCCCCTATACCGTCACGTTTGTTGTGGAATCATGCCCTCAAATCAAAGCCAAAGACATCAGAGAGGGCAGACCAAAGAATCCATTTTAATTTATGTGCACATAACCATGCTTCATTCAGCATCTAGAGCATTGGCCTTGCACTATATCTTTGTGGATGATATTGTTATAAAATGAGATTGTATGAATGAGATTCAAAACCTAAAGGAAAGGATGACAATGGAATTTGAAATAGGAGACATAAGAGGAGCTCAAGTACTTCTTGGGCATTGAGGACATTAGTGATGAAAGGATGGCATTGAGTACTTCTTGGGATGTCACATTTTTTATTTGCTTGAGACATTAGTGATGAGTGGATGTAGATCTGTTGACAACCTGATTGAATCCAACCACAGATTAGAAAGGGAAGACGGAGAAGTCATTGAGGACATTACTGAATTTTAGAGATTGGAGATGAGGCTTATCTATCTGTCTCATACGTAACCTGATCTCTTATAGGGTGGGAGTTACAAGTCAATATATGCACTCATCAAAGACTCTCCAATTGGATGTTGCCCAAAGAATCCTAAGATACCTTAAGACCTATCTAGGAAGCGGTATCAGGTTCTAATTGAATGATGAATTAAAAATGAAAGTTCATATGAATGCAAATTGGGATGACTCGGTTGATGATCGAAGATCCTGTTAGAATCCTATGATCTAGAAGTAATCAAAGCATTAGTCTTACTGCCAACGTGATATGAGCATATAAAGTCGCACATAAACGTACGGAAAATAGATAATTGATCATTTTGGTTTGTGTTATATTGGATATAAATGAAACCAAATCATGAATATATTTAATTGAAAATGAATCAATAAGAAATAAATTAATTTAGGTTTTGGACCAAAAATTACATTCCAACTTTTCTCTCTATTATTGATGGGCATATAGTTTTGGAAACTATTGTGTGCGTGTTTTTAGGGCATGCTTGCGAAGTGCCCCCTTTTAGTTTTTCAAGTGGAGACTTGGAAAACAAGTAAACGTCGTTCTATCTCTCATTCCCGTACTGAAAACATGGAGAGATAAGAAGAAGAGTGTTACTGCAGAGAACGAAACTAGCATTTCATTGCGGAGAAAGACATTCATCTTCTAGCTCCGAGCACGTTGGACGGACTGCGAGGTGTTTTCGGCGTTCGTGTGGATACCAGAAGAGACGCAGATATCATTTTGTGTTTCAGTCTTAAATGCCAATTATTCTTCACGAAATCTGATTTTGTTACAAATATAAACTTATTTCTTGATTTGTTAGTTTTCGCAAAGATCCTGTCAAGAGTTTCCTATATTTTTTCGCTGCACATTGAATACCTTAGAAATCCAACAGTGGTATCAGAAGAGACTACAAAACCTTTCATTCAGAAATAATTTTCCTCCTTTTCACAATAACCGTCTATCTTTGTCAGTTTTGGAAATTGAAGCGTTGATCGCGTGTCTCGATCACCGATCATCAAGTGCTGATAACTAATCGCCAAGTGTCGATCGCAGTTTTACAGAGTTGATCAGCTATCACTTATGTTATTAAAGGCACGCCTAAGGCTTCAGGCTCACCAGGCTCAGAGGTTTGCGCCTTTGTGCGCCTTATTTGCGCCTTTAGAATATAAAAGGCACGTTTGAGTGAATTTTTTGTTGTAAATTCTTTTTTCAAAAATAAAAAAAAAATGCAGAAATTCCATAATTTTTATTGATTTAATGAAAGATAATTATGCATTGAAACTTAGATATGGTATAAGTCACCACATTGATTCTATTTTTAAGAGATATAAACGATAGTAATGAATGATTAATTAATAGACTATATGAAGAATTTGATCGAGAAGCTGAAATGATGTTTGATGTTGATTATTTAAAAAGGATGTGATTGTGCCTTGCCTTTGTCAGGCGCGCGCCTATGCCTTGAGCCTTGCGCCTAGGCTCTAAGACCCATTTGCGGCTTGATGCGCCTTGCGCCTTTAATAACTAAGGCTATCATAAATCGCTAACAATTGATTGTTGATTGTTGAAAGACAAACTTGTTTAATGTTTAAAGAATGATGAATTTTCGATTGCTGAGTGGTGATCATAGAATGTGGATAGACAATAGCCGATCATTGATTGCGGGCCAATCGTTGAGCGCCAATCACCAATGGCTAAGCGGCAATAATTGATCGATGAGCGCCAATTGTTGAGCACCGATTGAAATATGTGTAGATATGAGATTTTAAAATGATTCTAAAACCTCATCTTTAATCCTGGAACATAAAATTCTGATGATT
This sequence comes from Platanthera zijinensis, assembly GCA_039513925.1. Taxonomy (NCBI): domain Eukaryota; kingdom Viridiplantae; phylum Streptophyta; class Magnoliopsida; order Asparagales; family Orchidaceae; genus Platanthera; species Platanthera zijinensis. The sequence continues at coordinate 33,486,945 of CM077083.1, forward strand.
TTTCTATGAGAAAATGTTGGTATTTTTCCAAAAAGGTTAGGGCACTGACCCGCACCCCGCAGGTGCCCTACCACTAAACCCCGCCATGGGCGCAGCCCCTTGGAACCCCGCCAAGAGAATCATGTATTTCGATGTGAATTATATGTATATCTGGAATGTATCTAGAATGTGAATTGTGTTCTATTTTCATTATCAAAT